>OU026086.1:14807500-16007500 GCA_907269075.1 Idaea aversata
GAAATACTTACAATATAAGTATTTTGTTATTCGGTGTAGAGGGCGTTTAGAACCGTCCAAAATAAAGCCAAAGCTACGATATTATTAATTCTAGGAAAACACTGAAAATTTTCGAAAGTTATGCGAATGAAACACATAATAAAAGTCTTAAACACAAAGTCAACATGAAAGTATGTTATTTTGGACCGAAATCGGATTCCTAGAATAAGGAATATTGGTATTTATAAACGATTAAATTAACGGAGTTTCAATTTGGTTGGGTTTTATATATTTACAACTCCCAGATTATACAGAACCCTGTAATCTACATTTTTTTAATTGGCCTTACGCCCTATTATGAAAATTCGCGAATACACGGACAATTATTGAGACTGCTCGCCTAGTCTATTTCGGCTACTTTCACAGTGTCATGTCGTATGGCATGTGGTATGGCATCCTACTGGGGGTGTACTGCAGAAATTGATGCTATTTTCATATTGCAAAAGAGAGCTGTCCGAGCTATCTATAAAATGGGCCCCAGGGAATCACTTATAGAAAAACTTAAAGAAATACATATACTAACGTTCTATTCACAATATATCTACGAAAACTTGCTCTACGTTCACAAAAATCCTGATATTTTTCGTAAAAATAGCGATATTCATAATTTCAACTTAAGAGCACTGAGAAAAGATTTTTTGAAATATGACCTTTTTTTATCGAGGAGAAATGCGCCTTATGCAGCGTCCCACCGCTCCGGGGGGAGCGGCAGGGATGTGTGGGGCTCCCTGCTGGCCTGAGATGGTACGCGGCCAGAGGTTTACCCACTAAATCTCCTCGGTGTCCCTCTCTTCACCGTAATCCAGGAGGAAGTAGGAACTGTTTGCACATACAACTACTTCCTATATTTACCTACAACAACAACTACGTATTCTGTGTTTGTAGGAGTCGGGACTCGGACTTACGCGGGTGAAAACACAGGGCGCAGCTAGTAATAATATAACGTAGTAATATAACCAAGTGGGATATCTTCGGCCCACGTGTGTTTACCGTCGGAAAAACTAATTAACCGGTAGAAACACCTGAGCAGACGTATCCGATAATTCGGTAAATTACGCGGTAAATGCGGATTGGTAAATCTTAGGTAATTGATTTTGCTTTTTTCTATTGCTTCGTTATTTCGCCTTATTGGGCGAATAAGTTATTTTTTTGGATTGGTTACTTATAATATTGGCTTTTACATCTTATCTAGATTCAGTGCTAGCATTTATTTTTGTGATATTGAGAGTGCCTAGGACTTGTACAGTCACATTACCACTTAACTGAACCCCACGACACAAAGCTCATTCGCATATTTGTAAAAAAAATTGTTTAATTCTATTAACCTATTTTGTTATTTTCTTTATATTGTATATTGTATTGTATAGTATATTGTTTAAAAAAAAACAGTATCAGGTAACATTACTTTACTACCTTACAGATTTGCGAGTGAGCTCTAGGTGGCATGGGGTTCAGCTAATTGGTAATGTGACTGTACATTATCATTATGGACTGTTTTCCACAACAAAATTTCTTTAGTTAAGTACTTTTTCTGTGAGAATGGAGTGGGCTTGCCCAGCCAGCACTATACCTACTACCTCAAACCGCGATCCTCAATTTTGGAGCCTTTGTTCGGTTTCAGATTCTAGAATGGACAGACTCGTGATTCAGCAGGTTCGTTATTTGACAGGTTCGTGGATTGGGCAGATTGTTGGATACGGCGGATTAGCTAAGATGCATTATTCCTTGATTTTTTTTTAAGAAAGGCCCATTGTTGGTTTACGCACTATACCATTTCCTATTCTAGTAATATTAAAAACACACACAGGTATTGTGTAAGCGACGCCTGGCGCGGTCATTACTTCGATGGGTGGCCAATTAGTAGTGTGGCAAAAATGTGTTTTCGTGAGCTGCTCCTTTCTTCGGAAGTGAACACCGTAATGCACTTACAAAAAAGTGTCATGTTATTGATATGGTAGGTAACCATAGCAACGTTGTCAAGTTACGGGAACGTGAGTTATTGACCACCAACCATAGCAACTTATTATCGTTGCTATGGTTACCATAGCATCGTTGCCATAGCAACATATAATCGTTGCTATGGTTACCATCAATGTTTTAGGGTTCCGTACCTCAAAAAGTAAAAAAGCAACCCTTATAAGATCACTTTCTTGTCTGTCTGTTTTATTCCGATACCTATTTATACGAGATCGGGACTTACGGGGCACAGCTAGTAAATAATAAAATCATTACCAAAGTAAACTTTAAAGAAAACCTTTGAACATGCAAAAATGAAGTTTACTTAAAGATCGTCGGGTCGATGTGTCAGAGCTCCAGGGAGGTTGCACTATCAAAACTGTACGTGATCGAGAAACGTTATTTCTTCACAATTTTCTATTGTCGCCATATTGTGTCGATCACAATTTTTTATTTAGATAGATAAATGTGACAGTTGCATTTTATATTCGTATTCTTATTAAGTTTGCATAGTAGATTCGCTTTTTCTTTTTCCACTAAATAATCAGATGTTACAGAAAGTGTAAGTTTTAAGTCGAAAATTATTTGGTCAGTTGGAATTATTTGGTTGAAATCACATTAAATCGTTTTAAAAACTATGATGTTTCTTTGGAACCCGTCCTCCATATTAGAATATAGTACACATATTATGGTATGGTGACCTGTTTATTTAAAACAAAAAAAGAATTTTCCAAATAGGTCCAGCCTGCCTAGCATGAAGACCAAAACACGATACGATAAAGTGATATAACTACATCGACTCTCAAAATATTATAGATAAAGCCGCCATGTTGAATTTTTATTATAAATTGCGATAAAAATTATGATAAAAATTCAACATGGTCTTCATGCTAGGCAGGCAGGCGTTTTCGAGTAATCGGCGAACATACTTAATAAATAATAATATACGCGACGAATACCTACACCTATCGTCTTATTACGGTGTACCTACCTCAATGCCTCAGATCAATAACCTATTTTTTCTCCAGTGTTGAAATAGACTGTACCTAAAGTCACTAAAAATTTACCGAGCGAAAGAATGGCAACACAGTTAATGACTGGTGTAAGTGCTTACTGACGTATAAAACATTTAACTAATCGAGGCCCAGCAATATTGTCTTGAATAGAATAATGTATTAGGTCGTATTTTTACACCGACTTCACAAAAAAGAAGGTTCGTAGAATATTTCGATTAGGTATATTTAAAAAAAGATATATTTTTTGTGTTAGATAGTTTTTTAGATGATGATGATGATAATAACATGCTTTAATATTTTTACACAGAATTCATAAAAAGAAACTTCTTATTTTCACTATAGGTACTTAATTTTTTTTATAGTAGTTTTTTTTTAGATTTTGAATATATTATGACATGCCCTTAAAGATGTATGATACTAGCTGCGCCGCGTAAGTCCCGATCCCGTGGGAATATCGGGATAAAAAGTAGCATATATTTTAATCTAGGTCTCTAGCTATCTACATACTGAGTTTCATTGCAATCGGTTTAGACGCTCTTGCGTGAAGAAGTAATTAACACACACACTTTCACGTCCTACTCCTACTAATATTATAAATGTGTGTGTATGTTTGTTACTCCTTCATGCAAAAACTACTGAACCGATTGCACTGAAACTCGGTATGTAGATAGCTAGAGACCTGGATACTTTTTAATTCAATATTCCCACGGGATCGGGACCTACGCGAGGTAGGATAGTAGGATCTTCAATAACAGGTTAAAATCACTACATAGTCACTATCATCATCACTACATAGTATAAAACAACTAGCGACCCGCCCCGGCTTCGCACGGCTATATTATGCATGTATTATACACATAAACCTTCCTCTTGAATCACTCTATCTATTAGTATTGTATATGGTTTATATGTATAATACATGCATAATATAGCCGTGCGAAGCCGGGGCGGGTCGCTAGTATAAAATAAAGTCACTTTTCACCGTCCCTATGTCCCTTTGTATGCTTAGATCTTTAAAACTACGCAACGGATTTTGATGCGGTTTTTTTTAATAGATAGAGTGATTCAAGAGGAAGGTTTATATGTATAATACATGCATAATATAGCCGTGCGAAGCCGGAGCGGGTCGCTAGTATTATATAAGCATAAATAGTGCGGTAAGTCGTACCATGATAATTCATCGTACCTTAATGATAAGTACCCATGGAAATTACTCTTTACTTAATATTATAAAGCTTGTTTGTTTGAACGCGCTAATCTCAGAAACTACTGGTTCGAATTGAATTTTTTTTTGTGTTTGATAGTCCATTTATCTAGGAAGGCTATAGACTACTTTTCATTTTAATATTCCCACGGGATGATGACTTACGCGGATGAAACCGCGGAGCGCAGCTAGTTTCAAATTATACCTTCAAAAATATTTGTAATCATGGCCATGTTGTCGTTTCCATTGACTTTATAACATGTTTAGCCCATTGAATAATAAGAATAACTGATGTCATCTAAGTCTAATGCCGATCTATTGTCTTCCTCAATCGAATGAAGTAATCAATTATCATAACAATTTGGACTCGCCATAGTACTCTGTACCGATATCTTTATAGATAACACGCCCTTTTGACAGCTGAATAATTTTAGAGAATGAATTGTTGAAGGTAGGTATAATTTTGTTGTTGTCATTTTGATGGGGAAAGTCGCCCGGGTTCTTTCGAAGACTTTTATATAACTTGTCTAACTATTTCTAATGATGTCTCAAATCTACAAGACTAAAAAAATAACTAAATAATAAATATTACAGGTCAATGTACAAAGTTTCAAGTCCCAATCTAAGCAACTAGGCTTATTAAATGTCTTATTAAATCCGATAAAAATACTTGCACTTTTTAAATTCATTTTTTCCATGATAATCACTAGGTACATCACACATAGTATAAAATAAAGTCGCTTTCTCTGTCCCTATATCCCTTTGTATGCTTAAATCTTTAAAACTACGCAACGGATTTTGATGCGGTTTTTTGTAATAGATAAAGTGATTCAAGAGGAAGGTTTATATGTATAATACATGCATAATATAGCCGTGCGAAGCCGGGACGGGTCGCTAGTAAATATTAATTCTTTAGACACGGATCGCGATCTATATTTAATACTAGCGACCCGCTGTTTTATACTATGTAGTGATAGTGAAGTATTTACCCGACGACGTTTCTGTTGAGATGCACCGAAGAAACTGTGATCGCCGTTGTCCATCAATACGATGCGGATAATATCAAAATTAGCTTCATTCAGATAATAGGTAAAATTTATAAACAGTCATAAGGGTCGGCAAAAATAATCTTCGATTGCTTTTTATTTTCGATTGTCTTTTGTTTTTCGTAATGATAGTCTTTTGATTTTTTCGATCATCTTTTATTTTGTCTTTTTTTCTAATGTCTTTTATTTTTCGTTTAGATCGTCTTCTGTTGTTCCAGTAGTCAAGTCTATATATTGTGATAGAAACTCCCAGTAGTTCAACTGGTAAAACCACCGGGAACGGCCAATAATTTTAATAATTGACTTCTTTGGTGGCCCTAACAAAATATCAACCAACTAGGTTTAATAATATTATCTCGCAATAAAAATATAAGTAACTGTAAAACGTTAACAGAATTTGTTGAATACGTCCAATAAAATGTACGGGAGATATAAAATTTTGTATTATCATCGTAAAAGTTATTGCAGTGACATAACGTTTAATTTTATTTTATACTAAGTAGGTAGGTATATCTAGTTATATTTTGTTGTTATATTTTGTATACCTACAAGTCAAAAGACCGCCTGACTTAAGTGGGATTGGGCTGGCCACGTGTACCGAATGGAAACAAAGTCAACCAGGGGTTCCCTCAAGACGGCAGGCGTCTTCGAGGTAGACCCAAAAAACGGTGACCTGATGATCTGGATACATTCGACGCAGAGTGGCCGAGAATAGCTGAAGATCATAGCACATGTAAAGAAATTGGGGAGGCAATTGCCCAGCAGTGGGACATAATAGGCTAGGTAAAATCTATACATTTTGTAAGTGGTTTATTTAACAATGTACACAAATACTTCCGGAGCTAAAGGAAATCAAACATTGTTTTATTAATAACTAGCGACACGTCCCGGCTTCGCACGGCTATATTATGCATGTATTGTACATAAAAACCTTCCTCTTGAATCTCACTATCTATTAAAAAAAATCGCATCAAAATCCGTTGCGTAGTTTTAAAGATTTAAGCATACATAGGGATATAGAGACATAAGGACATAGGGACAGAGAAAGCGACTTTGTTTTATACTATGTAGTGATAGTGATGATGATAGCAACTAGCAGCGCTCCACGGATTCACCCGCGTAACTCTCGATCCCGTGAGAATATTAAAATAAAAAGTAGCCTTCCACGATAAATGGACTATCCAACACAAAAATAATTTTTCAATTCCAACCATTAGTTCTTGAGATTAGCGCGTTCAAACAAACGAAACAAACACACAAACTCTTTAGCTTGATAATGGACTCGATTCGAATGTACACAAATACGACTTAACTTAACTAAAATTAGGTTTAGATGTGTAAAATTATGTTTGCTATTCGGAAATACCCAACCTAACCAATTTTGACAGGAGTAAACTAATTTTTAGTTAAGTCGAACTAAATTAAGTCCAAAACACAATTTTGCAATTCGGAATGATCGTCTAACTGTCAAATTTTAGAAATGTCAAACTTAAATTACGACTAATTTTAGTCGCGACCTATTTCGTATCGATTAAAATGAATGCAACCACTTTCTGAAGTTTTTACGATTTTTTGTTGATTTTTGGGGTGAAAATGGAGGAGTATTAAGGAGTATTATGGCAGATACAGAAGAAACGTAAAATAAACAGCTAAAACTGGTATTTTCCGGCCAGATTTGTCAAAATGGGAAACTGTTAATACTTGGTTGATTCGCGCTTTGTTTTTCTGAGACTCCGTTCTTTCTTCTAATCCCAACCTAAGAATAAACCGTAAACCATTAGAATAAGGCTGAGGGGCTTGACGCGATTCATTGAATAGTTTTGCGCTGCCGGGTGCAAAGGCCTTTAGACACAACATGCCTGTAACTAAAAATGCAGCGGTTCATTTTGAGAATCATTCCTATCGATAGAGGTCATTATGACCAACAAATAATGCCTTTACACCGGATCGCTAAAGTGTTTTGGAAACGGGGTAGGTATTAAAATAAACCGCGGAAAAAAATCACTATGCCAAGCTCCTACACTACCAATGTCCGGACTCCTTTAATAAATTTTAGTTGTGTTGAACAATCTGTCAAAAGACAACCAAATTTAGTTTGTCGGCAAAACCGAATTGAATATAAAAATGACTTAACTTATTTTAGTCGTATTTTAGTTAGGTTAAGTTAAGTCGTCGTGTTATACCGAATCGACACCAATATATTATGTATCTATAGATTTTTCAAATTAGCTTCAGGTGACCGAAACTTATCACTACATAGTATAAAACATGTAGTGATAAGTGATCGGTTTCTCTGTCCCTATATCCCTTTGTATGCTTAAATCTTAAAAGCTACACAACGGATTTTGATGAGGTTTTTTTTAATAGATAGAGTGATTCAAGAGGAAGGTTTATATGTATAATACATGCAACATATAGCCGTGCGAAGCCGGAGCGGGTCGCTAGTTTGTAATAATTGAAACCGTACGCGGATGAAGTCGCTGGCAAAAGCTCTTACTGAGCAGTAAATTTCATCTGAATAATTTAACCTACAAACAGGTAAAATGTTTAACAAAAATCCTGAAACTAAAATAATATTGTATTAGTGTTGAAGTCCCGAAAATTATATTATTTGCTTTGAAAATAAATATAATACGGCCTCAGGTGTTTCAGGAAATAAACATGACGATTTGTCACAGAACAATAGAGATTACAGAAGGATAATTCAATACGTTGCGTTAGAGTTAAGATAAATAAATAAACAAATATAGTTTATTTTTTATTCGCTAGATGGCAGTAAAAAATTTAAATCAGCGCCATCTACATTCGAATAGCGGTCTTTCTAGAAACTAAGTTTCTCAATTTGTGTAATAGATGGCAGTATAAGTTAAACAAAAAGACTAACACAAATAAAATCTCATCTGTCGCGTCAAAATTTGTCGCGTCAAAATCTGTCGCGAGAACGGGTGAAAATGCTCACCCACAAAAGTGCCCAACGCGCCATAAGAAGTTTTCACTTCAAAAATACGCGATTAAGACAGTAATTAGTTTAATACCTTTTAGTGAGTGGATTAAGCGTTGTGGTAAAATAATGCCGATGGGTATGTAATTTATATGATTAAAATATGTTCTGATGATAAGTGCCTTTATATTTACGTAACCTACACTCAGATTTGGTTAAAATAGCTGGTCCTTTATACACCTCGTCATAGTTAACCCACTGTAAAAGCTTTCGACTGTGTATTAGCAGTAACAATAAGCTAACAACCTTTTACCCAGAGGGCCGGACCTACATTCAGTTCACGGAGCTTACGTCACAGTTTGCTTTCCCTAGCCAGATGTAGCGCAGCTTTTTACTATAACCTACGAAAGGTAATTTTCAACCAGAGCAATATTTTTTTTAGTTTTCGTGAAAATTACCAGACGTGAAAAGTAACGTTAACATGATTTTAAACTACGATGGTTATTTTCATAAGTTATTTAAAACGAAATTATTTACAATGATTTTTGTTAGGGTTCCTTACCCAATGGGTTAAAACGGGACCACTAATAGGTACAGTATGGGTCATAAGTAAATGATCAGTTTGCTACAATAATACTGTCAACAAGTAAGTATAGTAGTTACGACCTTCTTCTAATAGACGTTACACACAAACTATTTACAATAGGCTTAGTAATCAGGAACCCTTAATATACTACAATTACAGAGACCTCAACAAATATCTACAAGACTATCTCTTAACCTTACATTATGACGAAACAGAAAACTTATTCTCTACGAACATCTAAGCATCACTACATACACACAACACATCCCTACACTTGACACTCATACTCATTAATATTTACACCCGACACTTAACAAACATACACACTCACTCACTTACACAAAGTCACTTTACAATAATAAATTTCATAGTATTTAATAGACCTAGTAGGCATAATCAGTTTTAACATTGTAAATGAGTAGGTATATTATAATCCCAAAGCGAGTCGCTGTAACCCCGCTGTACAGGCTCATTAGAGACCTAGTGTGGGGGACAGAGTTCCCTAAGGGTACTTGTTCTATACTCATGTCATCATACATGACAAAAGCTGTATTGATGTGTTTGTTTTTATACCCAAGTCATTGTATTTTAAAGAAATACAGATTTATTTATTATTTATTTATTTATTATTTATTTATTTATTTATTATTTATTTATTTATTTATTTATTATTTATTTATTATTTATTTATTTATTATTTATTTATTTATTATTTATTTATTTATTATTTATTTATTTAAACTTAAATACTTGAATTAAAAGTACTCAGTGTGATTATTATTTTCAACATATTAGCTATGTCTTTAGTTGTGTGAGTGGTATAAGCCGCCACCCGCTACACCAACCGACGCGGGTTCGATCCACAGGTTACGTTGTTATAATGTTCAAATAGTGCTGCACAGGATTGTAAACGTTACGGTGGGCAGAGACTTTTGATCGTGGATTGTACATCTGTTTATCTGTCACTAGGCTGTATCTCATGAACCACGATAGCTAACAGTTGAAATTTTCATAGATATTTTTTTTACATATGATAGGTCAGCGTTTAATCACTATCACACCTGCCTGATGGTAGGTGACAATACGGTCTAAGATGTAGTAGGTACGCTTTCCTAGAAGATACCTGTTCGCTCGCTACTTGAAGACCCCCAAGTTTTGCACGTCAGCAAAGACAGAAGCGGGCAACTTCTTTAACCGCGTACTCGAGACCGGCGAGATCCCTGCCCAATGGAGATTGAGTGTTATTACCCCAGTTTTCAAGGGCAAGGGATCGGTGCAGGAGTGTGGCAGTTATCGAGGTATAAAGGTCATGTCCCACACCATGAAGCTCTACGAGCGGATAGTCGACTCTCGGATCCGACAGGAGTGCACTGTCTCTGGGTGTCAATATGGTTTCCGCCCCGGGCATGGCATCATGGACCCTGTTTTCGCCCTAAGGATCGTTATGGAGAAATACAGGACGAAGAATACGCCTCTGCATTTTCTATTCCTAGATTTGCAGAAGGCCTTCGACTGTGTTCCTCGCATGATGATCTGGTGGGCGCTGCGGTCCAAAGGGGTTCCGGAAGCTTATGTTGAAATCATCAGAGACATGTACCGAAATTCTGATTCTGTGGTGCGAACTGCTGTTGGCGACACTAAGCCCTTCCCTGTTACCGTTGGAGTTCACCAGGGTTCCGTCCTAAGCCCGTTCCTGTTCAGCGTAATATTGCATGCACACGAGCAGCCTCCATGGCTGCTCATGTACGCTGATGATATTGCGCTGGCGGATTCGGATAAGGGGCGGCTGGTCCAACGTGTACACACGTGGAAGGAGTCGCTTGAGAACGGCGGTTTGCAACTGAATGTGGCGAAGACAGAGTACTTGGCTTGCCACCGACCACAGATCCCACACCTGTCTGCGTAGACGGTCATATGGTCGAGCGGACAGACCAGTTTAAGTACTTAGGGTCTGTGCTTCACGCGTCCGGCGACATCGATTGCGACGTCAAGTCACGCATTTCAGCGGCTTGGGCCAAGTGGCGTGAGATGACTGGTGTCATTTGCGACCCCAAAATGCCGATTAAACTAAAGGGACAGGTCTATAAAACCATCATTAGACCTGTCCTTTTGTATGGTAGTGAGGCGTGGCCGGTGCTTGAGCGACATAAGCAGGAGCTGCGTGTCACGGAGATGAAGATGTTGCGCTGGATGTGTGGAGTGACGCGAAAGGATCGCGTCAGGAACTCCCGCATCCGGGGCAGCCTTCATGTCCGAGACATTGCAGATAAATTGCAAGAGTGTCGCTTACGCTGGTACGGCCACGTCTTGCGAAAACCGGCTAGTTACGTGGGGAACAAATGTCTTGCCATGGCGCCTCCGCCGGGTCGTGGCAGACTGGGTAGACCCAAGAAGTGCTGGCTTGACGTCGTAAAGGGTGATATGCGTGCAAATGGCCTCACAACCCAGGATGCCGAAGATCGTGCGAAGTGGAGGCGTAAAAGTAGGAAAGCGGACCATGGGCTCCCGAGAGGGATGCAACCGGGAACATCGCTCGGATGATGATGATGATGATGAAAGACAGAAGCGGGCAGCCGATACAGATTATGTATTTCTGTTGCCGCTATAACAAATACTAAAAACAGAATGTAATGATACGGAACTCTTCGTGCGCGAGTCCGACTCGCACTTGGCCGGTTTTTTTGTTTGTTCCCACAAATGGGGGAAGAAGACAAGGGGGAACTCGATATTTCGATGCTGTAACGCAATAAACATGATAAATGGGTTCAATTTTAAATAATTGTAGTAGTAAAATTAAGGAAATCATTTTCCAGCTGTTATCGGAAATAATTAGGAAAAAGTTTTTCTTACTTAGAAAGTAATATTCTGATTGCTGCCGGAAATAATTAATTAATAGTTTTCTGACAGTAGGTAGTCGGAGAATTATTCTCTAGACTTGGCAATTATAAAACTTTACGTTATGTTTCATTGTTTAATAAACCATAATTAAGAGTTTAAAACTGCCGCTAATTAAAATAATTAATAACATATCACATCATTTTGGATAATTTTATTTAGGGCCACACTATTTGTGCACTCGTATGAAAAATTGTTATGTAGTTTTTTTACATATAGGATAGGTTAACGTTTGACCACTATCACACTTGCCAGATGGCAGGTGACAATGTAGCACAGTTTAATAGAAGCACTCGCGACTTGAAGACCCCCAAATTGTACACGTCAGGAAATACAGACACAAGCAACTGATTCCATTCCCTTGCGGTACTAATAAGGAATGACGAAGCAAAACGCTTAGTGCGGACGTCTGGTATGTTCACCATGAATCGGCATGCATAGGAAAATCGTGGATTTAGGACGCATCCGTCAGACTCCGCTTTCGTCAGTAAGTGTTTTTTTATAACAATAAATAAAAATAAATAAATAAATATTTCAGGACATATTACACATCGCCATCCAGCCCCAAGCTAAGCAACTTAATGCTTGTGTTATGGGTGCCAGATAACGGATAAACTACTTATATACTTTTTTTTTTTTTTGTAAATATATACATATTATACATATAGGAAACACCCAGAACCAGAAACAAGAATTTATGGTCAGCATAAATACTTGTTCCCGGCGGGAATCGAACCCGCAACCTTCTGCGTCGCAGTCGGGTGTTCGCCCGACGCGCTACAGAGGTCGTCAATACAAGTCAATACAAGAGGTCGTCAATACAACAATACAAGTTCCAAAAAAATATTTAACTTTTTCCATGTCAACACCGGAGTGCCTGCAGTCGCATCGACGATGCCAGTATCAACATTTAACGAAACCTCGTTATTTTGCCAGAATTAGGTCATTCGAATAGAAATTGAGTTTATTTAGTGAACATAATTAGGTGGCTACAATTTGGCATTTTGCCTTCGCAAATGTCTTTATTACCACAACCTCTACGGTGAATAGGTAGTCTATATTTAACTTTATTGGTTTAAAATTTAAGTTTAGGTAAACTTATAACTAAAAAAACAAATGTTTGTCTGTAAAGTCGGTTTACGGACGATAATTTTATGATAAACAATTGAGAATTTTTTTGTTACTTATTGCTTTTTTTCTACTTTATACATTTTTTTCCTTTATTCTATTCCTCACTGGTGACACCACAACACAAGCCCAGATGAGCGATATTGACGCGCATATTAGCATGACGCATGACGTCACACAATATTACCGTGACCCTTTTGCGTAAATGCAAGTGTTCCACCAATTACGAATATTACAAATATTTACGTTACCTACGACGGACGGAATGTACGGATATCACAATTTTTTTTACAAATATAGCTGTTGTAGAAATCGCGGGCATAAGCTAGTTCATTTGACGTGTATCGTCTTTATAATCGGTCAGAAAAGCAGGGGTCCCCTGCAAAAACTCAATGTAATGGATGTAACGTCATAAATGCGTCATAACGCGCGACAGATGTAGAGAAGGAATACCTTTCTATATAATCTAATTCTAACTAGCGACCCGCGACGGCTTCACGGCTATTTAGTGCATGTATTATACATATTAACCTTCCTCTTGAATCACTCTATCTATTAAAAAAACCGCATCTAAATCCGTTGCGTAGTTTTAAAGATATAAGCATACATACATAGGGACATATGGACAGAGAAAGCGACTTTGTTTTATACTATGTAGTGACTTCTATTTATCCAACTGCAAGGATAGGGGTATGTTTTTGGGGTCTATCTTTGTATGTTTGTTAGTAATATTCTTTTTTATAATGTAGAAAAGGTTAGTTAGATAGTCATCGTATGACACTTAACGCAGCGCCATCTAGCCCCAAGCTAAGCAACTAGGCTTGCGTTATGGTGGCCAGATAACGGATAGAATAAGTACCTACGCCTATATATAGATGTCTGTACATAAATATTAGATTGTAATGGGTAGGCATTAAACCCAAGACCTTCTGTGTCGTCGCATGCGGGCTATCGCTATAGAGGTCGTCAAATAAAAAGATCGTGCAGTTCAAATTAGCTCATTATTCAATGGAAAAATAACCTAAGTCTGAAATTTTGAGATAAGGCACCTATTATGTAGAACATTATTATTATGTACTTTATATGTTGTTCAATATTTCATATGTTTGAAACACGCGGCTTATCTACCGAGTAGGTATCACGGCTGAAAGTAATCTTCCAGAAAGGCTTGCATGTGCCTGCGACACATTTTTACCACGGGGCTATGGAATCAGCGAGAGAGAGGTTAACAGCGTGAAGCTTCATTGTTCTATTTATGACCTTAATAACCCCAAAATAACTAACCTCAAAATAGTTTAGTAAACTCACTAGCTTTTACTCGCGATTTCGGCCGCGTATGAGTTGACATTTCCAGATTCTTTTCCTACATATCTACGTCATAACAGCTATCAAAAGGCCAATCCGTGATTTGGGCTGTGCGTTGTCTGTCAGATTTCAATATTTTTATTAATTTAATTTAAGTAAATATGTTAATAGCATTTTAAATGGTTTAGTTATAAAATATTAATGGTATTTTTCTTATACTACGCGATCTTTGTGGACACACTTCGTGTTTGTTTAGTAGAAAAAGGTGCGGTGTCAATGGTTCTTACGTTAGCCTAATAAAAATAAAATATTTTATTTTTCACGTAGAAAATGTTTAGATTAAAACAAAACCCTTTTGACATTTTTCTTTTACGTTTTGTTGAAGCGATTACAGAATAAACAAAAAAAAACATGTGTACATTACTAAGCTCTATTTAACTCAGTTTCTTATGTAATAAATAAATAAATATTTCAAGACATATTACACATCGCCATCCAGCCCCAAGCTAAGCAACTTAATGCTTGTGTTATGGGTGCCAGATAACGGATAAACTACTTATATACTTTTTTTTTTTTAAATATATACATATTATACATATAGGAAACACGCAGAACCAGAAACAAGAATTTATGGTCAGCATAAATACTTGTTCCCGGCGGGAATCGAACCCGCAACCTTCTGCGTCGCAGTCGGGTGTTCGCCCGACGCGCCACAGAGGTCGTCAATAATATCTAATCATTATTATAAACACAAGACGCAATCGAGCTACCTATATCTACTAGTTTCTTTTTTATATTTAACCTACGCTTAGGCAAAAAAACAACAATAGTTCAAATAATTTTAAACAGCACCACTTACAAACAACAAAGCAACTAATTATCAACTAAATACACAAAAACTAACATTATACTAATACAAAGGACACCATAAAAAAATAAAAGACGAATACCGCTTCTGAACTTTAGCCGACAGTTCGGCACTTAAATACTTTTGTCCAATTAGCTACGGTTTATAAATGATAGTAAAACCAAAGACACATGTCCATCGGTCGACAAAAAATGGCCGAACAGGGCCTTTATTCTGTAGCCACAGTTATCGTGTCTTACGTGTGACACCGTACAATTTATGACGAATAATTTCAAATGAATAAAGAACTTCTGACTTTGACATCATTTTCACGAGATTGGACTGTTTTATATAACTTCAGTAGTGTAAATAACCATGTTAGTTTCAAATTCTATCTATAAATTTATATTATTTATTTAATGTTATTTATAACCTTTATTTTACTTACTTTGGACGTTTGGTCATGCTTTTGCAACATAGTATAGATAGAGTCACGAGAAGACCGCAAAAAACACAAAAGAACGATAGGTAAGGTATGCCATATTTTTTAACCGACTTCAAAACAACGAGGAGGTTCTCAATTCGTTGCGATTATATATTTTTTTGTTTCAATTGTATGTTTACCGATTAAGAGAGCTAAATCGATTGAGATGATTCTGTTGGTGTTAAAAACCTCATCTTTGCGGCAAATAAAATCTTAATTACTCTCACCCTTAAATAGGACTTAAGAGGAAAGGGTACCGGGTGCTCTCTCCAAACAAACGTAGTCGACTGTTTCCTCCCTGAATACTGACACTAGAGCAAATATTTTTGTTGCATAAAACTTATAACTGCTATGACCAAATGACCATGCCCCTATGTTTTGTTTTTTTTTTGGTTTTTTAAATCTTCATTTCTATGATAATTAGAAAATGAAAAAAAACCAAGACTTAGGGGCATGGCAGTTATGTAAGGGTTCCTTTTTTACCTTTTCGGGTACGGAACCCTAAAATCATAAGTAACTCTATGCATAAGCATAACAATACCAATGTCACTTTTAGATGCAAAACAGAGGCTTTTCCAACCATTTTTGAATAGGTTACTTAAACAATAATTCTTCTTTAATTATCCAGTCATGAATATTTAAAGATAAACCTTCATTGTCCAAGTTTTTTCGGCCACTTGTCCCAGAGCGATAAATTCAAGAGTGCCCTTTGTCCTACGGAAGGGTTTGCGAAAACTTTACTTGCGTTTTTAACTTAGTTATTTACGAGGTATTTTTGAAAAAGCGATGTTGGAATTATAATTTGAGGTGGCGGTGTTGAAGTTTTTTTTTGTTTTGAATTAGTAAATATCAACGAAAATAAAAGTCAGTGACTATGTACTACGTGTTAATGATAACAAGCAAGCTTTAGTATATCTTTAAAAGTTATATTAATTTCCTACAAACACAGAATGTAATACGACTTTTAGAAAAACTATTGTTTTTGAAAATTTTGAAGATGACCTGAACATCAGCTGTTCCTTACACGGAGAGGTCATTAACCTTAAGATTACACTTATTTTTTTAATATTATCTACTGTTTTAGGTCTGAATGCCGTTGATTGTTTTAAAAAATCTGCTGATTTCCAAAAGTGGTAGAACGAAAGTCGTTTTTGTGTTAGGTGTGAGTGGCCCTCAACCGCTTGCTAATATGATTTTAAAAAACCCTGCATTATTACCAATAACCGTGTATATTGAAAGTCTTTATTTTCAAAGTAGGTATCAAAGCCGGTTTGGTAGACCGCAATACTTATTCATTAAACACTGAATTCCTTTGACTGTGAAACAGGTAACCGCAACTTTCCAGTGCCTACCTCTGAAACGGAATATCGAACTGAAAGACGACTAGGTACGTCTATGTTAAACTTCCTAACAAATGGTAAAAATGTATTTCAAGTAACAAAACAATATTATAAAGTTCACATCATCATATCAACGCATACACGTCCACTGCTGGACATAGGCCTCCCCCATATGACGCCACAAACAGCGGTCCTGAGCCGCCTTCATCCCACCGAGTACCCGCGACCGCTACAATGTCGTCGGCACACCGGGCATTAAAAAGTTACAACTTAATTAAATGGAAAAAATAAATATGTGTAATATGGAAAAAATAACATGAAGGTGTAAATAAATATACGTAAATATATATATGTAGCTCTTTGGATCTATTTAGAATTAAATAACTTTTTAAAGATGGATGTTACACTCCAACGAGACCATCGCCAATATTACAGTAGGTACACTACTGTAATATTGGCGATGGTCTCGTTTGGAAAAAATAATAATATTTAGAATCTAAATAAGTTTCCCTTAGGTAAGGTGGCCAAAAGGCTCGCTGCATGGCCAAAGTAGCAGCTAGTCTTGGTCACCTGAAGCTAATACTAATAATTTTGAAATTCCTATATGCTTATCACTACATAGTATCGCCGTCCCTATGTCCCTTTGTATGCTTAGATCTTTAAAACTACGCAACGGATTTTGATGCGGTTTTTTTTAATAGATAGAATGATTCAAGAGGAAGGTTTTTAGATATAACACATGCATAATATAGCCGTGCGAAGCGGGAGCGGGTCGCTAGTTCTAATATATATAAATTACGTGCCACGTTCTTTGTGCGCGATGGACTCCTAAACAACAGAATTTAATCAAATTTGCACAGCGTGTGCAGTTTGATCCAACTTGAAAGATAGGATAGCTTACATCTTAATTTAACCTGATATTCTCACGGGATCGGGAGTTACGCGGGTGAAACCGCGGAGCGCAGCTATAGCATTTATATAAAATTCTCGTATCGCGGTGTTAGTTACCTGTGTCCGGCTGAACCGATTTGTATGATTTTTTTTTGTGTATGCTATTCATTTGGTCTGCGAATCGCACAACATCATTTTTTTTCCTTTTTAACAGGCTTTTATTAATTTCATTTCCGTATTTAACCGACTCTTTTGGGCTCGATTTTGCCCTACTTTGTTTAATTTTGAATTAGAAAGAAATAAGCATTTAATTATATTTTATTTTAACGGATATAATCACATTATTTAGTTCAAGTCGCGAAAACCTTAAAAAATACTAAATAAGCATTTTTCAGCCATTTAAAAACTTCTTACAATCCAGGCCCACGTCTTCCAAAAATATATGTTACTTGTTATACTCTATTTTCTATTAAGTCTATCACTACATAGTATAAAATAAAGTCATTTTTTGCCGTCCCTATGTCCCTTTGTATGCTTAGATCTTTAAAACTACGCAACGGATTTTGATGCGGGTTTTTTAATAGATAGAGTGATTCAAGAGGGAGGTTTTTATGTATGCATAATATAGCCATGCAAAGCCGGTCGCTAGTATTCTGTAATTTGAGGAAAGTAGAGTAAACTCTCATACTGGCGAGTAAAACGCAACGATAGCGCGATCTAGCTTTAGCCACAGTAACGCCATCTAGTTGATGCGGAGACAGTTTTACATGCGACGAGGAAGGGAGGGCGGTATTATGCTGTCAGGAATATTTTTATGTGGTGAGCGTCAGAATAAACGGTCACTAGGCGTATTTAACGTTGAATGTATGCTCAATAATTGCTTCCCTATGTGTTATAGCAGCGCTCCACGGTTTCACCGGCGTAACTCACAAACCCGCGGGAATTTTGGGATCAAAAGTATCTTAGGTCCTTTTTCATCCACTAAACTACAAAAAATCAAGCATAATATAGACCTAACATTAGCCGGGAACATGAAAACGATATTGATTAATTAATTGCCAAATTAATGACAATTTCCAAAAAATGCTTATCGCCAGAAAAACGGCATGCTACATTTTCTAACGCAATGCGACTGTAACAAATTATTCTGAGGCATAACCTCTTATACGAGCCGATAAAACGCAACGATAGCGCGATCTAACTTTCGCTACAGTGGCGCCATCTAGTAGAGACGTTAACAGTTTCACTCAAAATTCACGTCCTCTATCTAACAACTCGGTTTTATTCTCTTAAGTTCAAATCTTTTCTTATATGGATACTAGCGACCCGCCCCGGCTTCGCACGGCTATATAATGCATGTATTATACATATAAACCTTCCTCTTGAATAACTCTATCTATTAAAAAAAACCGCAACACAATCCGTTGCGTAGTTTCAAAAATTTAAGCATACAAAGGGATATAGGGACAGAGAAAGCGACTTTGTTTTATACTATGTAGTGATCCTGCAACAGTGTTGTCAGATGCTGGTTTATTTATCGTACTTTCAGTACATATCGGTAAAATGTCGTACACTTAAAAAAAATTCCAGCAAAATTAATAATTTACGCTATTTAAACGTTATGTTAATCAAACTTTACTAAACTTACTAAAAAAAAAAAGTTATGGGGTAATGAATCTAGTGATGTGCTGTGTCTATTGTTAGTGGTAAGGACATAATTATTTATTTTAGGGTTCCATACCCAAAGGGTACAAACGGGACCCTTTTGCTAAGACTCCACTGCCCGTCTGTCTGTCTGTCACCAGGCTGTATCTCATGAATCGTGCTAGCTAGACAGTTGAAATTTTCACAGATGATGTATGTCTGTTGCCGCTATAACAACAAATAGTAAAAAAGAATATCATGTTACGGAACCCTCTTTGCGCGAGATTTTATGCTAATTGTAACAATTATGTAAGTACAATCCACGGTCAAAAGTCTCTGCCCACCGTAACGTTTACAGTAATATGCAGCACTATTTGAACATTACAACAACGTAACCTGTGGACCGAACCGACGTCGGTTGGTGTAGCGGGTGATGGCTTATACCACTCGGCCAACTAAAGTCATAGCTAACATGTTGAAAATAATAATCACACTGAGTACTTTTAATTCAAGTATTTAAGTTTGTGTGTAACGTCAATTAGAAGAAGGTCATAACACCAATACTTTTTGATAGTATTATTGTAGCAAACTGATCATTTACTTATGACCCATACTGTATTTGGTTTATTTTAGCTGATTCGCGTTTACAGGACTGTCAAATCTTGTAATGTAAGTATGAGATTTCTCGTACGTCTGGCAACCCTGTCCAAATCTGTAAATAGTATCCTCAATGCACTGAATCTTTTCAACTCAAGACGCGACTTAAGCAATAACTTTAGCAGGTAAGTATAACTTAAACGAAGTATTTTTTAAATTGCAAGACTTTCACCGTAAAAGTTTAACTCAAATTTTTAGGGTTATTTTCGAGTTGTTTCATCGTAAAGTATGTAGTAATTTTGAACTGTTTACTGTTTAAAGTTTTGTTTTTAATTTAGAAGAGTTTCTGGAAATAATATTTTACTTGATTTTGTTTGTAAGGCTTAAATTAAAGTTATTGGTAGGTACTCAGTTCTAAATTTCATAAAAAAAAGATTGTTTATTTCGAGAACTACAGTTTTACTACAGAACTTCAGTTTTTACCCGCGATTTGGTCGACGTAGGGGTAGAATTCTTATCCTTAATACTTTCTTAGCGGATGCGTCTTGTATAAAATGGATCGGTCTTGTATAAAATGGATCGGTCTTGTATAAAATGGTTTGGTCTTGTATAAAATGGATCGGTCTTGTATAAAATGGATTGGTCTTGTATAAAAGTTGGAATAAATAAATAAAATTAAAGACGACAAGATAAAACAACTTTATTTCTTTTATCAAAAAGCAATTTTTATGGGCACAACCAAAAATAAATACGTTTAAGAACTTGAAATAACCAACTGTTAAAATGATATAATAATATTAAACTTGTGGTTATTGAAATAGCTTTTAACTAGCGACCCGCTCCGGCTTCGCACGGCTAAATTATGCATGTATTACATATAAACCTTCCTCTTGAATCAGTCTAATTATCTATTAAAAAAACCGCATTAAAATCCGTTGCGTAGTTTTAAAGATCTACAAGCATACATAGGCCCTCCCTGTGTATGCTTGTAGACAGACAGCGGAAAGTGACTTTGTTTTATACTATAACTAGCGACCCGCTCCGGCTTCGCACGGCTATATTATGCATGTTTTATACATCCTCTTAAATTACTCTATCTACTAAAAAAACCGCATCAAAATCCGTTGCGTAGTTTTAAAGATTTAAGCATACATAGGGATATAAGGACAGAGAAAGCGACTTTGTTTTATACTATGTAGTGAAGTGATAGTGAAGTGATGATGATAATGATTTTAGATTACCTACCCATCAAACGTATTTAGCTAAATATAATAACTACTCAAGCAAACCGACCTAAGTATTTTATCTCTATAAATTATACACAATAGAAAGATACAATCGTTTTTATAGTGCTGTATTCAATTGTCAAAAGATTTGAGATGTTCGATAAGTGATTTTTATTAACTGCTTAACTAGACTATAAAGATTGGTATTTTTATTTTGAGATTTTGATCGTAAAATAGATAAGTATGCGTTTAATCCTGTCGTATTGGGTAATTTTGGAGATTTTTTTAAATCTATTTGAATTTTTAATACACTGTTAAGCTATGTTTACGCTGGTTTTGTCAGTTTTCTTTTGTAATGCCAGCAGCTAATTGTCGCCGGTATTTAGACGATGGATTGTATTGCGGTATAAGAATAAATCTATATACTAATACTAGCTGTCCCGGCAAACGTTGTTATACCATTTACAAAAAAAAGTAAAGAAAACAAAATAAAAAATAGATAGTAGCCGATTCTCAGACCTACTGAATATGTATATAAAATTTCATCAAAATCGGTCAAGCCGTTTCGGAGGAGTATGGTAACTAACATTGTTACACGAGAATCTTATATATTAGACTAGCTGCGCCCCGCGGTTTCACCCGCGTAAGTCTCGATCCCGTGGGAATATCGAGTTAAAAAGTATATATGTTAATCCAGGTCGCAAGCTATCTACATACCTAATTTCATTGCAATCGGTTCAGTAGTTTTAGCATGAAGGAGTAACAAACATACACACACACACAAACTTTCACATTTGTAATAATAAGGATTAGTAGGATTATAAAGAGTAAAGAATTGATTGTTTCTTGGTTTGAATTGAATAGACCCTGAAACTACTGGACTGATTTTTGATGAAACTCGGTATGAGGATATATTGATTCATTTTGAGCTACTTTTTATCCCGATATTCCCACGGCATCGGCAGTTACGCGGGTGAGATAATAAATAAATAAAATATTAGGGACTAGACTTGTGTTATAGTGGTCAGGCGACGCATTCTTCATCAGCATCTGACGCTTTTATACATATAGGAACTTCAAGATCCAAACCTCTCCTTACAACCAAGTCATTTTATTCGAAGTTCAAGATCCAAACCATTCATCGATCTTGCAAAATAAACCCTCACATTTTCAGGTTTTCTCTTGATCATTCGGAAGTATTGGCACGGTATCAAGCTAAGCAGTAGGTTTGCAGATCACAAAACATGGATCTTACTACGTTCAGCGTCGGAGTTGGCAAGCGGTGCACATTTCCACAAGGTGTACCTACTTACTATTGCAATTTATAAACCAACTGTTGTAGGTTAGGAATTTCATATTAGACTTTTTTCCTGTGTCTTGGCTTGGCGCTTTGAGGCATCCAGATAACTTTAAAAAATGTTTTTTAAATGAAATATTTTTTACGAAGTTGTAATACACAGAAAAAAAGGTTTCTTAAAGCAAAAAATAATTTCTACAGACGCTGGAGAATAATTTCTTGTTTTTAGTTAATGTTCTTCTAAATAATAAGCAGCAGTAAGTATTCTTAACCACTTACGCTGAACGGGTAGTATTTAATTTTGTGTTGACCTGAAAATTATACTGGCGTCGTTCTGTGAGCCGATCGCCGTATTCTTATGTAGCGCGTCTTAACTGCGTTTGCGTCATAACTATAGATTTCGTATTGCCGTAATTTCTTAAGACGCACACGTCACGCAAACCTATACGCCGCTCGCCGTATTGCCCTAATAGAACGTGAGCTACGCGTCTTTTGTATCGCACAAAAACGGTATCGGGCTAAATTTTGACGTGACATAAGTCAAATTAATTGTCACCTAGGAAGATTAGTCAAAAATTTCGCAAGGCAACACAGCTTATTTCACGCGTAGGTGAAGTAGACGTGTAGTTAAAGTAACGGTTACGCGTAACTTAATTTACGGCAATACCGACGATTAGCGTGCACGTTGCATATGCGTCTTTTCCATTTTAGATTTATTTTTTATTGTTCCTCTCGACCGATATTAATAAAGAATAGACCAAATCATAAGAGTTCATAAAGTTTACCATTAAGTTGTAGTAAAACAATTACGTATAACCGCATTGCAATATTAATCAAAGTTAAAACTAAATTAATTTAATACCAAACCGCAGTAAAATTACTTCCTTACAATTAATTAATATTCTGAAATCCAATGGTAAATGATGGGGTATCCGTACGTGATATCAAACCGCAATTGAACTGTCTGAACCAAATATAAGTGTTTTGATAGGTAAGTGCTATGTGGTTTGACCCATATTAAACACAGTTCCATACGTTAACTCATTGTTTTAATGAAATAATTATTATTGTGTGTTTAATTTATCTATTACGAGGTAGATATAGTTTGGGTTGATCGATTAGTACGATGATGTGCCTTCCAATTTTTCTTATTAAATAAAATAAATATAAATAAATATTGCAGGACACTCCACACATCGCCATCTAGCCCCAAGCTAAGTAACTAGACTTGTGTTATGGGTGCTAGACAACGGATATACTACTTATATACTTTTCTTTTGTAAATATATACTTATAATACATAGAAACAACCAGACCACAGACAAATATCTAAGCATAAATACTTGTCTGAGGCGGGAATCGAACCCGCGACCCTGTGTTTGTGTATTTATTCTCTGGTTTTTTTTTTGTATTTACTTTTCTCTGTAACTATCTCTTATTGTTTCTTATTTGTTTGTATACTATGCCGTATGTTTGTTTTAGAAGAAGGAGCGTTAGAATTATTTTGACTTACGCATAAAAAAAATTGTCAAACGACTTTTTACCTCAAGCCATTTTAGGCCAAAACATCACCCGACTCTTATAGACATATTCTTTAATGGATTCATTGCTTAAAATCCGATATTGCCATTTAGAAAGGGTACTACAGATTTAATTAAGGATTTTTAAGAAATTTATAGGTAATTATATGTACTTCTTTGAATACCTATTCATTTCATAAGAAAAGGTCGTACTCGCTTTAAAACTACCTATTTATCGTTATAATATATCCCGCGACCATTGTCGGTGCAACCCGATTGAAACGACGGGTAAATACATTAAAATAACTAGTAGTTTTAACGCAATCACGAAGCCTTTTTATAAAATGACTATCAGCGCTCTGCGGTTCCACCCGCGTAACTCCCGATCCCATGGGAATAAAGTTGCCTATGTTATTCCCAATGAATCAATGTATCCTCATACCAAGTTTCATCAAAATCAATTCTTTTTATCACAGTTGCTTATAAAGTGGATCTTATTAAACCGCTTTTAGGCTCATAATGCAACGTATTATACACGCGTAGAATAAAAAAAATCCAACGAGTGCTAAAATAATACGTTATCTTGATAAGTTAAATACGTATCTTACTGCTAATGACATATTAGGTAGATGAAACATTCTTAATTTATCTTAGGTTATACTGTTTTGATGTATAGAAAAAAGGTACCATCAAAGAGTTTTTAAGCCTTGCTGGCTTAAAACTCTTTGTTGGTACCTTTTTTCTTCTTTTCAAAAGGTTGTCTCTAAAGTCTGATAACGAACGATAATTTTACGTGATGACGTCTTTGAAAACAATAAAAAATTGAGTTTTGTTTTTATGTTGCTTTTTTTTTAGGTAGGTACATAAATATATTTTTTCCTTACCATTATATTCTGTTTTTAATCGCCGACGCAAAAACAAATGAAAAAAACCCTTAAAAAAATATTGTATGTCAGACGAGGTTGTATAGGTTAAAAGTCTTTTGCCTAGCCTTTCGGGAGTGTAATTAACAAAAAAAAGTAAACATAACCTAAAATTCCTAAAAACTTTTTATTATTTTAACAAGTCTTTTTTTATTCGCAACTGTGATAAAAAACGTCGTACGATACACGTGTGGATTGATCATTCCATCTCGGCTTTTGCCACGCTCGCGTTCCTCTCGCGCGTCATAAACTGCCTCTATGGAATGATCAACTTTCCACACTTGTATCGCAATGTACTATTTTCACACAATTTTTTTTTCGCTTTTTTATAATCAGTGTATAAATAATAGTCCTCCTCATCGATTTCAACGACGGCGACCCAGCTATTCATTTTATAAGTTTGCATTTCTATTATGAGCTCTTATGTGGCTCGCAAGACCGAACTTGCTTCTGAATACCCTATCACAGATGACACAATAGGGTTGGCCCCGGGAATTGAAGGTATAATTATATGAGGGCTTAGGTCGCTCCTTTCTCGTACTTGACGCCTCACGTCAAGCGTTTCGAGCCGGCTTTTCTCAAAGTTTTTAGTATGGTTGTAGATTGTAGAGCGCCAAGAGGACCTTTCCGAGGCAGAACCTCGGTATTTGGCACACGGTCCTGCCATTTGATGTTCATAATGGACCTTAGACACCGGAGATGGTCCTCTACGCGGATGATGTTTGCCTCATGTCTGACAGTATGGTTGACCTTCAAAGCTATTAGTGTAGAAAGGTGATGAAACTACGTGTTTACACAGAAGATTGCGGGTTCGATTCCCGCATAAAACAAATATTAAGTACATATACAGTTTGTTTAATTACTTTGATCTTGGTGTCTGAACGTAACCTCCTCTTTTACGAAAAAAAAAAACAAATTTTCAAAAGTCGTAGAACAAAAGTTGTCTCAAGCCCCCTTTCATATTTATTATAAACCCTCCGGTGGACCACATCACAACTCCCCTTTTTTTGAAGTCAGTTAAAAATTCAATAATTTTCTCGAGCATCCGGGTAACATTCACTTTAAGTTTTAAAACTTTTGCAGTAAAGTGGTATCAAAATATTATTTGGACAAAAAATGTTTTTATTTTGTTTTTAATGAATAGCCGCTAAACAATGTTTCAGGCTAAAACGTTTCGGAACCGCAGACCGGAAAATTGGTACCCATTAAGAGGCTCTAAGGGGGAACGCAGACAATTGACTAAAAGTCGGCCAATTTGACCAGTAAAAAGTCCTAACCTGCGCTCTCTCCATACAAACGTAGTCGACTGTTTCCTCCCTGGAAAATGACACTAGCACAAATATTTTTGTACCATAAAACCTATAACTGCCATGACTATGCCCCTGTGTTTTGGTTTTTTTCATTTTCTAATTATCATAGAAATTAAGATTAAAAAAAAATACGGGCATGGTCATGGCAGTTATAAGTTTTATGTACCAAAAATATTTGCTCTAGTGTCATTATCCAGGGAGAAAACAGTCGACTACGTTTGTAATAGTTTGTATGGAAAGAGCCCCCGGTACCCTTTCCTCTTAATAAATGTAATTGTCGTTTAGCTTTTCATTCAAACGGATTTAGATAAATTTTTAAATTCGTAAAATTTATGTGAGCTATTAAAATTGCCCTTATGCGGTGAAAGAAAACCTCGTGATGCTTCGGCGTAGTTAGCTCTAAATAGACTTTTTTGACAAGATCTTTCCTCTGGTCGATTAAGCAGAGGGTGAAAAAATAAGTAAAATTTTATGGTTAATGACCTCTCCGTGTAAGGAACAGCTGATTTGCAGGTAAATCTAACCTCAAAATTTTCGAAAAAATGTTCGAATTTCCAAAAGTCGTAAAACAAAAGTTGTTTGATAAGGTGCACAGAAGTTGCCCTCAACGGCTTGCTAGTATAATTTCCAATAACCCTGTATACAATAGGCATTGTAGGCGCTGACTAGATTTGAAGTTTAGCCCGTCTAGTCGATAAATTTCTTTTTTACAAATGATAGGTCAGCGTTTGACTACTATTACACCTGCCTGATGGTAGGTGACGATGCGGACTAATATGAAGCACGCTTTCCTATAAGATACTTGTTCCCTCGCGAATTTACGACCTCCTACTTGTACGCATCAGGAAAGACAGTCAAAGTAATTTTTTTTGCGTGCATGCGTACAGTGTATACAAAGATCACATAGAAACGTCTTAAAAAGTAAGTTTGGAAGTATGCCTTCGGAACGCGCTCACCAATGACAAGAAGGCACAAGAAATTCATGGGGGGTTTTTTTTTTCATGTGACGTGATCACATAAAAAAAAACCTTCTCTCAAAAAACTCACAAAGGTCAATATTACAAATATTTGAAGGTATTATTTGAAATGGAGCAATTAAAGTCACATCTATGGATTCTTATCATTAAGGTACGAAGAAGTAACATAGTACGCAGGCAACTGATTCCATTCCCTTGCTGTACGAATAAGAAATGAATAAGCGTAACTATTATTATTATCTATCGCCCGATTTCAAGTCTGTTGTGTGCATTCGCTTTAAGCTTTATTTTTTGCATCCCACCCCCAGTGGGTAATTAAATGACAATTACCGGGATCTCAAAGAGAAAAGTTTTTTCACTGTGCCGCCGTTTTAATGGGACCGATTAATTTTGTTTCTGTTTACGGGAATCAGTTTACCGGGAGGAAAATGCTTCAGGATATAAGGGTTTCTTTCACTATTAGGGTTTATAAGGGTTTTTTACTGATTGATTTTAGCCAGGTCCTAACTTTAGTTAAATTTAAGGACCTAACCTTCGAAATCAATAATTCTATCTAACTTGCTCCAGTTGGTTGCGAATATCTGTAATTTTCACCTATATGAAAAAGTTCGAATTGGATGAGCATCATCATCTTAAAGTGCTGACTAGCGTAAGCTTGTCTTCCCGCTGTCTGTCCATATATATGCTTAGATCTTTAAAACTACGCAACGGATTTTGATGGGGTTTTTAATAGATAGAGTGATTCAAGATGAACATTTATATGTATAATACATGCATAATATAGCCGTGCGAAGCCGGGGCGGGTCGCTAGTTACTAATATGTCCATTTCGGATCCAGAAATGATTTCTACGACTGATTGGCATAGACTTCGTAAGGACCGGGTGAATGTACTGAAGAGGTTCAAAATACCGAATTCATATTCAGGTTTGATTCTCAGTCGTTTTCTTACAACAGATGTCAGAAGTCGATCTCAAATACAGCACACTTTCCTCCTTTAAGAAGTACGATACATAAATATTAATATATAAATATTGTCGGACATTCCACACACCGCCATCTAGTCCCAAGCTAAGCAACCAGACTTGAGTTATGGGTGCAACGGATATACTACTTGTATACTTTTCTTTTGTAAATATATACTTATAATACATAGAAACAACAACCGGACCACAGACAAATATCTAAGCATAAATACTTGTCTGAGGCGGGAATCGAACCCGCAACCCTATGTTTGGCAGTCCGGCATGTTGACCATTGTGCCAACTGGGTCGTCTACTGCCAACTGGGTACTGGGTCGTGGGATAGAATTATTGATTTCAACAGTAAAAAATTCCGCGCAGCCTTAAAATGAATGCTTTGAAATACTGTCACATACTTTTAACTGGGTTTAATTTATTTATCAAACCCCTATAGTTACCTACTTCCCGAGTAACAAACGATAAAGGTGGATAAGGCGTGTCTGATTATATTTTATTCATTCGATTTAGATACTCCTTTGGTATAATAACACCTTTTATTAGTAAATATAAGGCTTTTGAAGTATGTGTGTTTTCCTTGACATCTCTTTTACGTTATTGAGTTTAGTTGTAAAAGTTTTGGGTGACTATTTTTATTTGTTTACTAGCTACTATCCGCGGTTTCACTCGCGTAAGTCCCGATCCCGTGGGAATTATAAAATGAACAGAAGCCTATAGCCTTCCTCGATAAATAGACTATTCAACACAGAAGGATTTTTTCAATTCGAACCAGTAGTTCCTGAAATTAGCGCGTTCAAACAAACAATCAAACTCTTCAGCTTTATAATATTATAGTATAGATAGACGGAGATCCAATAGACTAATAAAACATAGTGTAACAACAGAAAGCAAATTACAGGATCTCACGGGTAAAAATGATGTAAATAAACTTAACAAACACCGAATAATTAATTAAAGTTACAATTTAACTATCAGAATATCCATATTGTAAAATGACAATATCGTCCTAACGTATCGGTATCATGAACGCTAAATGCCCTTAGTAGCAAAACGTCTGGATGTTAAAATGTCTTTACTGATAAAATTACTACACCTAAAAAAATAAATAGACTATGTGAGACAAGGCATAAGAGAGATGGATGTGAACGATGAGATGACGACTAAGAGAAGTGAATGGAAGAAGACGACATACTGCGGTGACACCAAATAAACTTGGATAAGGGCAAGAAGACGAAGAAAAATTATTAAATACACATAGACGTTCAATGACTTAGAAGCAAAACTTCTGGATCAGATGCTCTAGTTACTTAATTTTTAGTAGATAGACAGACGCTCCGGACCACCAAATCTAACAATCACTGGTCAGTATTGGCACTTCAATTTCTCAGTAGTGGTGAAAACTGTGTCAATACACCACTGGTGATAAAATGAACCAGAGTAAATAAAATGAACCAACAAAGAAAAGGAAAAGCTTTATGTTACTTACCCATGTTGCAATGTATAAATAAATAAATTCGTTTATTTTTTTTACAAATCTACATTAGGTTAAAACCTCATTTTAAGCATGAAATGCCTGTGTCAGAAGGCTCCGCTCTTCTATAGATATTATTGTATTAATTTGTTAAGCAAAAGGTATACAACATAATATGACTTCCTAAATTATTAGATTCAGGAAGTCATATTATGATAGTGATACAAATAATTCCTACAAAAATCAATCGTGATATTTTTTTATGTATCATCATCAATTGCACAGTAGTTTCAGTAGAGCATCCTACTAATATTATGCAAAAAGTACTGAACCGATTCCGATGAAACTCGGTATATTATAGCTGAAGGCTAATTATCGCTATATTGCTATACGTTGGAACAACGTTATTTACGGGTATTGGCCTTCTGGAACACAAAGGTAAATTTTAACTTACGCAGGTGAAACCGCGGGGCGCAGCTAGTCATCACTATACATAGTATAAAATAAAGTCACTTTTCACCGTTCCTGTGTCCCCATGTCCCTTTGTATGCTTAGATCTTTAAAACTACTCAACGGATTTTGATGCGGCTTTTTTAAATAGATAGAGTGATTAACGAGGAAGGTTTATAGATATAATACATGCATAATACAGCCGTGCGAAGCCGGGGCGGGTCGCTAGTAATACATAAAAAGAAAAAATCTTAATTAATATAGATTACTATTAACTGCAGGTAGGTACTTAAGCCTTGAATTCTTTCCTCAAAAATTAGTGTATATTTTTCTAAGAACTTCATATAAGTTATTTTGTCTTTACTAAACAAAATATAATGGATCGGAAACATTAATAAATTGCTTTTCGTCTTCCCACAACATTCATCAGTAAGGAATTCAGACTTAGCAAAACACATTAAAATTGGTAAAGCCAATAAATCTTAAAGGTCTTAAATTCAAGATGAGTTATTTTGGTTTAAAACCTAAGTAGGTAGGTAGTTGGTAAATGTTTCCTTTAGGATGACAGCCAAATTCAACCCATCGTCGTCGGTTTAACGTTGTTTTTAACCGACTTCAAAAAGGAGGAGGTTCTCAATTCGTCGCGTATATTATTTTATTTTTTATGTATGTTCGCCGATTACTTGAGAACGCCTAGACCGATTTGGAAAATTCTTTTTTAATCCAGAAGTCCAACTACTCAATTATTGTTAAATTGGAATTTCCGTATTTTACAATAGTTTTCAAATAATTATAGTTTAATTAGTTGGGAAACTTGGGAATGATCTAAAATACCTACGAGTATATTTTACAAAATAACGTCCCAATTCAATTTAAGCCTGACTTTGTGTAGGTAAATTTTATTTAATTGTTTTGTTTAATGTAGGTATTTTATTTAGTTTACATTCAAAGTCAAAGTCAAATTTCTTTATTCATTTCAATGCTTATGTATATATACATTGATCACATTGAAACGTCTTAAAAAATAATTAAATTATTAAATAGTTTGACCTATGACTGGTTTGTTTTAACAAATATAAAAGATAAGTTAACATCAGCTAACATATTATTATTAAATTCACTAGATGTTGTTAAAATAATATAACGTGTATAAGTCATAAATAATTTTAGCGCGCATCCGGCTTACAATCACCGTAACTTCATAATTTATTAGTCAATTATTTAGGTCTATCACATACGCCTAGGTAGAGTTTGACCACCTCAAATTAAACTAAATTTCTGAGAATGACTTGAAATTTATTGTTTATCGTTTTTCGTGATATACAGGGTTACAGATATTTAACCAATAAAGGTTGCGGGCTACCTCTGTGCAACTTAACAAATAACTTTTTTCTACCATTTTGAGGATATTCGAACTGTTTTGAAATATTTTAAAATAAGTTTATTAAAAAATTAGCTGAAAGTAATACTAAGCTGATTTTCAGGTGAATATAACTTACGACCTTACGACTTATTTGACGACCTCTGTGGCGCGTCGGGCGAACACCCGACTGCGACGCAGAAGGTTGCGGGTTCGATTCCCGCCGGGAACAAGTATTTATGCTGACCATAAATTCTTGTTTCTGGTTCTGGGTGTTTCCTATATGTATAATATGTATATATTTACAAAAAAAAAAGTATATAAGTAGTTTATCCGTTATCTGGCACCCATAACACAAGCATTAAGTTGCTTAGCTTGGGGCTGGATGGCGATGTGTAATATGTCCTGAAATATTTATTTATTTATAACCTCGAAACTTTCAAAATACTTAATTTCAGAGTTTTAAAAAGTTGTAAAACAACGGTTTAATCCTCAGTAATAGCTAATACAATAATAGGTTATTGTTTTTCGACCGTATACACGCGAACTATTATCAACAAACTGTAAGTAGGTATTATGTGCTAAATAATAAATTATTATAATTTTTTTTACAAAATATCAACATAATCAAGTAAGTATTCAAAAGTTCATTTATAAAAACTAAATAATGAAAAACCAATATGATAGCAATTATTTCAGAAAAACAGATCCACCAAACTTCACTGAGCCTGTTCTGTGTGAAAAAAAGTTTTAACACACTAAAAGGCTACACAATATATCAAATTGATCCATCAGCAACATAAATTCATAGGAGCTAATAGGCAACACAATCACAGTTCAGTGTTATTGTTTAATTACGCTCAGGCTGCTAACTAGAGATAAGTTTATAATTAACTATAGTTAAGGTCTTCGTCCACTATACCGATACTAAAATGTATAACCAAAAATACCGGGAATTCTCTGATCTTTTCCAAATTTTTCGTACGTTTCTTTTTTTGAAGTACAATAAATATAGCAGGACATTCCAGACATCGCTGCCTAGACCCAAGCTAAGTAACTAGACTTCTGTTATGGGTGCTAGACAACGGATATACTACTTATATACTTTTATTTTGTAAATATATACTTACTTATAATAGATAAAAACAACCAGACCGCAGACAGATATCTAAGCATAAATACTTGCCTGAGGCGGGAATCGAACCCGCAACCCTGTGTTTGGCAGTCCGGCATTGTGCCAACTAGGTCGTCATTATTTCAGTGTTTTCATTCCTAACCTAACCTTCTTTTAACCTGATCCTTAATTGTGTTCCTAACTCAAATTGAAAACAAAAGATAACTAAAATAAAACAAAAAATAGACGATCGAGAAAAATGTCAATATACTTTTTTTCATACAAAAACTAACATGTACTTAGTGTATACAAGCATCGGCAGATAAAAAATTGTTAGTTTACAGTTGACTTTAAGCGATACGATACGATAATAAATGACGTATAAACTAAATGTCCTTATCGAGAAGGCACGTTGTTTTCTTCAAAACGTCTAACATCTATTCAGTAACATTATTTATTGGTAAACTTGTTACTTTGTGTACGCCGGGTGTTTCTAGGGTTGTCGCTTTGTAAAGAACATAAAACGGCACAAAATAAATAAATGATTTTATTTACAAAATAAATAAATGATTTTATTTACAAAATAAATAAATGATTTTATTTACAAAATAAATAAATGATTTTATTTACAAAATAAATAAATGCTTTTATTTATATTATTTTACTGGAAAGCATATACGTAAGTACGTACGTAGGTACTGTCAAAGTCAGATTGCGGACCCACCGTAGAGTTCTAAAATTACTATTATTAGAATGTTTTTATTTTAATAATATTCATGAAATACAGTACAATCTCACTAATCCGGCACTTCGATAGATCGGCACGTCCAATAATCCGGCACCCTCCGCCCACGCCTCCCTCACCCCTCTATACCTGTGCGCTTGGTCGCTGCGTCGTCGACTAGCAGTCTAACCTCAAAACTTATCACGTGCACGTGCTAACGTATTTGTTTTTTTCAAGTGAGAATAGTTTATAGTTAAAAATGACAAATAAACGCAAACACAAGACACTAGATTTGAATAATAAAATGGAGATTAGTGATTTTTTCAGTATAATCCAGTAATCCGAACATTCCAATAATCCGGCACCCTCCGGTTTTTAATAGTGCCGGATTAGTGAGATTGTACTGTACTTTAAAATCTTAAATTCGAGCAAGACCTAATAATCTTGAGTTGGTTTAGGTTTTTCATTTAAAATGACCAAATAACGTTTAGAAAAATAAGATAACCAGTTTAGGCAGACTAAACATTTTTGTCAGTGACCATCTATAAGATATAATTTTCATTATGTTGATAGCATAAAGGCGATCGTGCTATGGCTTAAATAGGGGTATTTTAAGTTTTGTATTTAGGCTGTAGTTTAGTCTGTCTGTAATATATCAGATGCAAAAAAAGTATATAAGATTTATACTACTTTATATTAAGAAGTTGAAAAACTTCATTCGGTGGCATCCCTAAGCCAGTTGATTGTTCTTCGTTGGGCGAATATAAACAAGAATTTTGTCAAGGATGTTATAATTCTTAAATTATGTAGTTATACTTAGTTATGTAAAACCGAATACATATTAAGCTATTTACTGTCTTTTATGATATTTATTTGTGACGAGTTTTAGGTAAATACTGGGTTATTGACGACCCAGTTGGCACAATGGTCACCATGCCGGACTGCCAAACACAGGGTCGCGGGTTCGATTCCCGCCTCAGACATGTATTTATGCTTAGATATTTGTCTGTGGTCTGGTTGTTTCTATGTATTACAAGTATATATTTACAAAAGAAAAGTATATAAGTAGTATATCCGTTGTCTAGCACCCATAACACAAGTCTAGTTACTTAGCTTGGGGCTAGATGGCGATGTGTGGATTGTCCTGCAATATTTATTTATTTTTATTTATTTATTTATTGATAAATCGCTAAGAAAGTGGTCGGAGACTACCTTTATACGCCATAACAAACAACTTTTGTTCTACAACTTTTGGAAATTTGAACATTTTATCGAAAATGTTGATTATGTTTACCCGAAAATCAGCTGTTGCAATACACGGAGTGGTCATTAACCTTAAGATTATGCTATTATTTAAGTTCTTTCGACTGGTTTAAGTCACAACGATCTATAATTTAAAAAACGGCTAATTTTAAAAAAAACATAATCTCAACTATCGAAATTCATCGAAATCAAAGAGTTATAGAACAAAAAATATTTGTTAAGGTGCACAGAAGTATCATTCAACCGTTTTTTTAACTGATTCATCAATCACCCTGTATAAAATGATAAATAGATTTATGTCTAGGTTTTAGTACTAAGAAGTGATCATAGAATTTTCTCCTTTTTTGCTGGTCAATAATTTTCTAAAATGTTATACGAACTCTTTATGAAAAAAATTACTTAAAATGGGGCAGTTAAGGCTTTGAAGGAAAAATGTCATTTTAAAATAAAATTAAATATTTTATAAAAGTCATAGGTATCCATGCTCCCCCTACAAATTGTACTAATGAAACTCAAAAAGGATGTAACCATTACGGCAATCTAAATTAATCAAACGTAACATTTTTATGCCCTACCCTCAAATTTTTTACAATAAAAATAAACGGTACCCCCCGCCGTGGCTTTATTTCGAAATTTGAATACGTTACTCCCATAAAAGTTATAAGCAAATCGGAGGGTAGTTTGACATTGTTAAAAAATTGGGGACAATTATTTAAATCGTTTTATGATTAGGAATAATAAGCTTGTGTGTATTTTGGTAGTGCATGAATAATAATACACCTTAGGGAATTTTAACTAAGATATTTCTTTAAATAAGATTTTGGCTCCTTTTTCTTTTCCTTTTTTATTTTCTCGATGATTGGAGAGATTACGCGGGTAGAACACTAGGGCGGCAGCTACTTATTCATAAATGACACACTATATTTTTGGCATAGTTGCAAAGTTTAAAGGTTAAAAAAAAAGTAACACCTAGATCCGCAGATTACAAAATAACATAATATGACATTTCAATTTTCAACTGGGTCATTAAGTATCGATTTTGTATTAACTCAAATTATTATTTTTGACTTCTTAACTTTGTTTTTTTTAATAGCTTTTATTTATTTCAATTGTAATAACGTATTATGATAGAGGACAACTCTCCTATAGTAAAAACCAGATGATATTGAATTAGGTTTTAACTATAGGAACCTCATTTTAAGTTCAGTGGTGGATCAGTAGATAGACAGATATGAATTTGGTTTTTCTTTTGATTTCATGTACAGACTTTTGGTCATTCTTCCCTTTATTACAAGTACATTCTAATCTAAGTTAGTAGTTCCTAGAAGTTAAGTAAATCGCTTCAGCTCTAAGTAAATCTAGATTGATATCAAGTGGAGCGAAAGCACAGCTAGAGAGACCATTAGACATGTACTACTTAATCTGAATGCGCTTATTCAATTGGTAGAAAGTGTGGACGTAAGACCATTAAGCTGATTGTGGTTTAACTTATAAGAACATTAACTTGGTAAAGTTAGCTCCGAGGTTAGCCCATTATGTCACACTGCAAGGCATAAGGGCGTAATTCCAGATAGAGAGACTCCGAGTTTGCAACTGCCCTATGCCCTCTACCTATACCTATATTATATTATGTGCTATGCTGCTGCAGGGTGCTAAAGGACTCTTTACTTTTATATTATCAAGATTTGTATTCGATAGGCATCAAAATCTTTGTACAAAAAAGTCCTTTATTACAATATCAGGAATCAACAATCGACCCTAAATCTTCGGATTAAAAGCTGTGGTACCATTTGTTTGTATACGACTTTTCAATGATATAATTTTGCCATCATCACTACATAGTATAAAACAAAGTCGCTTTCTCTGTCATTATGTCCCTATATCCCTATGTATGCTTAAATCTTTAAAACTACGCAATGGATTTTGATGCGATTTTTTTACTAGATAGAGTGATTCAAGAGGAAGGTTTGTATGTATAATACATGCATAATATAGCCGTGCGAAGCCGGGGCGGGTCGCTCTAGTTTATAAAAAAAACTTTACTACGTCTGTTTGTTTGGAATAAGATAACTGATCGAATAGAATGAAGAAAGATTGTAGAAAGAAAAACGCCCCAAATTAAAGTGATTCAATATTTTGCAACTAATGAGGAAGCTTAAATCTTAAAAAAAGAGAGCGAGTAAACTAAATAAATGGAAGAACATCGTAGAAGAAACTATGGCCTACAAAGAACTGGGGTGTTAAACGTTAGAAGTTAAAGGAAGTAAGTGCCTATAAAGAGCTTTAATAACCCGCTTCATCTGTTACCTCAAACCAACGTACAACAAAGTCCGGTCCGATGAATGCGTATTGTATTGAACAATGGACGGAGCCATCCTACAGGAGCTCATCATTAATGTTACAGGCTTTACTCATTCAATGTTCACAAATATCTACATACCGATTATGTCTAATGATTTTATCCTTCCTACCAACGAAACTGCTGAAAATCTTATCATGACGACCCAGTTGGCACAATGGTCACCATGCCAGACTGCCAAACGCAGGGTTGCGCGTTCGAATCCCACCTCAGACAAGTATTTATGCTTAGAAATTTGTCTGTTGACTGGTTGTTTCTATGTATTGTAAGTATATATTTACAAAAGTTATATAAGTAGTATATCCGTTGTCTAGCACCCTTAACACAAGTCAACTTAATTAGCTTGGGGCTAAATGGCGATGTATGGAATGTCCTACAATATTTATTTATTTATTACTAGCGACCCGCCCCGGCTTCGCACGGCTGTATTATGCATCTATTATAACTAAAAACCTTCCTCTTTAATCACTCTATCTATTAAAAAAAACCGTATCAAAATCTGTTGCGAAGTTTTAAAGATCTACGCATACAAAGGGAAATAGGGACATAGGGACGGCGAAAAGTGACTTTATTTTATACTATGTAGTGATGATAATGATAATCTGGATAACCACATACATTTTCACCCCGATATTCTTACAGGATGTGTACACGGGCAAAATTTTGTGGCGCAGCTACTACAAATGAAATCGGTAAATTCAGCAATGAATACTCCGCATTGCAGACTGTTAAAAAAGACAAAAATGTACATAATTAAGTTATCGAATAAGATTTAAAAAAGGCAGGATTTGGCTTGCGGGTTTAACACCAAGGCCCTAAACAAAATATAAAAGACAAAAGCCATTTTACGAGTTCTGTAGCTTTAGCCCAAACATTATTCAATGTTACATCTGACCTCAGTGGTCCCTTGTCACCGACCTTCCGTCCTTACCAAAGAAAAATCGCTAAACTGGATTTAGGTACCTACAAACTTACTTATGATATTGTGTTGAGAAACTGGAGACTTCTCATACGCACTCAAGGGATTGTGTTTTTCACCTGGAATTTTGTTGTACATTTTTTGTAAGGGTCTATTCTATGAAGAATGTCTAGACTCTTGAAGCCGAGTTTGAACAGACTTCTAGAAGCATGTAAAGCGCTACAATTATTTTTCTGGGAACGTTAGAATTGAATATTCCCAGTTGTCCCTACAGCAACGTTTTCTTTGGAGTCAACTGCAAAGGAAAATCCCAGTTGTCACCGCTCTGGGGACGTAGACAATGACGACAAATGGGAATGACTGAGGCTTAACAGTTTGAGTAAAATCATTATGTAGTCTTTAGCTAAACATTGACCTTAAACTGACGCGTCGAATTTGATGCTTTTTTTTTTTTTTTTTTTTTCATAAAATAGGTAATAATTTTTATTTATTATTTGAGCAACATATAGACCTACATAAATATTTATAACAACATTATAGGTAAAAAACAGTTAATCCGAAAAGAAGAAGAAAAATAATAAAGACAGAATGCAATTTTTTTTAGGAATACTTACTTTATTAAAAAGTTGTTAAAATATCTTTAGGGAACAACCCCCTGGATTTTTCTTGTATTCCTTTTGAATTTACTTGGTTATTGTGTTAGACAATAGGCCTAACGACTTAGGTTTTGACTTTAAATTTTCTTGACAGTAGCGTATTTCGTTTCAGATCGAGTGTTTAGTATGCGTAAAGGAGCAGATGATAGTTTTTTAAAATAAATACATACCTATTTGTAATTTGATTTTAATAGATTTAAAGGTAAACTTGGTTTTTCAACTTGAATCTAAGAGGAAAGGGTACCGGCTCTGTGACCATACAAACGTAGTCGACTGTTTCCTGCCTGGATAATGATACTTGCACAAATGTTTGTGTTGCTTAAAACCTATAACTGCCATGACTATTGACTATGCCCTTATGTCTTGTTTTTTTTTTCATTTTCTAATTATCATAGAAAAGCATAGGGGCATGGCCATGGCAGTTATAAATTTGATGCAAAAAAATATTTGCTCTATCCAGGGAGGAAACAGTCGACTACGTTTGTATGGAGAGAGAACGGGACCCTTCTCTAAGTTGTAATTTAATAAGTCATTGCGTTCCATCGTGTTGCTTAAGCATGCCATTCTCCTTTTAGGCAAGCGTGGTACATCCTCGACCTCACGATCGCGACACCATCGGGTGAGATGGGGTCAAATGAACCCCTATTTTGCGTAAAAAAGTGCAGTATCTAGAGGGAAAACATAGAGGTTCCTTGAATAGTGACGGATTGCAGGATTAGTGACAATAATATTAGTTGACTACTTTCTAAAGCGTTCATTCTCATTTGTCACCGCTGTCCACGTTCCCAGTGGTGACAACTGGGATGTTTGTTGTTTTCCGCGAAGGTAAGGATGACAATTGGTCAATCTTAAATCAGTGACGATAGGTAAGTGTAATATTTTAACACCGTCTTTGTTATCTGTACGTTGCGTATACCTTAGAAAAGGATGAAGGGGATACATTTTAGGGCAGGACAGGACTTGGATTAAATAATAATAGGTATCTTCTAGAAAAGCGTGCTACATCTTAGGCCGCATCATCACCAACCCTCAGGCAGGTGTGATAGTGGTCAAACGCTGACTTAATACGTAAGAAAAATGAAAAATACAGTGCCATACGTTGCGTAACCCTAGGAAATTATGGCTTATCTTTTAGATTAATTTAATAATCCTAAAGCCGTCAGATTCGATCAGCAGCTGTCCAGTGAGCCCCGGCTAGGTTCAGGGAGGGTAGATTAAAACTGTAGGTACACCGTTTCATAAAGCAACAACATCTGCTACTTGACATGGGTCCACGGAGACGAATTGAGATGCTCGTACCATATTGCTGAATCGATACGTAGGCTACGAGATTACTTACTATGTTTGTTTTTGTATGCAATTTTATTTTTAATTAACTTTTTTATGAATATCTGTACAAGAGCCTTGCAGTCCCTCTGAGGTACTATTAGTTAACCCCAGGACAAAACTTAAAAATAAATATTTTGGCATAAATATAAAATAATTATCTATACTAATATTATAAAGAAGTAAAGTTTGTGTGTTTGTATATTTGTTAAATTGTAAGGGGTAATCTCGGGATCTACTGAACCGATTTTAAAAATTATTTCACCAATAGAAAGCCACATTATTGCTGAGTGTCATAGGTTATATAAAAAACCGTAAAATAAAAAGGCTTTTACGTGGTAGTCCGTTTTGCAAAGTGAATCGGAGAAAAAACGGTCGAATGAAAGCGTTTCTTACGAACGCTGCCTTAACTATGAAAGATATATTTTTAAGTTCTAGAGAAAAGATGTGGAGCTTGAAAATGCCTACAAAAAAGTCAACGATAGCATATGTCTAACTTTTATATTTAAGTTACAAAATCTATTTTTTTCCTATCATGCTATTAAGAAACTTGAGCCCCCCCAACATGTGTAATGGGACAAGGCAGCTTATAAAAGAGTTACGGGACAATATAATCGTGGCGACCATTCTCACAGGGCCAGCAGTGGGACAACTGGCTTATATTCCGCGGATACCCATGATTCCCACTGATTTACCCATACCGTTTAATAATATTATAAATGTGAACGTTTGTGTGTGTGTGTGTGTGTGTGTATGTATGTATGTTACTCCTTCACGCTATAACTACTGGACCGATTGCAATGAAATTAGGCATGTAGATAACTGGAGACCTGGATTAACACATAGGCTACTTTTTATCCCGATATTCCCACGGGACCGGGACTTCCGCGGGTGAAACGGCGGGGCGCAGCTAGTTTTATTATAAAATAAATATTTTGGCATAAATATAAAATAATTATTTTATTATAAGTGTGCTGGAGTCGGCTCCACGCACGCCTTCCAAAAGGGTTATTCCTGCCTGTCTCCGATTGCTGTCCCCAATTAGGGACAAACAGGAAACGAAATTCCTGCCTGTCCCCGAAGGACCCGGGTTCAATAGCCCTGTGATATGGAACCAAGAAGAATAAATGTAGGACATTCCACACAGCCATCTAGCCCTAACCTAAGTAGGTAATAAGCTTGGGTTATGTTGACCAGACAACGGATTGACCAGACCACAATAAATATTTGTTAACAGAAACCTGGTTATCTGCTTCATGACAGAAACAAATACCTGTACACAAATACTTGTTCGACGGAGAATAGAATCTGTAACCTTATATATCTGCGTTGCAGGCGGGTGTCGTCAACTGCAGAAAGTTGTAGAAGACAGCAGATTGCGGACGGAAGGTGTTTTTATCATTAGTACATATACACAAACAACCAAAACACCACAACGTGTACAATTTGGGGGTTTCCAAGTCGCGAGTGTACCATCGAGAAAAGCGTACTAATCTTAGACCGCATCGGCACCTACCATCGGCAGGTGTGATAGTGGTCAAACGGGAACGCTAACCTACATACATACTTAAGTTTAAAAAACAATAAATATTTATTTATTGTTTATTTATAAATATTTTTTTATTGTTTTTTTTAGAAACGAAAAAGTAAGAGAAGAAAAGTATATAAGTGTACTAGCTGCCCTCCGCGGTTTCACCCGCGTAACTCCCGATCCCGTAGGAATATCGGGATGTAAGCTATCCTATCTCTCAAGTTGGATCGAACTGCACATGGTGTGCGAATTTTATTATAATCGGTTAAGTGGTTTAGGAGTCCATTGAGGACAAACATTGTGACTCGAGATTTATATATATTAAGATATTCGTTGTCTAGCACCCATAACACAAGTCTAGTTACTTAGCTTGGGGCCAGATGGCGATGTGTGGAATGTCATTCAATATTTATTTTATTTATTTAACGGGAAGATTTGAACCCTTAACTTTCTACGTCGCATGTCTTCCCCCACTGTGCCACAGAAGTCGTCATCATATAAAATAGATGTAGAGGACCCTTATTTATGAATTTTCCGAGTAAAGCTAACAGTCAAATACCATAAGTCCTTTCAAAATTAATGTTCCACTTCTCCAGTTGTGCTAATAGTTAAACTATTCGGATTCTAAACGTAACTAGTTGTACCTTCGTCACTGTTATTTACGGGTAGATGTCGGTGGACTTGTGTATTATTGGGTAATTTATGGCTGCGTCTGTCTAGGGATTTGATTAGGGTAAAGTACTTGATGTACACAATCGCGGTACTTGCGACACCGACTAGGTTAATAAGCGTTTGGTTTCTTAAAAGTTGTGTGGTTGTTGTATAGGGTTTTGAAGATCTTTTTTAGTGGTAGTATTTTATAAGTAGAGTAGTAGTAGTTAACGAAAACGTTCATCGCAAGATTGTTCATTGCACCTTGGTTATTTAGAGGTTTTTAAGTGGTATCTTCTAGATACCTACGCATGCTACATCTCAGAACGCACTTGATTTAGCTGTTACTTACGATGCGTAAGCTGCTCAAGGTTGAGGTCTAAATGCATACAATGCAAAAACCTTATAGCATATGCAACATTCAGCTGTTACAAAGGTAGAGGTCTAAGTGCATTCAAAGCAAAAACCTTAGAACATAACCAACAAGATAATGGAATCTGTTGTCTGCGTCTGTCTATCCTGACGTGTAAAAATTGGGGATCTCCTGGTCGCGAGTGAACCGCATCGTAACCTATCGCCAGGCAGTGTGATAGTGGTCTGACCACTTTCACTATTTTTCAATCATATAAAAAATAACCCTGTCGCAGTGACTATTTGGGTAAAGAGAGTCCACAGTTTCTGTCGCGGATTCCTGTCGTTCTTTTCATTGTGAACAAGGTAGGCTCCAATTTTAGAAGGAAGTCCACTGGCTGCGGTTGTTTGGTTTTAGAAAAGTTACGGCCGTAAATTAACTATTGTACGACATTGCACACAACGACATCTAGCGTAAAACTAGGTAACTAGGTTTGTGATATGATGTGTATGATAGGACTAGTAGTAAATATTTCATGTCCTTAACTTTCTTTCCGAACGTCTTGGAAATCCTGGCCGGCTTTGCATTAATAGATTTTTTATCATCATCATCATCCGAGCGATGTTCCCGGGTGCATCCCTCTCGGGAGCCCGGGGTCCGCTTTCCTACTTTTACGCCTCCACTTCGCACGATCTTCGGCATCCTGGATTGTAAGGCCATTTGCACGCATATCACCCTTTACGACGTCAAGCCAGCACTTCTTGGGTCTACCCAGTCTACCACGACCCGGCGGAGGCGACATGACAAGACATTTGTTCCCCACGAAATAGATTTTTTTATGTGCGCCAATTAAAGTGAAAGGGGTATCTCCATACAATACAAACTCTCTCCATACAAACGTAGTAGACTGTTTCCTCCCTGGATAATGACACTAGCACAAATATTTTTGTGCCATAAAACCTATAACTGCCGTGACTATGCCCCTATTTATTTTTTCATTTTCTAATTATCATAGAAATTAAGATTTAAAAATAAAAACATAAAAAGAAACAAAAAATAGGGGCATGGTCATGGCAGTTATAAGTTTTACGAACCAAAAATATTTGCTCTAGTGTCATTATCCAGGGAGAAAACAGTCGACTACGTTTGTAATAGTTTGTATAGAGAAAGCCCCCGGTACTGTTTCCTCTTAAGATTGCTCTTACGGTGAAGAAAACATCGTGATGAAACTTCGTAGTTGACTCCAAACGTATTATCGAGTTCTTTCCCATATAACTAAGCTTAGAGGTATAGGTTGTGAGCAAGCCTACTCCATCTGATACGTGCCCCAGTTGCATAGTTTCTGGCACTGTATACAGGATGTCCGGTAATTAATGAATAAGCGAGCATCTACGGATAGAGGACACTGTGCCGGTTCAGAAAAATGAATGTTCTATGTAAATCTCTCGTTTTACGAGATATCCGCCATTTAAAAAAAAAAAATCATGAAGTTTGAGTTAAATCTTAGTTTTAAAAAAACTTTCTATGTGTCATATAAATAATTATTGCATTTGATAATACAATTATCCTGGAATACTATCCAAAAAAAACATATTGGAATAATTCCTTCATTTGCAGTTTTGGCATCAAAAAACATAGATAAAGGGAGAGACTAACATAACTTTCATTTTTCTAAACCGGCACAGTGTCCTCTATCCGTAGGTATCCATTCATTACCGGACACCATGTATATCATCTAAAACATATTATTATTAACATGATGGTCAGACAATTGAAATAAATTGAAACAAAGCTCATAATGTATTTTCAATGACAGAAAACGCAGTCTAATAACTAAAAGAAAACAAAATATCTAAAAGAGCAATTGAAAAGATAATATTTCAATCAAAAACCTCAAAGAAAACCTTTTTGATAACAGATTACAAATTTTCATCGCACTTTAGTTTTTAACTTTATGTATCAAAGGTTATTGAACTTTTTCTAGAGTAAAATATTATTGAGTATTTTTTTTTGATAACTTATTCAAGACACACATTTTTGGGTTCGAAAAACCTTGATTTTTTATTTAAAATACTTTGGTACTTAATGAAATGCTATTTTATCGAAATATTTTCGAGATCATGGAATATTGATAATTATTAACTATGCCTACAAACAACTAGTTAACTATTTCTGTTATTTTTTATTAGTAAACTAGCGACCCGCCCCGGCTTCGCACGGCTGTATTATGCATGTATTATATCTAAAAACCTTCCTCTTTAATCACTCTATCTATTAAAAAAAACCGCATCAAAATCCGTTGCGTAGTTTTAAAGATCTAAGCATACATAGGGACATAGGGACGGCGAAAAGTGACTTTATTTTATACTATGTAGTGATAGTGATAAATCATAGTCATCACTGACTAACGCACAGTTCAAACTAATGAATCAGGCTAAAATTCGCCATACATACGAAGCAAATCACACAAAGTCGCGTACCACGGCTAGTAAAGTATAAAACTCCACAGTTTGATACCCAGTACCACAGACCACGTATTTCACGAATTTATCCGCACAGGGAAATCTCACCGCGAGCTCTCTGAATGAAAAATATCTTCATACTTCAGGAAGCATCTGCAACTTGCAACGATGTAGATATCGTTCTTTGTGCATCTCAAACTTGAAATTAAATGCGGCTCGAAATAGTTTCAGCTTTATAACAGTACTAGCTGCGCTCCGCGGTTTCACCCGAGTAACTCTCGATCCCGTAGGAATATCGGAATAAAAACTAGCCTATAACACACACAATTAAATAAATGTATTATCATTCCAAGTTTCATCAAAATCGGTATAGTAGTTTTGGAGCCTATTCAAGGCAAAAAACAAACAAATATTTCCTCTTTATAAAATTAAATCACTACATACTAGGTATAAAACAAAGTCGCTTTCTCTGTCCCTAGTCTCTATATCCCTATATCCCTATGTATGCTTAAATCTTTAAAACTACGCAACGGATTTTAATGCGGTTTTTTTAAATAGATAGAGTGATTCAAGAGGAAGGTTTATATGTATAATACATGCATAATATAGCCGTGCGAAGCCGGAGCGGGTCGCTAGTAATAGATATAATAAAAACTAGCTACGCCCCCGGTTTTACCCGCATTAAAATGCATTTCATCAAATAGTTCGTTTATTGGTCGTGGTCCGAGTTCTATTCATCGAACCACGGGCAAATAAAACTGTCCGTGGTTCTATCAATCGAACCATCGTTTTATTAGGCCATCATTTTGGTACCCTAGGTTCTCGTTTTGAATCGCTCGTGTGACATAACTTCGTCGTTTAAGTCTAGAAGACATACTCGACTTCCAAGTCGCATGATACCAATTTACTGTATTTTTGAATAGTTCGTCGAAATTTGAAATGTCCATTTTTATTCGTTTTACGCAGAAAATTGAAAACCGGTAATAACCGAAAGACAACCGGTGATGCAACGCGAAACAGAGTGTTGGGAGACCAGCTGCCCGGTGGATTGACGACATTGTAGCGGTCGCGGGTAGTCGGTGGATGGAGGCGGCTCAGGACCGCTGTTTATGGCGTCGTATGGGAGAGGCATATGTCCAGCAGTGGACGCGTATGGGCTGATATGATGATGATGACCGACGAACATCCGAAATAATCCCAAAAAATATAAATAGTTTTCAAAGATCTTTTCCAAAATTTTGACTATGATGGTCATCCTGAACTAGCAAGGTAGCATTCAAGGTATTAAAGCAATACTTATTTGCTTTGCTGCCTACATGACGGCATAGGAACTATTTAATGAAACGCATTCTAATCTCTCTAAAACTATTATTAATTTCCTACTAACACTTATTACAAGACAAGAGTTACAAGAGTTACTATACGAACCAAACCCACTGTATAAAGTTCCAACAAATACCAATTAAATTATTTTCTGTTAACTTTCTTTACTTAACAAAACGTTAAAGAGTAAAAAAGAACAAAGACTATCTTAATTATAAACAATTTAAAGTTTTAATTTAGTTTAGCGACTCAGCACTATCTTTTAGAACATGAAATATTTAGCTTTTGCTAGTAGACAAGAGAAAATTAAAGTTTAGTGTTGGTTTTATATTACTAGTTGCACTCCGTGGTTTTACCCGTCCCAGGGTTTTTTTTAGAACAATGTATCTTATCTTATCTTGTATATCGAGGGCTGACAAATAGCCAGCATCACTTCGACCCATTGGGATGTTTTGTGTTTACCCCTACCTTAATGTTTCTTACTCTTTGAAGAAGTGGTCGATTAACGCGGTGATAACACTTAAGAGGAAGAAACCTATATTCCTCCGGTTTGGGATACGCATTCCCAAGGAGGCTAAAGCGCTTCGCTGCTAAGACGTCGCATTCACACAGTATGTGCTCCATAGTTTCCCTGATATCACCGCAGGCTCTGCAGTAATTATTTGAAGTTACCTTCATTTACCTTCATGGAACAATGTAGCTTATGATTAGATAAATTCCTCTCGTCTCAGAGTAATAATAAGAAAAGAAAAAGGCGATTTCGGTTTAACGTTGATCCAAATAAAAAAAGGAAATTAAAAAAAAGGCAAGCGGACTTAAAAAAGTAGGTAGAAGAACAAAAATATATAAATAAATAAATATTGCAAGACATTCCACACATTGCCATCAAGCCCCAAGCTAAGTAACTAGACTTGTGTTATGGGTGCTAGACAACGGATATACTACTTATATACTTTTATTTTGTAAATATAACCTTTATATAATTGATAAAAACAACCGGACCACAGACAAATATCTAAGCATAAATACTTGCCTGAGGCGGGAATCGAACTAGCAGCCCTGTGTTTGGCAGTCCGGCATGGTGGCCATTGTGCCAACTGGGTCGTCATATAGTTTTTAAATTTCATGTCTCTCTGTACTTTCATAGAATGTCAAAAATTATCCGGAAAAAAATAAAAAATAAACAGTACTTCCCAATTGCGGGGGCTGCTAGTACCTATCTAATAAAATAATTTAAAAAATATAACTCGTTAACAAAAACGAGAATTCTATGAAAACTTCCTGAAATTGTCCAAAAGGTCCTTATCTGTCTAGTTTCATGGTATCATCGTAAAATGTAATTGTTGATAGCTATCTGGGGAATGTAATAACAATTATGTCCCATTGTGTTTGAACCACAATTTAAATAGTAGAAAAGCTTACGGCTATTTCGTTACGATTTTCTAGTTAGAACAGTTTTAATTGCTAGTGAAAATTGTTTTTGGGAAACATTCGAATTTTGTGCAGAAATATTTTTTGTTAAAGTTTTGGCTTTGAATTATTTGTTTCTGCTTTTTGTTCAACTATTATTCATCGATAGATTAATTTCTATGCAAGTTATCATCCGATCGATGTTCCCGGTTGCATCCCTCTGGGGAGCCCGGGGTCCGCTTAGTCCACCGATTAATTTCTATGCAAGTACTTTGTTTGAATAACTAGCAGCGTTCCGTGGTTTTAATCGCGTAACTCCTGGTCTTGTGGGAATATCAGGTTAGAAAGTAACCTATGTTAATCTCTGTGAATGTATCCTCATACCAAGTTTCATCAAAATCGGTCCAGTAGTTTCGGAGCAAATATGATTGCACGCAGGTTTGCACATAGTTCCAAAGAGGTTAAACTAACATTGTTTAGAGCTTATTGTACTTCACTCTACACATGCAGCCTGTGGGCCAAGTACACTAAAGGGACGTACAGGGCCCTTTGCATACAGTTCAATAATGCGTTTAGGACGATGTTGGGGCTGCCTAGATATTGTAGTGCATCTAATATGTTCGCAGTATACCGTACCGATTGTTTTCATGCTACAATGCGAAAGAGATGTGGGTCTTTGGTACGGCGAACACGGACTAGCGCCAACATCGTCCTGGCAATGATTAGTGCGAGAGTAGACTGTCCATACATACGGCACTGTTGTAATAAACATGTCGAGTGTTGGTACAGTTAATGGACATATATATTTATTTCTTTCATTGTATCTATTTATTTCTTTTATGTTGTTTATATTTGTATGTTTTTGTATCTAAAGTGGCTTGAAATAAAACTATTTTATTTTTATTTATTTATTTAAATAGGATTACAAACATTAAAAAAAATAGTTTTTTCCTTGTAATATTATTGTAGAAGTGTAGATTGGGTCAGTTCCATTCGTCTCGACAATAGTGCACTTTAGTGCAAAGTTTCGTAGGTATTAGGAAATTTAGCTATTTTTCGTTCTTGACACATTTTTCTCGTACACTGCTCTACAGCTGTATTATGGCCATTTATCTAGTGTCCTACTGCGAAATGTAGCGGAAATTAAAGAATTTTAGTATTTTTATTTGTATTGTCAATGTAAAATACTTAAATAATATCTTATTAGTAGTAGCATAAGAAATCAAAAATCAAGTAAGTATCATCTGAGTGTTTAATGGAGAGATCGTCCTTAGGCGATAAGACTGCCCTTTGGGCAACGCTTGAATAATGAATTTTCCTTTATTTAGGTTTCTTACTGTTTTATTTTATATCCAATCACGTTGAGCGACATGGAGAAAGGGATGGCCTAAAAGTGAATCGCACTAGGCGCAAAAACTGCTGCGTTAAAAAAAAACTACGTCGGCGCGCGCTGCGCCGTAAATCTGATTTAACAGTTTTATTTTCATTGTTCTGAAAAATACAACCTGCCGCCCAATTGCCGTATTCTTATGCAGCGCGTCTTGCCTGCGTTTGCGTCATAACATAACTATAGATTTCGTATTTCTCTAATTTCTTAAGACGCACACGTCACGCACACGTTACGCACACGTCACGCACACGTTACGCACACGTTACGCACACGTCACGCACACGTCACGCACACGTTACGCACACGTCACGCACACGTTACGCACACGTCACGCACACGTTACGCAAACCTATACGTCGCGCTCTCGCTGTTTCGCTAAATTTTGACGTATGATTGTCAAATTAATTTGCACCTAGGAAGATTAGTCAAAAATTTCGTACGGCAACGCATGTTTCACGCATAGAATGCGCGTAGGTGAAGTAGACGTGCAGCATACGTGCAGTTAAAGTGACGATTACGTGTAGTTTTATTTTACAGGAATACCGATTATTGTTTGCGTCAACGTAACGTATACGTCAACTGGACGTGCACTTAACTAATGCGTCATAAGTTACGGCAATTGGGCGGCTGGCCTCTGAATTGGCCAGTAGAAAACTTCTGTTCGAGCGGTTATCGAAAATTTGTATTAATTTTATATTTTATGGTGCAATAAAGAGTTTAAATATTTTCAAATCTGCCTGAAATGATTTCAAGACTTTTTCTTAAGATATTGGTCTAAATTATTCAACGACAGATAAGTCGGTATCGCTATCGCTGGTCATTAAAATCTCTGGCCGCAATACATTTCACAGTAGCCAACTCTATAACAATATTTCAGAGCATAGTACAGCGAGCCGGGGCAACGTAATGGCTTTATAGCTTTGACACATGTATACCACCTCGTTATGGCGAGTCAAGGGGTAGTCAGAAGGAAAAATGAACGCAATCGAGTTCCACCTGGGTACGGGGTTGAATTAGTGCTGGTTATTTAGATACTAGCTGCACCCAGCGGTTTCACCCGCGTAAGTCCTGATCCTGTGGGAATATCGGAGTAAAACGCCTATATGTTAATCCAGGTCTCTAGATAAATAAACAAATATAGCAGGACATTCCACACATCGCCATCTAGCCTCCAAGCTAAGTAACTAGACTTGTGTTATGGGTGCTAGACAACGGAGATACTACTTATATACTTTTTGTTAATAATATACTTATAATACATAGAAACAACCAGACCACAAACAAATAGGTATCTAAGAATAAATGCTTGTCTGATGCGGGGAATCGAACCCGCAACCCTGTGTTTGGAAGTCCGGCATTGTGACCATTGTGCCAACTGGGTCGTCGATCTCTAGCTTTCTACATACCGAAGAAGTAACAAACACATACACAAAATAAAACACAATCTTTCACATTCATAATATTAGTAGATTAGTAAGATTGAAGAAACTGGGAAATGTTGAGTTCAAGTCACATAAGTTTGCACATAATTGATGATGCCGTTGCGTCTCGTTTTAATGGTTTAATTAACATTTAATCAGTGATTTATTCAGTATAAAACCGGTCATAGCTTCATTAAACTCAATTTAATTAAGCACTTGCTATGTCCCGAGGTTTCCCCAGCATAAGTCTCGATCCCATAGAAATCTTATATATAAAAATGAATCGCAAAATGTGTTGGTAAGCGCATAACTCAACAACGCCTGGACCAATTTGGCCAATTCTTTTTTTAGAATATTCCATATGGTACGAGGATGGTTCTTACGGAGAGAAAAATTTAAAAAATTGCCTGAAAATGTCTAAAAACAACACTTTTCTATACTCCATACCATACAAACGATTCGTAATAATACAAGTCAATAAGAACTTTAATACCATAACATAAAGTTCAAGTTTTAATGGAGAGGTGCCGGGAAGGCAAAACAATTGAGTGACGTATAAATATTGATGTCAATCGTGCCGCGGTGTTAGTTGCCAAACTACACCTAAACGGCTGAACCGATTTGTATGATTTTTAACCCCTGACGCAAAAACGACGGGGTGTTATAAGTTTAACGTGTATGTGTGTGTGTGTCTGTCTGTGGCATCGTAGCTCCCGAAAGGCTGAACCTATTTTGATTTAGTTTTTTTTATATGGCAAAACAACGTTTGCCGGGACAGCTAGTATCGAAATAAAAATGTGTATGTGTAGGTCCTTTTACATACTTTTGACTAAGACATTGCAAAGTTTCATCTAAATCGGTATAGCCGTTTGTAAAGAACAAACACACTTTAGCATTTAAAAAATTAAAAAGTTTAAATTATAATTTTGTGAACAAAGAAAAACTTTTGTCAAGTTATAAATCTAGATCACTTGCAAATGTCAGACATCCCGTGTAGACAATAGACTTTAAATCAGCCGATTGTTTATAGCAAAACAGTCAAATAATAAAACCAAAGATTTGTAATTTATATAGAGATATTAACTTTTACATCAAATTAAAAGTATTTGTTAATGTATTTGCATTATTAATTTGCATTTTACTTTTTTTTAAACACCTCTGTAGGTACTTTTTAGGGTTCCTTACCTCAAAAGGTAAAAAAAGAACCCTTGTAAGATCACTTTCTTGTCCGTCTCTCTGTCTATTTGTTCGTTCGATCAAATATGATGGCAAAAATCGGGATCATTGACGTTTCCTATAAAAATACAACAAAACACTAATCATTAGTACATTGTAACAAAAAAATCGTCACTAATAGAAATAAATTTATCGACCGTCTTTTTAGTTTGCACTCTGAAAGTTGCTCCAAAAATCATAACTGTCACAATGTTAAAATACAACTTTTTCAAAAGGTTACCTTTAACTGCACCTGTCAAGTTACCCAAGTGACATTTAGTTGGCATCGCGCTAATTAAATATGCTTTATGAATGTTGCTTAAGTGACATAAAAGTTAAGTTGGGTACTATTAAAGTTGGGTATCTTTAAGATTGCCCTTTTGATAAGGTTCAATCATATGCAGTAATAAGGTGTTTGTAAAGTTAAAGAGTTGTTAATGGGACTGGCATGTTCTTTTAGCTGTTTCTAGACTAACTCATTTGGTCATAATCCCTATCACTATCATCACTATCAAAGTCAAATTTCTTTATTCCTTTCGATGCTTATGTATATATACATTGATCACTTGGAAACGTCTTAAAAACTAAGTTAGAATGTGTGGCTTCGGAACGCGCCCACCAATGAGAAGAAGGCACAAGAAACTCATGGGGTTTTTGTTTTTATGTTAAATGGAGCAATTAAAGTCACATCCATGGATTCTTATCATTAAGGTACGAAGAGGTATCATAGTATGCCTTACCGCACAATTTATGCTTATATTGCCTTTGTATTTTTTTTGTATATGGCAAAACAACGTTTGCGTGGACATCAAGTATTTTATAATATTGTATGTAACACATTCCACACAGCGCCGTCTAGCCCCAAGATAATCTACTTGTGTTGTGGTAACCAGCCAGACAACGGATAGAATTCTTAAATATTTTTCTTTTATAAATATAATATTACATAATATACTTACATACAGACAGACCAGGAACAAAATTCAATATTTGTACACAAACACCTGTTTGAGGCGGAAATCGAACCAGAACCTTATTTTGTTTTTGTTTGGTTGACTGAATCGTATAGTAAGTCCTGTTTGCCTCGTAAAGACAAATTTCTGAACATACCTAAAAGATATATCACTTAAAAACAACTAGCGACCCACCCCGGCTTCGCACGGCTATATTATGCATGTATTATACATATAAACCTTCCTCTTGAATCACTTTATCTATTAAAAAAAACCGCATCAAAATCCGTTGCGTAGTTTAAAAGATCAAAGCATACAAAGGGAAATAGGGACAGAGAAAGCGACTTTGTTTTATACTATGTAGTGATAGTGATGATACAAAACTCGAACACAGAACAACCCAAACGAAATGAAAAGAAAACAGTAAATTAATCGAGAAAGAAAGATTCTTTGCAATGTGAAATCACTCGATCGAACTATCAATTAATCGAATGCATTCGATTATTCTCAATTATTCTTACGGCGTTGGTGATAATCGTTTCACAGCGGGGTCTCACAATGTTACCGTAATTGATTTTTAATCTCATTCTCTAGAGTAGAGCCCTTCAAATAACTAGTCTATCACGGTATTTGCATAGCCACATACGGTGTACCTAACCTAAAAGTTATTTGAATTGCTGTCTGAAGTGTTTCGTGGAATTGATTTTGATAAAATAAAATAATAAATAAATATTTCAGGACATATTACACATCGCCATCCAGCCCCAAGCTAAGCAACTTAATGCTTGTGTTATGGGTGCCAGATAACGGATAAACTACTTATATACTTTTTTTTTTTTGTAAATATATACATATTATACATATAGGAAACACCCAGAACCAGAAACAAGAATTTATGGTCAGCATAAATACTTGTTCCCGGCGGGAATCGAACCCGCAACCTTCTGCGTCGCAGTCGGGTGTTCGCCCGACGCGCCACAGTAGAGGTCGTCATACTTTGTGACTTTATTATTTTTTTTAGCTGTTCATTGTTTTGCTATTTTATATTGTCCTGTGTATGTCTATTAAACGTTATTCTTGTTTTTCATCTTTTGTTACGTGAACTATAAATTAACTTCCTTATAACCCCCTTCCTTAAACGGTAATAGCGATTAATAATTGATTCATAAAAAGTTTAAAAATGAGGGGGTAATTCTTTGTCTAGTATTAGTGGATCACGTTACACTCCAGAGTATATTATATTTTCCACTGGTGGATTCAGATGGATCACTTCAGTTGATCCTGTAGCACTAGACTAGGACAGTGAACACTAGAGTGCTTATCAATTCAAACAGTCGATTTTAGTAGTTTGAAGTTAATTTTTCATGATATTAAATATTTTTTAAAAATTGCAGGACATTCTATACAATGCTATACAACCAATATACTACATACTTTTCTTTTGAAATATAGACTAATAATACATAGAAAAAGGGCAATTTACGTAAATAACATTGTTTAAATTACATTAAAATTTCAATATCATTTCGATTGCATTTCGATCACAAACAACACCCTCAAAGTAGCTCAAAACACCATCAAAGTTAGCTTTTTGTAAAAAAAAAACTGACTTTGAAGGTATCTTTTGCAATCGAAATGCAACCGGGTTATTATTGAAATGTAATTTAAACAATATTATTTACAAGAATAGGCCTTCAGACCACAGACAAATATGTAAACATAAATAATTGTCTGAGACGGGAATCGAACCTGCAACCCTATGGTTGGCAGTCCGGCATGGTGACCATTGTGCCAACTGGGTCGTCTGGGTCGAAATCGAATTCGTCAAAATTATTATTAATATTGTGCGTTAGAATAGTTGAATCTTGTTTGTGCATTGGACATTCCATAATCGAGATGGAATTTATAACGCAAAAACAATATCTAAGATACATATTACATTTACCATCAAAAATTCCACATAAACCAACATTGAAGTATTCAAAATCTTAATACGAAACTGCAGTAAATTCTGGCAATGCTTATTAGTCGCTTGAGGAAGTTTTCGTTGTTCAATGAAAGTTCCCTGTTCCACTACTGGTTTGGCGTTTGGTACTTTGATATCGATGTTTGGTGTTAAGTAGGTAAGGTTGTTTAATTGGTTATTGTTATTTAGTTGTTGTTGTTGCGATTATTAAGATGTTATTGCAGTACTTATGTTTATAAACGAAAATTTCAAGATGAAAGCCCGAATCATACTTTTCAATCGTCTATTGTTTTTCGTTTCGATCGTCTTCTTTTAATTTCGATCGTCTTTTTTAATTTCGAGCGCCTATGGTTTATTTTTTTTCTATCGTAAAAACTAAGAAAACACTTTATTTTTTATACATTTTAGTCGACAGTACCTACTTGATATTAAATGTTATCACCGGGCCATAGAGACGTAGTCAATTTTTGTTTACGTTCAAAATGCCTAATGTCAATTCAATTTGCGCCCTTAATATCAATAACCGGTTGAACCGTGGCAGGATAGAGTATTCTTGAGAGTAGCCTGGTATTCGAAAAGAATCAAACCTCAACGCGTGGTCAACGCGTGTGCTGCGCGTGGCGGGCGCGTGGTCGACGCGTGTCATATAGTCAGTATCAGCATTCCTTAGGGTGTGCCTAAGGAATGCTGATACTGACTATACTTAACCTACAGTGTATTTTCCTTTGGCTGTATAAGAAGATACCCTTTTGTCTTTCCAATTAAAATAATAGTATTTTCATAAAGTACGTTTATCATATACTAGCGACCCGCCCCGGCTTCGCACGGCTATATTATGCATGTATTATACATATAAACCTTCCTCTTGAATCACTCTATCTATTAAAAAAAACCGCATAAAAATCCGTTGAGTAGTTTTAAAGATTTAAGCATACAAAGGGAAATTGGGACAGATAAAACGACTTTATTGACCGAACGAGCGAAGCGAGAGAGGTCTAGTGTTGAGAAGGGTCGGTCGCTCGTATGTTTGTATGTTTGTTCGACGATAACTTGAGTACCGTTGCTCTGATCTTCATGATTTTTGGTATACAAGTAGTTGAGGTCCATAGAATTTTTAAGTTCGAACATGAGCAGGATCGGTCAGGGGGTTACGGAGATAGGGGTCCAAAAGGGGATCTACCTATATGGCACACAAACTATACTGCAAATATACCCGAGTGGGGTATCAAATGAAAGGGCGTAACTTTGGTGACAATAATATGGTACCATGGAACTGATCTGATGATGATGGTAAAGCTGGATGGAATCTGCAGGAGTTATCTCATTATCCATACTTCATAGTTCATTCATTCAAACTACTCGTCAAGAATCGCCTTGACGAGTAGTTTGTCTTTCAATGGTAACCAGGGTCTGATGATGGAACTGGAAGATTGTCATAGGAACTTCGCAATGAAACGAAACAACCCCATCGAGTTTGGGCTCGTTAGAATCGTCTTGTTGAGTAGTTTGCCTTTTAATGGTAACCAGGGTCTGATGATGGAACTGGAAGGTTGTCATAGGAACTTCGCAATGAAACGACACAACCCCATCGAGTTTGGGCTCGTTAGAATCGTCTTGTTGAGTAGTTTGCCTTTTAATGGTAACCAGGGTCTGATGATGGAACTGGAAGGTTGTCATAGGAACTTCGCAATGAAACGACACAACCCCATCGAGTTGAGGCTCGTTAGAATCGTCTTGACGAGTAGTTTGTCTTTCAATGGTAACCAGGGTCTGATGTAACATATTTTGTTATCAAAGACCAAAAGTATAAAATAAATAAATAGTTTAAAAAACCTAAAAAAAAAACACGCTATAATAAAAAAATCCAACTAAAAAATAGAAAATAAAATAAAATTTTAAAATAATATTTTTTATATCATACTCATTATTATCAGAGAGGAAAAAAAATATGATTCTCAGAAATTCTTTAAAACCATACCTACTTACATGAATAATAAAGTAAAAGTGTTCCGTGCTTTAACATTTCTTTGTGTTATTAAGATTAAAAATGGATTATCGATTTTATAATTATTAGTCATCAGAAAGACTTGCACCTTCCGCAATTTTACTTCTCTAATCCACCAGAAATTCTACTTGAGTGTTCGTTCCCCATAGCCTTAGAAGAAGCTGCTGGAACCAGCTATTGATCAGCTGAACGGAAACCAAGAAGATAACTTTATATCTAAAATGGTTGACGTTTTTGTATCATTGACTGAGGCCCTTGTGTTGTGGTTGTGGTTTATAAAGTGTATATTCTACTTTACCCTAAATCGTCCGAACTCTCTCTGCTTCATTTCCTATAATTATTTATTTCATAATCATGGGCTGTTTTAAAATAATAGTGGTGGATAGTATCAAATAGTAGGAATGTTCGGTTCTAGCCGATCTAGAGACTCTCATTAGGTATTATTAAATTTGTGACAAATTTTTTTATAATTCATATTTACCTACTTGTTATATTTCAGTTTAGGGACTTATTACAGGACATTTTGGTCTCAAACTTCTCTAATATATTCTCATTCTCGAGCTTGTCTTCTCGTTTCCTCTTACGACACATTATAATAAGTAGATACATAAGGAAGGAAGGAAAGGAATTACTTTCTTCTGGATATTATGTTGGACACATTAAAAATATCTTGAGTAAAAATAAAGAGTCAACAGATGTCCAGGGTGTGATGATTGAACTGGACCTCTGCTTTTAGAACTTAACAACAACAACAACAAGTTAACAACAACAACAAGTTATGCCTATCGTGTTTGGATTCTCTAATCATCCAATTTCGGATAATAGCGATACTAGGCACCAATCATTCAAATAAGATAGACCTGTCGTAGGTATTTGGAGTCTTTCGTCGTTTAGTACTTTACGCTGAAATATAATAATCGCTGAAAAAACTCGTGAGGGCTCAGTTCGGGGCGAACTACTAGTTTTATACTATATAGTGAGTAGTGATAGTGATTAGCTGCGGTAGTATTTTTGGAAAGTGACATTGACTTCCTAAAGATACGTACGTACCTCCTAAAAGGAACCGTAATGAAAAAGTTTCAGACTTATAGACTCATAATTTCAGAGATTTCGTGATGAGTCTCTGTGTATATATTTTCGGATACTTAGTGGTCTTTAACTTAAAGAGTGTTATCAATTAACAAGACAACAAACAACACTAAGCACCTTAATTGAAAACTCCCCAAACTGTAATCGCCCTAACGTCGAATAAACCAATCGGAAAATAATTTCCGTCATACACCGTTCAGCAAGTAATCGGGTTAACTGACGGATTGCGACGCGACGACAACCGAAACAACTGAGATTAACCGACAGTGCACAATGTGGTGGCGACCAGAAGGCCGATTCTCGTCGGTGCATAGAAACTCGAATAATACAAACATTTCCGTCCTAGAAACGATCCTGGTACCGCGTAGGCCTGATCAACGCTTAAAGCCAGTTGAACTTTGGATTTACTACGTGCTTGTGATAAGAGTAAATTAAACCAATAACAATTCAAAACAAAAGACGATCAATTCGTTCGACAATCCAAAATGCGAACGGCTCAAAGCCAAAAAGGATTTTAGTGAAAACGATTTAAAGAATAAGTCAGTCAGTCAGTGAAAACCATGCCATTTTTAAGCATGATTTCAGTTATTTAATACTGTAGCGAAATCGAAGATTGCTCTAAACAAATTGTTCAATAGCTCAATATCAATTTGACCATATTATGATTTTTCACTTTCAGTGAAAACAAAACACCTACTAACCTTTTTATCACAGGTTGAATGAACATTGCTAAAATCATTTCGTTCCTAAATTATCGACGGCAACAAATCTTGTCGCTCGTAGCTCCAATGTGATTAGGGTTGTAATGCTTACAATCAAGTTTGTGAAGTGTGCAGGTGCCTTTACAACTTGCTATGTATTTTAGTACCTACCTTTTATTTGGTTAACAAATTAATTTGTTTGGTTAGACTTACCGCAAGGTAAATGTTGTTTTACTTGATTTGATTGTGTGATGTGTAATTGAATAATGGGTACTAATTTTATAAGCTTGTTTTGTTTGCGCGAGAAGTCATTTCGTCCTTATATATCTGCGTGGTGTCAATACTAGGTTTCGTCAGAAAGCCAGCGCTGAGGCAGAATTTTTGCTGAGACCTATTTTTTGCGGCAGTTCTTTTTTGTGCTTACTTAATTTAGTTGTTCTTATCTACTTAATTTTTGACGTGATAACGTCTAGTAAATTGATGGAACACCTGCATTCACAAAAAGTTGACGTCATCGTCACGTTCCTATTGTGTGACGTCATTGTCACGTTCCGGTGACGTCATGTCAACAATGACGTCACACAGCACGCAGCAATATAAAATAAATACGAGAAACGGCACGCGTCTCGTGTTTTATATTGTTTAATAATAATTTCTCTCATCTGGGCCTGTGTTATGGTGATGAGTGACGAATAGAAGACTTTTAAAAAAATAAAGGAAAAAAATAAAATGAAATGAAAAAAATACTATTTTTCATCGGTTTAAATAACATTGTTACGTATAATTATCGTCCGTAAATTATCGTCCGTAAATTTTAGAGACAACCATTTTTTTTCCTACATTTGTCATGTGGTTCGGTCTGCATATTTTATCTATAATTGTCTTTCATTAAAATTTTCAGTAAATAAGCAAATACTAATTACTTCTCACTCGTGCGTAGACAATTTTCACTTATCTTTATGTGAATAATTAAAATCATCGTAAACATTATGATTGGGTTTCTATTTGTCATTTAATCGGAATGGACACGACGGTTTGGTTATTGGGTATTTTCGCCTATCTGTGGAATTATGTGGAATCAGGTATGAAATTAAATTGCAATGTAATGCAGAATGGTTCTCCTTCTTCTTCGAGTATCGTAGAAGTCGATTGGGGACACCTTGGCTCTTCCTCGCAGTAGCGTTATGAAGAAAGGTTCAGCTCCCCCAACGGATCCCTTAAGCTCAACGGACTTATTTTAAATTAGCACTTATCGGCTCCCCCAGTCCAGGGGAGACATCAATCGTGAGATAGTTCTTAATAGGGAGTCCGTTGAGTGTAGGGGATCCATTGGGGGAGCCGTTAAAAGCGTGAACCTTATTTTGTTTCCTAGTACCCCCAGCGGCGTGCTCCGCCAATTTCCGATGGGACGACTGCGGCTTGCCACCGAAAGCAGTACTGTACTACTACAAATCCGGTTCCCGATGCGAAGTGGGCTTGTGGCGCGGCTGTTATCCCAACCCTAATATGTTCAAAGATGAGTACGAGTGCGTGAACACTTGTATCTTCACTGTGCGGGCGCAACCACCAGATTACCATAACATAAACGAAGTGGAAACGCTTAATCATGAAGTAAGTATTACTAGAGTAGGAAAAATACAAGGGTTGGTACCGGAGGATCACGATTCCTAAGGCACCCTGAGCCTTCCAATTTCTAGGATACCAAAATTTTCTTATTCTTACTTATTTGACAGACCTGGGGCCTAAGTCTGCTAATACAATCGTGTTTCAATAGTCTGTCGATATAATCGTAATAGAAATTTAATGAAAAAAATATGACATTACATGTCAAATTAGTATTCTGCTAACGTTGACTATTCTATCGAGACACCACTGAGACACCACTGAAACACCACTGACTCACTTTTGTGTTCTGCTCTACAATCGTGGCTTAATGGAATCTCGATAGTTGTCAAAACGGTATATTGCTTAGCAACATATACCATGTTGCTAGGCAACACCTGCAAGGTAAATATTACCATACCATTGAGACTCCATAGTGATTATATTGCGATGTTATTAAAACTTTAGCAGAATACCAAATAAAGTCACAATCTCGATATAATATCAATAGAGTCTCGATATAATGACAATGGTTGGTCAAATAGCAGAATAAGGCCCCTGAATACTTGCGCAAGTAGTTTTAACTAAGTATTACATTTTATAGATATCTGATACGACTGATCCTGAGGACGGGACAACAACACCGGCCGGTGACAAGGATGATGGCAGTGGCTCTGATTCATCTGGCGATGGTGAACATAAAGGACATGACGGCAGTGGCGGTGAATCTGGCGGTGGTGATGGAGGTGTAACTGCTGCACCTGATGACAGTCCAACAGCTGCACCTACACCGAGTGGATAGATAATAAACAAGGAGAAAATAAGGGGAGATGAGGGAATATACGTTCATTTTAATTGTAGAAAGTGGTTTTTGTACTCTTTCCTTTAATCCCTGTAATCTGAATTTATATATTTTCTTCCTAAGAACCTTCTTCTGATAATAACAAACACAACAAAAAAAGAATAAGCGAAATTGGTCTACCTGTTCACGCGTGATGCGATGACAATAGAAAATAGGGATTCATTTTTATTTATATGGGATTAACCAACGTAGCGTGGAGCGTAGTTCAACCATGTTTCTGGGAAAGCATAGAAACTTGGAATTTACCAATCTGCTCTAAGCTCTACAAAAAACGAAAATGAAGATATACTGAGACATAAACATTTTAAATACGTTTTTCTTTTCGGATACATTGATATTATTAACCTAATTTTGCTACATGTTCTCTCTGATATGCTCCTCGAGATTCTTTTAAAATTGATCGGTGCAAAATTTACACGTCAGAAAAGACAGACTTACGCAGAGAAATCCGCAGGGCATTGCTAGTAAATAAACGTCACTGATGATTCATTTATCATCAGCGACGTTTAGGGTCCCGGTGATTTCCCGGAAACATATTCAATCATTTCAAAACACACCTTTTTACAATGACAAAAGAAACCTTATTGAATACAGTACCTAGGATCCCTTTAAGAACGACCTTCATCAAGCTGTTTAATAGATAAAAAGTATTTTATATTAAAACTATCGACCCGCTCCGGCTTCGCACGGCTATATTATGCATGTATTATACATATAAACCTTTCTCTTGAATCACTCTATCTATTAAAAAAAAACCGTATCAAAATCCGTTACGTAGTTTTAAAGATACAAAGGGACATAGGGACGGCGAAAAGTGACTTTATTTTATACTAGCGACCCGCCCCGGCTTCGCACGGCTGTATTATGCATGTATTATATCTAAAAACCTTCCTCTTTAATCACTTTATCTATTAAAAAAACCCGCATCATTATCCGTTGCGTAGTTTTAAAAATCTAAGCATACAAAGGGACATAGGGACGGCGAAAAGTGACTTTATTTTATACTATGTAGTGACTATGTAGTGATAATGTAAATTGAAATATTTTAGGCAACCCATTTGCAATATATTTATTGACCTCTTTATTCCCTATAAAATTCTCGTGTTGCGGTGTTAGTTACCTATCTCTACCTAAACGGCTGAACCGATTTGTCGAAATTTTTTATGTTAGGTCTGAGAATCGAACAACATCATTTTTTTATTAATTTTTCCTATTTTTTGTAAATGGCAAAACAACGTTTGCCGGGACAGCTAGTCTAATATATATAAATTACGTGTCACGTTGTTTGTGCGCGATGGACTCCTAAAACTACTTAACCAATTTTAATCAAATTTGCACACCGTGTGCAGTTTGATCCAACTTGAAAATCTTATCTTTGAAGTTGGATCAAGCTTACATCTTAATTTATCCCTATATTCCCACGGGTTCGGGAGTTACGCGGGTGAAACCGCGGAGCGCAGCTAGTTTGATATAAAATAGTTTTGTATGATATGAAAGGGATCCCGTACTAAGTTCAGAGTTAGCGCGTATTTCATAGCTTCCTTACAATATGTAAAGATACAAGATAGATCGTTGTTCACTAGGCGCAGGTCCTGGTCCAACAATATGCTGTCATTGTAATATATTCGCAATAAATAAGGCCGTATTGTGCACAGGATAGATTAATTTAGTTGTCGGACGCTATCGCGCGCAGGCGTGTGAGATTTATTTATATGCGGGAAATGTATGGGAGTATTTCGTTTGTCTATATTATTATCCAGTTTAATGAAAACCACAGTAGGAACCAGCCAGCTCAGACAAGATTGCTATCCTTTTTCGATATCGCCAATCAACAAACTTTTTTTTATTTGTATGAAATTAACATAAGTCAAAGAAAAGTCGCGTGGTTTTGTGCTACAAATAAAAAGGTAGACAAGCTTCATCTAATGCCTAATGCTTATGTCAATTTCATAAAATTGAAGAATGTTCTGAAATATTTCATTTAATTTAGTTTAATTTAATCATTATCCTATATCTACCTATTTACTTATGGATTTAGAACATCATTGTAGTACGACTCCCTGAAATGCGACATCACTCTAGTGCGACACACTGAAGTGCGTTATCACTCTAGTGCGACATCACTGAAGTGGGACATCTCTGTGGTGCGACACTTTAGTTGCGACCAACGGTTTTGCGACAGTATTTCAATACGAAAGTAGGAAATGGAGGGAGACGAGAAGGAAGACACGAGTTACAATTAGATTTAAACTGATATACAAATACAAGGAAGCAATAATGAAATGCATGGTAAACTTTAGGGTACCTGCAGGTAATAAGGCTAATTATAAATTAGCCAGGCTAATTACACTGAGAAAAATGGATTGAAGACGACGTAATAAAATATGATGCAAACATTCTAAAATGCACTGCTTGCCACTAATAAAACAGTGCGCAATACTTTAAATAGTGACACGAATGTATTTCTATTGTGCTGGGCATTAAACTTCATTGTGCAAGAAACCTCACCATAACATAAAGTACAAGTGGCTTATCTTTTATCGTGTAAGAAGTATACAACATTATGCACACAGCACCATAGAGACATAACGTTACTTATGCATAGTAAAATTGTGGAATAAGCATTATAATTTACAGTGATCAATGCAAGACAAATTAGTGACGTCACAAATGCACCTAAGAATATCGTTGTTTGCGTAGAAAGTTACGGTTCGAAGAGTTGCACCATTACATTTTGTGCAATGCATGTATATATATAAAACTATGCAGCATTTGGTATAGTGGCATCCAGGATTATTTGTAAAACATACATTCATCTCCAGAGGAATATTAATATTTAGTGCCTTTTATTGCCGCAAGTAGGTACTTACCTAATACCTACAATTTTAAAGGGTATAGTAGGTACCTTGATTACCTTGATTGGTACTTTGATTTGTATTCCATAGAAATCTAAAAATGAATATGTAAAAATTACTGCATTTTGAGGAGCTATTCTGTTCATCGCTCCAAAGATCTTCATCAGATCTTCACCAAAATGAGACTAAGTTAAAATTGTCCCTTTTTGGGGGAAATACCCCTCCAATCAAAAATCCCCGACGACAAAAAGTACCAATGTACCTACTTACGGGCGAAAGCAAATATTGCCAGACTTAGAATCGTGCCAGGTGAGAAAAAATATCGTGTAACACTATAAGGTTTCATTATGCATATAAATTTATTATGCCTGTTATGATTTTATTGCAAAGCACATAAATATATCGTGCGTATGCACATAAATTCGTAGGCCTGCCGTGACGGGGAGAGGGTGGGGGGCTGGCGAACATTAGAAAATCAAATCTGGCAACTCTTACGCCAGTCGGAGCGCATTGTGACTTTCTTTCGCCCGTGCGTGCGTGCGTGTTTTTCGAAATTACTTTCGTGGAAAATATACCTGCCGTAGACGATTCATTTAAAAAAATCACTATCTTCCAAAAGTTCAGGGCTATTCATTCATTAAAATATGGATCCAATGGGAGACCTGCTTAGAAAATGGGGATTTGGTGAAGAAGTTATCGAAAACTTTGCCAGTAAGTATACATAACCTATTTACCTATTTTTAATTATTAGTTTATTGACGACGACCTAATTATGTTGAAAGAGGTATTTACAACCAAAACAACCCAATTGAAAATATACCTTGGTATATAACTTTAATTTATGTTCTATTTCATATTCGCACTTATTTACCAGTAGGGTAGGTACCTACTAGGTACCAGGTATCAATAACTTGATCATTCGAAGATCATTCGTCACGGTTTTTATTATATTTTATAAGTTTTTTATACAATCGAAACGTCAGTTTGTTTCATAAATTTTAAATTTTATTTATGTACCTACGTGATTTTTTGTTTTAGAAGAAGGGTTTGACCCAGCAACGTGACGTGCTTAGCGTTGTCGCCGCGTCATAAAGACGCATTATTTAGCAAAATTGAGGAACGATCCCGGTTCGAGAATAATTTAAGTCTCTATAGACAAGAGCAAAAAATGGTAAGTCAAAAGTAAAGTCAAAATATTTTATTCATTCTATGATAGGTACCTACATAATATTATCTTTAATTGAGGGTCATTAAAAATATCAAACCTTTAATAAGCTAGATTGAATTAGACATTCGGTGTAGATTAGAGAACAAGTTTTGTTTAAATTGTGTAATTTAAATCAATTATGGTATTTCAGGGAGGATCAAAAGGACTTCCTTGAGATAGGGAATCAAGCAGAGACACCGTTTAACTGAGCGCCACAGTCACAACCTACAAGTGCCGGATAGCCCGCCGCCCGCGCCGCTGCTGGAGGAAGGTCAGGGTGTACCAAAGGGTAACCACTTTTTTTTTATCTATTTTTTTATTGTAAATTGTGGAAAATTATAGGAAACGTACTTATAGGAAAAGTACTTTAATTATAGGAAAAGTACTTTAATTATTTTTTGAAAATTTGGAAAAAAAAATGAATTATTTTTTGTACTTTAAAATATTAATTTATAATTTTTGTTATTTATTTATTTGAACTACATTACTAGCAGATGGTTTAGATATCAGTAATTGCCTGCTGTGTTAAAACAGGAATGTTATCCTAACCTCCCGTTCTTAATTTTAGTTGTGTATGTTTTATTTTAATTTGTAATTATTTAACTGAGGTGAAATGTCTACGAAAAATAACGTTTTATTTCGTCGTCATTTTAATATTATGTAAAATATATAAAACATAATATTAAAATTGATAAGGTAGGTACTTAGACATAGTTAACTGATTTAAGATCTTAATTTCATAGCAACTTGTGTTTCAATTTTAAAAGTGTATTCTTTAAGACAAGTGTCTGTCGTGTAAAATTGTACATTGGTATGTATATATGTAGCACATCTATTTATTATAGTTGCAAATTGTTTATATGTTGCGTTAGTATTGTGTACTGATAAATGTTTTAAATAGTCCAAATATATGTGTGCTTTACTTGTTTAACTTGGGTGTCATTATTAAAATAGGTATTAAATTATTATTATTTGTTATAACAAATGATGGTTATCTAGGTTACTCTTCTCAACTACTGTTCGGATAATTTGTGTTTATGGAAAATAAATGTTTGTATAATTTTAAACATTTTTTTATTATTTACTTAGCTAGCTACCCTTTGTGTATGCATACTGCTACAGGTATTGTGAACTTTAGCATATTTTTCTGCACTATATTATGTTGTGATGGCATTGTATACTTATTTTTTCAAGATTAGCAATAAATTATAATTATAATATGTATGGTTCCAGGCTTGCAATTTTCAAGCACATAGGTGTACAGCTTGAAGCAATGTGATGTGCTATTGTATCGTTTAGTTTATTTGAAAACTTCACAATCCAGTAGTACCTACCTACATCGCATTGCTTCAAGTTGTATATCTATAAGCTTTTGAAATCGCAACCCTGCAATTACATATATATATATGATGCTAATCCTGAAAAATGTCCATGCCATCACGATATTAAATAGTGCAGAAAAAAAGTGCTCGGGCACGTAAAGGGATGATGCCGAGGTAGAATAGCACTAAAACATTCAGTGCACTCGCATGTAAAAATATGGTTCCAAAGAATCAAATAATATCAAGGGCAAGCACGAAATATTATGGGGCATGACCTGATAGGCACCAATTAATAAAATGCAAACGCACATAATAGTTTAGTGATAAGGAACTATAAGTAATCGCAATGCATTATAATGTAAAGTGCCTACAAATTAAGTATTTTAAAGCGGTGCACTACAAGTTTTCTTGCTTAAGGCAATACGTTATGATTCCTTGAACTATATTTTATAGTGCGAGCTGCGAATGAGCTTGTGACGTCACTAAATTATTGACGTCACGGTAGAACCATATTTTTTTGTGCACCGCCGGCATCGTAACTTTACGTGCTTGCACGATTGGTCAGAAAGATGTGCAATCACAATAGTTTATAGTGCTATATTTTTCTCAGTGTATAAATAAATAAATATAACATAAATATTGCAGGACATTCTTACACATTGCCATCTAGCCCCAAGCTAAGTAACTAGACTTGTGTTATGGGTGCTTGACAACGGACATACTACTTAAATACTTTTCTTTTGTAAATATATACTTATAATACATAAAAACAACCCGACCACAGACAAATATCTAAGCATAAATACTTGTCTGAGGCGGAAATCGAACCCGCAACCCTGTAATTGGCAGTCCGGCATGGTGACCATTGTGCCAACTGGGTCGTCAAATTACTACGTTAATAATTACGAAATTTATTTCGTTTTAGTATTTCGTAAAAATAGCGTTACTATACAACTTACTTAAGGTCATTAGATCAATATTTGCTTAAGTGTCAATCTAAAGAACAATTTATTTTAATATTATTTTGTATGAAGGTTTTGTAAACCATTTAGTGGCCCTCCAGTATTGGTATGTATTTCAGAGCCTAAATGTCTAAGATAAACATGCACCAACTCAATTCACCCAAAACATTGTGTATTGACAATCCAACCATTCTTCAATTTGGCAGCTGTCCCCCTGATATATTGATATTAAACTATATACAACGACAAGACCATTGAACTTTGACACTTCTAAGACCTGAAATCTTCAGTATTTCAATACCAGATCGGGATCTGCTTAGAATGGTTATCCTTAGTTGTGGTTATGGGTGAAGCATTCGCGTCTAGGGTCTTACGAGTGCTAGATTTTATTGAATGAACTTCCCGAATAAAGAATTTGAATCTGAATAGGTATAATAGTGTAGTATTTTGGTTAAAAAAAGGAATCTTTTGAGATAAATCTATCTGAGCTCTAATATCTAGTTGTTTACTAAAGTGAATCGGATTGAAGAGCACATTGCATTTTTACAAACAATTAATTATACTTAAGAAGAAACGGTATTATACCGGGGGCTCTTTCCATACAAACTATTCCAAACGTAGTTGACTGTTTCCTTTCTGGATAATGACACTAGCACAAATATTTCTTTGCCATAAAACCTATAACTGCCATGGCCATGCCCCTATGTTTTGCTTTTTTTTTCTATTTATTAAATCCATATTTCTATGATAATTAGAAAATGAAAAAAACCAAGACATAGGGGCATAGTCTTAGTCATGGCAGTTATAGGTATTTGCTCTAGTGTCATTATCCAGGGAGGAAACAGTCGACTACGTTTGTATGGAGAGAGCGCAGGTACCCTTTCATCTTAAGTCACAATGATGATTAATTTTAATGGAATCATATAGATTTATAGGTTCAAAATATTTGTTATAATATTTTTTTAATGATCATAATTTCAAATTATTAATACTAAGATCATATTTTATTCACTCGAAGATTTACAGTAACGATTAATTATATTTTTATGTACCTATACTACCAAGTTACAGACGAATTCCTACAAAGTTCTTTAATTTTTTTGTTAATATATATTTTCTTGTAAAAGGGAAAGTTATTAATCTGGAATTCTTACACCCCATCTAGATTGGAAAGTTACTGAGCTTCCCGACGCACCTATAGAAAACTTTAGTCGGATTGTTAAGTTAACTGCAGGTGCCTTATTTGATAAATTGGGTAAAACTTGCACTAGAGGAAAAAGGGAAAATTGGCGTAAAAATAGGGGAAAACTAGGAAAACAAAACTAAGTTTAATTTTATTTTCCGTCTTGTTTCGTTGGTCGACGGGATGGAAATTTGGGTGAATTTCTCAATTAGGTAAAATAAGAAGAACAGAAGATAGAATAGATAACTTTATTTGTAAAACACAGTAAGGAACATAAAAGATGATAATATACACAAAGTAAAGTAATAGGTAGATAGTATAAATAGATAAACTCTTTATTATACCATAATCAACCTTAATTCTAACATAAATTTCTGCAAAAAAACCCAAACAATATGGCACAATGGGCGACTTTATCGCTAAAAGCTATCTCTTCCAGGCAACTTTGGGATGGACAAGAATTAAAGAAGGGGATGGGTGGGTAAAGATGGATGTCCAAATCAAGATTTTGCAAATTAACTGAAAGATAAAGCTTTTAAATCCCATACGATTTGTAAAGTCCATTTCAAATATTGAAACTTGTTTGTAACTGGTAACGTGAAAGGAGAATATTTTCTTCTTTTGTAACTGGTTACAAGACACAGTTATTTAGGCGACCGAACGGATTTTTTTTTCAAAATCAAAACTTTAATTTTACTTTCTAAAACAACAAAATTCGTGTCTACAACTTATTGAAGACTCACAATAAAACACCACTTTATTTAGCCAGTTCGAACTGGTAGGTATTGCGGATTCGTTTCCCATTGTTATTGGTAGAAGATAATAATTATAAGTAATCACTTTCAAGCTATTACTTTTATTTTAGAAAACTTTGACTTTAGGAAAGTCTACGAAGTGGTATACTCAATACACCTAAGTGAATCACCTCAGGTGCATTAAGTCGACGTTACCGAATTTTCCAAAAGATCACATATATAACAAATTTACAACTGCACACATAAACAGACCTGCCCCCTTAGACAAGATTGCTTTCTATTAGCGATATCGCCAATCAACAGACAATTTTTTTTTAAATAAAATAGCCAACTAAATGTCTACGTGAATTTTCGTTGGCTTACATAAATTTTGTCTTGCGTTAGAGATTTTTTTATAGATAAGTTTCATCTTATGCCAATTTATGTACAATTAAATCTATCAATTGGCGATATCACTAATAGAAAGCAATCTTGTCAAAGGGGGCTGATATCTTATCTTATCTTATATATTGGGGGCTGACTGATTGCCAGCAACACTTCGACCCAATGGGATCTTTTGTGTTTACCCCTACCTTAACGTTTCTTACTCTTTGAAGAAGTGGTAGATTACCGCGGTGATCCCACTGAGAGGAAGAAACCTATATTCCTCCGGTTTGGGATAGGCATTCCCAAAGAGGCTCATACGCTTCGCTGCTAAGACGTCGCATTCACACAGTATGTGCTCCATAGATTCCCTGACATCACCGCAGGCTCTGCAGTCATTATTTGAAGTCAACTTCATTTTTAAAAGCATGTATGTCATTGGTTCCGTAATGTCCTGTCAAGGCACCAACCACAGCTCGTGCTTTGCTTCTACTAAGGGGGCTGATAAGTAATTAGAAATACTTTGAACTTGATTTCTATTGATTTTCCTAATATACCCCTAGATTTTTCTGTCTTTTCTTACTTTATAAACAATCCTTTCTAAATTTACGCGGCTAAAACCGAAGCGCACCGTTAGTAGTGTAACAAAAAGTTATAGTATTTACTTTTAATTATTAATTCAAGTTGGTTAAAACTAAGTGGTAAGTTCGGCTTGAGAGGGATTTAGTTAGTGGAGTTTTCCAAATGGATTCTTTGTTGGTCGTCGCTCTCGCTGAAACTGAAGTATTACGAAGGTTGAAAAATTAGTCATTCGATTAGGGTTGGGAATTTTAAGGGGTTTTTTTCACGTCTGGATGGAAAGTTTTGTTTTCGTCTGGTTTTCTCCTGTTAAAGGCAAATAAAACTACGGACTTTCGATAAGTAGACTCTAGGCAATAATAAAACATCGATTAACTAATTTAAAAAATCCAAATATATCATTATTCACTCATTATTTATCATTATTTACCAGGGATTTTTTTTAAATATGAATACAAATCGTGTGAGTTGAAAATTCCAAATATAATTTATGAAAACTTATTTTTCATTACTCATACTCCGAAAGTAGGTCTAAATATGCCCGAAGGGCGTGTAGAAAATAAAACTTTCAGCCCTAGGGAAAATCGCTTTCACTGACAGCTGTCATGTCAAATTATGGCTTCGCACGACTTGTGCAATATGCATGTAGTCAGTATCAGTATCATTACGCATTAGGAACTTCAAAAACCTAACCTCCTTGCTTTTTTTTACACCAAAGAATAATAATTATGGCTTGGCACGGCTCATGCATACTGCCAGATGCATGAGCCGTGCCGTGCTGTTTAGTACTTAGTAACTTTTTTCTCAGTAATCAAATTCAAGTAGGTATATTAATAATAAATAAATAAAAAGTTTAATCTGGTTTTTCATTTAAGATTGTGTATTTTATGTAAATAACATTTTCTATACAAACCGTGTTACAAAAACTGTAAGTTAAATCTACGGACTTCGCGTCATTTCCCAGTGTTGGATTAACTAATTAATAAAAATTTCTTCGGTAAGTACCGCCGTATTTAAGTATTGAATACAAATAGCAGAAACCTAAAAAAAACACTATATAATGTATAACCTCTTTGGTCCCAACCTTGTAAGAGGATCAGGTAGTATGGACACATGAGTACCTACTCATGTGGTGTGGAGTCTCATAGTCTCATTCACTCTCGTTGTTAGGAAGAATTTTATGTATTATTCGTAATGAAAAGCACAGTGTTTACCTCGGGTGAAAGACTCATTAAGTCCCTCGAACTATTAGCGCCCTCGCTACGCTCGGGCGCCAAACTCCGTCTCGGGACTTGTAATGAGTGACTTTCACACCTAGGATAACAATGTACTATTACATAGTAATTACTCAACTAAGGAATTTCCGTGTTTAAGACTTGCATTATCTTATAAATGAAATGAAAATAAATTACATTCTTAATAACTAGAAACAATAATAATTACTCCTTATCAACTTTTATACTTTTAGTGATCGTCTTGCGCAAATAAGTATCTACCTATTGTGACTACCCCAATATCTTTATATTTGCAACAAAATGAGAATAAGTTTCCTCAGCAATAAATGCGTCGATAACAAAGAAGATAATTCCGAAATTAAGTTAATAATAAAATAAGATAATTTCGGAATTCGAAGAACTTGCTCATTCGTTGTAAGACACCGATACAAACTATAGTTCCAGCCAACGCCGAAACTGAAACCGAATTTTCGGTATTGGCTGGTAGACAAAACTCGCAGGTTTTTTCTAGACACCGATTCCTTAGGCACCCGTCCCCAAGTCAGCCGGTCTCAACAAATTTGAATACATTGAGCATGATAAAATCTGTAAAGTTCAAGATATCATGCCTTTTCTTTAAATACGAACGTAGGTAATGTACAAAAAGCAAAAAACAAAAATGAAAATGATAACATATTATTTTTAATGTAAGCCGATTCAACGTGATGGTTTTTCATCGTTTAATTTTTTTTAAACATCCTTGGACATCCATAAACTCCATGGAGTTAGGTTTAACTTTTACGTCCGAAACAATTTTTTCAGCCGAAATTCACGGAAACTGAAATTTTGTACAATCACTACACCTCGTTAATAAAGTTGCGAAACTTCGATAATACCACTGACAACTCTGTTTATTTCCCGAAGTACCATGCACATCTGCATCTTTAATGCAAGCTACATTGTGCCGTAACGCAAACGAAAATAAGTTTAATTTCCTCTGGCGTCCGTGTGATAATTTATTCATAAGTTTTAAAAGTTTGCTCGTTACCATCTGCCGGTCTACGGTGTGACAAGGATGTAAATGAAGGTAGCAGAAACAGGAAATATTTAGTGACCCTACGACTGGTCCTGTAAACGGTCCAAATTGGACGATTTCGAGGGATCATTTTGTCTAATAAACTTTTTAAACTCACACGATTTGTATTCATAGTAATTATATTCCCGGGTTCTAATCTGGAATTTTATATTTTTGTTTCTCATACCTCGACGTTTCGACTATGCTACAATAGTCATGGTCGCGAGGAGACTGGAGCAGTGGTTGTCATCTCATAGGTAACAACATAGTCAAAACGTCGAGGTCAGAATAAAAATACGCGATAGCAAGACCCGAGAAAATAATTTTATTACTATCATGCTGTCCGTGGTGAACAAAGTTAAGCTGCTAGATTAATTTATAGATAAAAGGATTTCGTAGCGGGATGCCTACAATCGCACTTAGCCGAGTTTTTTTTAATTTTCATAGAATCTGTAGCACAAAGACAACATGACTAATTAATATAGCATAATATAGATCGCACCATGCCTACTTTTCAGTTAAAAGACGCAAGAGTACGGTAACCTGGTACGGAAGCGTGGCACGAAACACAGTTGCAATCTAATTTCACCGTAACAGCATTGTGACACCTAGTTATCGATAAAATTGTTGTTCAGTGGTTGCTTACAAAAAATGTGTTGAAGTAAATTGTGCGAACGATTATTTTCCCAAACTCATTTTACTAGGACATACTGACATATACTTAAATGAGTTTTAGTGTACACTAAAATAATATTTCTTGGGCATGTGCTTCTTTTGGCAATAAAATATCAATAACTAATACACTGTCACTATTATAGTAAACTTTGTTTTAGTACTTAGTCTGTTGTGTTTTTTGTTTTGTTGTTGGCCAAATAAATCTATCTACTTATATAAGAAAATACAATCCATTGCTTGGCAGTTGGGTACGTATAGAGCTATTCATCACAGCACTTCGTTAATATCCTTATCGCAGTGTCTATGCTTATTTATAGTTTTTAGGTGTTGTCTTAAACTAAATTTTAGTAATTAAACGTAGTTTTTGGTGATATTTACTCGCAGTAATATTAAGGAGTTAGATGATAGCGATGATGTTTTTATATTATTTTAAAACAGCTAATTATTAGCTTTTTACGGTTCCATACCCAAGGGTTAAAAAAGGGTAAACTTATTACTAAACTTCACTGTCCGTCCGATCGTTCGCCCGTATGTCTGTCTGTCACTAGGCCACTATTTTCACAGATTATGTATCTCTGTTGCTGCTACCACTATCAAACCTGCCTGATGGTTAGTGACGATGCAATCTAAGATTTAGCACGCTAAAATAGTGATTACGGTCTGGTATGACTGATGTAGGTACATATTCCAGAAAAACAATTCTTAAAACGTACCATCCCCATAATTTTTGAATTAAAAAATACTAATGTTTGCATTTCAAAATGACTTATGAATTTAGTACAGTCATAATCAAACATCTATATTTCTATATGGGATTTATATAATTTAATGTGTCGTTATAATATGTGACAGATGTTGCGAATCTAACCACTTTTAGTTATTAAGGTTATTGCATCAAAATTAGACCTCTTATACTAGACGTTTTCACGTTTCTACTGACACACCTATCCCACTTTTTTATTGCTGAACAAAAAAATAAAAAAATATATTTGTGCCTGTGGAAGTCCTGTAATTTAGGTAGATATTTAATGGTACATATATACATAGATAATCTGAAAACAACGTTTTGATTTTCAGTTGTGGACATATCTGTCTGTTTGCGGTATGCTATTGTATTTGACGTGAAGCTAAAATAGAGATAATACCAAACCCTATTCAATTTGAAAACCACATACTCTAATGCATATCCGGTAGAAAATAATTATCGTGGGTAATGAATAAGGGAACCATGACATTAGAGTTCATATTTTTCTGTCAATAAATAAAACAATCAATTCAGACTGGAAAAGGGGGGGGGGGGGAGTTGTCCTTAAAAATCACGAAATATCACAAGGGGGGAGGGGGAACTCAACCGAAAAGCGGCGAAAAATGTTCTATCACTACATCACTATCACTACATAGTCACTACATAGTATAAAATAAAGTCACTTTTCGCCGTCCCTATGTCCCTTTGTATGCTTAAATCTTTAAAACTACGCAACGGATTTTGATACAGTTTATTTAATACTAGATAGATTGATTCAAGAGGAAGGTTTATATGTATAATACATGCATAGTATAGCCGTGCGAAGCCGGGACGGGTCGTACTTAATAAAATTAAATGATACTTATACCGGTATAAACATTTAAAACAAAATAAGTTTTTTTGTTGGTATTAAAAAATACACGTAATATAAGGGAGGGGGGGGGGGGTAGTCTTAAACCTCATTAAGTATCACCAAGGGGGAGAGGATGAAGGGAAGTTGGAGACTTATTAACACGTTGAATGTATAGTAGTGTTTACTGAATATATAAATAAATAAAAATAAATAAATAAATATTTCAGGACATATTACACATCGCCATCCAGCCCCAAGCTAAGCAACTTAATGCTTGTGTTATGGGTGCCAGATAACGGATAAACTACTTATATACTTTTTTTTTTTTGTAAATATATACATATTATATATTGAGTAAAAGCAGGGGTTTTTATACTAATTAAACTACGTACATATCACGTCACATGACCTTCTAGATACAATTATACAATATTGATTCCTGTATAACCTTGCCCTTGACACATCTTCTTATCGGTGTAGGTGCGATGCACTATCACATTACAAATTTTATATTATAGTTTTGTCTATAACTTTTATAACTGGTTTTGCTTGCCTTCATTCTTACACTACAGGGTTAAAAAATTAAAAAAAAAACATCACGTGATGAATGGACGGTCCCTTTCCTGCAATATTTATGCCAATAGTGGTCTAAAAAGTTTACGTTTCACTGCCAATGCCGTCTTCCAACCTTCACTCTCTTGAAGGCACTCGCTTAATTCTGGGGTCATCAAGCCACGAGTGTATTTTCGGGTATCGAACCCGTCGAATTCCAATGTACATTGAAGCCTGGAGCAAACATGCAACAATGTCCGCTTGATTCTGTTGTCTGCAGCTTCCATTGTTTCAAAATTATAACATCATCGACTGAACATCCGTAGGTTTTCAGAGCTGAAGATATTTTGACGTTGTTACCTTGTGTAGGGGGATGGAAAGTACTCTAAAGATTCGGGATAGTAAATTAAATTAGGAACATTTATATTTATTTAAAAAAAAATGCTTGTCTGTAAAGTTGGTTTACGGATGATAATTTTACGTGATAACGTCATAACAACTCTTTTGTATCGGTGGCATTACCATATTGCATACTTCAATACGCTGCTATGGTTACCTTGTCAATAACGTTGCTAAGGTTACTTGTCAATAACGTGAGCGATGACGTCACACTTTTTTGTGAGTGCATTCCTATTTATAGGACGTTATCACATCAAAAATTGAATGTCATTTTTTTTTAAGAATACCACACCTTACAATCCAACCAGCTAAAATCCGAAAAATAACATCCTAAAATAATAAATAATGAAAAGTATATGAGGCGGGGATCAAACCTATAACCTTCCGCATCACAGACGGGTGTTCATCCGCCGCCGCCCCAGAGAGGTCATGAAATATGCCCGGTAGTAGGCTCCGGAAAATAAACGGGTAGTTTAATGGCACATGTGTGCTTTATTATAAAAAGTGACCTAAAGACGTATAGGTATGACATCTCCATTAACAGGTTGAATCATCACTACATAGTCACTACTAGTATAAAACAAAGTCGCTTTTTCTGTCCCTATTTCCCTTTGACTGCTTAAATCTTTAAAACTACGCAATGGATTTTGATGGGTTTTTTTTAATAGATAGAGTGATTCAAGAGGAAGGTTTATATGTATAATACATGCATAATATAGCCGTGCGAAGCCGGGACGGGTCGTATAAAATAAAGTTACTTTTCGCCGTCCCTATGTCCCTATATCCCTATTTCCCTATGTATGTTATGTTATGTATTAGATCTTTAAAACTACGCAACGGATTTTGATGCGGTTTTTTTAATAGATAGAGTGATTCAAGAGGAAGGTTTATAAATTATATGTATAATACATGCATAATATAGCCGTGCGAAGCCGGGGCGGGTCGCTAGTTTTTTATAAAGTAGAAATTGTGCCGTAAGGTGGTGTACCTACTATGATACAGAACCCATGGATGTGACTTCAATTGCTCCATTTCAAATAATACCTTTAAATTGACGACCTCTGTGGCGCGTCGGGCGAACACCCGACTGCGACGCAGAAGGTTGCGGGTTCGATTCCCGCCGGGAACAAGTATTTATGCTGACCATAAATTCTTGTTTCTGGTTCTGGGTGTTTCCTATATGTATAATATGTATATATATATTTACAAAAAAAAAAGTATATAAGTAGTTTATCCGTTATCTGGCACCCATAACACAAGCATTAAGTTGCTTAGCTTGGGGCTGGATGGCGATGTGTAATATGTCCTGAAATATTAAAAAAAAAAAAAAAAAAAAAAAAATATTTGTAATCTGGACCCTTGTTAGCATGATCACAAAAAACCCATGAGTTTATTGTGACTTCTTCTCATTGGTTCGCCCGTTCCGAAGGCGCATTTCCTAACTTAGTTTTCAAGACGCTTCTAAGTGATTTCATATTGTATGGTTCCAAATTAATAAAGAGATTTGAGTTTAATAAAAAACGTGTGGCACTCGGGGGCGGCGGTAAAGCTATTGCATCGTGCGAGCTTCGTACAGTCGTACCATATACATACACGTTAAGCACTCAAAGCCCGGGATAAAACCGGGATCTAAAAGAAGTGAAATAATTTGGCTGCACCATTAAACAATGGAACCGCTCACATTGAACAATCAGAATGTTGTCTTAGTCAAATCGTCCTGAGGACAACACAGTTTCACCAGTCACTACTGCGGCCTTTGTATGTCTATGTACACAGACTCTCCAGACATTGGGGCCGATTCTGGACACTATAGAGTCCAATTTACTATGTGTCACACATGATTATATTATTGACGACCCAGTTAGCACAATGGTCACCATGCCGGTCTGCCAAATACAGGGTTGCGGGTTCGATTACCGCCTCAGACTTGTATTTATGCTTAGATATTTGTCTGTGGTCTGGTTGTTTCTATGTATTATAAGTATATATTTTTCAAAAGAAAAGTATATAAGTAGTAGGTATATCCGTTGTCTAGCACCCATAACACAAGTCTAGTAACTTAGCTTGGGGCTAGATGGCGATGTGTGGAAAGTCCTGCTATATTTATCTATACTTAGTAATAGCACATGAGTAAATAATACAACCAGAGACTAATGTGTCATACAAGGCTCTATGACAAGTCCACTACTACTAGCTGCACCCCGCGGTTTTACTCGCGTAAGTCTCGATCCCGTGGAAATATCAAAATAAAAAGTAGCCTTCTAGAAAAATGGACTGACCAACACAAAAATATTATTTCAATTCGAACCAGTAGTTCCTTAGTTCAAACAAACAAACTCTTCAGCTTTATAATATTAGTAAGTATAGATTAATCATCAATTCAAATTACATTGTTACCGCGTTAAAATAAACGCCCATAATAAAAGACACTGATACTTAGTTTACACATTTTTTTTGGAGCGAAGTTCCTTATCTTGCGTTGCGAAAAAAGAGACGGAAAAAGTTAAGACCAAAAGATGTAACGACACGTTTTGCATAGAAAGAAAGCCAGTTATTTTCGTTTCGTCTTTCTATTTCGCATTGAACAGTGTGGTGTCGCGACGATTATTTACAAAAAAAAGTAGATAAGTATAAAAAAATATAAAAAACGAAAAACATTAATTTATTACCACTCCTTAACTAATTAATCGATAGGAACTTCGTTCTATCTGGGTGTGCCTTGACACCTCTCAAGTTTTTTTTATTTAATATAATCCACCTGTGCCAACCCTACATGATTACGTCACAATTACGTATTCATTTTGACAGCTCCGAACAACCTTAGCCTCTGGTCATCTCTACTCATGTGGTAATAGTATAAAGCTGAAGAGTTTGTTTGTTTGTTTGAACGCGCTAATCTCAGGAACTACTGGTTCGAATTGAAAAATTATTTTTGTGTTGGATAGTCCATTTATCGAGGAAGGCTATAGGCTACTTTTTATCCCGATATTCCCACGGGATCGGGAGTTACGCGGGTGAAACCGCGGGGTGCAGCTAGTTTATTATAAAGACTTTACTCATGTAAGTCCGGTACAGAATCGGACTACCCTATTTCGATCGCCTTTTGTTTCAATTACGCAATCGTCTTTGTTTCCGTTTCGAACGTTTCTTTTATTTCGATAAATTTTTCCTACAGGATGATATTCGTTACCTTAGCTTAGTTGCTCAGTTTAAGGTCACTACATACGTAACGCGACGAGATACTTTATATGAAACTCTGCGGGCCTGTTCAGATGACACGCGTCGACCACGCGCTCGCCACGTGCATTACACGCGTTGAACACGCTTTGAAAGTTGTTCTATATATAATTTGAGTCTTATGACATACCAATAGATATCAAATTGCATTTATGCAAGTCCACCCGCTCACGCCCCGCTCCCGCTTACAGAAATGCAATTTGAGATCTATTAATGTGGCATAAGACTCAAACTTTATATAGCACAAATTTCAATGCGTGTCCAACGCGTGGTCTACGCGTGTGATGCGCGTGGCGGGCGCGAGGTCGACGCGTGTCATCTGAACACGCCCTGCCGCTTTCAAGAAATTGTCAAGTCCTCCCGTCTGGCACGATAAAAATCACGTTACGTATGTGTAAAAGACCACGAACACTTTTATGAACGATGCACATCACGTCCCCGTCCCATCCGAGGTTTTATCCCGTCACGTATGCAACGACCTTTAGGTGTAAGAGTATGTAGAGTGCCAACAGCCGAGTCATCAGAATCAGACCCTCAACCAAGCAACCAGACAACCATTATCGAGCTGAATTGAATTCGTTGTTTGACAACGTTAGCAGCAATGAGAACGTTATTGTTTGAGTAATTGTGGGTCTGAGTGTAAATATTCCTGGTTGTTTGCCAGTACGGGTGTTAGGGATTAGTCTGTGAATTAACTTCGACGCCCACTCTACTGCACATAGATAAAAATCAATAAATAAATATTGCAGGACATTTCACACATCGCTATCTAGCAACGAGGTAAGTAACTAGACTTGTGTTATGGGTGCTAGATAACGGATATATTATCTATAATATACTATAATCTTATATACTATAGGGCATATGTTTGTTAGTAATTATATAAGAAAGTGGTTAAACTACTTTTGTTCTACGACATTTGGAAATTCGAACATTTTTTGGAAATTTTTGAAGTTACGTATAGTTAATTTGAAATCAGCAGTTTTATTTTAATTAAGGTCATTCAGACTTAAAAGGAGGTAAAATAGTAAACTCCGTGTAAGTAACAGCTGATTTCCGGGTAAGTACACATAACCTCGATATTTTCGCAAAAATGTTCGTATTTTCGTTATTGGAATTATTGTAATGTTACCTTTTCGTATATTTCCCTGAAATTGCTAGTTTCCGTTTGCATTTTCGTTAAACATTATCTTACACAAGTTAAAATATCTGTGAAATGGAACACAGAATACTAACACCGTCAGATATCAGGCATGACCGCTCATTTCGTTATGCTAATACCGTAGAGATAAAATACTAAACTGTAGAGAGAACACCATGAGAAACAGTACACCTTTTAATAATGATCCCTAAACAATTACCTAGGTTTTTCTTTGCAATTATGGTAAATGTGTCAGAAACTCTTAAAACTGAGTGCTTAGTAATAAAAACGTACATTGACCCTCTAAAAAAACTAAAAGGTAATATATCAGATAAATTTAAAAGATAATTCAGGGGAAACCCCGATAAAATTAACAAGTTCAACCTAAATTTTTTAACGTAAAATAATTCCCAGGCTTGGCTACAAGAAACTTTCCTGCCAAGTGACACCTATCGAGTGATTTGTAGTAGGTATGTACCCATTTTATTACATAATATGGTAAATCTTTTTTTTTCTGAAAATTACAAAGGAATAAAAAAAGTATAAAAAATAGGAAATAAAAAATAAATAAATTAAATAAACTACTTACGTTTATTAAAAAAATGAAGTCCAAAAGGGCTGGCTCCTAACTCGGACAACGGATAAGCATCGCCTTCCAACAAGTCAACGCTGTCAGCTTTTTGGGCACACTTCCTAGGGACCATTTATCATTTTACCTTTTGTAAAATATTCTGATCATACCCTCTACTGTATAAAGAACCCTAATAAAAATCACTCATTAAAATGTGCTCTCTGCTGCATCTAATAAGTAGCTATAAGTATTTTATTTCTATGATTAATATAATTCTATATCAGTTATTACACCCTTGCTTTTATAACCCTACTTGTGATTCATTACTCATAATGTCTACTTTTTTGGGTTGAAAAATTCTACCCATTTGTTAAATGGATGTTAACTTAATTAAAATTTAAATGTTGTTTGGTTAGTAGGGCTTAGGAAAAAAAATTGAATACAATAGAAAAAACTTTATTTTGATGACAGACCGAAAATATTGTGTAGGAACATAGACTAGTTATTTCTAGTCTAGTAGTACAAAAAAAATAGGTACTAACACAATTATTTTATTTAAATCCTATCCTACTTTCTACTTATATAATAAATGTGAAAGTTTGTGTGTTTGTGTGTATGTTTGTTACTCCTTCACGCAACTTTTCAAGCAATACAGATATCACATGAAATCGCAACTTATATACGCGAATGAAACCGCATGGTACAACTATAAATAGGTAGTTTATGTTTATGTTGTATTTGATTGGAATTAATCCTTCATTTTGGCATCAAAAAACAGAGAAGGGAGTAAAATTTTTAAAAACTTTAAAATGGCGGATATGTCGGAAACCGAGAGACTTTCATGGAGCATAACTTCTATTTTTCTGAACCGGCACAGTATCCTCTATCCATAGATGCTATTCAGACGCTTATCCATTCATTACGGGACACCCTGTATAGTTAGTCTGGGTAGCAGACCATAATATCACAAAATCAGCCCCATAAACCGGCGCGTGCGCCGCTCCACGGTCCACGGTCTAACAACTCAGTAACAAAGGAAACATGGCTTATCGTCAGAATCTTTTCATTCCCCTCGATATAACTTGACCATTAAAGCTTTGCAGTCAGCAACTCATGGCAAAGTAATGGCTATTGTAACAAAAATAATGTTTTACTTTGTGTCAAAATATATTGATACTAGCGACCCGCTCCGGCTTCGCACGGTTATATTATGCATGTATTATACATATAAACCTTCCTCTTGAATCACTATCTATTAAAAAAACCGCATCAAAATCCATTCCGTAGTTTTAAAGATCTAACATACAAAGGGAAATAGGGACGGCGAAATGGGACTTTATTTTATACTATGTAGTGATGTTGAATTTGAAACGCTCGAGGTTTCACCTGCGTAACTCCCGACCCCGTGGGATAAAATGTTTCCAATGAAATAACTATCTACTACCTACCTGAATAACTATCTACTATGAATAACTGTATCTTCATAACAAGTTTAATCAAAATCGGTCCAGTAGTTTCGGAGCTTAAATGCAAACAAACAATAAAATATGTGTAGGAAGGCCTATGCCTGCATAGAATGTCATAGCCTGAAACCGTAAAAGTAAGCTGACAGGACACACACACACACACACAGACACTAAAACACACACACACAGACACTAACACACACAGACACTAACACACACACAGACACTAACACACACACACACACACACAGACACTAACACACACACACAGAGACACTAACACACACACACACAGGTGACAGGTGTCACTAATACTAACTATTGCTTGTCCTCATTGCATGCCTCTTCAAGTGGGCGGGAGGGCGGTGCTCATTGCATTTTGTGTTTGGCACTAGGCACGGAACTAAAAACTAAATATTACCGAACGAAGAAAACGGAAGAAAAACCGTCACCTGCCGAACCGTAATCACCGTGGTACCGCAGCTACAACTAGCTTGAAGGCTGTAGAACCGGTGATTCCTATGTACATATCCCGGTTCAGTAAAAGTACTACTACCAACGACGTACAAGAATACATTAAGACCAACGGCCGGAAACGGCTTGAACAGGAGAAGCTGGGTATCAGCCTTGAACTAGTGGAACTGGAATCCCAAAGGAAGACTAATTTTAAGTCCTACGTGCTCCGGATTCCAGCGACGCTAAAGGACTTGTTCTTCTCGGCAGATTTCTGGCCCGCCGGCATTGTATACCGACGCTATAGGGAGGCGAGATCGAAAATAGAAAACCCTAAAACCTAACTTCGAATTATAATATTATCTATATGTATGTTAGTCTGTAAGGTATATATTTTATATGGGTCTGTACTTATTTATAAGGCTGTTACCTGAAATAAATGATTTATTTATTTATTTATTAATACTTCCATTACAAGCTGACAGGAATTAGGTTATGAACCCGCTACCGATAAATAAGTACTTACTTCTATAGTTATGGTGCTTTACCTACCTATCTAAAATTAATCACAAACACTTGAAAATACCTTTTTATTATTCATATAAAAATAGGTCTGAAGTTACCTGCGCAGCGGGTTGAAATTTATACTTTTCAGCCCTAGGGAGAATCGATTTTAACTGACAGCTGTAAAATTATTATTGTAAAAAACAGTTCTATTTCCACATTTATACTTAACCATGTTCCAACTTTCTCTACAGCCGCTCAATTACAGCGTGATGTCTAATTTAAATAACTTATAGGAGAACATATATTTTTATATGACTTTATTATAATTTAATGTCAATTATTTCTTTAAAATAACATACATTTGGCAACATTGAAAATATGATAAAAAAAAATTCAATGATGAAAATGATTAATATTTTTTGAATGTAAAAGAAAAAATGTGCGTTCTAAACAGTGCACAGCTCAGTGCATTGCTCTAATGGTTAAATGAAACATAGTCTTAATTGTTTTTAATTAACGAAATATTCAGTACAGTTTTAGTAGATTGTTATCAATAGTAATAAAACTGGTTAACGGTTTTGTTTTGTTTAAAAAAACACGACCATTCATTACTTAACTATTCTCAAAATTGTTTTTAATTATTTTTATTTTAAATAAAATAAAAAATAAATAAAAAAATATTTCAGGACATATTACACATCGCCATCCAGCCCCAAGCTAAGCAACTTAATGCTTGTGTTATGGGTGCCAGATAACGGATAAACTACTTATATACTTTTTTTTTTTGTAAATATATACATATTATACATATAGGAAACACCCAGAACCAGAAACAAGAATTTATGGTCAGCATAAATACTTGTTCCCGGCGGGAATCGAACCCGCAACCTTCTGCGTCGCAGTCGGGTGTTCGCCCGACGCGCCACAGAGGCCGTCAAATTTTAATAATTTTAAAACGAATTAGTAGTCGTGGGTACTATTAATTATGAGTAAAGACTTAGCTATGCCTCGCGGTATTACTTGCGTTGGAATCCCTTAAAAATGTAATATGCATTTCTTACAAATACAAAATACATAATATAATAGTTACAACGACTATAAACTTTAACAGCCCTTATGCGGTCGAAATACCAAAAAATAATTTCTTAGTGCTCAAAATAGCCAGACAAGCAAGCAGGCGTTATCATCACCAGTCACAATCACTTTGACAACTCCATAACTATCAGTCACATGTCTACATTAAGAGGAAAGGGTACCGGGGGCTCTCTCCATACAAACGTAGTCGACTGTTTCCTTCCTGGATAATGACACTAGAGCAAACATTTTTGTTGCATAAAAACTTATAATTGCCATGACTATGCCCCTATGTCTTGTTTTTTTTCATTTTCTAATTCTTATAGAAATTAAGATTTAAAAAAGAAACAAGACATAGGGGCATGGTCATGGCAGTTATAAATTTTATGCAACAAAAATATTTGCTCTAGTGTCATTATCCAATATCCAGGGAAGAAACAGTCGACTACGTTTGTTTGGAGAGAGCGCCCGGTACCCTTTCCTCTTAAGATTCAGTGTAAAGTGTAGTTAGTGCAATGAATTAAATAATGTTATGCACAAAGGCGGTCGGTATAAAATTCACATGCACTGTACAGATCCAGGTCACGACTGTACAATGGACGCGGGAAGTAGCCGGCTCGAGGTGCGCAACAATTTATATTGACCACAAGTCATGGGCGACAGCGAGATTTGCAGAAAAACTACCATGGCTATTTTCTTTACCATTATTTAACACTAGCTGCGCCTCGCGATTTTACCCGCGTTCGATTTTTTTTATAAGGTCCTTCTCCAGACAATAACAAACATAACAAAAAATAATTTGCGAAATCGGTCCAGCCGTTCACGCGTGATGCCATGACAAAGCAAAGTAGGGAGTCATTTTTATATTTAGAACTAGCTGCGCCCCGCGGTTTCACCCCCGTAATAATTTTTTGGGTGACTTTTTAATTTTTTTCTTTCGTAAGATCCTTCTCTTGACAATAACAAACACAACAAAAAAACATTGATGGTAACCATGGCAACGATAAAACGTTGCTATAGTTACCTTGTCAACTATCAAAGTATCGTTGGCTCAGAGACAGAATACTTGGGCCGGTGGGAAAGGAGGCGCGGGCGGCGGCGGTGGCGGTGGAGGGGGCGGCGGGGGTCGATGAGGCGTTCCAGTAACGACGTGTGACGTCACACTTTTTTGAACTGGCAGGTGTTCACCAATTTATAAAACGTTATCACGTCAAAAAAGAATTGGCCAAATTGGTCCAGGCGTTGTTGAGTTATGCGCTTACCAACACATTTTGCGATTCATTTTTATATTATAGATTTTATATTTATGGACTACATGCGCCCCGCGGATTCTAAGCAACCTTTTTAATTTTTTTCTTTCAAAAGAACCTTCTCCTGACAATAACTTGAAAAAACAATGGTTGTCTGTAAAGTCGGTTTACGGACGATGATTTTCGTTCGTTCGATCGTTGACACTACCATTTTGCATACTTCACTATGTTGCTATGGTTACTTGTCTATAACGTTGCTATGGTTACTTGTCAATAAAGCATGACGTCACATTTTGCACTCATCAATATTGAGGACATTAGCACGTCAAAAAAAGAATTAGCTAAATCGGTCCAGCCTTTCACGCGTAAATACAGATTCATTTTTATATAATAAGACTAGCGACCCGCTCCGGCTTCGCACGGCTATATTGTGCATGTGTTATACATATAAACCTTCCTCTTGAATCACTCTATCTATTAAAAAAAACCGCATCAAAATCCGTTGCGTAGTTTTAAAGATTTAAGCGTACAAAGGGAAATAGGGACAGAGAAAGCGACTTTGTTTTATACTATGCAGTGAAGATTATTTGGAACATATCATACTTTGTCTTGTAACTTATACCACAAGCAGAAGTAGCCCGCGGAGCAGAAGATAACCATTTAGCAGTTGCTACAAACCTGCCCATTACGTGTGCAGACGTCCCATTGTTCTGTTAAAATAATAAACGGACAAAAATGACCCATAACCGACCGCTCCGAGCGTTAAATAAGCAGAGAATGTGTTCAAGAACAGAGAGCGAGTGTTTTTAAAGCGTACTTTTGAAATTTTCCTATGCAGGTCTCCAGCTATCTAAATATAGAGTTTCATCGCAATTCATTCAGTAGTTTTAGCGTGAAACTATAAAAATATATATTTCACGCCATCTAACCCTACGCTATGCAACTAGGCTTGTGTTTTGGTGGTCAGACAACGGACAGAATATTTAAATACTTTCGTTTGATCAGAAACAAATAAATATTTATCGTCTATTGTTTCTTTTTCGATCATCTTTTGTTTTTATCTGATCAACCAGTTGGTTCGTTTGGAAAAAAATCCTTCATTAATTCCATTCGGCACTAATTAGTCGGTTTAAGTTGTGAAGATTGGAAGTCCTGAAATATTTATTTGAATCGAACCTGCAACTTGCTGCGTCAAAGGTGAGCCTCAGAGGTCGTGGAAGTGGTAACACAGAAAAATCACATTTAATATTTCGTAGGTTTTAGTGAATCTAATACTAACGTTCTATTCACAAAACTATGGGTAGATATAGAAGCCCTCAATCATATCTAGAATCACAAACTATTGAACTAGGTATATTCAAGTTTCTTGCGTGCGATGGTAGAAATCGAATGCAGGCACACCGCACCGTTTGTCTAAAGAATGGGGTACTGTCAAACAGTTTACATATCGCTTTAAACGTAGCGATAGAGATTCTCATGTTCTTTCTCTACCTTATAGAATTCTGTTCCTACCAACGTCTCCATTATCTAAAATCTCGCTTTCAATTTCGTCATTCTCCCTCTAAATCTGTCCGTTCCTCTAAAGTTCTTCTTCTAGCGGTTCCTTACCGCTCTATCGCGTTATGAACAACCCACCCATCGCCTTCCTTAAGGGCGCGTTCAGATGACACGCGTTGACCACGCGCCCACGCTTTGAAATTTGTTCTATACATAATTTGAGTCTTATGACACATCAATAGATCTTAAATTGCATTTCTGCAAGCAGGAGCGGGGCGTGCGCGAGGCGGGCGCGGGGCGGACGCGTGGCGTGAGCGGGTGGACTTGATAAATGCAATTTGAGATCTATTGATGTGTCATAAGACTCAAATTACATATAGAACAAATTACAACGCGTGTTCAACGCGTGGTCAACGCGTGTGATGCGCGTGGTGGGCGCGCGGTCAACGCGTGTCATCTGAACGCGCCCTAATTCTTGTCCTTCCAAAGGTTGCCTGGAAGAGGCCGCCCATTGTGCCATATTGTAAGGTATTAAATATGAATTTTCTTTTATCATATAGGTATAGTTACTTCAGTTATAATTTATATAGTTTTTATTATATGTAATCATTTTGCGTTTTGTTTTTATGATGCAATAAAGTGTTTATCTATCTATCTATCTAAACCTCCGCCTTGCCACGGCTTTGATTTGTCCTGGAATGGCTGTTTTTTCAAAACTGTACGCTAAAAATATAATAAGTAGGTATATAGTACACCACACTGCTCATTCGTCGATACGGAAATGCATTTTTACCATCTTTCCTTGTTTTTTTTTAAAGAAATGGCTACTGATTAGTGTTGGCGCTAGTTTCCGCGCTATTTTTACCTATACTAAAGTGATGGCAAAAAGTCTTTATTTGAAAGCAAAATATGTATATCACTACTTAGTATAAAATAAAGTCGCTTTCTCTGTCCCTATTTCCCTTTGTATGCTTAAATCTTTAAAACTACGCAACGGATTTTGATGCGGTTTTTTTAATAGATAGAGTGATTCAAGAGGAAGTTTTATATGTATAAACCATGCATAATATAGCCGTGCGAAGCCGGGGCGGGTCGCTAGTTTATAATAATGGAAGAGTAAGGCAAAAAGTCTGTACTTGGTATTAAATAAAAAAAAATGAGACTACAGACGGACTTAGAAAAAGTAGTATTTAGTAAATAATGAAATCGTCTATTACCCTCTTTTTATATATATTTTCACAGTAGGACCATATACACTTATCTAGTCCAATTTCAGGAGGCTTCTATACCCCCGTGTTCCTGTGAGTTGAGCTGGAGGTCTCGGTACTTGTTCCACTATTTATTATGATGATAGTTCTATTGCTTTGAGCAGTTCTATATATACATTTCTAGATCAATATACGATATCTTTCTTTAAGAGAAGGCTGCGGGTTTGTTTCTAAGTCATTATTTGCGAAAACCTAAAAAAACCCTTAGAATACTTTCCGAAAAAAAGTGAGTAACTTTATCTAACCTCCCAACGAATCGAGATGTCGTAAAGGTCCCTCTTATACTTATGACTGAGGCTACAAAAGTGCAGAATCACCGTAGAGCTCCAAAACTGATGTTACTAAAATGTTTTCCACTCAAGTAAGATTCTAAGGTCTTGCTCGAGTTGAAGGTTAAAGAGTAAAAACATTCCAATAATAATATTTTTAACTCTACGGTGAGTTTGTAATTTCTGTGCTGATTGTACTTTAAAAATACCTACCACAAAAAATCCGCACATTTGTTTTTCAAAAGATGTCGATTTCTCGATCAACGTCGCTAGCGTCTAGCGCATTCGTCCAATAGCGCATAGCTTCTAGTCTAATGCATTTAGGCTACCGAAAACGAAACGAAATGCATTTAGGCACTGAACAGACTTATTAGTCTGTTCATAGCCTAAATGCATTTCGTTTAGAATAAACCATAGAGTTACTTAATCAAAACAAGAAATACAAAACCACACAAACTAAAACAACAAACCAAGTTTAAATAACTGAATACGGATGCACAAACTACACGCTTTCAAAGGCAGACGGTCCTATAGCATAGAAGTAGGTATAGGTTAGGTATAATCTAGTAGGTATATACCTAGATATCTAGGTCTAGAGTTAGGCAGAAACTTCGCCATATTAGATATGAAGTTGACTTTGAGCTCGGAAGCGTTTCTGATGAAATTATTATGCGGTTAAAGGAGGCTGTCCAATATCTTTGGAGGTTTAGGTCACTTTATATGTTAAACTCGTTTTAGCTTTATAAACGAACAATCATTTTTATTTTTTCTGTAAAATGTTTCCAATTTTGACGTGTATGTCCCCAGTTATCTACTTATCAAGTTTTTTCGTAATCGGTTCAGTATGGGGACAACAGGAATATTTTTTTATTATTTTTATTTAATTGCGCTGTCCTCATTAATAGGTACACCGTCAATGGGGACAACAGGAATAAATCTTAATTATTTTTACTGAGTTAAAATTGTCCCCACTGAATGGGAATAGCGTCAATGGGGACAATGAAAATACATGTAAAAAAAGTTCCACACTAACACGCTAAAACATCAATAGAATAATATATTTCTGATTTTAATGTAGATGTACTCGTAAAATGGGCAAAGTCTTTCATACTCAAGACATGCATTAAAAAGCAAGCGCCTCTTTCACATCTCAATACAAAAATATCAGCCTTCATTGAACCGCCTACTGCAGCCGCCAGGGGGCATTCGCGAAACTACTGCTTTGCTGACACGAGAGGTGGTGACCCACAAAAGTAAACACGATGTAATCAGTGCCCGTGTTGTAAGGGCTACGAAAGTTACGGGTTGAGAAATTTAAATATAAAATCACTATCACTTCATCACTATGGCATAGTGTCCTAATCCCGTATCCCTCCTGGTAGGGATAAGGGATAGGTGGAAAAAAAGTTCCACCTATCCCTATCACTACATAGTATAAAACAAAGTCGCTTTCTCTGTCCCTATATCCCTATGTTTGCTTAAATCTTTAAAACTACGCAACGGATTTTTATGCGATTTTTTTAAAATAGATAGAGTGATTCAAGAGGAAGGTTTATATGTATAATACATGCATAATACAGCCGTGTGAAGCCGGGGCGGGTCGCTAGTAAATACTATAAAATAATCCTTATTTGTTCAAATATAACATTGTATTAAAAAAATAAATTAAAAACCTCTTTAGTAATCGGATTTGTTTTTTTTATAAAATAATAGGTCAGCGTTTGACCACTTATCTCACACGTAAATGACGATGATTTCTAAAAGATATTGCACGCTTTCCTAGAAGGTACCTGTACAATTGTGACTTAAAGACATTTGGATGTCGCGTCTCTCGAAGGCCCCCTTTTATTTGGATAAAAGGGGGGCCTTCGAGAGACGCGAGTGAAGGTAGAAAGACGGCAGTAGAATGAAAACTATTCCGACCCGTCCAATTCTTGTGGCTGCACCGGATTACATTTCAGAACACGGACAGCAAGTCCGTTTGGCGCTGGTATACATGAGTTTAGTTAAATTTGTTTAAACACAATATCATGAAAGCCGCCCTTAATTTTGTAATTTCTAGGGAACCTTTACGCCGGGAACGATAAGGGGCGGGTTATTTGACTAAATGGTGTTTTTTGTTTATTTGTATTTATAATATTAAATAAATTTATTTTCTAGTTCTAGGTTATTTTCTTTTAATCACTACATAGTATAAAACAAAGTCGCTTTCTCTGTCCCTATATCCCTATGTATGCTTAAATCTTTAAAACTACGCAACGGATTTTGATGCGGTTTTTTTAATAGATGATTCAAGAGGAAGGTTTATATGTATAATTCATGCATAATATAGCCGTGCGAAGCCGGGGCGGGTCGCTAGTATTTTATAAAAATAATGTCTTTCCTATAACACTACATACATAAAGTTACGATGAAATCGCAATATCGTGGCCCAACATTGGTTTGTACAACATGCAATTTGTTACCAGCAAGCCGATCGTGTATACTTATTCAATACTTGATAGATGACCCTTTATTTATGCTTGCTAAAGTTCTTTGTTTGTTGAGATTGTGGTTACATGGGTGGGTAGTGAACCCACTATACATGATTGTCGTTTATTATCACCGCTTTCTTGAAAATATCGGTTGGGGAAAGTTGGGAAAAATAAAATCTTTTTTTTAATATGTCAGCGTTTGACTACTATCTCACACGATGGTAAGTGACGATGCGGTCTAAGATGTAAGCACGCTTTCCTAGAAGATAACTATATACGCTCGTGACTCAAAGACCCCCAAATAAACGGGGGCTTTCGAGGGACTACACCGCACTGAGGGATTGTGGTTGCACCGGCCTACGTATCGGAAGACTTAAATCTATTATAATATATAAGGGAAAAAGACTTATCAAGAAATTTCTGCAACTGCAAGAGCGACGTTGAGTCTGTAAGATCGCATGGGGGAGCACTAACAAATGATTTTTGGAAATTTGAACTTTAATGCGGTAAAAGAGGTTCAAGGTTCCCAAAGATTGCCTGGAAGAGGTCGGTTTGGGCGATAAGGCCGCCCTTTGTAGCACTTAGACTTAAGGTTTGTTTTTATTTAAGCTCTGTTATTAAGAGTATTCTGTATCCTCATACCAAGTTGCATCAGCATCACACGTAGAGTGCGAGGAGATATTAATTTATTATAATTGAAATACCTAAAAAAACCTACCTACTTAATACCCATCATTAAAATATCCGATCATACATCTACTAACATTAACACTAGCCTTACGTGGCCTTACTATGCTGTCAGTCTGTCTGTTGTCCCACACCGCTATGCCCGTCTTAAGGGGCGACCATTAGTGTCAACCGTGAATGGATTTAGAGCGATGCGGTCAAGTGGTCACTTCACCTTGGGTTTACTCAGGAATGGATAGGAGTGACGAGGCGCGGACGTGGCTTCGCTGTGACGTTGCTTTGTCTAGTGGAAAAATCATGTGTCTGTAAATTCGATATTATTTCCTTTTCGATTGTCTTTTGTTTTCATTTCGATTGTCTTTTGTTTCAGTTTCGATCGTCCTTTGATTCATTTCGGGAACTAAACCTCTTTGATTGGGTGCTTTTTGCTTGATGACTTCATCAGTACTTACACCTACTACCCTCTCAGCTTAGTCATTTGAAATCAAGGACAAACGTGCAAGTGTTTTACTTTGTTATTTCTTATTCGTAGTGCAAGGGAATGGAATCGGTTGCCTGCGTCTGGCTTTCCTGACGTGTACAATTTGGGGGTCTTCAAGTCGCGAGAGAATAGGTATCTTCTAGGAAGGCGTGTTACATCTCACTTACCATCAGGCAGGTGTTATAGTGGTCAAACGCTGACCTATCATATGTAACAAAAGAAAGTGACCCTCGGATGGTGCTAAACTACCTCAAAATTTAGCGAAAGAAATTTCAATGGATTAAATAAATCAGACATTGCAAGATGACAATCCATCAATACTTGAGCATTAGGATTCAACAGACATAAGGTTTCGGTTTGTTAAACTTTACTCAAACTATCTATGTTACATGACTATTTGTTTTAAATCTATACTTAAACCTGCTAAAGGATTTCCAACTTAAACTACAAAATTTTAAAGTCTAGACTACCAAACTTTGTGTTTAACATCCGTAATATAAATTACTAAAGGATTTTGAACTTTGAAGCTGTAGTGTTAAGGTCTATTTGGAAGGGTTTTAGGAATTTCGCGATCCGAAAATTAGGTTTAGTCTAAAACGTTTGCTGAAGATAGTTCGCCGTTCTTCTTTGACAGTTAAGAAATGAAGTTGTTCGTGTTATTTATTGTTTTGATTTGGTGTTGTATATGAAGGAGCATTTAGACTAGTGCTATGCTGGAAATATTTTTAAGGAAAATGAGGTCTCCAGAAGCCGTGAGATTTAAACTGGCGACCTACTGTGTGACGATTTCTTCTGCAGCGCTACTTAGGCGCCATCACTAATGATTATAGCTACTAAAATGGCTCCATTTTTAGGGTTCCGTACCCAAAGGGAAAAAACTGGACCCTATTACTAAGACTCCACTGTCCGTCCGTATGTCTGTCCGGCTGTATCTCATGAACCGTGATAGCTAGAGAGTCGAAATTTTCACAGATTATTATTAATTTCTTTTACCGTTAGAACAACAAAAATAGAAAAATATATATATATTTCAGTGGGGCTCCCATACAACATGGTACGGAACCCTTCTTGCAAGAGTCTGACTCGCACTTTGCCGGTTTTATACTAATGCTGAAATGCTTAATTTATAGTATGAATTGTATTTTGGGATCATATCCTCTTTAAATTATTTTTAGGAAAGCGACTGAAAATCAGCGTGCACATTATTGTGGAGTTCTATAATATACTAGCGACCAGCTCCGGCTTCGCACGGCTATATTATGCATGTATTATACATATAAACCTTCCTCTTGAATCACTCTATCAATTTAAAAAAAACCGCATCAAAGTCCGTTGCGTAGTTTTAAAGATCTAAGCATACAAAGGGAATAGGGACGGCGAAAAGTGACTTTATTTTATAGTATGTAGTGATAGTGATAGTGATAGTGAAGTTGATTATTTTTATAGCCTTACTAGACAATGATGTATATTCTAATGTCATTAAAATTTTTGCGAACAAATAAACCTATTGTCTTACTTTCTTTATTTCTTAAAATTGTTTCATCCCGCGTCCTTCCAACTTTAGATTTGATGCTTTATTGTGCCGCAATCGCTTACACAATTTTCAGACCAGGAAAAACATCTTAGATCCCATATAAAGCTTGATCTGATATTACCTCATTTTACCTCATTATTATTTCCACATCAAAAGAGATTCACTCACTTTAACCTTTGATGATTTTCATTTCATAACCTCAGATATTTTAATGATGGTATTTTGGTATGGGAATCAAATAGATATTTAGCTGCTGTGGTTATTTTATCATTCAAAATTTATGATATGATCATAAAAATTAAAATCCTGACTGACTGTTAAATCAACGCTCAGTTTATATCGCTGTTCGTAAAGACATGAAATTTATTATTTGTAAAGCATAGGTACTAAGACTACTTTTCGAAATTTCTATGAGGATAAATATTATAAAGATGAAATCTTTTCATATTTTGGACCCGATAATATTCAGAACCATTTGACCTTTCTTTTTTACAATATTTGTTTAACAGTTAAACAGCATCATACATTACGTCGATATCCTTCAGGGATTGGGACTTATCAGAGCCGCATATCAGTAGAAATAAAAAAATGTAAAAAATAATGTAAAATGTATCGTTTCACCGTAAAGAGGCAAAACAATTATTAGTATCATAAACAGCATTTATAATAATAGTAGGTATTTTATTGAATTCTTAAAAGAAAAACACGGGGAGTATTTTACGGCAGGCAGCTAGAGAATGTAACCCAATAAACTCATAGAAAGTACAAGTAAACTCAATTCACCATTGACCCCACATCATTACAGCACAGCTCCATCATACTCCCCCGTGCATAAAACACGAGTTCCGTAATCCTCTCACGTCTGAGTTATATGTAAAAACGTGAAATATTTTCTTTTAGTACCGTAGTGTATCTTGGAAGGAAAGTGGGTCGATTGGACCCGCGCGGCAGTGGCAGTGTTGCGTTGTGTTTAACTGAATTATGGTTGTTTAAAACGAGGTTAGGTTTTTGGAAAGAGATGAAAATTTAACGTCATTGGAACCACATCCAATTTTAGTATAATACTAATAAGTGACAATTTAAGTAGATAATGTTTTATACTTACACTAGCGACCTGCCCCGGTTTCGCACGGCTATATTATGCATGTACTATATATATAAACCTTCCTCTTGAATCACTCTATCTCTAGTTTTAAAGATTTAAGCGTTCAAGAAAAATAGGGACAGAGAAAGCGACTTTGTTTTATACTATGTAGTGATGAAAAAATTTTTTAATTGATAATTGAATGACTGACAAATATCAGATTAATAGCTAGATTGCGGTAATTACCATCTCAATAAAAAAAATTCGTGATGTAAGTCATTAATATAGTTTTTACGATAATTATCTCGTTTCAGTTTGTAAAAAAAATATTCTACTGAGTAAATTTTATTTATCATGTGTTCATCAAATGTAGAACTACTCAAAGATCTGGAGAAACATTCTAAATAAAAAAGATTGTGGTACCAATGGCAGAAGTTGCATAAATCATTTAATGATTTATCTTTCAAACAAAAAAAACTAAATCAAAATCGGTTCATCCGTTCGGGAGCTACGATGCCACAGACAGACACACACACAGACACACACACACACACAGACACGTCAAACTTATAACACCCCGTCGTTTTTGCGTCGGGGGTTAAAAACAGACACTGCGATAGCTTAACGAAGTCGAAGAAAAAAACAATATTTTGTACTTACATACAATATCTTCGAAACAAACGTGCAACAGTACCTAAAATAAACAAATACACAAATACATTATATATCTGTTTTAAACATTAAATTCACGTTTCCTACACCATTTCAAGTTTAAATTGAATTTACCTTTATACTTAGTCCAATTATTTAAAATATACCGTTGCATTTCCATGAAAACATCTTGATATATCACGATTTTATCTTGCTATTCTCCAGTTCACTGTCCAATGATGCTATTGTTTCGTTCTAAAGTTTCATATCTTATGCAAATGGGCAATGTATTCAAAATGCTTCGGTTCTATCATTCTACGACCGCGCGCAGAAGTGCTTATTGTATGCATATTCGAAATGGTGTTATCTAGAACTTTGTTAACTACTGCACCATTATAACTTGATCTCGGAACGCAGTTTCGCAACAGACTTTAGTGGGATTAAATGAAAATCTGCAGCTCTAGAGTAAGTGGTTTTTGATTGCGACTGTATTTCGTTATATAAACAAATTAGATAGTTCGCACTTAATATACATACAGTGTTTCATGATATAATAAGATTTGTTAGATAACAACTACTAAAAAAAAAAAAACCCTCCTTTTTTGCTTTCCGTAGTCGAGTAATAAGTATTTATTCCAAAAAACTTCATATAAGTACTTAATTTTAATGCTTTTCTCTTAAGAAATTGTTGAATTCAAATACTAGGTAGGTATAGGTAATCTTAGCAGTAGGTATTTAGTATGTCCACAAAAATTAATACAAAATAATGCAAAGTTCAAAATTTTTTTGGTTATTTCGGAACGGTGTTGTGGGATTGAAAAATACCCTTAAAATTCTTGTTAAAAATTCCTAATTCTTTATTTAATATTTAAGTACAGAAACTCTTAACTTTTCTGTTTTTCTTTCACCCCATTTCCGATTCATGGATACAAAACATTTGTTCACCCTACTCCGTATTCAGAGATTCGTAACATTTTTTAGAAGAACAAAACATTTTTTCAAAACAATATTCCTTTTTAATTTTTCTAGTTATCTTTCGGGCGAAAGCTGACTGTTGATGGAACAATCAGCCGATAGACATGTTTCCTACTAAGTCAATAACAGAAGGACCGTTTAGCTGCCTCATGTTTTAACTACAAGTTTATACACATGGTTTCACCCGCGATAGTCCCTATTTTAAGAGAAAAAACGGGATAAATATGCGGCACTTGCGTCTCAGTTTTTCGTTTATCCCGTGATTACGGTGGGTCTACTTGTTGGATTTGATGTAAAGTAAACTATGAGACCAGTGCTATCCAATGTTATTTTAAAAACACTATTTTAGTAGGTACAATCGTTTTTAAATTGCATAGCCGACAGAAAGACAAAAATACATTAATGTTTAAATAATTAATTCTTTTTCTACTGTTAATTCTAAAACACCTACCATTTTTTATTTGATCCGAAATATCAGCTTCTTACCCCTTCATTATCATAAGTCGATAGGTTTAAAAAAGAAGAAAGATCAACTGATCGGCCGATTTCATGTCTTCAGTCTACGTTTCATAATTCAGAGGTCGTGTTCATTTCTGTTAACCCCCCGGGCGCACTATATCACAGAGTTTGCGATTCTGCCCCCTCATTAGCATATAAATTAATTTTATTTCATTTTAATATTTTATTGCAATACTTGGCCTTGGTTGTACGTGTTGGGAAATGTATTTACGTGTTTCTATTTTACCGATCTTAAAAAAGGAGGGTAAGTATAATTATAAAAGGTGATTTAGGTATGTTTGACTCAAGAATATTTTATGAATGTATATAATATTCATTCTTTATCAAAGAGATTGAAATATAAGAGAGATGACATTAGGACATTTATCTTACAAAAGCTGTGTTTACTTTTGTTTTTTTTTTTGCGAAGTCTTTGTTGTTCATGATAGTCAACAAACATACAAACTTATCCATCTAAAATATTGGAATTTAGTGTAGATACCTACCAAAGTACGAGTAATAAGACTAAAATTTAATTACAATCACGTCTTACAAAAGGATGCCGTGGGCAGGAGGCTGTACCTATCTACCTTTAGGTATAATTAATAGGTAAATTATTCGTCTAACCCCTCATCAAGCATAGTTTGAGGGCCAACATTCTTGCTTCACGCAGACTATAAGACTAGAAATCGAGCGATAAGGTGAAACAATTGTTGTTTATATTTTTTCGCTTTCAATCACATTATATGTGATAATTTAGATGGGCCTCGAATGCGTTTTATAATTAAAATTTAGAGTACAAAGATGTATCGCACATTCCACATAGCACGTCGCATATCGAGGTCCCCTCTATGTGAAACAAATATAAGGAAAAGAGACGGACGAAAGATGCATCAGTGCAATACATAGATGCAAGTTCATCGATGTACTCTGGTGACTCGTCGAATCAAGGCACTTCGTCTCGCTCGCATATATTATGCTCTAGGGCGACGTTGATGTGCGATACATCTCTGGCATAACCTTGGACTAATCATGGCGCTTTTAACAATCATTTATAAACGACTGCTACGGCTGAAGAGACGGGCGCACACGTACCTACTTCTTGATTATGTTCACCACTAACCTACTGGCGAAAATTAGGCCTGAGATGCTTGGCGACGTTAACAGCCTTCTGCAACTCTAAATCAAACCACACCTGGTGGCAAAAATTGAAGATCAGCGCTGGTTCTCCCTTTGACACGCAAAAGAGACCCGACTAATTTTACGTACTACATTTAGTTCCGGAGTAGGTAGCATTTTACGACTTGTTCATAGACAAGACAATTTATCTTTCGTCTGCGTCTATGGCAAACACGTTTACAATCACCCGGGTACCTATACCTGACTATTCTGAGAGGAAACTATGAGGAAGAGGAACAACGAGGATGATGTATGATGTCCAACTGACAACTGGTTAAAGATCTCTGAATCGTTACGTCATGTTAAAGGTCCGACAAATACCCTCAAACAATTAATTTGTAAATGTTTGAATCGGTACCTTTATCAAAGGTTACCTAAGCTTAACTTACAAAAACCGGCCAAGTGCGAGTCGGACTCGAGACGTAGGGTTCCGTACTATTATCGCAAAAACAAATTATGAATGAAGGGTAAATGGCGGTTCACGGTTTATAACGTATTTAAAAAACTACCTACTAGATCTCGTTCAAACCAATTTTGGGTGGAAGTTTGCATGGTAATATATATATATACAGTGGTGGTCATATAATTAAGAACGATTTGAAGTTCTAGAAGTTTTTTATTTAAATCGTCTCATACACAGAAATCTGTACCTTCTGAGAAGCAACTAGTTATGTTATAAAATAGCCACATGAATAGAGCAACGTAGCTTATGAATAAAGAATAAAATCGCTAACTATTTTTTACACATTTTATATATTTGACTAAAGTAACACATTCAAATAGTACTGAAGCTGGACAAATAATTAAGAACGATTTATTAAACTGCCCGGAAATTGTTTAGTATGACACTTACATTTAAAAAATCACAATAATATGTAGTGATGAAAATTTTAAAAGAAATTTAATACATTTTTAACTAAAATTAATAGTCAATAGCATATCCACGGCTTTTAATTACTGCTTTACACTGGCGAGGCATTGACTCTATTAATTTTTGACATTTCGCAAGAGAAATAGAGTTCCATTCTTCTAAAAAAACGTCGTACAGCTCTCTTAAATTTCCACACTTTGTATTTGAAACCTTTTTCTTTACTTCGAACCACAGATTCTCTATTGGGTTTAGATCTGGGCTGTTAGCTGGCCAGTCTAAGACAGAAACTGATTGCGCTGTAAGGAATTCCTTAACGGTGCGTGCAGTGTGCTTTGGATCATTGTCATGCTGTAATGTCCAAATAACCGGTAGAACGTCTTCAGCATAAGGTAACATTGTTTCTTCCAGTATATTTTTGTATTGGAACTGATCCATGTTACCTTCTATCAACTTTACAGGTCCCACACCATGTCCAGAAAAGCACCCCCAAATTTTCACATTTCCACCACCGTGCTTTAATGTAATTTTCGTGTACTTAGGGTCAAATGCTGTATTCGGGGGACGTCGTACATATCGTTTTCCATCAGAACATACTCTATTTATTTTCGTCTCGTCAGAAAAAAGTACATTTTTCCACTGTCGCACAGTGCAGTTTTCATACTTTCTCGCAAATGCAAGCCGGGCTTGCCTGTGGCAAAGTTTCAACATGGGTACCTTTCTTGCTATCCTACCGTGCAATTTTTCTTCTACCAAACGTCTTCGAATAGTGCGTGCTGAGATTGCTGAAGGGTTGTTTTCACCAAAATATTCTTTTCTCAGCTCATTAGACCCTTTAAAAGGATTTTGTTTTGCCATACGAACGATGTTTCGGTCATCTCGAGGAGTCGTTTTTCTCTGTTTAGGTACACGTGGAACATTCGAAGTAGTTTGATACGTAGCATAATGCTTTACAGCATGGAAAACCATCGTTTTTGATCATTGAAAATGGTCGGCTATCTTTTTATAAGACCAATTCTTCCGGCGAAGTTTTATTATTACTTCCCTTGTAGATTTATCACAACTTTTATTTTTTCCCATTGTTTTTTCATAAGAAGCAAGGTTTTTTCATAAGAAGAAAGACTTTTAATCTTTCCAGCACTACATGGCGCCAAAATTATACAAACAGTAACAAATCGACTGAGTGTTCTCTATTTAAATTTGAACAAAGGTATACACTATTTAGCGTTCTTAATTACGTGACCAGCCAATAAATAGGAATATAATATTTAGAAGTAGTGTAAAAAGTTTGTCTATTTATTTTTAAGCTAATCATGTGTATCAATAAATACAGTGGTATTATGGAAAAGTTTTACGATACCGAGAGAAATAAAAAAAAAATACATGCAATTAGTTTTGCGTCCTATTTTGAAAAAATCTTCCTTTTATATCAGCGTTCTTAATTATATGACCACCACTGTATATATATATTTTAGTTTTAACAGTCTCTTATTTTAGAAGTTACAGGGGGGGACACACTTTTTACCACTTTGAAAGAGTCTCTCGCGTAAACTATTCAGTTTAGAAAAAATTAAATTAGAAACCTCAATATCATTTTTGAAGACCTATCCACTATCCACGTATGGGTTTGATGAAAAAAGGGTTCCGTTTTTTGCCATTTCGCTACGGAACCCTATTAATATTTCTCGTCATTTCCTTAGGGCTTAGTCTCAGGCAGCTCAGCGATCTATCTTGTTGGAATTATTCTGGCAGTGAAACGTTTGCCGTGTGGGGTTACGTACTCGATGACTTTCCTACGCCTACCTATTACGGTGGGCGTGCCAAGATTTTTATTACTCCTTTATTGTAGTAAAAATATTCTTTAGGTTTTAGGTACTGTAGTACCTACTGTTTGGGGTTAAAAGTGAGCGAACGAATCAAGGGGAATGTTTGTTTTAGGGGATACAGTATTTTGTAAAGTTCATGTCAAACGAAGTCAACAGCGAACTCTGCGCATAAGCAGATGCTATATTAAACTGACTTCAAAATAAATAGAAGCTTGTAAAAAGGAGAAGGTCCTGATTTCGTCGCGTATACACCTATATTTTTTATCATTACAACATTTGGGCTGATTTTTTTTTTTGTAATAACCATTTGTACATTTTAACACTGACCATTGACACCTAGACTTCGATACACTTACCCGGTCCCCTTCAAACACATGTTAAGAAATAGCCATGCGGCAGAATTTTCAAAATTTGCGTCAAAAAAATTGAAACAAGCTATTGTTTGTTTTAAATTCAGAAAAAAAAATACTCTAATTCATCCACCCATTAATTATCAACTCCATTATTTAACACAGAGACAAGCTGCCGATAATGATGTTGCCAAATTTTGAAAATTTCGTAATTTTTAAAATGATTTTGTAGTTTTTCAAACTTTAAATTAAAATATTTTTTATTGATTTTTCGTCTTGTGTATCTGGGGATATAGGTATTTTAGGTATGTGCCTAACACGAGATGGTACTAGGTTTTTAAAAAACATACTGTTTAGACAAACTTAAGTCGCCGCTTCTGTTTGTCTAGCTTTAAAACCGATTCAAGGAGAAATAACAAGTGAAACATTATCCGTTGCAAATATTACCGAGTGTTTGCTAAAGTAAAACATTAGCAAACAATGTACGTTGCAAACAATATACGTAGCAAACATTTAGAGTACGTACTCAAGGTTTTCGATATAAATGAAGCCATTGCAATGTTTTTTAAAGTTAAAACATCTTTGCGACTTCTGTGGTACGGGGGGCGAACGAAATGTTGCAGGTTCGATTCCTGCCATAATCTATGTATAGATATATCCTTCTGGTCTCGGTGTCTGTAACACAAGCCTAGTTGCTTAGCTTGGAGGTTAGATGGCGCTGCGTGGTTTGTCCTACAATATTATAATCTTATTAAGTTGATATATTTAATTAACGGTTAATAAATTAAAAACATCACCTAAACTCGGATTAAAAATCGTTCAACATTCAGGGCGCTTGCACAACGAAACATTTGTTCAGTTTTAACATTTTTTGGGTCACTATCAGCATGACCTTTTCACTGAAAGACAGTTTCAGTTGAATGACATGAAAGCAGGGTAGGTATCTAGATAGCCGTAACAAAATTCAGTAAGATGAAAGAAAATAATGAGTTAATGAGTCTAAAATAATGACTGACTGATAATAAAATTTTGATAGACAGACATTATAATAAATAAACAAATAAATATTGCAGGACACATCATCACCATCTAACCCCAAGCTAAGTAACTAGACTTGTGTTATGGGTGCTAGACAACGGATATACTACTTATATACTTTTCTTTTGTAAACTTACTTATAATACATAGAAACAGCCTGACCACAGACAAATATCTTAGCATAAATACTTGTCTATGGCGGGAATCGACCCCGCAAACCTGTGTTTGGCAGTCCGGCATGGTAACCATTGTGCCATCTGGGTCGTCAATATAGTTTATACTTTTCATTTGTAAATATATAATTTTGTTTATATATTTCGTTAGAATGAAAACATTCCAATAATAGTAATTTTAGAACTCTACTGCGGTCTGTACTTAATCAAAGTTCTTTTTTCTAGCTTAATCTTTTAAATAATTTGAGTAGCCATTCTGACCTCCGAGATCGGGTACTCGATTTTTTTCGATATAGAAGCGTTCAAAAGGATTGTCAAAGTGGATTAGATTGCATATAGAGCGGTTGTATTCAATTATGGTATTGTCGGCTTTTCGTGTTAACATGTAAATTGGTCCATCCGAAAATTTTGTGGAACCCCATCCCTTGCTAATAGGAAATAGAACTGGGTGTCTATTTTGATGTTATAGATAAATGTCACTAGAAGCGATGAAAGGACTGTGTGGGGAATTCTCAACGGCTCTCCTAGGCGATACACCAGGGGATGAATTGAGTCAACCGGAGGAAGATCGGCCATAGCCATGTGTATTACTTTGACAATTATTATCTTAAAGCTTAAATAATTTAGAAATTGAAAAGTTGGTTTAAAACTTTCTTGCTAACTGTACTTTTAAGAAAAACTTACTAACTTTTATTATTGGGTGACTCGAGGACGGGTGTCTAAGAGATCAGGGTCCTCGGTGCTGTACTACTTTTTATTTCTTTATATATCTATATCTATTTTTTTGTTAAATATGTAATTATTTTTATGTGTAAGTATGTACAGTCCAGAAAATATAACTATATTTCTTTCTTTCTCCGGTAGAAACCCATGGCGAATAGGGAACTCTACCATATCATTACCTTCGCTATGAGGAAAGCTCTTTAGATATCACAAATCAGAGATAGAAGAAGATTATCGAACGTAATGAAGAATGATTGTGGAAGAGCGTGACAATGGAAGGCTGAGTGATTTCGGTAAATGTCGTATCTTACGTCAATTCCAAATAATTCTGATGGATGTAGCTATTCTGACCTGTTTTTTTTTCAGATAAGCTACATCCTGTTTTTACATTCGTTACACGTTACATCCGTTACATTTGGTTTTATCAAGTGACTCCCTACTCTCCAGACCGATAACCTGCCATAGACATTTGGTATGATTTTTACGATTTGCGATATTTATCTAAACTTTGAGAATACGACTCTATTTTGTCTCTGGCCATCCTAAAGCCCTTTGTTTTGTGATTTGGATTTTCAAATTATTCCGAGCCCTTTTAAATCGTCGAATTAACTTTCTCTTTGTTTTTATTATTGTATGGAAATATGTTTTTTTAAGTTAACTCAGAATGTTGGAGTTGATTCGGATTTTTATTTACCTAAATCATTATGTTGGGAATTGGTGTCTGTTATTTTAGGTAGGTAGGTGTTTTAGGTTCATTAGGGTTTTTTACCCTTTTACTAAGATTCCACTGTCCGTCTGTCTATGTCACCAAGCTGTATCTCATGAACCGTGATAGATAGACAATTGTAATTTTCACAGATGATATATTTCAGTTTCCTGCTATAACAAGATACACTAAAAACAGAATGGTACGGAACCCTCCATATACGAGTCCGACTCGCACTTAGCCGATTTTAATATTTAAATTAATGAGGGTAACATACCCAGTATGTATGGCGCCATAATGAAAACGTATGAAACGGCCTCATTTATGTCGATCTGCCAGTTGACAGGTGCATAATTGCAGCCCCCGGTAGAGTTCGAACGGCTGCAATTGCAGACCCACCGTAGAGCGCCAAAACGGCTGTTATAAGAATATTTTAAACACAAGCAAAATTCTAGGCACCTGCTTTAGTTAACGTTTAAAGTATACTAACATCAATTTATCAAACAAAAATGATTAGAATGAAAACATTCCAATAATAGTAATTTTCGAACTCTACCGGGGGCTGCAATTATGCAGCTGACCTGTCAACTGGCAGATTGACATAAATGAGGCCGTTTTATATATTTTCATTATGGCGCCATCTGTCTGCCAGTTGATGAAGGTTTAAAAATCTAATTCCTATTTCACTTGGTCACTCACTATGGTCACGACCATACTTGAGAACTACCAATTTCATCTAATTTTTTAAAAGTTAATTCGTACATTGTTAAAGGTCTTTACTGTTTTTTTAAGAAAGTTGCGCAGAAATATATTACGCGGGTAAATCGCGGGGCGCAGCAATATAATTATATTTTTGCTGACACCTGAAATTTCAACAAACTTAAAAACTCTTTCCATTTGCAACAACCCCTCCAACCTGACAACACTTTTGAGGAGTTTTTAAATAGTGTGTAGTTAAGTCGACGTAGTAGTATGATGCCGATAAAACTCGATCGAGTTTTTGTGGCATTGTTTTTAATGTGTAATACTATGTGTTGTTTTTATTATTAATAAATAAATAAAATAAATAATAATAAATAAGTACTTACTTAAAAATGTAACCAAATTTAAACCCCAATCAACAAAACAAACAATTTTCACCCCTTTCGTAACAAACTATGCGTGTAAATACTCAATTTTTATTATAACAACTAATTAATCAGAAATCCAATCAAATATCGTGAATTTTTTAAAATATAGGGGGAAGTTGGGGTAACGATACAATCCAGCAGACGTAGTTAATACCTAATAGACCGGAAGCAAGTGATAGCGAAACTTGCGATAAAGTTACCTGCTTTCAAATTTCTGTGTATGTAGAGACTTTAGATGATGGTATTTGGAGTTATGAAGATGTGATAGCTGATTTAGTAAAGCAACTTAACTTTATTTTTAAAATGTACATGCCCCGGTTTCGCACGGATAGCAGAGTTTATACCTACGACTACATTTTTTTATTTTTTTTGACTAAATTTCACTAAACCTTACTAAACTATTACCACTGATCATTTCTCACGAATTACTACTCCCATTGGTGAAAACTGGATAAAAATTAGATTACTCATTTTTCAGTCTAGCGCGTACAGACAGTTACACTAAGTTTAATAATAATTACTGTAGTAAAGTAATATAAAAACTTAACGATGAAATTGTAATACTGAAATAGGTGTGGGAGTGAAAGTCCGTAGCCGCTTTGTGTTGAAAATACAATAGCTGCAACAACGTAAGTTAAACTGTCATGAGGTGACGGTCTATAACTAAATTGGCTCGATTATTAAAGCCTTCAGGTTGATAAAATTGTCAAATCAAATCCGACTCTGTTGTAATGACAAACAGTTCCTTTTCGATCGATAGGTACAAAAACCCGTATGGTAAGTTTCCGCCTGTTCAGGCGAGTCCGGTGAATTTACGCTAAAGATTCTTTGATCGGCCGACAACTTGTAGACCTGTCACATTTATAGGCAGTTTTTTTTTTGGCAAATACTTAGTTGATATCTAACAACTAAAAAGAAATATAAGACGATTTCAAAAATATGTTAAAAGTAAAAATGCGTTTACGAAAATTGCAACCGAGGCGAGACTTGAACTCGCCACCCCCTGAATACCGTTTTCCATTATCGATATTGCCAATCGACAGACTTGTTTTAGTTTTTTTTTGTATGAAATTAACATAAGTCAACGAAGAGTCCTAAAAGTCTTGAAAAATCGAAAAGTGTTGTAGAAAAAAATAATGGTAATTGGAAAGTAATCTTGTCTAAAGTAATCGTAAGTAAGTAAGGAAAGTAATCGTGTTGCAGGTGGACTTCCAATTTCGCCACTCGGTCAAGAACCGTACTACTGGACGGTAGGTCAAGTCTAGTCTCGGTTGCAAGTTTTAAAGACGCATTTTTCCTTTAATTTAAAACTAATTTCAGATACCCTAGTGCAGGCTACGCACTATAAAAAATAAAATCAATCTCAAAATGTCCATGCTCCTGGTGGGGTTCAAACCCACGACCGCTTAACCGTAACGATGCTCTAACTAACTTAGCTACGTGAGCTAATAACTGTGAAATTAGAGAGAACTTTCCCTCAGTGTCAGTTTCATAATTTTAAAATCTGGAGCTAAGAGATTGTTTATTTATTGTTTGCCCAATATGAAAGTCGGCAAAGAGTCGACCGAACAAAAAGTATCCTTAGTCTGTTTCCCTCACTGTTTTTTTTTTAGAATTTATAAGTGGTGCACCGACGGTAGTAAAGGTTTAATTTGCAATTTGGCGTCGGCGTTGTAGAAATTAACTGTCGAGAAAAAATATAAAAGTTGATTTATGGGCTTTGGCTGCGATATTCAGTTTAGAAAATAAAGGCATAGGTTTTCATACCGCTTTGAAAACCTTTATTTGTTTTAGAATAGCTTGGTATTAATAGGATTTAATATTTTAATACAAGACCATAGGTAGGAGGTAACTTTATAGCGTTAATTCGCCACTACACTATTTTATTTGAAAGACAAACAGCTTTACCGTAGCGGTGCACTTGCCATTTGAGCTACGGGGAGTTCAAGTGAATGGTAACCATGACCAGGGGGCCTACCGCGGTAAGTGCGTCGGCTTCAAACCAACGCGTCGGTTTACGCCGACCCGCGCCCCACACTGGGCGAAATTTTGAGCCTGTCTTTCATAGGAGTTTTGAAAAATTAAGTGGTTTTTGTCATGTGTTTTAAGTATGCAGGATTGTTGAGGACATCAAAACATTTAAAAATAAGTTATTCTGGTTTTTTTATTTCTAAAAAACACTACAAAATATGACTTTGTTTTTTTTAAATAATAACACCATAATCACATATTTTTGAATGTTTTGATGTCCCCGACAATCCTGCATACTTAAAACACACGAAAACACTACTTAATTATTCAAAATTTCTATGAAAAGCAAGCTCAAATTTTTGCCCATTGTGAGACGCGGTTTGGGATATCGACGTCGGCTTGAAGCCGACGCACTTACCGCGGTAGGGCCCCAGATTTCTATTTATTTACGACTGAGGCTCGTATCGTAGAACACCGCTACGGTAAGTTGGTAGGGCGGGTAAAGTGAGGACTGCGGGGTCCGTGGCGTATGTTGGTAAGAGCACCGCTACGGTAAATGTGGGAACTGAGGCGTTTGTAGCGTCCCATCGTAGAGCACCGCTACGGTTAAGTATGAATTGAGGTGTTCTTAGCATCTGTTCGTAGAACACCGCTCGCTCGGTTAAGTGAGGACGGAGGCGTTTGTAGCGTCAGTTGGTAAGAGCACCGCTACGGTACTGGATTCAAGTCCCACCGACGTAATTTTTTTGGGACAGTATTTTAAACGCTACCATAAAACGGCGATAAAATATATCAGTAAATAAATTACGAGTGCTTAAAGTCGTAGGCATCTACTATTTAGTTTAGGTCATCTATCACTAGAAAAATAACATCGATGCACAATATCCATTATCCAATTCAGTTTACGAGTGGAAATTGTTAAAAAATGTGGGTAGATAAAAACTGTGCATTGACGGATAACGTAAGCGATATCGAACGAAAGCTCTAACCAAGTTAATCTTTCTGTTAGCGATGTCGCTAGTGTCCATACAATGTATGAAAATTTCCTGCTATATTTTTAGTTTAATAAAAATCCGCCTGTAAAGTTAAGTTGGGATAGTGTTTTATATTTTTCGTCGACGTCAGGTTCGAAAGGTGACGTGTCGACAAGTGACAAGTGAAAACCGCTCTGTCGATATAGTGACAACTATTGACTAGGTACTTCTGTAGGAACTGTCTGTATGTGGCTGAAGGTTTAACTTATTTTATTGAATTACATCATATACTTACATACCTAGTGTATAGTTGGATAGTTTGAGTTTCATTTTGGTATTGAACTTTTTCCGCGAAAGAAAAATATCGGATAGAGTTTTATTGGGTTGGGGGAAAACGGGGCTTGTTGTTTTTTCTTCTCTGTCACTTAATATATCATTTAATTTAATTTATTCATTATTAAATTTATTTAACGTAAATAATTTTGTAATTTCTATTCACTAAAATATGACATACCTACTTTGAAAATGGTAGCTAACAGGTTACCTATAGTAGACTATTTTTTTTGCACTAAAAGCACTATGTACTATGTTGCTAGTATTTGTTAATTATTATGTTATTTTTGTAAGATTGCTGTTGATTACAAGACATTAAACTCGGAAAGAAAAATGTACACACTGAGAGAAATCTGCAATGTGATTCAAACAATTCTGATTCATTAAATGGTTTTATGTTTGAAATTAAAGTGTTACAAAAATATAAAATTAAATAGCAAGGAATGTATTTTTTTAGGGTTCCGTACCTCAAAAGTTAAAAAAAGGAACTTTTACTAGATCACTCTCTTGTCAGTCTATCCGTGTGTCACCGCCAATTTTTTAAAGTATTAAACCCACACTTGAGACAAACTTACAACACCCCGTCGTTTTCGCGTCGGGGGTTAAAAATGTAAAAATTTAAAACATTCTTAAATGTCCAAAAAATTTGCAATAACTTTTAAGCTATTGCATAGCTTTTATCGCGGGCTTTGAGCGTGGCGACCGAATCAAGAAATTCCGTACCGAAAATAAAACCTAACAACTATAACTCCGCCTACCATGTAGCTCGGCCGACCGTTCGCATAACGCCGTAAGCAGCTGTTTGTGAGGAAGTATATAGGTACTTCCTCACAAACAGCTGCTTACTTGAACTAGTACTTTAATTAATATCAAAGAAAAAAAAATATAACTGCATAACTTTTTTTTTATAGAACACTAGGAAATAAAAAAAGCCATTTATTGTTTATAATATTCCCCAACCTAACAAAACCAACAACTTTTCTTCGTAAACTTTGATTGTCGAAACAGCCTCCCAACAGTCCCACTCACGCAACTGAAAGTGTTGAACTGGACCCATGGGCCCAATCATCGACCACTGCTCTGTAATTCTGTTACAGACAGATGGACACTGATTGTGGGACAGATTGTTCGCAATATGGGTCACGAGTGTTCGATACAATTATTATTGGTTAAATGCAAATATAAAATGGTTGTCTGTAAGGTCGGTTTACGGTCGACAATTTTACGTTCTAACGTCATAAGAAAGCGATGAAAAATTGAGTATTTTTTTTTGTTATTCTTGTATTTATTTTTAACTTTTTTGTCATTTACATAAGTCTTCTATTTGTCACTCGTCACCATAACACAAGCCCAGATGATCGATATTATTATTAAATACTCTGTTTCCTTACGAGAACGGACGCGTCATGGTCATGTTACCATGACGCATGACGTCACAATATTACCGTGACACTTTTTGTGCAGGTGTTCCATCAATATATTAGACTTTATCACGTCAAAAATTATGACAACAGCTGTGAAGCGCGGATGGAGTCAGCCTTGATGTGCGTACATCTCACATCTTACAACAAATCGACACAACAGATGCAGCTAATCCAACCTTTTTAATAAACAAGCAAATACTCTTTCGTAACGCTTTATAAATACATACTAGCTTTCATCCGCGACTTCGGCCGAGTAGGCGTTTAATTTTCTAAAATCCTCGTTAAGTATATAATAATATATTAGTCTAATAAGTCTACGTTATAATAGCTATCTTTGTGCTAAACTTTAGCCTGATCCGTCACATTGGATTGAGATGTGCGTCGAAGTTGATAAAGGTGTGGCTTGCTTAGGTGACTAGTGCGTGATAAAATAGAAAAACCAAATAAAATATTATACTCATTCATTATACACAACTGTTATAGTAAAAGTGTCATCCTACTGAGCGCCTTCAGGAAATATTATCTTGAGGAAACTTAACTGTCTTATTACCATATGCAGCCACGGCGCCTCTACCAACTTCAAGTTTTATGCTCTTGACCATGAAGCTCACCATCTAGAGCGATTTGGAACTTAAGGTCAAAGTCAAATTTCTTTATTAATTTGAATGCTTATGTATATTTTGCACGGTCGGCTCACAGTGATAGGCCTCAAAAAATTTCCCTATGCTTTTTATCGCTTAGATATATCAAGAAATGCACTTTAAATGCCAGAGTAGAACACCCGCGTGTCAATTTCAAATACTTTTTTTTATAAAAAATAATTTATATTTCGTGAGAAAAAAGACTAATTAGATTCTGTAAGCCAATCTGATCAAGATATTTTTTATTCAATAATGCCGTTTGATAAAGGATCTTTAGGCGCATATTTTCCAGTTTTTAATTTTGTAAAATCACCTCTGGTTAAACGGGGTATTTAATTTTTTAAGTTTTTAGATTTTATTTTTTTTCTCCCAAAAAACTCAAAAGTGCGGTTTGTGACTGACATTGAAAAATTGCTCATAACTAGGGCTACCATTGGTAAAAAAATCACGTTCAACTATTATACTCTGGCATTTAAAATGCATTTCTCGATAAATCTAAACGATAAAAAGCGTAGGGAAATTTTTTGAGGCCTATCAAACACTGTGCGGCTGCATGATTGCAGCAGACCCACTGTAGAGCTCCAATACGGCTGTTTTTTAGAAATTGTTGTTATAGCAGCCACAGAAATAGTTGTGTTTTGATTAATATCTATCGGTTAATCTCATGTCCTAGACTAGGTACCTCGTAACTTATTTGCAAGAAGACGTATTCATATAAACCTACATACTTGTATAATGTAGGTACGTGTTCATACAATCGTCTGAGTAACCTATTTATGTTATGTAATGGAAATACGTAACGCCTGTTGAATATATTACACTCGTAAATAGTAAGGAGAGCTGTTTGTGATAAATAACTGTTTACCATAATATTTACAGAGATGTTGTGAATGAAGTGGGGTGAGATTTGTATATCGCTACGATCAATCAGTATGAGATACGCAATGACGCCCATGTAATATTTACTTATATTATAAATGTCTGTCTGTTACAAGCTTATATCATTGAACCATACAGTATGTAACAAAAACCTCGTGATCCCTTGTAGGTACAGCCGGCTGCATAATTGCAGCCCTCGGTAGAGTTCTAAAATTACTATTATTGGAATGTTTGCATTCTAATATTTTTGTTTGATTAATTGATGAGTTAGAAGACTTTAAACTTCACCTAAAGCAGGTGGTTAGAATCTTGCTCGTGTTGAAAACATTCTTATAACAGCCGTTTTGGAGCTCTACGGTGGATCAGCAATTATGCAGCCGACCGTACGTGTCCCTCAGACCTTACCCTAAAAAAATAAATAGTGGAAAATAAGCGATAAAATTTTGCTAAACTTTGGGAAAATTACCCTCATCTTTCCCAGAGTTTGAGGAATATTTAAAATATGACAACCCTAATACTTCTTTCAAAAATGATGATGTCACATCTTAAAAAACGACCCAGACGACCCAGTTGGCACAATGGTCACCATGCCGGTCTGCCAAACACAGGGTTGCGGGTTCGATTCCCGCCTCAGTCAAGTATTTATGCTTAGATATTTGTCTGTGGTCTGGTTGTTTCTATGTATTATAAGTATATATTTACAAAAGAAAAGTATATAAGTAGTATATCCGTTGTTTAGCACCCATAATACAAGTCTAGTTTGGGGCTAGATGGCGATGTGTGGAATGTCCTGCAATATTTATTTATTAAAAAATCTTGAATTTTTAGTAAATTAAGGTAACATCCAGGAACTTAAAAATTAAAATACCTATTTTTTTATATTACGCAAAAATATTCTATTTGGAATGTCCTGGAGGTACTTCCAGGTAGCTAAGAGGGATAACATAGTTTTTTAAACACACTGTAGATAGAGATATTTTAACCCTCAAACAGTTATTTATCGAAACATTTGAAAATTCTGTAAAATAAAATTACAACTTTAGTCATAAAACACGTAAATGGTTTAGAAATTAAATACTAACCCCAGAGTATTTAAATCAGCCGAAATTAGTCAAACTCAGATAACGGAGCAATTAAAACTGATATCTTTAATAAAATTATACAAAAATAATATCTTTGCAGATTAATTTTATCATTTCCATCACTAAAACCTTAATTCAGTGCAGTTCGAAATCACTAGTAAAGTTACAAAAGTATATATTCCAAGTTGTGTCTTAATTACAGTTTGAATTCTTTAAACGAAATCTACGAACCTTCACTTCACTATCACTACATAGTATAAAACAAAGTCGCTATCTCTGTCCCTATATCCCTTTGTACGTTTAAATCTTTAAAACTACGCAACGGATTTTGATGCGGTTTTTTTATTAGATAGAGTGATTCAAGAGGAAGGTTTATATGTATAATACATGCATAATATAGCCGTGCGAAGCCGGGGCAGGTCGCTAGTTTTATTATAAGAGATAATTGTTAATTTGTTCGTATAGCAAACGCTATTGCAAAAATTGTATGAAATATGAAAGGCGCCCCTTGACCCTAGCGGACGTAATGTAAAACTACAACTGTCCATACAATTCCCGCGTTTACGCAAACGTCATAAAATTAGCGTTTGCTATCAACGTCAGCTGAGGTGGCTCCTTTTAGGTTAGCAATTTTTTCTATTATGTACCTATTAATTCTTTCTTTTTGTTATTGTATGTTTTGTAACTATGTAGGTACCTATTTTATGTTTGCTTACTCTTTTCTTGTCCGTGTGCTCATCTAATAAATGTCTATTCTATTCGAAAAACCTAGCACTACAGCCTGTAACTACAGCCTTAGATATAATCTATGTAAACGAGCTACATCTTATACTTGTCAAAAAAATACTTGTCAAACTTTAATGCTTTAACTATTTATAAAAAATTATAAAGTTCATCCTAAAGACAAAACTCAGAGAGCTTCCATAAAACTACTTGCACCGAATCAGTTTTTTTTCTTCAGAATTTACAATTACACAACAATTTATATATTAATATTTTTTGACAACTAGTTGTAAAATCTTGGTGCCAAAGTGCCAATGCGGTACGAAGGAAATAAGACAATAAAACTTATCAACAACATGCCTCTTTATGTGTGAGGATTGATTGATACCGCACTGTCAATTCACTCTATCAAAACATTAAAATTTTCACTGCATTTGACGGTTTTCATGATCGTATTATTAGTTTTGAAGACTCGTTTTAATTTAACAATTAATTTTACGTTTGAATCTGTACTTAATTATGTTTTTTAATTAAATATTTAATTGTCCTTTGTTTTGATGACGGTTTTACTATGAATATAGAACGGTTGTTAATTTAGACTGCGATTGAATATTTGTTTTTATGAACGTTGTTTGTTTTTCTTTCTTTATTGATAGAGGTTTTATTAAAATCAGTTTAGAGGTTTCTTTATCATACCTATCATGGTAATTTCATAGGTTTTTTGGTCTATCTATTTCGGTTTTGGTTCGAGGATATATATCAATGGATATATATCATGATATATATCCGATATATATCGGATATATATCCAGTGGGTTTTTGTGATATATATCAATACAAAAATTGTTTAAAAATTTGATAAAAATAAGTCAATTTTCGCAGTTTTCTGCTGTATTTCTCCATCATTTAGGATGATGGATGTAGATGGCGTTGGAGTAAAGTTAAAACATACTCCCTAATAGTAAGTTTAGGTATTTTAAGTATTAGTGTAGGTATTCAGAAAATTAATAAAGTCTTTGATTGATTGGAATTTATAAGATTTTATCTTTTTGAGTTAATTTTACCTGCTGTAGTTTATGATTTAAATTGATTTTTCTGATTTATAAGAAGATTTTGTTTTTGAGTTAAATTTTCTTTTATTTATTGTTTTTTTTTAAATTAATTTATTATGTTTATAAAACATAGGTATGGAAACAGTATACATAAATAATACAATAAATAACAATATGGCTGTCATACAAAATGGATAAATATCATGTAAATATCACATTTTTTATATATATCGGATATATATCAAAAAAATCCGATATTTTGATATTTATTATAAATATCGGATATTTTCGAACCCTGATTTATATATCTTTCACTCATCTTCTTGTTTTGAAATCTGACCGTCAACGATATAGTAACATATACCGTGCATATACCTATCGCCATATAATAATTAATTATATATAATTATACAAATAAAAAAAACCATACAAATGTCACACTTAAAAAAAAATTCGAACATTTAAAAACACCACAGACACAAACAAGAAAAAATAAAAACTATCCCTAAAACTTACACCACTTCTGACTTATGGTTGGTTATTAATTTTCATTTAGTCCTATTAATATGGATCGTATTCTATAAATGCATGAATTGAAATTTGTACGACATTAAAAAAAAATATCTGTTTGGTCCAATCGAAATTCATACTGCAGATAGTAGGACTAAATGAATATTAAGTCTTAGCCTTCTTAAGAACAAAACGGTCTACTTTTATAACGTCATTTGACCACACATCTCGGTGAGTACGTAGGTATACAAAACATCAACATTCACCCGCAAAAATTGGGAGTGTAATAGTTCTCATCCTAACACTTATGGCAAACCATTATACAGTGTGTATTTTATTTCTATTCCTATTATTCTAAACTAGCGGTATACGCCTACAAAAATCTGTCATATTTCAGCCAATTTACCGAAATCTTAATAAAATTATAAACCTTGCTTATGAATCAATCCGACCATTGGTGAAAAAAAAGTAGAATAAAAAGTAGTCGTTTTTGAGATTATCGTGTTCTAACAGCCAGACGCAACGGAGATATACTTTGTTTTATAATAAGTGTAGATATACATAACTTACTATATATTTATTTTGTGTTCATCGTCGGCGCATCTTTTTCTTTTGTTTGGTACCTATTCTTCTTTATTTTATTGTAATTTATGCTAATTATTTTTTTATAATATTTGTATAATATTTATATAGCGTTGTTGGTTACTGTTAAGCTCACATCAAATTTCTTTTACTTTTTATGTTTTATATGCGTGGAACTCTGTAATTGGCTTTATATTGTTGTTCAGTTTATATAATTATGTTTTAGCTATAAAGTTTCCTAAAATAAATAAATATAATAATAAAATATACTTAGTAACGTTAAAAAGTTACATTCCAGAAAAGTTTAACAATCACCAACCTTTAAGAAACCGCCCAATCCTTTCCGCCCTACAGCAAACTTCATATAAAAACACAAACCTTCACTGAAAAATACTTCAACAGTTAGCTGAAAGTTTTTGAAACTTTTTAATTTATGTTCATGCCTCTCGTCGCGAAGGGTGCCTGGCTACTTCCGGTCGGCGGCGGCGGCGTGCGCTCTGTAAGGCGGGCGGGATTTCACTGAATCCGCCCGCCCAATGCAAGTGTAAACTTTATCAGTAATCCTTATTTAAAACTAGTGTTTCTTGAAAATACTAGTTAAGTGTTGGTTTGTGAAGCTTGTATTTTTATTATTGGGAGAGGGATCGAATGTATTAAAAATTCTCTAATCTATTATTATCTATTAAAAAAAAATAGAAATACGTATTACGTCTTTGTTCTTTGTGTTTTATTTGATACATAATATGTTTACCACTATTGTTTTATGTTTTTCCCTTTATAGGTACTTATATAAAATTCTCGTGTCCCGGTGTTAGTTACTTATGTCCACCTAAACGGCTGAACCGATTTGTGTGATTTTTTTTTGTGTATATTCGTTTTGTCTGAGAATCGAACAACATCTATTGCTTTTTTTTCTTTTTTAATTTTTTTTTTTTAAATAGCGAAACAACGTCTTCTTGGACAGCTAGTAATATTATAATATAGTATGAAGTACTTAGCCTAATAACTTGTTATTTTTAGATATTTTTGGAAAGTGTTTTCAATTTCTATTTGTATAAAATTCATACATTACAATCATAACACAGAATCATGACGTCATGAATTCAAAGCTCATTTTCATCCCTCACAAAAACAGGTCGGTTTTATAAAACAAAAAACCCCATCAGAAGCACTATTTTTCAACGTAAAGAAAGCGAATTGCTACATCGTAACATTCCATTAGAGCGCTGTCACTATCCTCAAAAGAAAGAAAGCAAAAGATTGAGCAAAAAAGTTTTCATACCACATCAGGGGTTGATTCAGGGGGCTTCGAAACGATGGAAAATCGAAATTGCTAAATGGAATTATTTAAATACTTGATTTTTATAATAAACCTACATACATACTAAAGTTATTCACTACACTAAACTGCATAAAATTAGTGAAAATCCCGTAAAAATACACAAAGTTACTGGTAAAAACCCCGTAAACTATTCACAAAATTAGTGAAAATCGTGTTAACAATACACATATTGTGTAAAATTGTGTAAAAATGAATTAAATTTAAAAAAATTGCATAATGGTCGAAAAAAATATTTTGTTCATTTATTTTTAGATATTCGTTTGTTTTTTGAAAAAAAAGGAGGAAAAGATTTCCTCTTTTCCTCCTTTTTTTTAAAAAAGGAAAAAACATTAATTGCCGTCACGCTTCCCCAAATGTGGGCCTAAAATGTGTACTTTCTTTAGGTAAAATATAGCTTGATGAAAAGCTACTAATGATTAGACGTAGACATTAAGCTCTCGGAATCGGACCCCAGTTTACCGATTTCCCGGTAGTGACCTAGTTAGCTTATTTTCGGGTCTCAGTTTTAAAAAGGATTTTGATTGAGTTAATACGGATCTGCAGCGATTGTTTTAGTTTGTCGAATTATGTTCGTCTTTTTGTTTCTGTTTTTATCGGTTTTTGTTTCTGTTCATATCGCCTTTTTTGTTTCTGTTTAGATCGTCTATATCCTTCAGAAAATTGACGACTTTCTGTATGATGAGACGTTTAACGAAATCCTCTGCGGCTGCGTCCCTGATACAGCCTTATTAGATTACTAGCGACCCGTCCCGGCTTCGCACGGCTATATTATGCATGTATTATACATAAAAACCTTCCTCTTGAATCACTCTATCTACTATAAAAAACCGCATCAAAATCCTGATTTAAGCGGTCAAAGGGGAATAGGGACAGAGAAAGCGACTTTGTTTTATACTATGTGGTGATGATTACTTTCTTGTCTTCTAGCGTCGTTTTGTCTCATGGTATAGGTAAATAACTAATACCTACGATTTACGTATTACGAAACGGTTCCATGTGTTAGGACATGAACGCGATATTTATGATGAATTGTATTTTCGGTGTAGCCCAGAATTAGCCACTTCTTCTTCTTCTTCTCTTCTCGTATAGTGGTGTGGCTCACCTATATTGTTAGAGTTTTCAGATCGCCTTAAGGCCTCTAACTTGACCTAACGACTGCTACTAGAGGCACCTAGAGGTAGCAACCGGGACCAACGACTTAACGTGCCTTCCGAAGCACGGAGGGGCTCACGAAAACACATTTTTGCCACACGAGCGTCGCTTAGCTGTGAGCCTCCTCAAAATTAGCCACTAATTTAGCCACATACATGTATATAATAATAATAAAAAATAAAAAACCAAATACAAAAACAATAAATAGAAAAAAATAATAAAATGGTATAACGGAATCGACATGCAAAAAAAGAAGAAGCCCACAATTCGTAATTCCTCTCTAGTTTTAGAATAGACTATAAAGCTTTTCGTTTTCCGCCGTCATTCCGCGATAACCGACTAATTTAAGGTTGAGTGTACAAATGGCACAGCTTACTGATGTAGCGTCTACTTCTTTAATAGGACGAGTGTACACTGGGAGCATACGGCCACAAAAAACTGGTAAAGTTAGTCGGATTCGAGCAATAATTATGGCGTCCAAAATCAGCCACTTTGAATTTTACATTATGTTCTTGTAGACACTCGCGCTGGCGTGGCGAATCAACAAATCGGTCCACGCCTTAGGTCTTTAGAGTGCTACAAAAAAACAAAATAAACTTACATACATAGACTGACAAACACATTACCACTTCTATGAGTCGCGCAATTTGGTAAAAAACAAGGGTTGCTTAAACGATTCTATTTATTTATCCTCAAATAACAGAACGAAATCCTGAATAAAAACCATCGAAAATCGTACTAAGTACCTTTCGCATTGTCATAATTTGCTTCGGTATTGAGCTATCCACTGACCTCAACAGTACTAGTAACAGTAACTCGCTGACTTCAAAAACTGAGCCAGACTCGTACAAGTTTATTCAAAAAGTAAACGTGAATGTACCCAGTGCACCCCAACCTTTCCACCTACCTTCTCCCTACCTATCAACTACCCAATCAGGGTGTGGTCAGATTTATTGCCCTTAAGCACCGCGGAATAAAATATAAGGGTCTATTTATCACTGCACATCGGATTTGCAAGTACTCCACCTTGCTTGGATTCAGGTAAGAAACGATTATATTGAACGATGGCTTATTGATTTTGTGGTGTTATTGGTTAGAATAGTGAACGTATCATCGGGTGCTTGACTTAAGGCGCACTTATCGGAGGTTATGGTTATAATATTGGAGCAAATAAATGAAATGACATGAAATTTTTGGGGTCCGTAAAAACCTGTGTCTGTCACCAGGCTGTATCTCATGAACCCTGATATATAGACAGCTGTTTTCACAGATGAATATTTATGTTGCCGCTATAACAATAAATTCATTTTTTTTCTAATGATAGGTTAGCGTTTGACCACTATCACACCTACCTGATGGTAGGTAGGTATCTTCTAGAAAAGCGTGCTACATCTTAATGTAGCACGCTTTTCTAGAAGATACCTATTCACTCGCGACTTGCAGACCCCCAAATTATACACGTCAGGAAAGACAGACGCAGGCAACCGATTCCATTCCCTTGCAGTACGAATAAAGAATGACGAAGCAAAACGCTTGGTGCGAACGTCTGGTATGTCCACCATGAAACGGCCATGAAATATAATACACTGGTACGGAACCCTTCTCGCGCGAGTCCGACTCGCACTTAGCCGGTTTTTATTAATTCAGTTGGAATGATTCGAATCACATTAGAGAGCGAAGTAAGCGTTTCTGCTTAAAGTGTGCCAAAATTGTCTTTTCTCTATTAGTATATAGGTTGTAACGTCTCTACCTACAGGTCGTGTTTTATACTTATCTGGATGAAACTTGGTAATAGGTTTTAAGGTCTTATAGAGGGGCAAAAATAGTCAAAAAAGGAGCAAATAAATATATATCCGTCTTTGAAATCCTATTTTGATGGTTCTTTTTTATTATTTGAAAAGGTAATAACTTCAAGTTGGTCTCATAAAAAAATGGCGAATGGCTTCTCAAAATTACAAAAAAAATTGTGCTCGCGAAGTTTGCTGAACAGTTGTTAATTCATTTTTATGTACCTACGTCTATTTATTATTGTATGTTTATTATTATCTTATGTTTTTCGTTGATTATTCAGTTTTCGTTGATTATTGGATTTTCATGTTATGCAAACCACGACCTTCCCAAGAACTGGAGCTATTTTAATAAACAGCTCCATTTTCAGCAAACAGTATATAGACCGAAAAGACGTGACAGAAGACAGAGATGCCGACATTCATTTTATTGAGTTTTAATGCTATTTTCAAGAGTTAGCATCGAATCGTCGCAAACTCAGGTAGTCTAAAGCACATCTAAAGTAGCAACTCGTCTAACTTTTTAAAACAAAAGACGATCGAAATGAAGACCTCTAGACTTTACCTATGATAATATTTATTTATATTGCCAAATCGTCTAAAGGAATAATTTTCTAAAAAGTATTTAATCCGCTCCATCAAGTCAATTTCAAATAAAGTCTTCAGAACAAATACTACGAAACGAAAAAGGCTTTAATATCGGTAAAAAGATTGATATAATGTAAGCGCTCCATATAATTTTAAGCAACCCTTTCAACGGTTCTTAGCGTAAGAGCCTTTTGCGAAAATTCGCGGTGAAATGTGAGTTTTCATTTACTTACCTACATGGAGATTTTTGATGTAAAGCTGTGTTCTGATTGTTGATATAAAGCTGTATTATAGCACGCGGCCTGATATAGACGTAGGAAGAAGATGCTGATGCAAGGTCAGTCTGCTAGCCTAGCATGAAGACCAAAACACGATACGATAAAGCGATATAACTACATCAACTCTCAAAATATGATAGATAAAGCCGCCATGTTGAATTTTTATCATAATTTTTATCGCAATTTATAATAAAAATTCAACACGGCGGCTTTATCTATCATATTTTGAGAGTTGATGTAGTTATATCGCGTGATATCGCTTTATCGTATCGTGTTTTGGTCTTCATGCTAGGCAGGCTGGTGTTCGAAGGTATCTCAAACTTTGACCCCTTTATTCCAAAACGAGGTTTAAGGATAGTCCGAGATGTGGATTTAAACCTTAGATTTAGACACTGATTTACTTGTGAACTATAGTCTAAACACTATCCCTATATAATCTATAGTGATAATGTTTAGACTATAGTTCCATAGATAATCTATAGGGATAGTGTTAAGACTATAGTTCACGAGTAAATCTGTGTCTAAATCTAAGGTTAAAATCCACATCTCGGACTATCCCTAAACCTCGTTTTGGAGGGTTTTATGGTAAAACTAGCTGTCCCGGCAAACGTTGTTTTGCAATATAAAAAAAAGGAAAAAAATACAAAATTTCATACAAATCGGTTCAGCCATTTAGGTGGAGTTTAGCAACTAACACCGCGACACGATTGACATACTATAACGTCACCTAACGTCACTGAATTGTTTGACTTCCCGGAACCTTTCCACTAAAACTTGAACTTTATAGTATGGTTTTCAAACGTAGTTTTGCCATATAGAAAAAAATGTGATAAATGAAGAACCGCTCGACCGATTTTGTGCAAACTTCACATAAACCATCTACTAAATAGTCTGAACAAAGCTTAAACATTTGTAGGTAAGTCCATTCTTGAGTTATAAAATTACAACGAAAAGTGGCATTAATTTTTTTATACCTATATATAGACTAGCGACCCGCCCCGGCTTCGCACGGCTATATTATGCAAGTATTATACATATAAACCTTCCTCTTGGATCACTTTATCTATTTAAAAAAACCGCATCAAAATCCGTTGCGTAGTTTTAGAGATTTAAGCATACATAGAGATAATTATAGGTACCTACATAGGGACAGGGAAAGCGACTTTGTTTTATACTGTGTAGTGATTACGAATCGTTTGTATGGGAATTTACACTTTTCTCTCCGTAAGAACCATCCTCGTAAATCATGGAATATTCCAAAAAATAATTAGCGAAATCGGTTCATTTTTATATTATAGATAGGTTATCGTTTAAATACTATCTCACACGATTTCCTAGAAGATACTTAAGCCCCCAAATACTCAATAATTCAACTTTCAGAATGAGGAAGGAGGGATAAATCAATGTATCTAAACATAATTACTAAGAACATATTTCATTACATTTTTATAACATAATCCAAACAATACATAAACGAACAAAGGCAACTGAAATATTACAGTGTTTGAACGTCGACGAGCAAAGCAGAATGAGATGGCTAGTTTAGCAATATATGACAGATATGAAGCAGACGTCTTCACAAGAATTTAATATCTTTTGTGCAGGCAGAGCATGTATCGATCTACCGCGAAATGTGTATTCATAAGTTTTTGATATATGACGTCACAGTTCTTATACTTAGTAGGTACCTATAGGTAAAAAAACGGGCCAAGTGCGAGTCGGACGCAGGCACATGAGGTAACAAGTTATGGGAGCCCACATTTTTTTTTTCGGTTTTTGGTAAGTATTTGTTGTTATAGCGGCAACAGAAATACATTATCTGTGAAAATTACAACAGTCTAGCTATCACGATTCATGAGATACAGCCTGTTGACAGACAGACGGACGGGCGGAGAGTAAAGTTTTAGTAACAGGGTCCCGCCGTTTTTACCTTTGGGTACGGACTCCTAAACATTGATTCTCACCGTATAGTTTTTCAATTGCTATTATATATAAAATTAACTAAAAGGCTGGCTGCTACTTTTGCCAACAGATCGGCTTTACCATCAATAGAGACAAGGCAGCCAGCCTTTTGGGAACCCTACCTAGGGAAACTTATTTTTAATAATATTTTTATTTCCATCATATTAGTGATATAATATCAAATAATTCTTCAACTCAAGGAAGAAATATTAGTTATTAATGTCCACACGGAAAATCCTTCGCAATGAAAGTCTACTATCTACAACTAGGCCAAACTGCTCTCAAAATTCATGTTAGAGTAATACAACATTAACAAAGGTCGGGTAAAACAAGATCGGAGAGACGATGTCTTGTCTAGTCTCCTACAAACTGCCCAAGGCACTTGCTTGACATACTGATTAGTATAAGAGTACACTGTTTTAATTGTTTAGGAACTGTTTTGAAAGTGTACTGAAATAGTTCTTTGAATTTATTTGGTAGAACTAGCTGCGCCCTGTGGTTTTACTTTGTAAGTCCGTATTTTGTGGAAATAGCGGGATAAAGAGTTGTCTGTATTATTCTGCGACTCCAGCTACTTTTATTATAAAAAATTAAATTAAAAATTATAAAACCCCCCACACAAAATAATAAAAATAGTAAGAACGTAAAAATCCTACAAAAAAGAAAAAAAACTATGAAAAGAAAAAGCCACAAATAGAACAAAAAAGGTATAAACGTGAAGCCCTACAAAAAGAAAAAAATAACTTCGAAATTATGACCCTACGTAAGTACATGTGAATTTTTTTGATTAAATATTGTCCCGTCGGGGGACCGCGCTTTACCTATAGAAAATTTCAACGAAAATGTTAAGGTATCGGTTATGGTAAGGTACGGTCCCCCGACGTGACAATATTTAATCAAAAAAATTCACATGTACTTACGTAGGGTCATAATTTCGAAGTTATTTTTTTCTTTTTGTAGGGCTTCACGTTTATACCTTTTTTGTTCTATTTGTGGCTTTTTCTTTTCATAGTTTTTTTTCTTTTTTGTAGGCTTTTTACGTTCTTACTATTTTTATTATTTTGTGTGGGGGGTTTTTAAATTTTAAATTTAATTTTTTATTTCATCCTTTTTGTAGGGAAGGACTTTTTAATTTTCTTATTTCATTACTTTATTTTTTTGCGATTTATGATTCAGGTAATTTGGTGTAAATAAAAACTGGCTGTGACATACGGCAGACAGACAGACATGACGAATCTATAAGGGTTCCGTTTTTTGCCATTTGGCTACGGAACCCTAAAAATGGGATTAGGGAGAAAAAGTAAAAACGACACAAACGAAATCAAAAGACGCAAATTAGCTTGATACACCACTCGGGCATATCTGCTTATACATTCGGTTGTTAATCTTGACTTTGTTAACTCATAACTTTGAGACGGCTGAATCGATTTTGATTAAACATAGCTATTTGTAATGTACATGTAATGTGAATTGTAATCATGCTCTTTCATTTGATACCCCACTCGAGCATGTCTACTCACATTCGATTTTTAATCCTGACTTTTATCCCCCATAACTTTCAGACGGCTAAACCGATTTCGATCAAACATAGCTAAGAACACTCTCGACTAATTCACCTTTCAAACAAAAAAAACTAAATCAAAATCGGTTCACCCGTTCTGGAGCTACGATGCCACAGACACACACACACACACACACACACACAGACACGTCAAACTTATAACACCCCGTCGTTTTTGCGTCGGGGGTTAACAAATGATAGGTCAGCGTTTGACGACTATCACACCTGCCTGATGGTAAGTGACGATGCAGTCCAAGATGTAGCACGTTATTCTAGAAGATACCTATTCTCTCGCGACTTGAAAACTCCCAAATAGTACAGGTCAGGAAAAGCAGACGTAGGCAACTTTTTTCATTCCGTTGCTGTAAAAACAAGATCGGAGAGACGATGTCTTGTCTAGTCTCCTACAAACTGCCCAGGGCACTTGCTTGACATACTGATTAGTATAAGAGTACACTGTTTCAATTGTTTAGGAACTGTTTCTTTGAATCACAACGTAGGTATTATAAGTGCTTAAGTTTGATTGTTCAGGTTGGATGAAAATTATTATTGGAATAATGTTTAGTAAGGTAAATATTTTAGAAAACCGGCCAAGTGCGAGTCGGATTCAAACACGAAAGGTTCCGAAGGTACCATGTTGTATGGGAATTTAATTTATTATCTTCTGTTTTTAGTAAGTAAAGTAGTAGTATTAACTAGGTATCTTGTTATAACAGAAATACAAAATCTGTGAAAATTTCAACTGTCTAGCTATTACGGTTAATGAGATACAGCCTGGTGACACACAGACGGACAGACAGACAGACAACCAGTTGAGTCTTAGTGATAGGGTTACGTTTTTATTTGGGTAAGGAACTTTAAAAAGGACATCAGAAACTTGCCATAGAGGTTTCTTATGTTCTGTATCCATAATATTCACCTTAAACGATCAACCACCTGATTCACAAACCGTCGGAAGGCAACCGAAAGGAAAAAAAATTTGCTGCTCATTCACTCCCGCGACTTTTGACGTGTTACCATCCTTGTCTTTTTAGTTTTATTCGTTTCGGTAGCCTTCCGATGGTTTGTGAATTAGCCTGCAAATCGATTCTGTATTTTATTTTCAGATCGTCTTTTGATTTTGGTTAGATCGCTTTTGGTTCTTGTTTAGATCATGACCCTTTTCTCCTGTTGCAACTCAAACATTATGTTATACTTTATTGGGGGTTAAATTGTTGTAATAATTAGATTAAGTCCTTTTAGCGTGTTTTGGAGTCTTATTTTGAGCAAATTGTGATAGTAGGTAAGTAAACAATTTTTTTATTTGAACCACCACCCCGATGTCTAAGAATAATGGCAAAATTTCGAACAAAAAAATATTTTTTTGTAAAGGGGTTAGGTTCTTGAAGTTCCTTTATGTGTAATGGCGTCAGATGCTGATGAATAAAATAAAAAACACGTGACTTTAAATGTTTATATCTTTTTAACACGCTTTTATTAGTTTCACCTGTATGTTTGCTTGTTTGTATGTAACCGACTCCTTTGGGCACGATTTTTAACACGCTTTTATTAGTTTCACCTGATTGTATGTAACCGACTCCTTTGAACACGATTTTGCCCTACTTAGAATGATCAGATTTAATTCAAACTTTGCACACTTGTCAAATACCGATGACAATGCAATATTATGATAACATGGTGCTGATCTGATGATGGAGCTGGAAGGTGGTCATAGGAAGTCTGTAATGAAACGACGAAACCCCATTGAGTTTGGGCTCGTTAGAAGCGTCTTGACGAGTACTTTGTCTTTCAATGGTAACCAGGGTCTGATGATGGAACTGGAAGGTGGTCATAGGAACTTCGCAATGAAACGACACAACCCCATCGAGTTTGGGCTCGTTAGAATCGTCTTGACGAGTAGTTTGTCTTTCAATGGTAACCAGGGTCTGATCTAACATATTTCGGTAATAAAGACCAAAAAGTATAAAATAAATTAATAGTTTAAAAAAACTAAAAAAAACACGCTTTAAAAAAAATCCAACTAAAAAAATAGAAAATAAAATTTAATAAATTTGGATTTTGAATATTGTAAATAGTAAGCGTGTTACATTGTGATAACAAAAGAAAAATACTGAAGGTGTATCACAATGTAACACGCTTACTATTTACAATATTCTTAATCCAAAATTATTATTTTTATTTTCTATTTTTTTAGTTGGATTTTTTTTCCACATCTAGTTAACGAAATACTATCAATATACTATCAAAACGGAGAATATTTATTATATTTTTTCTATTTGTATATATGCTTCCATCGTTATTTATCCCAGCGACCTCTCGGTGTATAACCAATCTGTCGTAATCTACTAAAACCCCTCACTGTCTCTCTCCGTCACACAGTTTTGACATCTATTTATCTTTGTCTCATGCGTCTTAGAGCAAGGACATAAATAACGTCACATCACTAATTGCTTCATAGTTCATTTGGTCTAAATATGTACTTCAAAGTGTCCTGAAATAGTCCTTTGAATTTATTTGGTAGAACTAACTGCGCCCTTTGGTTTTGCTTCGTAAGTCTCGATTTTGTGGATAAAAAGTAGCCTTTGTGTTGTTCTGGGGTTTCAGCTATATCATTATTATATTATTTTTACCCTGTAGTGTCCCACTGCAGGGCAAAGGCCTCTCTACTCCCCTTCCACTGATCGCGATCTTGTGCGACTGCCAATCTGCCAGAAATTTGTCCAAGTCGTCGCGTCACCTTCGGTGTGGTCTGCCGGGTTGTCGTTTTACGTTGGTTGGGGTCCAAAAGGTTGTTATTTTAGCCCAAAGTTCATCCCCGATTGACATGGCTGGCCCAGTGCTACTTAAATGGGGCTGCTTTTTTTTTTTTTACAAATCTACATTTGACTACTATAACACCTGCCTCATGGTAAATGACGATACCGTCTAAGATGTAGCACGCTATCCTATTCATTCGCGACATGAAAATCCCCAAAATGTACACGTCAGGAAAGACAGACGCAGTAACTGATTCCATTTCCTTGCTGTACGAATAATAAATGAAGACGCAAAACGCTTAGTGCTGGTTGTCTGGGATTTCTACCATGAATCGTTGTCGCATATCAATTGGCCTGGTTCCATATCAAGTTCTATCGCAATCGGTTTAGTAGTTTTAGCGTAAATGGGTCACAAGTCACAACAACTCGACGACCCAGTTGGCACAATGGTCAAAATGCCGAACTGCCATACACAGGGTTGCAGGTTCGACTCCCGCCTCAGACAAGTATTTATGTACAGATATTTGTCTGTCGTCTGGTTTTTTCTATGTATTATAAGTATATATTTACAAAAGAAAAGTAAATAAGTAGTATATCCGTTGTCTAGCACCCATAACACAAGTTTAGTTACTTAGCATGGGGCTAGATGGCGATGTGTGGAATGTCCTGCAATATTTATTTAGTTACATTTATAACATTAGTGGAATACTTTACCGGGAATCAAACTTATGACTTTGGGATTTTGTGATTGACAGCAGAACAAGTTTCCTATTTTCCAATAAAATTAAAAAGCCAATATGCATAACGAAATGCTCTGCTATAAGAAACAAAAACCGTATCCAAATTGGACTATTCGTTTCGGAGCTACGAAGCTCGGTCAATAACTTACCCCATAAACAAATAATTAGGATTCTATTCAAGCATTATTTAAGCGTTTGTCGATTGAAATATAGTTAACGTAACGATTTACTATTACTAGGTATATCTATCAATGTGTACTAGAATCGTAATTCAAAGCTCAGTGTTAAGTAACTCAAATAAGCACTTCAGTGTCTCCAAGTTTGTATCGGATGGATGTAAGAATATTTTAGATGTGGTACAAACTTCAAACATTACCCTACTTTGAGTGTCTCTCTAAACTTCGCCAGTTCTTTATTTCGACACGACACTGTTACTTCGAAAATAGTTCGACAAGTAATTATTTTGTTTCGACTGAACATAATTCGACAAGTATAAGTTCGACAGCAAATACCCACTTCGACGATCCATGACTGCTTATTTTTTGAGAAGAACGCATTCGTCTAAAATTTGTAAAAAAAAATATATTATAGATTTTTATTAGGTATAATATACAGGGTTATTTTTTTATGTGGGCCTTCAGGGCTATATCCTAAACTATAAGAGATAGCGAAAAATGCTGAAAGGAGTTGCGTGCCCGATTTTGATAAAAACTAAAACTGCATCATTAGGTTTTTGAAAACCCTCGCCAGGAATCGAACCTGTTGATTTTACAAAAAAAAAACATCCTATATTTTTATACCAATCGATAGTGTTGCTGATAGAGATTAATTCCTGGAAACAAACATAGTATGGGAAATCAAAGTTCGTTGTCTAGCACCAATAACACAAGTCTAGTAGTTACTTAGCTTGGGGCTAGATGGCGATGTGTGGAATGTCCTGCCAACTGGGTCGACAAATAAATATTGAGAGGGGGAACGCTGCCAGCTTACTTGGGACTTTGGGTCGTGGGGACGCTTTGGAGGACAGGGTTTTTTGTTTTTGATGTTTACGTGATTAATTTTTTTTTATTTTTAGTTTTAGTTACTGGAATATGAATTAAAGCTTGATGTGTATGTATAATAAATATTTGTACCTTAGTTCTGTATGTTTCCCAAATAAACAAAAAATAAAAGTTACTAATACAACCGCATCTACTTAATTCATGAATCCCAAACATCTAATACAACTGTGATTAATAGTCCGCCATAAGACAAGGGTTTGAACTGGCTCGTTTACCGTCCCAGGCGACAGTCGACAGCTATATTGTTCTAACTCTTTGTTTGTTTCCGTCTGTTCACTTCACTAAACAAATTAATCTTGAGATACTAAGTCTTAATGATATTTTGGCCTTGGATTTTGGATGGATGAGAATGGCCACTTTAATCTTGATCAATACCTATGAAGTAGACAACAAAATACGGACGAAAAGACTGAATATGTTTATTTTTAAAGTCATTTTACTATTAGCCCAGGAAAGACAGCCTTGGAAACGGATGAAATATACTTTTGCCGTGCAGTGGGACAACAAAAGTTTAAAAAAAAAGCCTGAGTAACTGCTATTTTATATCAACGCACAGTTTAAGCCGAAAATTTGGCATACAGCTGTTATAAAGTAGGCATCCGCTAAGAAAGATTTTTTTAACACGATTCAGAGTAATCCCATACAAATTGTATGATTCCAAATGAATTAAGAATATTGACTTTTTATAGGGAAAAATACGTGTCACGTTGTTTGTGCGCGATGGACTCCTAAACTACTTAACCGATTTTAATCAAAATTGCACACCGTGTGCAGTTTGATCCAACTTGAAAGATAGGATAGCTAACATCTTAATTTATCTCGATATTCCCACGAGATCGGGAGTTACGCGGGTGGAGCCGTGGAGCGCAGCTATTATAGATATATGGACGACACACTACCATGCATTGTCAAATAAGCTAAGCAACTAGGAATTGGTAGTTTAGTTTCAAAGCTTAGAAATAAGTAACAAATAATTTAGTTTCAAAACGAATTTAAATTTAATTCAAATAAAGACAGCATATTTTAATGGCTTCAATTCGGATAGGTTTAGAAACGAACAGGAATGTTCATCTTTAAATTATACCAAAATGTAAAAAAATAACTCGCCTAAAAGCGGTACACACCACAATGGTTTACAACAGTTTTCCTTGCAATAAATAATAATTTTAGTTACAGGCTAAAGGTATTTTCCGTTAGGCCTCTATCTATATGCACCCTTAAATTTTTCTAGAGAGCTACTCAGACCTTTCCAAAATTTAATAAAAGTTTATGAATAAATCTTCGGCATTCTGCCACTAATCTTTCTATTGTCCAATCTCCCTATGCCTACCACGAAACCACAACCCAAAATATCCGCAATGAGCTTTAGAGATTCGCTTTTTTTAAAGTTGCTCGTGAGATGGTGCTAAGATCTAAGGTCCCGATTATTTATTGATTCTAAGAGACGAAATCAATACCCTACCTGACTTGCTTCAATCAGTCACTGATATCTTTTTTGTCATTTTCAGGTCTATAATGAAGACTATCGTCACACGCGGTCCAAACTGGACGAACAGCGCTTACAGTGCTACCTAGCGTGAGCGTACTAAAAGTGTTGAATGCGGATGCGTGCGGCTGTATGTCCATTTCGGACTTAGTAACGGGAAAAATATCAGCAACTGACTCGAGCAAGTAAGATTGAGTTGAGTTACTGATTTCGACTGTACTTATTTGATAAAAATTTGATTTTTTTAGTCTTATAAATAAACTAGCTGTTACCGCGACTTCGTTCGTGTAGTTTTGTTTTAAGGTCATAAGCTAAGCAATTGTGTAGTGGTGACCAAGCAACGAATATCATACTTTTATATCTTTTGTAAATAATTAATATAAACACCCGATACTAATTCGATTCATGTTCTCGTCTGTCTTTCAGTTTTTGTATTCCGGTTCCTAGATAGTGCTGCCACCTATCGTGGCAAAGTGAAACTATTCGTCTAGTAAGCCTAATTATTTATCCCAGATAACATCCATCCCTCAATTTCCATTCATTGTTAATCACTCAACGTTAACATTCCACTTAGGGCTAATGTAGATTAAAAACTTTTAATCAGCCTATAGGTTCATCTATGGTACCTACTGAAATGTGTTTAAGCCTAAAAGGGAACAACAAAAACCAAATGTTAAGATTTCACAATTTGTAACAGATATTGCTACTAAAACTTCTTCGTGTCTTTGATTAGTAACCTACATTTTACTAACAGTAAAATAATGGGGCCGGCACAACATGTCATTTTTGCATGAAGATGGCCTATGCTACTGCCCTCTCACCCGTGTCCATAGTCCAAAACTTGTCAATACATCTTGAGTCAACCAAGCTGTGGATTTCATTACGATTTTTTCCTTCACCTTATGAATAAAGTCAATTAGCGCACATAAATTTGTCGTAAGAAAAATCTATTGCAGTACGGTCGCCCGGGATTGGAACCCACGACCTTCAGAATTAAAGTCGATGTATCTACTACAAGGCCAACACTGCTAGTGTATTTTAGCTGTATCTTACTATCGCCCGATTTTCAAGTGCGCAGTCTACAACCCACTCTGTAATTTCACGAGTGACCGATCACCAACATGAAGAATATCCCGACAAAAATTTTGGACAGTGCTTGTGAAAAATTAAAATTCGCCTGTAACAAACTGAAGACGCGATTTTTATTAAAGCAAAAAATGCCTTAAAACGGTCTTTGGGAGACTGTAGACCGGAAGCCTATATCAACCAGACGTACTTTAAAAGTATACTTGACCTATCCCTCTTATCCATTGACGAAGGTATCAACAAGTTGTATATCTATGTTCTTACATTATGTGATTGGCCAAAATATGTTTCTTTTTTCATAATTTAATTAAGCTATAAACGGTGGTCTGCCTAAGTAGCTGTTACTCTGCATATATACTTTTCAGTACGGCTCTATATCAGGAAACCGATTGAGACTGAATAGATGAGAAAGACGGTCAATCAACAATGGATTAAAGGAACAAAGAAAGAGGAGGATGAAGTTGATCTGTGACTAAAGATAATAACATACATACAACAAAGCTAAAAAATAGAGATATTACAGTGTCAAAAAATATTTTACTAAAAAAGTCAAATTAAATTGTATTACATTAAAATTCAATGGTCATTTATCAAATCCATGATCGCACCCGGTGGAACCCGCAAGTGAGTCGAGGATGCTAAAATGATTTCCTACTTTGCTACTTAACGTAGGTCTGCTCATCATCAGCTCGTGGCATCGTGCGCCCTGCGGGAGGCTTTTATAAGGCGAACGATAAATCAGAGGCAGGGAAATATTTAAAAGCTGGCTCACCACGTTCTTTGGCGTTATCTCGTTCGGACCTCAAGGCAAGTTCCTTTAAAATACTTATTTCTTATTTGCTAAGCTTTTGTTAGTTTTTTCTGATATGTATAGAAGTTGTTATGTTATGCATTTGAATCTCTTTAGTGTTGATATTTTTACAGAGCTTTATGTTACTGAATTGTTTTCTTATGGTTAGATACTGAAGAGGCGTCTTGGCTTCACGCCTAGCCAATAAACACTAGAACATACATAATTTCACGTTAATATTTAAAATTAATTTACTTTAAACCCATTGTTTAGTTGGGTCTACAATGAGGTCGAGGATGTAACATGCTCGCCTAGAAGGTACCTATTCACTCTAGACTTGAAGACTCCAAGGTTGTAGTTTTCTGGGAACAACGTCGACTAAGCTGAGAGTTTGGCATAGTTGCTGGGCAATCCTTATTATATCTAATACTACATCGCCTTAATACATGTCTCAGGCACTATACATTGCCTTAAACAGCTTGGATTAAGGTTGCTGGCGTTGTATAAATTGCTATACCTACATTCTGACTAGTAGATTCTAAAAATAAATCCTATAAAGTACCTAAATAGTAGAATCCTGTACTTTGATTAAACGAAAATCTGAAGCTATTTATGATAAAATTTCAGGGCGACGTATAACAGGCCTGTTTTCGTGGGCGTTAAACTTAACGGTACAACACCAACATTGCTCGTTTCCGCCCTCACGGTACATTCTTCACGATTTTTATATTTCGTAATATTACCTAACTAGCTACACCACATGGTTTCACCCGCGTAAGTTGCGGTTTCAGGATGAAAAGATATCAACCGAATGAGGCATTTTTAACCCACATATCGGAAAAAAAAAGGCCTACGGTTAAAAACGAAACAAGATCAAAATGACCTACTAGCAAAATGTCCTATAATTGGAAGGAAATACTTCCCTAGACTGCTCAGAATAGTAGGTACCTCTGTTCCAATCCCTTCAAACTAACCTAGAGCCTCCAGAGTTGCTGGCCAAAAAACACATTCCCATATAAACAGTAGAATTACAGAAACTTGACAACCTTTTAAGCTTCGATTCGTTTCCCGGCTCCTACATATATTTGTGTACGTACATACAATATTTGTGTCTGGTCTGGGTATTTTTATAGCTAAATACGCGATTAAGACTTGGGAAAATAAATACTATGAATAAAAATTATATGAGTTTAAAAAGTATTTAAGAATTTATAGGTATCCGTTGTCTAGCTACCATAAAACATGCCCATAACACACAAGTATAAAAAATGATGATCGTAAATAGGATAATTAAGAATTTTCTATGAAAATCTACAGGAAATCCAAACATCGCTCACAAACTTTCAGTTTCCTTCATTATTATTAGTAAGAAAAATATAGGTAACTACCTTAAATCTAATATCATAGATTGGCACGATTCTGTTATCTATTTTATGGAGTTATCTTGTTACAAAAATGTGAGGAGGTAATGGTTTTAGCTACCAGAACATTTCATTATTATTTTTGTAGAATAAATATCTATATGGAAATTTCAAGGTTGTCAAACTGATACAATGAACTTAATGTTTAATTTTCACGATTATTAAATGTCTATTTATCTAACTTAACTAAAATCGAAAGTTGGTTTTTATGCAGTCGCAGTAGAGATAGACTATTTCTATCCTAAGGTTGCCTGGAAGAAATCGCTTTAAGCGAGGAGGTCGAATATATTTTTTACAATGGTTATTTATGTTTTACGTTTTTGTATTATGTTTATTGTGTTGTACAAATGAAGTGTCTCTTTATTTTTATTAATTTATTCTGTGGTTCGACAACAATAAAGAGAAAATGTTGGTAAGCTATTTCAGAGTAGCGTAATTTCTTTTTTAAAACTCCATCTAAGTTGAATTTACCTTTTAAAATTATATAGTCATACCAATTTCTTTTAGTTTAAGAAAATCCACTTTATAAAATAAAAATCTGATTGAAAACAATACGCTACGATCAGTTTCATGTTTACAAATCAGTTCGTTGTTCATATTGTGTGAATCGAATTACTGCATTTTGTTTATAAAATACAAAATGGGTTTATAGAATAATTCACAAAGCAATTCGCAAATTGTTTAAATAAAAATGTTTGAAAGCTACCACTTAAATAATTTGTAACGGTTGACATCCCTGCAACATCACTATTTAGGGTCTGCACCCACAGCGTACCTAGTAATACCTAACATGACTGAATAAATTTTGGGGTAATAGGTACGGAAAAAATAATTTTCTTGAAAAAAAAACTGTGTATTAAATAAGAGCACGTTCCAGAAATAAACACATGAGTTTCTTGTGGATGGGCGCGTTCCGAAGGCGCCATCCTTACTTAACTTTTAAAACGCTTTAATGTGATTTCATGCAAATTGTATGGTTGAAATCACTATCACTACATAGTATAAAACAAAGTCGCTTTTTCTGTCCAAATTTCCCTTTGACTGCTTAAATCTTTAAAACTAACGCAACGGATTTTGATGGGGTTTTTTTTAATAGATAGAGTGATTCAAGAGGAAGGTTTATATGTATAATACATGCATAATATAGCCGTGCGAAGCCGGGGCGGGTCGCTAGTATTTTTATAAAGAACACACATCAACAAAGTCTAGGGAACACGGGTAAAATAGTATTTTTGGGGAAAAATTGCATTTTTTTGGGTTTTTGTTTTGAGTGTCGTATGTCAATAGAAGCCGAAATTAATATATTTTTTTAATGCTGTGATTTAATTAAAGGGTTGCCATAGTAAAAAAATGTAAATTTAGCATGAAAACTAAAATAGTGCCTAAACTGAGAAACAAATCAAGTTTATTTCAATAAAAAATCTATTGACACGTTAAAATTTATTTAAAAAAAATAGTCTTAAGTAGTAACTTTTTAGCCATCTGTTGCTCCACCATCGACCACCCACGTACAGCATCAGCGACGGCTCTATTCAACGTATTTTGACTATGACTTCTATATTTTCGCTCATTTCATCTGTGACGCTTACATACATACTTTTTTTTGTGCGTTAATGGAAACTGTAGTCCGTCAACGAAACTGTCTCATGAGCGCCAACCCTTACTCGTTACCACGATAGAGCTTAGAAATTCGAAAGTTTAAAACTGGACTCTCATACAACGTCATTAGATTCAAAATAGTATTTGGACTTCAACCCAACTGCAGAATAGGATTGTGCAGCATTTGATCAATTTCAACGCTTCCTCCTTTGATTCGATTTGGAAAACTCGTCGGGCTTAACGGAACGTTTTTGGTTTTTAATTATAATAATAGGCACTCGCTCGCGGTACGTTAGTGTTTACAAAAAGTTTTTGTCATGTAAGCTTTCAAGCTTCCACAGACTTCAGATGATTCGCCGAGAGTTTACATTTGAAAGCGATCGCGCACTTATTTATCGTTTAGTGCTACTAAACTGTTGTCCGACAACAATTCATCGGTTACTTTTAAGAGAGGATTAGATTACATACTTCGAAGACGACAAAAGGCGATCAATGTTAAAATAAAATGGGATAAAAGTGGAAACAGAAGACGATCAAAGTGGAAAAGAAAAGGAATCGAAACTTAGCGTTGTTCCGATTTCGACTATGTTCAGTATTATCTGGCAGCAACACTTTCTTTGTTTCGAATTCGATCCCCTTTTGTTTTCATTTCGAAACTCTTTCTTTTCCACTTGAATCAAAAAACACAAAAAATGAATCAAAACCACGTTGGAACACGTCACACACTTTCAAAACCTGTCGTCGATAAAAGAAAAAGTAATAGGGGACTAAAGTAGACACACCCCCTGTGTTTCTACTATACTAATAGGGGATGAAAGTAGAAACACCCCCTGTGTTTCTACTTTCATCCCCTATTACTTTTACACAGTCAGGCTAGGCGAGTCGGACAGTCCGATCTGGATTCAATGGGTCAGAACTCACGCTTTAATATAAACAACCTGTATTTTACTAACAATAGTTTTTAAGATTCTTGTATTGTATACTAACATTATGGCCTTGTTGCTGCAATAAATGATTTGAATTTGAATTTTACTTTAATCAACGACAGGTTTTAAAAGTGTGTGACGTGTTCCAACGTGATTTCGATTCATTTTTTTGTGTAAATATTTACCTATTTATTTTATTTGTAATTACAAGTTTTTGGATGAAATAGATACAAAACTATCGTCCGATAAAAAATCAACAACCCACGATTATTTTTAAACGTAGACAGTTGATTCGATTGCGTAGCGCTGTGACAATTTGATTGATGTTTTAGTAATGGTATTGCCAGTATTAAAGAGTAAAGTGGTGGAAATATTTGCATATGTCAGAGTAGAGTGATTGTTGTACGGCGTAGTTGGTAAGCTATGTGGCAACATTATGACGTAAGACGTCTACGTAACTGACATAAAGAAATATAAGTGATGTATGAAAGTGCTTAAGTGTATTAAGGAAAGCCAATCGTGAAATGCCTGTTGCTTAAATGGTTGATTATTACATGATTTGTTGTATTTCTCTTTAAAAAAGTTGTTAGATTACCTATATTATGTATTATTATAGTGTTGGTCAAAGGCATCTTCTTTCCAAGCAGTCATTCTTGGTCTAAGTTTGGCCAGCCTCAGTAAAATGCATAGGAATCCGTATATACTCATTAATAAATTCCGCATTAAGAGATATTATCCGACAACGGTTTGATGTAATTCCTAGTCCTTTCGAAATTTATGCAAATCCAAACTTTAATCAAAAATAGACTGTGAATGAAGATAAGTTTCAATACAAAAGTATGTTATCTTCATTATGTATTACTAGTGTTTTAGTCCGGCCGATCCATTGGGAATATCTGTATTCTTTTTCGGGAAAATAGGCTTTCTTTTGGCTTCATATCATATGCTGGGAAGCGACGAAGTCAGAGTCAAAGTTTGACCTTAAGAGTATGACATACAAAAAATCCCTTGAGTTGCTTGTGCTTACTTCTCATTGCTGGGCGCGTTCCGAAGGCACACATCCTTACTAAGTTTTTAACACATCTCAATGTGATTTCATGCGTATTCCAAACAAGGAAATTTTGACATTGACTTTGAACATCCATACCTTAATCCTTTTCAACCACGAATCTATCCATGTAACGAAGTATATATACCTCTCTATATACTCGTAGCTCTTATAATATACCCATTTACATTACATCCGTACTTTACCAAGTAAAATTATGCGGTTAACGGCCGTAATGACAGTACACAATGGCTATAGCATATAGCGACTGATGAAAATGTCTGATTTTTTTTCAATGTCTTTTAATGAATATTATAAAGAGGAGCATTTGATTTTTTGTTTGTTTGAATTAAATAGGCTCCGATACTATTGGACCGATTTTGATGAAACTTGTTATAAGGATACGTTGATTAATTAGGAGTGTTTTATGCTACTTTTAGAGTGAAATTGAAATAAATAGCTTTTAAACAGGTGGTTATTCTAAAGTTATTTTTAAGCTATTGCATAGCTTTTATCGCGGGCTTTGAGCGCGGCGACCGAATCAAGAAATTCCGTAACGAAAATAAAACCTTACACGTTCACTTAACGTTTATGTTTATGGTACGACTGTACGAAGCTAGCACGGATCGAGACTTTTTTATAATTATTTAAAAAAAATATATTTGCATAAGATGATAAAAAAATGCTATTTTGTTAGAGTGCTTTTTCTCTACCGGAAATCTGCTTTGTATTTCGAAGTCAAGCTGTCAATGGGTATAGTCTCATTGTCATAATGTACAAATTGCCGGTGTCAAAATGTCCTTATGACCAAATGTTGCTATGACAGAATCACATAATATTTAAGATTATGTCGAGATAGGTATAAGAAAGACAAAATTAACAATGCCTGAGTAATCCTCTTCTATAAACAGTTTCTTCTCGCTGTCGCTTGTTACTTCATTGTGAACTGATCCAAAGGCATGTTTACAACAGCTTCCCTCAGGAGTGATTGGTCTAACCTTGAATATAACAGCCATTTGGGGACCAGTTTTACGATGAAATGTGATTTTTAGAGGAAGACACCAAGCAGTTAGTTTCAGGGTTAGTAAGTGTGGAGAATTTGTATGTGAGTTATAATGTAAACCATTAAATACATAGGTATGTATAATGAAAATTATACAATGTATTTCGACTAAGGGTTTCTAAAACGAAAGGGGGTTGTTCTATATCCTTTTTTACATAATATGATAGGTCGGCGTTTCACCACTATCACACCCGCTAAATGGCAGGTGGCGATGCGGACTAAGATGTAGCACGCTTTCTTAGAAGATACCTATTGACGACTCAGTTAGCACAATGGTCATCATGCCGGACTGCCAAATACAGGGTTGAGGGTTCGATTCCCGCCTCGGACAAGTATTTATGCTTAGATATTTGTCTGTGGTCTGGTTGTTTCTATGTATTACAATTATAAGTACAAAAGAAAAGTATATCCGTCGTCTAGCACCCATAACACTAGTCTAGTTACTTAGCTTGGGGCTAGATGGCGATGTGTGGAATGTCCTGCAATATTTATTTATTTATTCACACGTCAGGAAAGAAGAAGACAACTGATTCCATTCCCCGTACGAATAAGGAATGCCGAAGCAATGCTTCTACTATTCTATTCCCAAAACTACCACTATGCCGAGTCTTATCCAAATCGGTCCGTCGTTTGACCGTGAAGTGGGAACAAACAAACAAACAAACTTTCGGATTTATAATATTAGTTAGGATGTCTCAGGCACTACAGATCCTTAAAACGCATGAATTAAAACTTCCTGGCACTCGTAAATCATCTAACAACCTCTATACCTACTATTAAAATTATTAAAGCAAAATATTTTCAGCGTGAACATTTGTAAAACTGAAAATAACATAAAAACAGTCAATGATCGAGTAGAGTTGGTAACTTTTGACGTGAAGTACGAGTTCGACGAACACAATAATAAATCGTACCATTTGTACCACACCTCAATCCATTCAGAGTCATTAAACAAAACCTGGAGCCATTTATAAAATAAAAATTACAACCAGGACTATTGGTTGCTGATTCTGTATTTTGATTCGTATTTTGTATGTAATTTGATAGGTAGCTTCTGTTATGTTTACTGGTCTGATATTTTATACATTTTTATTATAACTTAAGTATTATGTAATTTAAGTATGAGTTTCTACCCTCAATTTCGTATATAAATAATATTTATTTTTCTTTTTACTCCCTTATTTTGAGTAACTATCTTGCGCCTAAAAGGATGAAATTGATAGCCCACAAACACAGGGTATCCTTGGGTGGGGACCAAACGTTCGTAAACCTAATATTTATCAATAAATATTTAACCTAAAATACGACGAACACTATGTGCTTCACTTTTTAATGAAAACATATATTTGGATTTCTTTCAGATTATCTCAGTTCTCAGAGAAAAACGCTTTTAGCATGACGTAGTTTCACAGCAGATCCTCGTTAGCGACACACAGCACACAAAATCCTGAATTACTAATGTATTGACACTAAACCGGCGATTATAACTATGTGCATTATAAAGCAGAGTCAAGAAAAGACTCCAGTTTTGGACAGTACATAATCGACAGGGGAAAACAACTTGGCCTATTGTGATTAGTGGACTGGATATTGGAAAACTATGTGTACTATGATGTCTGTATTAATAATTGAAATTAATTTACGGATGTAAATAATTTTATTTTATATTTATAAAACTTTTATAGACAAAAAATAAAAGCTTCGAGTAAGTAACATTTGAGAAATAAATTAAATAAAAGTATATATTTAAATATTTTTTATTGATTCAATGTTAAAAGTTACAGAATCACCAAACTGGACCTCCATTTAATCATTAAGCTATTAAATGAATAAAAATTACGATCAAAACCTGGAATTAAAGCGGTTATAAAAGCTTCGAGTGAGGTTTATTATTTTACAGCTGTAAGTGTTAGCGATCAATTTTATTTATAACATAACGATTATACCGCTATTAGGGCAATGTAAGAAATACTGCCCTTTGTAAGGGTGCAATCTACCATGATTTGTTTCGATTTTTATAGAAGCTGGGATTTTAATTGTAGGATACGAATAAGTGTTTTAAAGTGAACTGCTCGCTTTATTATTAAGTTAAATAATAATACATAAAATTTAATCAAACTAACATTTTTTTAAAGATGAGTGAAAGGTTCTTCTGCCTGTTTTCCGCAAATATGCCTCTTTAATTGAGTCATTTTTGCATTAAGATGGAGTAGGCCTGCCCCGTACCTATACCCAGTAATTACCCTTTTAGGCTTAGTCCTCCGTGTCCTGAAGAAAAAACTCGTCAAAAGTCAATACGTCGAGATAACGGCTGTCCTAATCCTACCAGCGTATCCCCCCTGGTATGACTAAGTGGAATTGTTTTTCCCCCTATCCCTACCGTTGAGTTACTAGTAGGGAAAGGTGGAAAAAAAATCCACCTATCCCTACCTAGTACTACAAAGTAATGTCAATTACAAAAAATAATTATTATGTGGAGAGAAAATATCAAATTGTATTTTTAACTATGTAACTACTATTAAGTACTACTGGTTGATCTTGAAAACAAAACAAAAGTAGGCCGCGGGTTTCATCACGATGTTTTTCTTCATCATCATCACTACATAGTATAAAACAAAGTCGCTTTCTCTATCCCTATGTCCCTATATCCCTATGTAGGTATGCTTACATCTTTAAAACTACGCAACGGATTTTTATGTGGTTTCTTAATAGATAAAGTGATTCAAGAGGAAGGTTTATATGTATAATACATGCATAATATAGCCGTGCGAAGCCGGGGCGGGTCGCTAGTCTAATAATAAATGAGCAATGTTAATAGGTACGCGCACATACCTACATTTTCATTAGTAGAAAAAAATATTGGTGCACAGCACGACTGGGATTCGCACCCATCTTTTTTTAATGCAAGTCGAGGTATCTAGGTCAACACTACTCATCAACCTAAGAATGACAAATCCTACTTACAGAAAAACATAAAATAGAGTCACCGTCGTTTGTATCTCATTAAAATGGCAACCTAAAACGTACATAAAAACTCTGACTTTAGACTGTCGGCCGAGATCTTTGGCAGGCAAATAAAGCATTGGCCATTAGAGACGACCCGCATCGGAGGCCGGACGGGTAAATTGTAACAAATGGCCACCCTACACCCCACCCGCTAGTTTAGGGTTACCAGACTTGACATAAGCCAGTTTTTACCACGACCTTCTAAGAAAAAACATACCAGAACTTACTTTTAATACTAGAAACGGAAATACATCGGTATACAAATACGACGTAAATTTTTGTAAACAAAAAAAAAACAAAACACAATCGATCATCCGTACCTAATTTAAAAACCCACAAAGACGAATCGCCCGTTCATAATTCGAAATCGGCCGTTGATAAAAAAGCAAAATGGCCGCGCTTCGAGCAACCGGCATTTATTAACCCTAACATAATCCCCGGGTCCAGAGTGATAAATACGGGGTGCGCCCTTAACTTTTACTCGTGACTCATTATGGTATTTAAATAATTCGTGCCGGAGTGAGTTGTGATTTATTATAGTCTGCGTGACACGGGTATAATCTCCGTTCGAATATGACAGTCGGTGTGCGTGCGTGGCGAAGATGTTTATCTCCGCGGTTTGTTGAGCGAAGGGTTGCGTGCCTCCTGAAAACGGAAGACTGTTCCAAGGTTGCTCCCTTAATTTGCCGTCTTAAAGCTATTGTTTACAAACGTCTCTTGTTTAGTGAATACAAACTCCACTTAGGCTGAAACTCGAGCTTGTTTTCGCTTTTCGCACTTCAATAACTTCTTGATAAAATTAAATTAAGCGATTCGTGGACTTCTAATTATTGTATAGTGATGGGTAAGTAGATCTTAGTTAGGGTTCTTGTTTCAATTGGGATTTCGCAAGTAGAAGGTTTTGGTTTGTTTTGTTTAGAGTATCATATTTACTGTTTAATCGGCTTTGAATTGGCTTCTTGTTAATAAATAGATAGGTAACTTTATTTGTATAATAGAAAGGAACATAGAACACGATATACACAAAGTAAAATTATAGCTGGAAAGTATAAATTGGACGAATGGGCGACATAACGCTGAACTTACAACTGCCGCCGCAAAATGGCTGAAAAACTTGGATATAGAGGTTTGATCCACGCAGGATGAATGCCATACGCCATGATGATGATAACGCTGAAAGCGATTTTCTTCTGGGTCTATAAAGTTTAAGGGCCTGGAAAAGAACTGATTTAGCTTTAAAACTAGCAAATATTTTCATTAATATATATTTTAAAAAATTCTAAATAGCGTACTAAAATTAATTGAAAAAAATTCTTCATTAATTTGGAATTAGACTAGGAAGCAGTGGAGGGCTTTGTAGTGGAACGGAATATGCTTTAAACTAAAATGAATAAATAATAATATTTTGAATAGTCGTACGAAGACAGGCGATGATATCAAGGCATTAACTTTGAAGGCTTACTCCAAGGAGATATGTATTTTTTCTGGCAAAATGTAGGTACTACATTGTACTACGTAGGCTGTGACAATTTGGGTACTTATTTTTCCCAACAGTACTTTACAACTTCCAGAGCTAAGATAACAAAAAGTAAATCAAGCAACAGTAACCTTCGCCAATACAAAAAAAAATCGTCATAAACACACGAAACAAGCTAACATCGATTGTATTCTATAGTAGTCGATAGTATTCGATAGTCACGCCCACTTTCTCTGCGAACACATCCGATAATCGAGAAGTATCGGATAAATAACCGTAATCGACAGTCCGGTCACGTCCCTGCCGCAGTGTTGTACCGGCACAGTACCGGTGCAACTTGATTGAGGTGCGAAACATGGATGTGGCAAACACGTCTACGAGTTGAAATACCTACCAGATGGAGGCGGCTTTTTGGCAATTTGCCATTCTTAAACACGCTTCATGAGATCCAGCCTGGTGAGAGACAAACAAACGGACGGACAGAGAAGTCTTTTTAACACGCTTTTATTAGTTTCACCTGTATGTTTGCTTGTATGTATGTAACCGACTCCTTTGGGCACGATTTTGCCCCACTTAGAATGATCAGATTTAATTCAAACTTTGCACACTTGTCAAAGACCGATGACAATGCAATATTATGATAACATGGTGCTGATCTGATGATGGAGCTGGAAGGTGGTCATTGGAACTTCGCAATGAAACGACACAACCCCATCGAGTTTGGGCTCGTTAGAATCGTCTTGACGAGTAGTTTGTCTTTCAATGGTAACCAGGGTCTGATGATGAAACTGGAAGGTGGTCATAGGAACTTCGCAATGAAACGACACAACCTCATTGAGTTTGGGCTCGTTAGAATCGTCATGACGATTAGTTTGTCTTTCAATGGTAACCAGGGTCTGATCTAACATATTTCGGTAATAAAGACCAAAAAGTATAAAATAAATTAATAGTTTAAAAAAACTAAAAAAAACACGCTTATAAAAAATCCAACTAAAAAAATAGAAAATAAAATTTAATAAATTTGGATTAAGAATATTGTAAATAGTAAGCGTGTTACATTGTGATTGCAAAAGAAAAATAATGAAGGTGTAGCATCACAATGTAACACGCTTACTATTAACAATATTCTTAATCCAAATTTATTAAGTTTTATTTTCTATTTTTTTAGTTGGATTTTTTATAAGCGTGTTTTTTTAGTTTTTTTTTAATATGATGGGTCAGCGTTTGACAACTATCACACCCGTCAGATGGCAGGTGACGATGCGGCCTAAGATGTAGCACGCTTTCCTAGGAGATACCTATTCACTCGCCACCCAAATTGTACACGTCAGAAAAGATAATCGCAGGCAACTGATTCCATTCCCTTGCAGTGCTTGTTGCAGTGTTACTTTCTTAGTAATGGGGTCCCATTTTTAGGGTACGGAATGCCTTGATAGACGGTAGCAGCAGATGTCTAAGAAGCTGGATAAGTTCTTGTAGAGCAAAAACTAACGACGTTGTCACTCCCTTTCTTATGAGGGGATTTTTAAGACCTGTAGGTCAAAATTATTGTTTTAACCTAACTGGAGTAAACGCATATCGCACGGCAAATCTGAAAATAAAATTACCGTTTTTTTGCATAGATTGACTACATTATAATTGAATTAAATAGAGTAGCAAATACCACAAATATAAAACATCTGAAACCCTCGTGGACAAAGACAACTCGTTTTGAAATGACCAGCAATTAAGGTCCAACTAATAGCAAGTATAATAAAAGTAAAAGGTACCTACAGCTACCACCTCAAAAACTTCGAACATCTTTGTAACATATTCACAACATACTGGCGTACAATTGAGGTATTCGCGCGAAAAAACACCCTCACGAGGTGCAAGCTCGTGCAACCTAGCACGTCCGTGCTACGTGATGCTCCAGAGCATTATGATTTTATTTGGAGCACTTTGCTTATTTCTAAGGCCGTGGCCAGATCTAAGGCGAATGTTCGTTTCTCGTTGTCGCCAACGAACTTCGTTTTCGGTCATCGGCAATATGCCTGGCCACATATTATATTCATAAAGACAGATCCCACCAGAACGCACAAATATTTATAAAAACATTTGCGCAAATTAATATATTAATAAATTAATATTGCATGAAACCCTCCTCGGCTTGGTTGACTTCAGAGTTATTGACGAGTTATTTCCTCTAGACACGGCAGACAAAGCTGAGAGGGTGGGGTAGTAGGTAAAGCCTACTCCATGTAATTTTCCAGGTACTACGGCTAATATTAACAAACAGGCAGTTAAGGTATGTCGCGAATATTATCTAGAACTAGTAGATCTGGCCACAGCCTTAGTGCAGCTGAACGACTGATACAGCCAGCTGGGAACACTGGGTTCGTAGTAATAGTAAATCTCGAGTAAGAGGCGATTCAAGCTTTGCAGTAAGTTATTACTTGAGTTGAAACATGTGCAATGTGCATGTTAGACCGCCGCGGTGTCACTGCGACTTGAATTGTAGTACATAAATTAGTATTTATTTCTAACGCATTAGTTTTGTTTCAATCAAGTTGGGATTGCTGGACAAATGACATGAGCCAACTAAGCCGCGGGTTTTATTGACATATTACTGGTGTCATCACGATGATTTCCTTTACCGTAAGAGCAATTTCAATCAGCTCATATAGTATGCATGGTTGCAGATTCAAGTCTTGCTGTGCAATATTTGGAGACGCTTTTTTATTTTTTATTGTGAATGGCCTGTACTGGGCTATCTGAAAATATTTTTCAAGGAAAAATACGTCTTCAAAAATTGCAATTGAGACGAGATTCGAACTTTAACTTTTTCTATGTACAGTATGGGTCGTAAGTAAATGATCAGTTTACTACAATAATACTATCAACAAGTATTGGAGTTACGACCTTCTTCTAATAGACGTTACACACAAACTTGAATTAAAAGTACTCAGTGTGATTATTATTTTCAACATGTTAGCTATGTCTTTAATTGGCAGTGTGGTATAAGCCGCCGCCCGCTACACCAACCGACGTGGGTTCGATTCACAGGTTACGTTGTTATTATGTTCAAATAGTGCTGCACAGGATTGTAAACGTTTCGGTGGGCAGAGACTTTTAACCGAGGATTGTACCTATTTCACCTGAAAATTATTCTTCAACATAAATGTTCAAAGCTATCGAAATGTTCCTCTATATAGTTATATAGTTCGATCGCTTGCAATCAGTCGATGCAGACGTTGTACCTAATCCAATGTTCTCACAGAAACAGGCTATAGGTAACCATATTTACAATCAAACCGCACACGAATCGAGATACATTTCTTGATATTCGTTTCTTAAGAGGGTTACATAACGGGGACTTTGCCATACAAAAAGAAATGAGCTCTTTTCACTTAATATTGTTTGAGGTCGATGTTTCTTTATTTTGTGAAAGTAATTAATCAAATACAAACTAGACTCCTCCATTTCCTTAATTTAAAAAAAAATATTTATAGTTGAAAATGAAACAAGTTTAATCGCGTTTATTTTCTATTGGGTTCAAGTCGCGAAAACCTTAGATAAAACGAATTTCAAAAGTTACAGGTACCTAAATTATATTACATAATTATACTTTTTTGAAATAATACAACGGGTAAGCTCATAATATAAAAGTTTTGTTATTATGTAAAATAAAACAGAAAAAGTCAAAGTTTTAAAATTTATGACCTTCTTGTATTTTTTACTACATGCCATAGCAAATAATTATTTTTTGACATTTTAAAGCTGTTTCTAGCCTTAATGAGTCTAACGAACGATAAAACATGCAAAAATAGAAATAAAAATAAAAAATTTACTTTTGGACGTCACTTCTTCGACCATCCTGTATACTCGTAGTCTTTGCGTATTCTTGGATGATGTGCTAGGGTACATATAATTTTTTTTGTTAAAACCTTTTCAATACTGCTCTTAGATGAGTAGGTACCTAAAGATTGTTACAAAAATCACCATGTTGCTCCAAACCAATTCGTTTGAAACAAACATATATTAGTACGGAAAGAGGTGGCACATTAGTGTGAAACAAATTGTAGGTGTCGCTGTCTCACAAGTGTCAAAAAAAGTGTGAAATATTTGACATCGAAAATGACCAAGTTAATGTTGACATAGAGACGTCAGGTTTATTTTTACAAAATTATTCCCCTTTAAGTCATTAACAACATACGTTAATTACAAAATAAAAGGGCCAGTGATTTTTGAAATATTTTAAAAAGTAAAAAAAACTTTGAACTGACTTTTCTCGAAAACTGTCAACAATTATGACATAAAACTTGGCACACTAATAACTAGTATTATGACCAATACATAGGATATATACATTGGCAAATAACGCCAGGGGCATTTTTTGTTACCTTACCCGGCTATAGCCTTTTGTTGCAATTTAGGTGATGACGACAGGTACGCCTTGTAAAGAAAATTCTATAATATGTGATCTTCTTAATAAAATGTGTTGCTAAATTTTATGTCCCATAACTTAAATTGTTAAAATCTTCGTTCAATTTTCGAATGTATTCCGATTGGTTGAAAGTTGTTTGTGGTTTATTTTCTAGCGTCAGTTACGGTTTATCGGATAGTGAGTTGGCAACATTGAATCGTGAAGGGAACACCACCGTATAAATGTTACAGTCAAAACGTTAGAACCGAAAAGGTTGGTCAAAATTAGTTTTGACTGCTTTTCTTAGTTTAAAGTAGATTTGACGTCAGTGGAAACTACTTTTAACCGGGCAAATCCAGTATTGATCAATTATTATTTTCAGTCATTACAGAAAACAGGTACAGGTACCGCCGTTTCGGAGTAAATAGAAATATTAGAGTGCACAAACAAACACCACCTCACCTTAAATGCATAATGCATAGGTAGATTAGGTAGGTATACTGATCGTCCTTCATTTCGTCGTGGGTAAAAACCACTTTTGTCTAACCTCTTCGGTCAAGAACTCCACGACCTATTCTTGTCATCTCCATTCTTTCGTCATACAACCAGGCAGACTGGTGTGCGGCACCGATTCATGGAGGACATACCAGACGTTCGCAATATGCTATTTGCTTCGTCATTCTTTATTCGTACTGCAAGGGAATGGAATCGGTTGCCTGCGTCTGTCTTTCTTGACGTGTACAATTTGGGGGTCTTCAAGTCGCGAGTGAATAGGTATCTTCTAGGAAGGCGTGTTACATCTTAGGCCGCATCGTAACCTACCATCAGCGAGGAGTGGTAGTGGTCAAACATATGTATAAAATTAAAAACCTCTACGGTCAAAACTCTTTTTCTCAGTCAAAAGTAGTTTTAACCTATTATAGAATTCTGACTGCAACATAAATAACGTTGCACAATAAAGTTGGGCTAAATCAAGCAGCATTGTCGACTCGTGTTAGCTGATGTGCGACCGCTGATTTTTTATTTGATATCTCAATAAACCCTTGTTTGAAGTTTGAGGGCCAGACTTCGATGTTTTTTTCCAAGGAATTTATATTTTTTACCCTATTGTGTGAGCGAGATTTATTTAAAGTTTTGTTTGGTTAGGTCGTGTTATAATGATGTTTATTGATGGCTCGGAATTTTAAATTGTAGTATGTTTTTGTTCTGGGCTTAAAGTGAATTGTGGATAAACATTTGAGGAGTTATTTGGCTGTTTGGAGGAGTCACTTTATGTAAGGTACATATTTACCACAAGTAGTTTGCTTGGGTGAGTTTACGGGGACGGATTTATCACAATGGCTTTAAAACGCACGTGAATAAGCCAAAAAACCACTAATGAACAATGTTTGTCGATTGTCGTGTTAATGTGTCAACTTCTTAGTATATTTAAACCTATAATAGGTATAAGAAACATTCGTAGAAGTATAACAAATCACAGCAAGACCCGTTATATAAGTTAACAGAATTATTAAGGCCCTGATTTAACCGTAAATTTTTAATACAATCCTCGCGGCTACCGTATGGCGCTGGTAAACCATATGCCATATGGCAATCGTGACAAATCTTTTCGTCTGAATTTAAAGGGTATTGCTCTCTCCATGTATATGTATTCTTCTACTAGCTGCTCCTCGCGGTTGTCACGATTCCGTAAAGTGACCTACTTGTTATCCAGGTTCTTAGCTAGCAATCGGTTCAGTAGTTTTTGCGTGAAGGAGTAACAAACACACACATATATACTAATACACAATTTCCTTTCTGAAAAACTTGCTAGAGTTCCTTTACATTATCTAGATACCAGCATTATAACACACTATTACTGTATACACACACATGTAAGGAGACAAGCGGTTAAAGCTTTATGAAATAACCACTAAAACCCATTGGTGTTCCGCCAACAGTCAGGGTCCGACGGAATACTTAGGCAATCATGCAGTGACTCCGTCGCCGGTCGAGTTGTCTCTTAGGACCCAACTTCAAGCAGGTCCCTCTTGCTTGCTCCATCTCAGAAATTATATAGGTACCTACCTACCAGTAGCGAGTAGTGAAATTTCTTTGAAGACCGATAAACTACCGCACAATTCACAGATTGAACACTTTTGAGTAAACACACGCACAACAATCTAATTAATATTTATTTTTGTTGTTTTTTATTTATTTTTTTCTTTTTGTACTTTGATTTTATTTTATTTGAACTTTGGATTTATGATGTATTAAATTGTATTGAATTTAGGTATTAATTGTAATTTGTAATCGGATTAATTTGTGTATCAATAAATAATTCATTTTTTATCTAAATAATTATGTAGGTAAGTAATTTTGTGAGCAGATTTTGATTATTTTACGTTATTTTGTACCTAAAGGTAAGCCAACTATGAATCACGTTGTATGGATCCCTCGCTACTGATACCTACATAACAAATCAAAAAAACTGTCCATAAATCAGTATCCCCAGTGAAATCCCTCGAGATGACAGGTGCGCATACGCATATGTTCCATTCGATATTTAAATTATTTAAACGTAGCAAATTGGTCCTTTCGCCTTACGATTATGAAATGAGAAATAAAATGATTGCGGTTTTTAGTTTTTTTGATGATATTTTTTAAGTTAACGATGTAAGAACTTCATGGAGTATTTTGGTTATTGAATTGAATACCTAGTAGGTAACAGATGTTTGCGAAAGAAAAGAAATAAAAGACATTTATTGTGATATGAGTTTGAAATTTCTCTTTTTTTAATAATACAGTATAGTGTTGGAAATTGAACCACTACCTCAACCGATGGTAAGTGACGGTGTCGTCTCAAATGTAGCACGCTTACCCACCCTCATGGCTTGAAGACTCTCAAATAAGTCCTTCGAGGAACGCTAGTAAAGGTAGGAAGACTGCAGTGGAACCAGAACTTTCCAAATTTATCCACCTTTTGTGGCCTTAGGTATCGGAACACGGACATTACGGACAAGTCTGCTGGGTGGTGCGACAAGTCGCAGAATTTCCACCAGGAGATGGCTTCTTTACCACCACCCAGGGGTCATCTAGGACTGAATTACAAGGACGCAAGCAATATGAACCCCCAAAATGAATTAATATTTATTTCGTCGAATTCGTATAGCCAAAACGTAAGGCTGCATTTATGTTGAAAGCTGTTAGAATTTGTTTTGTTTAATTCTACGTGAATGCAAACTAAGTTTAAATGTCATTAAATACTAGCTGCGCCCGCATAAGTCCCGATCCCGTGGGAATTTAAAAATAAAATATAGCTTTCCTCGATGAATGAACTATCCAATGCAAAAGTATGTTTTTCAATTTGAGCCAGTAGTTCCTGAGATTTGAGACTCTTCAGCTTTATAGTATTAGTATAGATTTTTTAAAAGAAATACTAGCTGCGCCTCACCGTTTCACCGGTGCAATTCCGTTCATAATTTTTGTAAATTTTCAACAATATTTTCTTCCCAAACATTTCCCTTGACTCTCCCAAATATTTCAAAACCAAAAGACGCCAAATCGGTCCAGCCGTTTTCAGGTTAGGGCGTGACCAAGGGAAATAGGGATCCATTTTTAGTCAACGCTACTATTTCTAGCGAAGGTAGTCACTACAAAGTAAAAAACCTTCTAATAAATAATTTAACTCCACACTCCAGCCATTAAATTGTTTCTAAACGATCTCCAAATAGAAGTTTACATCGGTACCGCCATCAAAGCTACTTTTAAAACCTATTTGGTACTAAACATTTAAAAAAAAGTCCACGAAATAAAAGTCAGAATCGACGATACAACAGTAATTAATTAAATTGAATTAATTAAATCGTATAAATTAATTCGGTTTAATTAAATTAATTAAACTTCTCCGTAGTACAGTGACGGACAGATGTTTTTTTTAAGAAGCTATTTGTTAAATTGAAGGGTCTCTTGATGGGTTTTATCTGGTAATTTGTTTAATGAAGGACTGCTAATGAGGGCAGCGTTTAGATTTCACTAGCTTTGTCTGGTTGTTGTACCCGTGTAAGTCCGAATCCCGTGGGAATATTATGATAAGAAAAACCGGTCAAGTCCGAGTCGGACCCGGACATGAAGGGTACTATACCACTTTAATATTATTTTTCTGTTTTTAGTATTTGTTCTTATAGCGGCAACAGAAATTCATAATCTGTAAAAATTTCAGCTGGTTTAGCTATTACCAAGACCCAATTGGCACAATGGTCCATGCCGGACTGCCAAACACAGGGTTGCGGGTTCGATTCCCGCCTCAGACAAGTATTTATGCTTAGATATTTGTCTGTGGTCTGGTTGTTTCTATGTATTATAAGTATACATTTACAAAAGTCAAGTATTTATGTAGTATATCCGTTGTCTAGCACCCATAACACAAGTCTAGTTACTTAGCTTGGGGCTAGATGGCGATATGTGAAATGTCCTGCAATATTTATTTATTATTTATTTATTACGGTTCATGAGATACAGCCTGGTGACATACAGACGGACAGACGGACGGACAGTGAAGTCTTTGTTAATTTAATTATCATAATTTACAGAAAATTAGAAGATAGGGCAACTCCATTGTAGGCAGCGAGACCTTAGGTGTTGTTGTAGGTTACTCAGTTCAATGTTAGGAATAAATTATTGTTTGACAGCGCAAACTCGTCCCAACGTGGGCCTTAGGTATTTAGGACGAATTCAGATGGAACCAATACTTTCCACCGATTTAGCTCTAAGTACCTATAGGTTAGTGGACCTAAAACTCTTCCACTAACTTCTAAATAATATTGGCCTGTACATTTATTTTAGACGAGCTGTCCCAGCAAACGTTGTGTTGCCTGCATATTAAAAAAAATCATACAAATCGGTTTAGGTGGAATTTGGCAACTATAACACCGCGACACGATTGACATCAATATTTATACGATACTATCAACTGTTTAGCCTTCCCGGAACCGGTATTTTAAAAATCAAATTGTCTTGTAAGTACCTATTATGTATTACATTTATTACGAATCGTTTGTATGGGAATTGGGAGTCTAGAAAAGTGTTGTTTTTAGACATTTTCAGGCAATTTTTTTAATTTTTCTCTCCGTATAAATCATCCTTGTACCTACCTTATTGAGAATAAGCGAAATCATACTGGAAGTATTATGCAACAAAAATATTTGTGCTAGTGTCATTATCCAAGGGAGAAAACAGTCGACTACGTTTGTATGGAGATAGCGCCGGTATACTCTTTTACCTTAATAGCGCACATAAATAACATCTAAAACTATACAATTCTAGTAACGTCTAAACTCCAACTTCATCTCTATTTCACACAATTTAAGATACTTACTTAGGTAGTGGCTTAGATAAAAATGATTAAAAGTGTTGGAAGAAAAAAGAACTATCTAGGTAGATAGGTTCTGCGTGTTTGGAATACTAAACTAGCTCCTGTGAGTTTATTCTGATAGAAAATAGTGTATGAGATGTTTAAGGCTATTTTCTATCCGAAAATAATAGTAAAAGGAACGATTTATATAAAGTACTAGACTACCTAGACTAAAAAAGTGACTATAAACCAATTACCTACATGTTTTCACATATGTACCTATAATATGTTGTTAATATAATAATATAACACGCAATTGTCTGCTAAAATAAACAAATTTGGTAATAAAAAAATGTAGGCAACAGTCCTTACGGAACCCTGAAATGACAAATTTTGTTAGTACTAAGAACCAGGCAATTAAGTAAAAAAGCAAGGATATTAAGCAATAAGGGCATCACTCACTATATAGTTTAAAACAAAGTCGCTCTCCTGTCTCTATGATTAGATATGTATGATTAGATCTTTTAAAATATGCGACGGATTTTGATGCGGTTTTTTTTAATAGATAGAGTGATTCAAGAGGAAGGCTTCAGTACATAAAACAAAACTACCACGCGTACGAAGTCGCGGACAACAGCTAGTTGATAATAAATGCGAAAAACAATAAAAGCTAAAAATTAAGGTAAGTTTTAGTCATTTTATTAGATCTAGTGGGGCCGTTTAGTCTTACTTTATAACCGACTTTAAAAAAAGGGCAAGTTTTCAATTAGTCACGTTTTTTTCTTGTCTATCCTCACCGATTAATTACTCAAAGACGGCTCAACCGATTTAAACAATTTTTTCATCAATACATTTCCACTATCTCTATTCGAATTTCACAGAATCGGCCCCTTGGTCTAGAATCTAGACTAAGGTGTCGTAACACTTAATATCACTATGATAAAATTGAATTACGTCATGTCTTCATACTCGAGTAGAGATAGCAGAAAAAGCTTCTCAACTTTTAAAAGAAAAATGTTTTTTCTATTTTATACAAACAAATAAATTAGGTGTAAAAAAGAGCAAATCTTTTTTTTGTTCAGAGTTTATACATTTTTTCTAGGAGCGTTTCCGGTAAAAAACTCTACCTCTTTTTATTGCAATCATATTTTCATTATCTTAAAAACAATTGCTTTACCCTTGTAAGTTTCGTTCTCGTGGAATTATCGAGATAAACATAAAAAAGTATATATAATCTTCTCCTATTTTAAAGTCGATTAAAAAGTATGTTGATTCCAAGGACTCAAATTCATATAGAAAGTTTTATTAAAGTCAATTCAGTTGTTTTAGAGTCAAAAACTTTAATAACAAAATAAGTAAGTAAATAAAAAATAACATCTTGAAATCGATTTAGACAGGAACCAGGTGGCGAATTATCACCACCTAGCCCCAGGCTTAGCAACTAGGCTTAAGTTATGGTGCCCATACTTTTCTTTTGTAAATAAAATACATACACAAAAAATATCTGTACATAAATATTTGTTTGAGGCGGTAATGAAACCCACACCACCTGCATCGAAAGCGGTTGTTCGTCCATCACGCCACAGAGGTGGTAGAATTGATTGAGAAAATAATTTAAATTATTATGTATTTAAATTTGTATTTTTTTTTCGAACAGTACTCACACCTGGTAAGCTTTTCGATTCTGTGCGAGTCCTGTAGCAGTATTTTAAATTAAGTTAAAATATTGATTTATGAAGAACGTTTTTATTCTTTCGCTTCTAACTGACTTTGAAAATGAATGGATTTAATAAAAGAGATAATTTTGTACTTAAGCTTAAAACCAGGCGAGGATTAACTTCAAGTTAGGATAGCATGTAAAAATAAGTTTAAAATAGGTTTTTTTTATTTCCTTACCGTCGCATCACACAAGTGCTTAGTGTGACAGACATAGCAGTGTCTAATTACTACACTGATAAACCAACCAAATAATTTCCTCATCTTTACACATTAGTGTGACGGTTATTTACCCGTCGTATTTTCCGATAAAATTAAAAAAAAATTAGGTCTTCGTTTGACCACTATCTCACACGATGGTAGGTGAAGATGCGGTCTAAGATGTAGCCCGCTTTTCTAGAAGATACCTATACGTTGTGACTCAAAGACCCCAAAATAAACGGGAGTGTAAAGGGACGCGAGTGAAGAAAGAAAGTCCTACCTGAGACCTTCAAAAATTAGTACCTAACTACAATTTCCTAAATGTTCTAATTAATTTGCATTTTTTAAGGGTTTTCTAATTAATTACGTCAGTCAACTAGAAAGGACGGGTAATTGTAGTAGAACTAACTTCTTTTTAACAACTTTTTTAGTCTTGCTAATACGACCCACTCTAACGTGGTCGTACTATACAGGGTTATTGGTTATAGTATATAAGAAAGCCGTTGAGGGGTAATTCTGTGCACCTCAACAACCAAGTTTTTACGACTTTTAGAAATTAAAACATTTTAGGATTTTTGTTTACCTATTCGAAAATCTCAGATTTTTTAAAATAAGGGAGCAGCTTAGTAGTCGATAAAAATAAGTATAGTCTTAAGGTTAATGACCTCTTCATGTAAGTAACAGCTTCTTCTTCTATAACGTCAAAGAGATTAAATGTAATTTGCCCAAAATTTGATGACGAATATGGGCATATGAAAATGTTCGATAAAATATTTGAATTTCCAAAAGTCGTAGAACAAAAGTTGATGTTTAAGAGGAAAGGGTACCGGAGGCTCTTTCCATACAAACTATTAGAAACGTAGTCGACTGTTTTCTCCCTGGATCATGACACTAAAGCAAATATTTTTGGTGCGTAAAACTTATAATTGCCATGACCATGCCCCTATTTTTTGAGTTTTTTAATTTTTTCAATTTTAATTTCTATGATAATTAGAAAATGAAAAAAACTAAAACATAGGGGCATAGTCATGGCAGTTATGGATTTTGTGGCACAAAAATATTTGTGCTAGTGTCATTATCCAGGGAGGAAACAGTCGACTACGTTTGTATGGAGAGCGCGCAGGTACCTGGGATACCTGGTACAGGGTACCAGGGATATTTCAATAAATATCCCTCAATCACATTCTTATACAATTACCAATAACCCTGTCTAAGATACATACAAGTGTTAGTACGTATTGGGATACCTGGTACAGGGTACCAGGGATATTTCAATAAATATCCCTCAATCACATTCTTATACAATTACCAATAACCCTGTCTAAGATACATACAAGTGTTAGTACGTATCGTTCCCCGCAAGAAGTTTAATTGTATTTCTCGCGTGGACAAGACAATTACAATCCATTTCTGTTTTATTTTACACTTCTCTCTGATAAAAGGGTTAATTCACGTTTAGATTAAAGTCTTGGTTGTCTGAATGGGTTCTTTTATTTTGTACTGAAATGGGACGAAGAAAATGTGGAAAAACTACAGTTAGTTCGACAGAATGTCTTTAGCTGTCGGTAATATACTGTACGATAATGCACTGAGCGACATCACGCCGTTAACTAACCAACTACGCTTTGTAAGACTACAACAAAAATATTTGTTTCAGAAACAAAAGTTTTTGACGGGGCGGGAATCCAACCAGCAAATTTTTGATCAGCGAATAACCATTTTTTCCCATACTGCGGCGAGGCGATACGGTGGCGATCCTTTTCCGAGTTGATATGTGTGCTACGACCCTAAAGTATTTTTATATCGTATAAATGTTTTTGATTTTGACTGTACTTTTTATCATATCGGGTAGCGTTGGGAGTTTTTGTTAGGTATTTTAAAATCGGGTAGAGTCGGGATGTAGCTACTTTTTACCTCACAGACAAGAGTTCTCCCACTGAACCACACCTGTAATCAAATAACTTCTAGAAGCCCATTAAAGTCAGACTTAATCTCCACAAGTTCTTTTTCACTTTCAAACGGCGAAAAAATGCCCACGTTTCACCTATCCAATTGGATGAATTATAATTTTATTGCATCGTGTAATTTATATGAAATTACGATCGTCTGCGTACTCCGGTACGAATATGAGCGTTCACTTATCTTTGTGAACGTCTACGGAATTATAATCAGTTCGTTTTGCGCCCTTAAATTTACTTTTTCCTTGCCTTTGAGGGCTTGGTGTGCATTTTCCTTATACTTACCTCCTTCGTTGATTCAAAAGAAGTCTAGCACAAAATACTTATTACGTCTTAGTAAACAATATTACTATCTTTCAACCGTGACTTCGTCCGCGTAGAGGCTTCCAAAATTTCAAAATCAGATATCTACGTCGGTCTGTCCCTATGCCAAATTTTTACCTCAATCCGTCCTTTGGTTTGAGCTATGCGTTGATATATCAGTCAATCAGTTAGGACTTTACATTTTTATATTTATAGAATTTCTAAAACCAAGTGCCATATTGGAAATTCAATATTTTATTAGACCATAGATTTTTGACACAAAGCAAAAATAGAGTTTTAAATTGTATTATAAATGTATGGATAAATCTAGATTTTAAAATCGAGAATTAGCAATTTTACTCGATACTTTATTCATATACCTATGTAGGTGTTTATGTCCGTATTTAACTGTAGGTACATATCTAAAAAAAACTTTTTTGACAACAAAAATATTGTAAAGGAAAAGCATCAACTATTACATTGGGTCCTATGTCGATACGCTTCGAGGCCACTTGTTACCAATTAAATTCAGTGAACACAACTCTGCAGCCTTTCGCATTTTTCACGAATGCGTGGACAAACATAAAACGAATCGAATTGGATTCTTTCATTTGGAAAAGTTAAATAGTTTTTTATTATTATTTTTGAAGTACATTTTTATAACCCCAAAAGTGTAAACCACGGTTTTGAATCCATTAATTTGACCATGTTTAAGATTTAAATTCTAAACAATTATACTCAATCGGTATTGATTTATTTTATTTTATTTTTAAATCAGAAGTTTAGTTTTTAGTATCTTTAGTCGCACGATAGACGATTGCGATGGTTGTTGGTTTTTCTAGTAAAAATGATTGAAGGTTTAGGGGTCATTGGTATTGCTAAGCCGTTTGTTTCTTAGTGACTTTGTATATTATTATTTGTTTGGTTCGACGATAATTTGAGTACCATTTGCTTAGAATTTCATGATTTTGAGGTTAATAGAATTTTTGAGTTCAAACATGAGCAGGATTTATGGAGGAGATAAGGTAACAGAAGAGAGTGTGGTATAATAATGCAGGGAAATAAAACTTAATGTAAAAGTTATATGGCTTGATTTCTGTGTTTATATATCAATTATTCAGTTAGTCAGGCTTTGAATTTTATAGACCAAGATCCCGCCAATCACTGAACTTAAGTAATTTTATAAAAGCTGAGAATTTCTTAAGACAGGCTACGCAAATATGAACGATGTGCTATATGAAGTTCAGACCCTAGTGGCTTGGAGAGTTATCAGGTAGCAAAGACGAGAATCGAATCTATTAACTTAGCAAAAATGAAATCGCCTATATTTTGAATACTTATCGATAATGTTGCCAATAGCCAGACAGTTTCAATAGTTCCAAAACCTAAATAACATTGTTCTAATTAAATTTCAATTTTATTTCGATTGCATTTCTATCACAAAAAATACCCTCAAAGTAGTTCAAAATAACCTAAAAATTAGCTTTTCGTAAAAAAAAAATGACTTTAAGGGTATCTTTTGCAATCGGAATGATATTGAAATGTAATTTAAACAATGTTATTTACGAGAATTGGCCTTCAGACCACCGAAAGATGATCCACGAATGTGTAGGTATAACTAAAATTGAGCTTTTGCCTTTCATTTGCCATACCTACTATGTTTCCAGGAATTAATATTAAGGTGAAAGGGTACCTGCGCTCTCTCCATACAAACGTAGTCGAAAACCAAAACATAGGGGCATAGTCATGGCAGTTATAGGTTTTATGGCACAAAAGTATTTGTGCTAGTGTCATTATCCAGGGAGAAAACAGTAGACTACGTTTGTCATAGTTTGTATGGAGAAAGCCCCCAATCGATAATGTTGCTCTTAAGAGGAAAGGGTTTCCTCTTAAGAGCAACATTATCGATTATGTTTATAGAATATTTGAAATTCAAATTAAAGCAAAACTCCCATTAAAACGGACACATTCAAGCAGTCAATTAAAGACGACGCGTCCGTGTGTCCCAGTGTGCGCTTGTCTGAACCGCTGGCGTTCAGAACTGATGGGTCCCTTGAGCCTTGCTCTATATGTGGTGTCCGTCCGGCTTCCCTTGCTAATGACGTCACATGGAATATAGTTAGCGATGTGTTAGTTATAATGATGTTTGAGGATGGTTAATGTTTTTAGTTTTTAAAATAGAATGTTTGAAAATAAATAAGTATTTACCTACATTAATATACTATTACAAAACTTGTTTGATGTGTACCTAGAAGAATCTGGTGTCACTTGCACCCAATGACGAATGTGACGTCATAATTTGTAACGGATGTTGCAATTTTAACTTCTTCGGATTATTTAGTTTATTTCATAAAATATTCATTTTTTTTTTGCAATACAACACTTCTTTTTTATCTCCCTAAGGCATTTTAGTGTCAAGTAATATTTGGATTTATTTTTATGTATTCCTTCAATATTTAATTACTCTAAATTATTTATCTCCTTTCACCCTGCCACATCGCCATGGAGTTTTTTTTGTTTATCAACGACGATAAATTTTTGGTATGTTTTGGTAATCGTAAAAGAAAGTCTTTTTACGACTTTTGGAATTTTTTTTTTGGAAATTCAAATAATTATGATAATACTAGCTGCGTCCTGCGGTTTCACCCGCGTAAGTTCCGATCCTGTGGGAATGTCGGGATGACGGGAAAGTAGCCTATGTGTTAATCCAGGTCTCCAGCTATCTACATACCGAATTTCATCGCAATCGGTCCAGTGGTTTTAGCCTGAAGGAGTAACAAACATACATACACACACACACACTCACACACACACACACACACACAAACTTTCACATTTATAATATTAGTAGGATAGGATAGGATGCAAAATAATTTTTTTGGATTGTTAACCAATGGATTATCATTATAAGAATAATGTGAAAGATTGTAGAATTTTCATTATTACTGTATCTAAGTTATCTACAAACCGACCTAAATTTCAAGAAGCGAAACTATTCATCTTTCATTACAAGTTTTATTGCAACCATAAAAGTAAGAAGGAGTTTCCGAGTGGCATTACATACATTGTAACATATTACCGTAACTTAATGCTACGTAGCTGTTGCATTACAATGTTACAAACATCTAAGCTCACGTGCTAATCACCGTGGCGTCGTAAATTTTATTATTTTTAGGTTACTAAAGTTAAGTTAAGTATTTAGAGTTTAGTATTTAAAATGAGATATTTACTATGTTTTTTGTGGTGCTCGATATTTCGATGCCATTTCAAACATCATTTTCACGAGTTATTGTGTTACTTTAATAGAAAAGACTTTTATTTATTATTTACCACACAACTTTCAGACATCAACTGACGACCTCTGTGGCGCGTCGGGCGAACACCCGACTGCGACGCAGAAGGTTGCGGGTTCGATTCCCGCCGGGAACAAGTATTTATGCTGACCATAAATTCTTGTTTCTGGTTCTGGGTGTTTCCTATATGTATAATATGTATATATTTAAAAAAAAAAAAGTATATAAGTAGTTTATCCGTTATCTGGCACCCATAACACAAGCATTAAGTTACTTAGCTTGGGGCTGGATGACGATGTGTAATATGTCCTGAAATATTTATTTATTATTTATTTATTTATTTATTATTTACCACACAACTTTCAGACATTAAACTTCTATAAAACTAAGTAAAAATAACCTAAGATAGTTTAAAATGCTATATTTTAAAGGTTGTTCTGAGGCAGAACTAATGTATTTCTTTATCTCATTTCTAAAAAACGTAGATTGTTTGTTAAGGTGCACAGAAGTAGCACTCAACAGCTTTCCTAAATAATTATCAGTAACCCTGTCTAGTATAGTTTATTTACGTAAGCCCCAATCCCTTGTAACAATCAAAACTCAAAGCTATGTTACAAAGATTGATGGATCAGGAATCTTACATCAAGTCGACCCAAGTAATTCTTAATATATATAAATCTCGTGTCACAATGTTTGTCCTCAATGGACTCCTAAACCACTTAACCGATTATAATAAAATTCGCACACCATGTGCAGTTCGATCCAACTTGAGAGATAGGATAGCTTACATCTTAATTTATCCCGATATTCCCACGGGATCGGGAGTAACGCGGGTGAAACCGCGGAGCGCAGCTAGTTAATTATATAATCATAAGCTAATCCAACTTCTTCGTTTGTTACATCCTTTTTCGTTACTTCTGTTACGGTCTTGACAATTGCTTTATGCAAGAAACGAACTAAACTTGAAACCGATTCGAAAGAAGCTTCACGTCAACAATCTCTGTTAGAAAAAAGGACATAAATACTTTTTCAAATAATCTTCAACCTAATGAAAAAACCTCGTAGAAGTTTAAATTAAATACTTTAGAAATAATAACATCGGAATAAACATCGTCTTAAAGTAATTTAACGAGAAAACTTATTAAAATATAACACATAAAGAAGGTACACAACGTTTCCATTATAATCCCAACAGGGAAGCAATCAGATTCTCAGCTGGTAATTCGAGTTTATCTAAGAGAGTTAGGAACAGTGGTGGGGGCAGTTTTTGCCGTTCTTCTTTATTTTCTATTTTTTTTCTAATCTTATTATTTCTACTGAAGTGGCTTACAAGATGCTGTAATTTAGTTTTAATAATAAAATCAAGCTTAAGCATAAGATGGCGTTTTGTGCAATTAATTATATCTCAGCTTATAAGATGCTGTAATTTAGTTTTAATAATATAAAAAAAGACACAACCGAATTGAGAACCTCCTCCTTTTTTTTTGAGTCGGTTAAAAAATAAGTTTCTTCTCAATCTGCCTGTGACCATGGGATCTGCAAAGTTCCCGAAACGTCAGGTTTAAAACAAAAATAAAAACGCGAATATATCCGTTAAAATATATTTAAGTATGAGTTGAAAATACTGTCTTTTTGGTTTTTATAACACCACAAGATATTTCTTATTTTACTGAATAATTTTTTTTTAGTTAAATCGAAACATTTTGTACCTACTCGTTATACCTATGTAATATAATTTCCTCACGCAAAAAGGAACCAACAAAAGAGGTCTGTAGTTGCTGAATAGCCCGTATTCAAACCCAACCTCTCAATTTTTAGCTCGGTTTAAAATCTCTAACAAGGCCCATCCCTATCCGCTTACCATAAACCCCATGGTCCTGGAAACCCGCTGCGTTACCAAATAGACCCTCACTCTTTCAAATGTTAAAGTATGAACTAATGACACTTAATAAAATGTTTTGTACAGAATTATCCTTTTTTAAATTGTGTTTATAATAGACTAGCTTCTACCGACGATTACGTCCGCGTAGAGGTTGAATTTCCCAAAAACCTCTAAGGAACCACTAAGAAAAGGATTTTGAAAAAAAAAACAACAAATAGTCCGTCTACGTTATTTTTGCGATTACGTTGTACAGTCAGTCAGGATTTTGAATTTTATATTCAAAGGTACTTTACCTACTGCACTTTCTAGCATTGAATTTAATTAAGTCGATCTGCCAGTTGACAGGTTAAGTAGATGATTTTTTTTTACTCTAAAATATACTAGGTTTTTAGAGGGCTGACAGAAATTGATATTCGGTTTGATAATAAAATAAGGGGTTTTTGCCATTTCGGTACCTACATAACATCAGCTTGTAAGCGCTTCGAAACTGGTAATAAAAACCAAATTCAAATGTATTTAATTCTAAAATTCTGAGTTTGACGTTATTTATCAAAAAATAAAGTCGATGTTTTATTTTCAACGATAAAAGTTTTTTATTTGTCTTAAAAGTAATTTATTAAATTAAATCCCTAACCCAAAATACGTCAAACGACCATCCATCAAATTGCTTGACAATTTTAGGTAAAAATAGCCGCGAATCATAACCGTAGACAACTCCCTAACCGTGTACTTGTTAACACGTGCTCTTAATTAACAAGGTACAAAAAATATAAGGTGGGACAATGAGAAATAGGGACTTGGCACATTTTGTAGGCATATTGGTGAGAAGTTGAAGACTTGCTCAATAGAGATTCCAGTTTCAAATATGCGCCATCTTGTTATGTGATAGCTAAATAACTAGTATTTAACAAGAATCTTCAATTATAATAATAAATTAAAAATTTGGTTAAGCACTTTCTTGCTGACGGTAATTTTATTCCAATTTGGGGTCGAATTGAAATAGGGCTTCATTAGGAATGAAGTAAACAAGGTCTATTAAGAAAGGGTAGACCGAAGTTGAAGTGGACAGACATGGTTAAAAAGATCTAAAAGACTGCGAATTTTCTTCAGAAGATGCATCAGGTAGAGCGAAGCTGAGGGAGAAGACCAGAAACGCAGACCCCAAAATCCGATGGGATTATTAACTAACACGGAGATAAGACTTTAAAATGAAAATAATCATTTTGGTACTACTCCTTTTTTTAATGTTGGGGAAATTTGCAGCATCTCGCATTTGCAGTATGGGGTATTTACCACCAAAAACCCCACCAGGTATTCTATCTCAACGCATCATCGGGGTGCTGGGATTTCTTTTAAAATTGACACCCCGACGGCGTCGGTAAGTACTATTCCCGCTACTCAGTTACCTTTTCGGGTCGGGTTTTGTAAGGTTAGAAATAGCCCAAGTTCAAACTGTTCGCGGTCCCGCAAGGAAGGTTCATATCATCCCAAATTAGATGTCGACAAATAGCGACGACATCCCGTGTCGTACATATCCTGTCTGCTAGTTAAATATTACGATTGTTTAAACATTCGTCTAGAGCTGAGGAAATTTGTAGAAGTAAAATAGTAATATGATGTGTGCTAATTAACTGTACGCTAATTAACATTGCTCTTACAGTGAAGGAAAACATCGTGATGAAATACGCGGCTTACTTATTTCCTGACGTATTGACGAGTTATTTTATTTGGACACGTTCGACTAAGCTGAGAGGTCTAAAGAGGTCTTGTTGCGGAAAAAACAGCCAGTAGGTAGGTATACAGGTGTAAAGTTTATTTGTTTATTTGTCTGTTTTTCGGTTTAAACGGTTTGTGCAGGATAAAAATTATTACTGCGGTTGGTTGTAGGGGAGAGGTGGCATGAAAGGGACATTTTTGTTGTTGAGGCTGTAGTAAGTGATTGAGATAATATTTGGAACAGGTTGGAGTCGAATAGGAAGCGTTAATTATTAAACTATTGAAATACAATTCAATAATTGTCATTAATTAATTCGTAGTTATTTATTTTTGCATCTTAAAAAAATGTGTATTTTGTCCCTTTCATAAATTACCTGTATTGAAAGGGACGCAGTGATTTATGAAAGGGACAGTGCATAATTTCAAGAAAATCGCTTTATACTTTGGTCTAAATAATATAAAATTAAATAATATAAATATAAAATGAATAAAATATTAACCTCTCCTTTCGATACAAAAAATTTTCAAGGGCACTCGATTCGCGATATATTTATTCGCGAATCAATTTTATTCGCGGTTTCAGGTTACACTTCAATTAAATACCTATAAAAAAAATACCTAAAACACCTATCGCAATTCTAAAAACAGCAATAGCTCACTTAATAATTTACCTATAGGCTGATGTAATTTATATTTGCTGATAACTAAAGATCAAATAACATAAACAAAAAACGGCAACGTAGACATTTTTTATTTGATACAAAGTTGTATACTAATAGTGTACCGTCTTTTTACAATAACAACTTAAATATGTTTAAAATCAAATTCAAAAGTAACCGAAATTATCCTACTAATATTATTAATAAATGTGAAAGTTTGTGTGTGTCTGTTTGTTACGCCTTCATGCAAAAACTACTAAACCAATTGCATTAAAATAATTAATTTAATAAGCTACTTTTGTTCTGCGTCTTTTGGAAATTCGAACATTTTTTTTGAAAATGTTGAGGTTAGGTTTACCCAAAAATGACTGACCTATGTTTTAACAAAACAGCTTTTTTTCGAATTTACATAACCTCAAAATTTTCTCTTTTTTTTTCGTATTTTCAAGAGTCGTACAGCGGGAGTGGTTTGTTTGGGTGTTAGCCCTCGACAACTTGCTAGTATAATTACCAATAACCCTGTATATATAAAAACTAATCAACAATTTTATAAATCTCTTATAATTTTTTTTATAAATTTCACAAAAATCCCCTTTTTTCCTTCTTCTTCATTCACTGTTTCTTCAATTTTGTATGCATGGATACGTGTTCTCTTTTTTAAGTTGCATTTTTAATATAAAACAATGTCATAATATTAATAAATTCTAGTGAAAAACAGCAGTCATGAAAGGGATAGTTATGAAGGGGACGTCCCATTCATGACTGTTTGTTGTGTCCCTTTCATAAATATCATTCAGAAATTGAAAACATAACCACAAAATCTACAATTTTAAATTAAAGTTCACTTACCTTATGTTCTCATATCTGTGTATCCCTAACCTATCATAAACAGGTATTGACTAATAATAATTATCTCACTGCAATCCATAAAATGTTTTACAACTATAAGATAAAAAATAGTTTTCAATCACAATAATAACACTCGCACGACTCCGCCATTTTTGAAATGACAGGAGTATGAAGTATGCCGCGAATGAACTTGCATCAAGGCTGCTATACGTCAAAAATAGTGTTGACTCGAAATTGTTTTTAATTTACCGGTTATTTGAATTGTCCCTTTCAATACGTGTCCCTTTCATGGCACTTCTCCCCTATATATATTTTTTATATTTTATTAGGAAAAAAGTATTTAAATATCTTTCCGTTGACTGGTCACCATAACACAAGCCTAGTTGCTTAGCGTGGGACTAGATGGTGCTGTGTACAACGTCCAGCAATATTTATTATAATTTAATCTTTTTGTTTTATTGTAGGGTAACATAATATCTCGAGGAATGAACCCAAGATATTATTTAATACTCTCTAACAAACGTATTGTTACCTTTCCAGAAAACTTCAAGTAGGTAAGTCTATCTTGGAATCAAAAAGTCGGCACCCAAAAACACGGTCACGTTCAAAAATCCAATAACTCAAAACACCACGTAACGCTACACCTACAACTTGTACGCTGACTAGATGTTATTAGTTATCACCGCTTCAATCTGCTTTGTACTGGTTTTATACTTGGTTTACTTGGAGCCCACGTAGACGAGATACTACGCGGGTATTGCTTCCTACATATAAAACACATTTTAGTACACTGGACATTGTCAGCCAGAACGATTTTATGCTATCTGATATAGTGTTTATACACTAACTCCATACAAATTAACGTGGTACAAACATAAAAAACAACTAAGTCCACCCGTTTAAAAAGGGTTCCAATTTTGACCTTTTGAAGTACGTAACCTTGAAAATTAAGAACTCGGCGAATTAAGTAACTCCTTGGCAACGAGAAATGGAATCTTACTAGCTTACAGCTAGTTCTTTCAAAATATCAAAATTCTTTGCATATTTTGCAGGTTTGTTTATGACGTGAGATTTTTGCGTCGTATATTATGTCGATCTCCTTTTGTCGTTGACTCTGTAAAATCCTGTGCAAAAGTTTGCATAGACTCTGAGCATTTACTTTAAATCTAGAAACTTTAAAAATCATTATAATGAACCAGAACGAATGAGTCAATTAGACCGTAAAAGTAGCAAGGCATCGCCACGCCACCCGCCATCGGCATTTCTCACCGATAGCGCGATTCAGGGTTACCCCCTTAACCTTATGAGAACAGACTATCTGGAGCCATTCCCACGACATGTTGCATGAAATTCATTTGCATTACCAACAATAATATCGTTGGATCGGACGAAGATAGGTAGATTCGCGTTTACGGCGTGCTGTTGATTTACATGGACCTTTTCTGGATGCAAATGTTGGGTGATTACGTTGCTGTTTGTCTTTTGTGGATAGTTTTTTTACAAGACTTCATCATATCTGCCGCAGGTCCGACCAGATGCGGGAAAAATCATCAGGGACTAAGTCAGAAGGAGATGGCGGGACGAGTTGGACTCGCATCGTAGGGACTGGACCCAGCTGGCACTAGACAGGAGACAGTAGAAAGAGGGGAAGGAAAAGGCCTCCTTGCAATGACAGGCTAAAAATAATATTCAGCATCGTTGCCTAGTCAATTAAATGTAACCTGTAAAGATAACTCTTCTACGGGGAAAGCATTTTTAGCCTGATGTTAGATATTTTGGCTTCCATTCCTAAGGTCTAGGGTTCGAAGCCCAGTCGGATTTGAAGATTGGATTTATCTTATTAAAAAATATATGTGCGCTAATAGACATTGGTTTTAAATCGAAGGAAAACGTCTTGATGAAAATCGTGGCTTAGTTGGCTCCAGGCGTATTGGCAAGTTCTTCTCTGTGGACACGGTCAACTAAGCTGATAGGGTGATGTTGGTGGTATAGGTGATGGGCAAGCCTACTCCATATCCCCATGCAAAAAGGATTCAACTGTAGAGGTCTCGTTGCGAAAAACAGTCTGTAGGTATATATAAACTCTCCTAAAAACACTAAGTACAAACCTATAAAACATTTTCCAAACGTTTGACGCCTCTCCTACCTACTAAAAAAATACTAAACTTTACTACCAACAAATTCTTTATTGTTGAACTCTAACTTCGAGTCCCTAAGGGCTATTTTCGCATACCTTATCCAAGTCGATACCTTGTAACCAACTCGGAATTCTTGTTCGAATAATTTTGCGCAAAAAAGTTCGAGGAAGGGTTTTTCAGTCCCGGAGGGTGTAAACTTATCGAGTGCCGCCAAGCAAATAGAATTTTTACTGTAATAGACGAGATGTTAGGCAAAAATCTTATTTTCATATTCTTTTGAAAATAGAAATTGTTTGTTCTTCCATATAAACGAGTACGTGCAAATGAAACGACCAGTCTAGGATACTATACTATTTGTATTTGTATACTCTATAAGTAAATAGTTTGGTGCTTTGTGTATTGACTTTGGGAATATCAAAAGGGAATGTAGGTGTAGTTACCTATGTGAAGGTAAAGCAGAAATGTTGTCTAGGTATATGGTAGGTATACCTAATATACCTATTCAGCTTTGAAGATCTAACGACACCTACCTGAGGTGTGAAAAGACATAGCTTTAAAAATAGGTACAATCCACGGTCAAAAGTCTCTGCCCAACGTAATGTTTACAATCCTGTGCAGCACTATTTGAACATAATAACAACGTAACCTGTGGATCGAACCCACGTCGGTTGGTGTAGCGGGTGGCGGCTTATACCACTCACACAACTAAATACATAGCTAACATGTTGAAAATAATAATCACACTGAGTACTTTTAATTCAAGTATTTATGTTTGTCTGTAACGTCTATTAGAAGAAGCTCGTACGTACAATACTTGTTGATAGTATTATTGTAGCAAACTGATCATTTACTTATGACCCATACTGTACCGGGGCGAGCATGTTACATGCTCTACCTCATCGTCGCTTCTCATCAGATGAGATGGGTCTAAACGCGAGCCTATTTAAATATTTAAAAGTCTATTTTTAGCGTAATAAGTAAAATGCGTATTGAACAATGTTCACTGATTAAATCAAGCGTTATTGAAATATTATGAAAAAACGTCATAATAAGTATATAAAAAGGATTAAGCTTTAAAAAATCGATTTACATAAAAATCATCAAAATCGGCCCACGCGAATGGTCTTTAGTGACTCACAAAAAACCAAACGAACACAAATAGTAATCAAACTCTCCTTTGCGTCGCGAACTCAAGTAAACAGGATTTTTTATTATATAGGTGATGCTTTTTTAACTTTTAAAACGAAAAAACCGAAGAAATGATTAATTGACGATGCCACACGCACATGTGCAGGTACAAGAAAATTTAAATCGAACAGTTTCATCAAATAAAAACATTAAAACATTTTTTTTAACAAAAGCTCTTAAAAGTTTATCCACTACCTGTTAGCAGTACAATGTTTCTGTTTACTTTTGTTCTGAAAACTGTGTGTTTCAGTCGGTAGGTATTTTCAGCGTGTTTTTAATCTACATGCCTTCACAGCTCGTCCTTTCAGCTAGGCTATTCCTAATAGTTCTACGATTTTGTCCTAAGGTTGTCATGTGGGAAACAAGTTTGTTTCGACTCCCTACTTAACACATTTCTTAACTTCTCGTCTGAAGTTGTCTAGAAAATATAGCTTTAAACTTATTATATTTTTATTTAAAAAGAAAGAAAAAAAGGAATAGAGTTTTATTTTCTGAACACATCAAAAAATAGACACAATAAAAAAAGCCCAACAAAAAAGTAAGTAGGTAGTACAATGTCCAGAAAAAAACCTACATTAAAAAATACCAATATTTTGCACCTACATAGTTATTTCTGGCGAATCTGAATCGCGGCCGGTCAAGCATCAATGGATTTTTCATACAAAAAATGTACGCGCGCTAGTTAACATTGCTCTTACGGTGAAGGAAAACATTATGACTAAACCAGTGGTTGGCCTCAGACGTATTGGCAAGTTTATTTCTCTGGATACAGTCGCCGAAGCTTAGAGAGTGGTATATGTGCTGGACGAGCCTCACCTAAAACATGTCCCAGGCAGTACAGAGCCCTAAATAGCACGGATTAAAGCTTCCGGCGCTGTTTAAATCATCTACACTATATGTAATATACACGGTGTAACAAGGGGGGTGGATCATCAGTTGTTGGGAGGTAGGGGACCTCAGTACCTATCGATTTAACCCATGTATGTTCTGCAATATACATTTTTCAACGTGATGCCCTAGCTCTAGCCGAATGAAACTTTGAGGGTTTATTCTTTATGAAAGCCAGTAGTTTTTAAGATAGGTTGCAGAAAAAAATATTCTGTGATATATTTTTTTAGAAGCATACAAAGATAATGTAAACATTAGACTTTAAAAAAAAATGTTACTTTAATGGTTTTATTTTGAGTTTTATAAATCTAAGACTCTGATTGGTGTAGGGGTACAAAAGGCCGACTACTTGATCTCGTTTCACAAAAAAAGGCAGAGTCGCAAACCTGATAGTTTGGCTGTAATTGCGAAGTTCAGGGTGAAATCTGATTTTAACTAAAATTTCACTAAAACCCAAATAACTTTTGAACCAGTGAATATTGCAGAACATAATATATGGGGGTTAAATCGATAGGTACTGAGGTCCCCCACCCCTCAGCAACCGATGATCCACCCCCCTTGTTACACCGTCTATAAAAAATCTGGTAACTACAATAAAGGGTTCAACTATCTTTTTAAAAATATACAAGGTTATTGGAAATTAATTGACACGGCGTTAAGGGCTTCTTCTGTGCACCTTAACAAACAACTTTTGTTCTACGACTTTTTTCGAAACTTAATACATATCCCAAAAAAAATATTTAAGTGTTTCTCGTCCCGCTGGTAATTTTCTATGTCTATGCGGCAAGTGCGCGCGCGCGATCGGCACGGGGCGCACTGCGTGCGACCCGATCGGGTTGTACCATACCTACTATGATTGATTCTGTGACGTAGACGTAGAGTTGAGTATTATTTGAACTGTTGGATTTAATTTTTTATTTTTGTATGGAATATTTTTATAATGAATTTCCAAAAGTCGTAGAACAAAAGTTGATCGTTAAGGTGCACAGAAGAAGCCCTTAACGCCGTGTCAATTAATTTCCAATAACCCTGTATTTGAACGAATATATTCGCGTTTTTTTTTTATAATTATGAGTTCAAGTCGCGAAGACCTTAGAAAACACTATCTTTTTAAAACTTATTTTCCCGATTGTCCACTGTAGGACAACATCGGTAAACTAGTAGGAATAAACTTTTCAGCTGGAGGCTGTTTTAATCTGGTTCTAAATGTACGTAATGGTTAACAAAGGATGTATAAAAGGTACTGGTAGGTACCCATTTTGGTTCTGTTTTTGACATAATAAAAATATTAAATACTTATTTAGACAATAGGCGCATGCCTAAATATCTACAAAGTACTACAAAGCTGAAGTTATCGGGCCCGAAAAAAAGTAATCTTGAGGCAAGAAATTAATAGTCGCTAGAGAATAATTATTTCTTATTTTTAGTTAATGTTTATTGAACGAAATTTAGGTTTTACTTCCCATGCAAAACCGGGACAAGTCGCTAGTATTACGTAGAATAGGAAACTAAAAGAGCAACCTATCCATAACTACATATATGTATATACGTACTTATAATTCATATATCAAGTGGTGGGTCTTGTAGGCAAACTAGAATCCAGCCTAACAATAGTGTTCAGAGCATGTCCTCCGGCGTACAAGCGCCAGACTTGAATCTAATGAAATACAACCTTACTCTGAAAACTAGACGATCTTAATACGATAGAATTACGATTGATAAATCTAAACTAATATTATAAAGCTGAAGAATTTGTTTGAACGCGCTAATCTCAGGAACTACTGGTTCAAATTGAATAGTCTATTTATCGATGAAGGCTATAGGCTACTTTTAATAATTTGATACTCCCACGGGATCTTAACTTACGCGAGTGAAACCGCAGGCCCAGCTAGTGAAATATTAAAAGGTAAACGCAGAAAAAACGCAACGCAAAATCTTTTAAATAATAACTACTAGCAGTGCTCCGTGGTTACACCCGCGTAACTCCCGATCCCGTGGTAATATCGGGATAAAATGTAGCCAATGTTATTCCCAATGATTAAATGTATTCTCGTACCAAGTGTCATCATAATTGGTCTAGTAGTCTATTCGTTACAAACAAAAAACAAAAAAAACTTTATTATTTTAGTGTAGACATTGGGAGCTCCTTATAATCTACGCACGCCTGTTGCGGAGCAAGCCAACTACATTTAATGCATGTCCTAGGCACTACAAAGGCATATTTAATTTAAATTTTGTTTCAGTTAGGTTTAATTATTTCTGTAAAACAAAAAGGCTGTATGGGAATTATATTTTTTGCCTGCGCGGCTGGCGGGAGTGAGAAAAAGAAGGAAGTTTTGGACGCGGGGTTTTGGGAAGTTGTTTGGTGAGAGAATTTGCCCTAGGTTCCCGAGAGTAGTAGGTAATTTTTATGAAACTAGGGGCATCGTCCTCACTCTACCCGATCCCATCTCTACCCGATTTAAAATACCTAATAAAAAGTCCAAACTCTACCCGATATGATATAAAGTACAGTCAAAATGAAAAACATTAAAAAGATATAAAAATGCTTTAAGCATCAGCATTTTCTAGATAAATGTCTGCGCCATTTAGTGAGGATACGCAGAACGGATAGCCTCATGCGGTACTGATATTTGAGATTGCCTATAAGGGTGAAAATTATGTGTATGTATAGGTTTAAATTATCAGTTCAATCAGCTAGAAAGTTAACAAGGACACATTTCTAGGGCATAAAATAAACAAAGCATGCTCAAAAGAGCCGGATACACACGGATAGCTGAGGTCTGACTAACCTGAAGGGTTCAAGCTCCCGCGTGGGAAGTGACCGGCGCGTCAGTCTCTTCAAATCCAGGTGTATCTTAATTGATATCACTTATTTGTTGGAGCACATATTTCACTCATCGTCCAAATAATTCACAGCTCAAAGTTTTGGATTTTCACCATTAATTTTATTTTCAAAATGAAAATTCTGTACGTTACGACAAAAAGGCGCGGAGCGAGAGGGCGGCAAGAAAGCACACTGGCACCACCAATTGTCAATTTGACAGTTGACATTCGACAAATTACGGCTTCGCACGACATATGTATAATGCCGCGCTGATTTAAAAGTTGAGTAAAAACATTCAAACCAGCGGTGTTTCAACTCAATTAACATAAATTTATTAGTATTTTTTTTAAATTTAAGTTGAAAAAAAAAAATATTAGTAATTATTTTTTGTACATATTATTGAGGATTTTTTAAAATCCTAGATAGTCAACTTTCTATCCCGTTATTCCCAAAAGGCCGGGTTGTACGAGGGTGAAACCACTGGATGTTGCTAGTAATAAAATAAATATTGCATTGTCACAGTAAGCACAGAAAGCGCTTGATGCTGCATAATCCCGCTGAAAGCCGGTGGCTTGTCGCTGAACGTCTTTATTTTATTTTGTGTGAATTGTATTCTGTGTAATGTTGGGCTGCAGAGAATTGGCTGTTTCAACCTAATAAACTATAGGAGCGTTACAAGTTTTGCCTCTATGTCTGTCAGTTTGTTTGTTTGATTGACATTTAACGATACATTTACAGGAAAATAAAACAAAAAGTTTATACAACACAAATCTTACAGACATGTAGGGTGTATTCCACAGGATTTAATCTGCCCCTAACATGAGCTGTATATTTTGTTTATATGGACATTTTTAGAGTATTTTTTTTTCTGTAGTTTTTTTTTTAAAGTTTAAGTAGCCTAACCTGTTACGAGTTTATGTCGACAAACGTAAAGAAAATAATATAACAGAAGGTTATTAAGATTTTTTATAAAATCGAATTCCAATAATTAATCTTAGTTTGCATTTTCCCTTATTTTTTGTGTTCGTTTGTATTGTATTTAGTGGATGTATGTAGGATATTATTTAATTATTGTTTGTTTTTTTGTTATTATTTAATTTTATATTTCTTAAAAATTAATGATTTAACCTTAACTGTATCTTAGTATACATATGTATAAATAATTTAACAATTTTTTTTAATTTGTTCCAAATAGGCTCCGAAATTACTGGATCGATTTAAGTGAAACTCTTTATGATCTAAATTTGGTGCATTTAATTCTTAGGAGTAACATAGTACTTTTACTTGCTTGTACTTTTATTTCCACGGGAACAGTATTTACATGAGTAAAAACCGCGGGGCGCTGCTATAGCTTTATAACCATACTTTATAACATACTCTTTCAAAATGGTAACAAGTTTAATATATTTTGTAGTAAAATGACAGTTCGAGTAATCCTTTTAATTTTGTCGATTAAACGGGCAATCGTCACCCCACTGAGTGTAACACCAAGACGGAAGCACGGTCGCACCCCCGTTGCCATAAATCATAACTAACACTTCCAATACGAATGTCGGGTAAATAGTTCCCCCATTGTTACTCGTAGACGATATAATTAACCAGATAACTTAATATATTGTTCTACAATGTCACTCACAAGTTTTATATTAAAATATGATAAAGATAAGGTTGAAATAGCTAAGTTACTTTAAGTACTATCTGTTATCCAGTTACCATATTACAAGTCTTGTTGCTTACTTGGGAGATGGATAGTGTTGCCTGTCGTGTAGTACAATATTCATTAAAAATAATTCTGTTTATAGTCCCACATTTTGACTTTCTAGTTTCTATAATGAACGTTTTTTTACATTTAACGCAAAAAAGCCTAAAATCTGAAAAAAACTTTTTTTTTCTGCCTCCAGCCTCCGGGCTGCCTCCAGCCTGAGGATGGTAGGCGGCCGGAGGCTTACCCACTAAAAACCCATCGGTGTTCCGCCAACAGTCGAGGTCCGACGGAGTACAGGTATGCTTGCGCAGGACTTCTGTGACTCCATCGGCGACTTGTCCGTTGGGACCCAACTTCGAGCCAGTCGTGCCTTGCTCTTCCTACAGGAAGACCCGAAAAGCGGGAAAAAATCCGTTGAGAGGCGACGCGGAACACACGCCGCCGTCGTCATCTCTGGATCATTGCTATGAGTGACGGTCTCCCCCAAGATCGCCACTCATTGGTCTTTACGGAGGAAGGCGATCATTGCGGATCCTTCAGCTCCTGTTACGTCTCCTGCGAATTGGGAGGGATGATGTTGCTTCCCTCTCTCTTTCCGCTGTCTCCTTCTGCAACACAATTGATTCGCAGAAGGTTCTGACCGCCATCCACTTTGAGTCATCCTCAGTCATGGCGCCAACAATAGCAGGCAGAGATAAATCACTGCCCACTTCGGCAACCAAGACCCGCCGTTGAGTTTCCCACGCCGGACACTCCTCAACAGTGTGCGCCACCGTATCGCACAGTGACGTGCAATGATGACAGCGCTCATCCGGTTCTCTCCTGGCTATCTTGTGCAGGTACTTTCCGAAACAACCATGTCCGGAAAGTACCTGCGTCAGGCGAAACGACAAGGTGCCGTGAGACCTATTCAGCCACTCGCTTAAGACAGGTCTAACAGCCTCAACGGTGGCCACACCATAACTAGGGTGTTCTAGCTCGAGCCGCCACCTACATACCTACCTACTTTGATAAATTGTTATTAATTACCTTAACTTAGCCAAGCCAAAGTAATGCTAATTTATCAAGGCACAGCCCATATTGAAGTCTACAAACTAAGACCTAACACAGAGCACACGTGTACAGATTGATTCATTAAAAGTACACATTAAATATCACTATCACTACATAGTATAAAACAAAGTCGCTTTCTCTGTCCCTATATCCCTATGTATGCTTAAATCTTTAAAACTAACCCCCGAATACTGAAAGGCTACTTAATCTTAAGCGGCATTTAAATTGAAATTTAAGTGTAGGCTTCAATAGAAAGCATACACTTAACGTCAATTTAAACGCCACTTAAGATTAAGTAGCCTTTCAGTATTCGGGGATAAGCAACGGATTTTGATGCGGTTTTTTTAAATAGATAAAGTGATTCAAGGTTTTTATGTAGGTATAAGACATGCATAACATAGCCGTGCGAAGCCAAGGCGGGTCGCTAGTACATAATAAATATTGCAGGACTTTTCACACATCGCCATCTAGCCCCAACCTAAGTAACTAGACTTGTGTTATGGGTGCAAGACAACGGATATACTACTTATATACTTTTTTTTGTAAATATATACCTACTTATAATACATAAAAACAACCAGACCACAGACAAATATCTATGCATAAATACTTGTCTAAAGCGGGAACAGAACCCGCAACCCTGTGTTTGGCAGTCTACACGGTGCCAACTGGGTCGTCGTCGGATTACTTTTTATCTTATAGTTTCGGCTTTTGGAGCCCGTTACCAATAAACAAACAATTTGATTTTTCTGAAACATACATAGAAATATTGGCATTATTTTCGAAAAAAATGCACGCGAAGTATCGAATTTACGGACAAACAAAATCAAACCCATTGCAGGAGCGTTTTTTTTAATTTGGAACATTACAACGCTCCAATGTTGATGAAGGCAGCAACGGCGCGGCGTGCTGGGGTTTATTGATGCTGCTGGATCATACTCACAAAGCTCAAGATTACAAATATTTTTGAAAGTATAAATTTGAAATGATACCTACTTACTTATTGTATCTATCGGAACATTATAATTACCACCCACAATATTAAAAACTACGGTAGGATGTGTGGTTCCGACATGGGGTCAAAAAGAAAGAAAATAAACTTATGTTTTAATAATGATTTATGTTTTAAAAACTTCAAAAAAATGTAGAAGTTTCTCAAATCGTTGCGGGTTTTTTTTTCGAAACCCACGGTAATTTCTAAATGATCAAATATATTGCTACATCATAACAATTTCATTAGAGGTTTGTAAGCGGACACTACTTAAATAGTGAGTTGTTACAGATCCCCCACAATAGATATACAAAATAGATGTTTAGAGTAGATACGATGCCACCATGTTATCCTAATTGTACAGATGACTTGACGAATTCCTAAATGGCTTCTTGATTGGATGTCGTTTGTTTTAAAATTATTACTTAGTAGCAGCGGTCCGCGGTTTCACCCGAATAACTTCCGGTCCCGTAGGAATATCGGGATAATACATAAATTATTATACTCCCAGTGACTCAATCTATCCTCATACCAAGTTTCATTGAAATTGGTTCAATAGTTTTGGAACCTATACAATGCAAACAAACAATCAAATCTTTCCTCTTCACTACATAGTATAAAATAAAGTCACTTTTCGCCGTCCCTATGTCCGGCGTCCCTATGTATGCTTAGTAATAAATAAACTAGCGACCCGCTCCGGCTTCGCACGGCTGTATTATGCATGTATTATATCTAAAAACGTTCCTCTTTAATCACTATCTATTAAAAAAACCCGCATTAAAATCCGTTGCGTAATTTTAAAGATCTAAGCATACATAGGGACATAGGGACGGCGGATAGTGACTTTATTTTATACTATGTAGTGATATTGCAGGACATTCCACACATCGCCATCTAGCCCCAAGCTAAGTAACTAGACTTGTGTTATGGGTGCTACACAACGGATATACTACTTATATACTTTTCTTTTGTAAATAGATACTTAAAATACATAGAAACAACCAGACTAAAGACAAAATATCTAAGCATAAATACATGTCTGAGGCGGGAATCGAACCCGCAACCCTGTGTTTGGCAGTCCGGCATGGTGACCATTGTGCCAACTGGGTCGACAAATTTTAATAATAAATTTTATAGAGTAGTGGCATGCGACCGATCGTTCCGGAAGTATTTAGGGGAGGTCTGTGTTCAGCAGTGGACGTTCTGTTGCTTTAAGATGATCATCAGAGACACTAGCACACATATTTTTGTGCCATCAAACCTATAACTGCCTTGACTATGTTTTGGTTTTTTTCTTTTTCTAATTATCATAGAAATTAAGATTACAAAAATAAAAGAAACAAAAAATAGGGGCATGGTCATGGCAGTTATAAGTTTTATGCACCAAAAATATTAGCTCTAGTGTCATTATCCAGGGAGAAAACAGTCGACTACGTTTGTAATAGTTTGTATGGAGAAAGCCCCCGGTACCCTTTCCTCTTTCAATACGAAAAGATTACCTATTGATATTTTAAACAATTACTGCTATGAATTGCGGGCAACAAAATGCGACGCAGAAGCTTCCGTGTTTGATTCCCGCTTCAAACTAATATTTATTTAAAGACAATATTGTGATGAATTTTGAAATATTCATATAGGGATCTCGAAGAAGGGCGTTGGCTACTTTTTATCCCGTTTCCGAAGTTATGGCTACTTCTTCCTCGTATCGATAGCATAAATTAAATTGAAAATGATTAGGTAGGGTCAGCTCCGCCTACTCCAGTGTCCTACCAGGTCTTTGACGTTGTTATTAGCTGACATCAGGTCAGCCAACGTTAGCTATTAGGGCTGGAGACACAGCATAGGAGAGGCAGCATAGTTTTCTCGGGAACAGTCGCATTGGATTTGACATGCATCGATCATGCCAGGTTTACCCAGCAGAGACCAAGCTGAGTCCTTAGTCTGTTATGTGACTTCCACACTGTCCAGGACGAATCATGACCAGCGGGAAGAGTCTCTGCAAGGTCCAGGAAGTGTACATGGCTGATACAGCATGAATGAAAACATGAAACGCGCAATTCATATTAACTGATTTGTATAACGGTTTAAATTGATCATGACTGCTCCCCCTCAGCTCAGCACGTCAAGCGAATGACAACGCACTTTCATAAACATGGTTTAATCAAATTAATATTGTGGTAGTACTCGTAGTCTCGACGGATGTCGTCTACTGCGGAAAAGATAATTAAACAGTGGCATAGAGGTAACATAAAATATGGTTTTGGTTTTATTATTATATAAGGAAAACGAGTCTGACTGACTGATCTATCAACGCACTTTTCAAACCAATGGACTGATCAGTCTAAAAAAGCATATAGTAACTTTTTTTCCGCTAACAACCTCTAAACCTATGGCAATATAGAGGATATTTAATAATAAAAACTTGAAATGCCACCTTACTCAATTAACAAGATAACTCAAATTAATAAAGAAATATAATTTATTAAAAATAAATTAAATTAAATATAAAAGTAAATAAGTAAGTAAGTTAATTAAGTTAATATTAAATTTATATATTTATTTATTTATTTATCAAAATTAGCGGTAATAATAAATAGTATTGCAGGAAAATCTACACAGTGATTAGCAAGCTTAGCAACTAGGCTTGTGTTAGGGTAGCTCTAGAAAACGGATAGAGTACATTAATCCTTTTTTTTTTAATTCGAATTTTGAAACAAGTCAATTCTAGACTCAAGTCGAAAAGACTAGAATGCCTATTAAATTATGTCCCATTTTATCTCTACTGTTACATAAATATCTTTGGCCGTAGCTATAGTATCGAATGATACTTTAAATAAATTACTGTACGATGCGTGACTTGTGGTTTTTTTTAATGATTTTCAAAGGGAGATGGGATCTCATAATTATCTTACTTTATAAATTAAACTTGGTGTCCCTATTCATTTTTATGGGTACTTGTACATTTTTCAAAAATGTCATCATCATCCTCGCTCGCCAGAAATCACTAACAGCGATAAGGCCGCCTATTTATGCAACTTTACTTTCTGGCTATTACTTTGTGTTCTTATATCGTATTCTCGACTTCGGCGAATAGTGTTTCCGAAAGTCACGATATCTAACTTACCGTATTTGATGGGACATGCAATACTGCATCACCACACCACCCTGGTGGTGAGGGTATGTGTGTGAGGTGCCTTTCGGACTGTGGATGGCAGGCGGTCTGAGACTTACTCACTAAGTCAATGTCAACATTTATGACATGAAATCACATTCAAACGTCTTAAAAACTAAGGATGTGTGCCTTAGGAACGCCCCCACCAATGAGAAAAAAGCACAAGAAACGAATTGTTTTTTTGTGATCTTGCCTACCCGCCCGAAGTCGCGGTCAAAAGCTAGTTAAAGATGAATTCACTTTTAATAACCGATTAAGTACCTAAACCAGATTCCTACATACAAAGTAGCGTCCGAAACCCAACAGAAGAATTCCTATCATCATACCCAATTCAAGCAAGATCTGACAAGCACCGATAATCATTCTCCAATGACTGGTCACTTCTCAGCTTTTGATCACTCCGTCACCTGTCATCGTTGGATTGCCTTCAACGAGCCACTTGATATATCTTCCTTTTTAGGGTTCCGTAACACAATAAGGAACCCAGTTTAGCCATGTCCGTTCGTCCGTTTATCTGTCCGCGGCCTAAACAATTAGAGCTTTTGTAATTTTTCGTCTAGTATTTTTATATAGATATTTAAAAAACTATTTTTCTAGTTCATTCCATAGTGTTCACCACACCATGGAATATATGTACAATTGTGTTGTGATAAAATCAGGTTGTGTGAAAAGTAAGAACACGAATTTCGTACAAATTCCATTGAATATTACGTAGGCATAGTTGTTAATCATTTTAATAAACTATGAACTCAATTGAATGTGTTTTTAGTTTAAAACCTTACGGATAACTTCGGAACCCTATATTACGCAGGGTCCGACACGCACTTGACCAATTTTTTGTATTAAATGTCTATTTATTTTATGGGCCACCTTGGGGGATGAAGAATGGCCTTAATCGACCAAAGTTGAGTATTAGATACGCTTTGTTGTAGCCCTTTTTATGTTGAGTCGAAACTTTGACCAGATTCTTCTGATGTAGATTTTGATTTGCGCTAATTTAGAAGTTTTTTTGACAAATTTTAGTAAGCATATTTCTTCATTGATAGAATACGATGCTTCAACGCCGATGGATCAATGATATGGCTATTATTGTATGAATTTAACCACTTCACCGGCGTATTTGGGAGGTTTATAGGTCCTACTCCTACTAATATTATAAAGGTGAAATTTAGTGTGTGTGTGTGCATTTGTGTTTGTTACTCCTACACGCAAAAACTATTGAACCGATTAAACTCGGTATGTAGATAGCTGGAGACCTGGATTCTCATATACCTAGGCTACTTTTTAAGCAGATATTATCACGGGATCGGGACTTACGCTTGTGAAACCGCGGGGTGCCACTAGTACTAATATAATTTTGATAGTAGATGCTATGGTCTTTTAGACAACGTTTTGCATTTAAGACATTTAACATTTTAGTTATTTTGTAATTTAGACATTTTCTATTTGTATTTTAGACATTGTACTTCTTAGGCAGTCAGCAGACGTTTTGCAAGTTGGGAGTTTCAGAATTGTTGAGACTTTTTGACTAATAGACCGATTACAATCTATGCATCCTCATAATCTACTGTTATCTCCAGATATTTAATAAGAGCAACCATCCCAACATTCGCAATCCCAGAACCGAGATATCGTTTAAAACAAAAATTCACTTGTGCACTTTTAAAAGTCGAAGTTATTCGATCAAACATGGAAACCGTGCGAGTATGTGAATGTTTCTGACAGGGATTTAAACTATTTTATTGAGGGCTAACAAACGGAGGTAATAATTCAAAACTTGGACGCCATCCAGCAGTTTTGATTGTTCAAGAATTAAGGCAATGGAGCTACGTATGAGTGTGGTTTATTGAATTGTTTTTGACAATTATGTTAGAGGCTTTTTGTTATGTGGAAATTGAGAATCTATCTATCAAATGAACATGTTTCCACTTTAATCCTCTTTTAACGCCACGAGTTTCTTGGAGTTTCTTGTGCATTCTTATTGGTGGGCACGTTCCAAAGCTACACATCCTAAGTTAGATTGTATGATACCAAATGAATAAAGAATATTGAGTTTTTTGTCTCCACGGGTGCACTGGCCATTCGCTTTGATAACGAGATGACGTTAACCCCCAAGCCAAATGCTATGAAAAAATGGAACAAGTCGCCTAACGAATGCCGCGTACTTCGAAGACCCCCATTTATTTGGGGGTCTTTGAGTCACGAGCATATCTTAATATATATAAATCTCGTGTCACAATGTTTGTCCTCAATGGACTCCTAAACCACTTAACCTATTATAATAAAATTCGCACACCATGTGCAGTTCGATCCAACTTGAAAGATAGGATAGCTTGCATCTTAATTTATCCCGATATTCCCACGGGATCGGGAGTTACGCGGGTGAAACCGCGTAGGGCAGCTAGTTATTCTATAAAAACGTTCTACATCTTAGATCGTCACTTACCTTCGCATAGATAGTGGTCAATGGCTGACCTGTAATATTATTTAAAACAATTCAAACGTCGGATTTAGAAAAAAACCACGCGCTTATTCGTATCGGAGTTTAAACATAAGCTGACTTTGAGACTAGGTAAGAAACAGAGCGGCCAAACTTAAAATCATTATAAAATATGTTAAATAACCTATTTTAAAATTATACCTTCAAAATGAACATCTAAAAAACAATATAAACTCAACCAATATCATCTTCAATGTTCCGAAATAGCTTAATTTTCTTGACAATATATTTCTATTAAAAGTCGAGGTAAGAGGGCGCGAACAATGTTCGTCCGTTGGTGGAGATAGGGGTTTGGCTGAATAGAGAGTTATTATAAAAGCAAGGTGTTTATAATTAAAGTGATACTTTTGCAAGCTGTAGGGAATAAGAGTTAAAACTTCTATGGTTATTTTAACTAATAAAGTTATATAAAACGTGATTTAACCATGTTTATTTGTTTTTTTCCTTGAAACGCAACATAGGGTGTCCGACTGGACGCTTACTATGTGCTATTTCACTGAGGAGTGTTTGCCGTGGCAAACGCGACGGCTCCATCCTCTGCACGTGCCCGAGCCAACGCAGACGCCTTTGCTGACGTGCTGCTCTGTCCCCAACATCCTCGGGGACACAATTTGTATGTGATATATGTGGTTGGTGCTGTCGATCCCGCATTAGACTTACTAGCCACGTGCGTAAGTGTCGTATCTTAAGAACGGATGCTGCTTAAAGCATCTTTTATAGATGAAGGGGGGGGGGGGGGGGGGCAATGATAATGATTTGTTTTTACACGACTGCAAGGAAAGGGTAATGTTTTTCGCGCCTATCTTTGTACATGTTTGTTATATTCTTTATTCCCTCATACCTTCCAAACCACTCGATGGATACTTCTTAGTTTATGAACCGATTTAGGTGATTCTTTTTTGTTGGAAAGAGAATACTTTGAAGGTGATTCAAATTCAATTTAATTTGTATTGGACAATGTTGAAGTTGGTTTTTTTACTTAAATACTTACTTAATTTTATTTTTAAAATCGTTATTTAAGGGGTATACCCACGCCAACGACCTTGAGAGTGTGGGCGGAGTTAGACACTTCGTCCCGCGCGGCGCTCGCGCTTCCTCACACTGCCTCATACCTAAAGATCGCTTACTATCCTACCACCACAGAATGTATAATAGTACAAGCTACTTACCACATCGGGAATCGTTAAGATAATTACTACATAATTTAAAAAGTATGTTTGTACGTATGTAAGGTTGTTGTGTTGTCTATACTGGCCTCTTTCAATCCTATAATTTTATAAATCTGAAAGTTTGTTTAGGTATCTTCAACCGAGCACCTACCTCGGTCCCTACTACTACTACTTAGTACTACTTCGCACCTACCACATTGTGGTAGTGCGAGGTAGGTAGATACGTAGGAGGTAGATAGTAGATACGCGTTTATTATGTAGGTACAAGCTGGACCCGTGATCTTCGATTTATTCCCGTCGGATCCCCTGGATCTGATACCCTGGGGGATCAGTTTTATATTAAAATATTTAATTTTTAAAACTATTCCGGTCTGATCCACCGTGCAGGGGATCACAAATAAATTTTAATATTTTATTCCGGTCGGATCCCCTAGCTACCTATTAACAAATTTTTGGGACAATCACCAACAAAATATTTATTCAAGGTTTATATTTAACGCCTCGACTTCGCACGGCTATATTATGCATGTATTATACATATAAACCTTCCTCTTGAATCACTCTATCTATTAAAAAAACCCCATCAAAATCAGTTGCGTAGTTTTAAAGATTTAAGCAGTCAAAGGGAAATAGGGAGAGAAAAAGCGACTTTGTTTTATACTATGTAGTGATACAAAATATTTAAAATACATGTTTATAATACTACATAATGTAATGGAAATGTGTATGTTAGTATTGGAGAACAATACTCATTATGGATACTTGTCTTGGCTTGTCCAGTCTTGGAAAAGTCACAGCATCTTTTTAATATTTTTTACCTTTTAAGTTTTTTCCAAAAAAAATACCTAATTTTAATGTCTGATTACCTGTGATGATTTCAAACACTTCGTTGATTTGGTGTTCATTTTATAGGGTTCAGTCAGTCAGTACCTTGAAAGGTAAAAGATAATATAGACCTCAGTATCTGGTATGAATTTCAACTTGCTAGGTCCGCCCGTTCCTGAGAATATCTGTGGTGACACACGGACAGACAGACAGTTGGACAAGAAAGTGATCTTTTAAGGGTTCCTTTTTTTACCTTTTGAGAAAAAAAATCAAGGTCCTGAGCCAACACAATAAAAAGATATGGGCAAATTTACATTTTCGCAAAAACTTGTACAAAAATTAATCTTAATTTTCAACTTTATTATATATCGGAATTTTCCCTTTACTTGTGCTATAAGACCTTGCTTTTTGCAAAATTGACAATTCCCAGTCAACCGGAAGTACCCCATAGGTTTTGGGTCGAAAACCTATAATGGTAGTTCCCGTTGACCTAGAATCATGAAATTTGGCAAAAAAAACTATGCCTTACAGAACAAATAAAGGGAAAATTCCAAAAAAATTCAAAAAATATTGAAAATTAAAGGGTGTCCCTATACATACATAGTTGGACCAATTTTATTCAACTTGACCCTTAAATTGTATGGGCACCCAAACGAATTAGGGATCAAGGTAAATTGGTAACTACTAACTACCATACCACTGCAAGGGCAGAGAAAGAGAGTTGAAACTAATTTACAGAACCCTCGGCGCGCGAGTATAACTAGCACTTGATAGGTTTTTAACCGACTTCAAAAAAGAAGGAGGTTCTCAATTCGTCTGTATGTTTTTTTTGTGTGTATGTTACGCGATCATTCGAAAACGGCTCAACCGATTGAGATGATTCTTTTTGTAATCGAAAAGTGATACCTCAGGGGTGGTCCCATAAAATTTGGTGAGGATCTGATGAGAATCTTCGGAGTGATGAACAGAATTGCACCTCGAGAGAGCAGCAAATTGCTCAGTTTTCGATTTCCACCAGTAGAATTGGCCCATAAACTAATAGTTACCGATAAATGGAATATCTGAAACCACCTTCTCATCAGAAAACTCTTCTATCGGTTACGATTACAGGTTACAATTTAAATAAAATATTAGATTTTGCCTCGCCGGACTGGGTTTGAATGAATTTTGATAGAGAACCCTACCCTAAATGAAGATCTGATAAGGATCTTCGGAGTGATGAACAGATCAGCACAGCGAGATACAACAAATTGCTCACTTTTCCATTTCCACTAATAGAAGTGGCCCATACACAAATATGAACCGTTGAATGGAGCATCTGAAAACACTTTCTTATCTGTGCAATTTGAAGAAACAGTCGCTTTCGCCTCACGGAGTAGAATTTTCAGTGATAGTGGCACTTAAAATGGTTAAATAAAAAAATTAATTAAAATTTTAAAAACCGACTTCAAAAAAACCTGAAAACAAAAACTAAAAAAACCTGAAAAAAAAACAAAAAGTAAAAAATAATCCATTTCGGGTCACTAAGACAGCAGATAACTTAAACATAAGTACTTACTTGGAAGTCGGACTGGGTTATAAATAAATCAACTAAAAAATCAAATGGAAGTCGGACTGGGTTAGATTGAATGTTGAGAGATATAAAGAAAACATGGTGTCACCCAGTCCCAAAATTGATAATTTTTCACTTTTTGGTACATTTTTCAGGTTTTTTTTTAGTTTTTGTTTTCAGGTTTTTTATTAATTAGGGTTGGTCCAAAAATGCAAAAGTCTGATTACCCGTAGTGTGATGATTTTAAACACTTTAATTTTTTTGAAGTTTTAGATGATTTATTATATTAATTTTAAGTTCTGTTTATGTTATTTATATTTAAGTTCTGTTTATATTTAAGTTAGTCAAAACTTTTTTTTTATTATGGTTTGTCCATATAGTAATAATAACAAAGGTTGCCTGGAAGACATTTGAGCGACAAGGCCGCCCTTTGTAACACTTAAACTTAAAATATGTTTCTTTTTAAATATTTAATGCAATTTAAAAATGGTGTTTACAATAAAGAATTTATCTATCTATATAAAGCCTGATTGCCTGTGATGATTTTAAACACTTAAATAAATTTAAAAAAATTACATTCAAAACTGGTTTCGATCGGACCGGCATGGTAAAGTTTATAGTGGATCAGAACGGAATTAAAAAATAATAATAACCAGCAGGGGATCAGCTCAGGGGATCAGACCGGAATAACTCTGATCTTCTACCTAGTTACCTCCTTCAGACGTTTTGTCTTTATTTTTTTTTGGTAGTTCAGAAAAAGTGTGTAGGTATTTCATAATAGATAGGTAGGTACTTGACTACTTACTAACTAGGTATAGTTTAGGTATGTACTTACGTTATTTCGCGACAATGAAGCATACTCTGAACTCTAAATTTCTTTAATTTACTCATCTTTCACAATTTAAAAAATAAATAAGTAGGTATAAGTCTGGGCACTTTAGGTACCTACGTAAGTACCAACACAAAAAAACGTCCGTCAAAAAAATTGGCACTATCTTAGCGTCCGTAAAAAACCACAAGTATGGATACCTAGCTATATAACGAATCAAGTACGTACAGCCGGCTGCATAATTGCAGCCTTCGGTAGTTAAAAATTACTATTATTGGCATGTTTTCATTCTAATATTTTTGTTTGAAAAATTCATGAGTTAGAAGACTTTAAACTTTAACTAAAGCAGGTGTATAGAATCTTGTTTGTGTTGAAAACATTATTTTATCAGCCGTTTAGGAGCTCTACAGTGGGTCTGCAATTATGCAGCCGACCGTACCTATCTAAAGACAAGCGTTTATGCGCAGTGTGAAAATATAGGTATAAGTACCTATAGGTAAGTTTTTGAAAAAAATAGGGCTATTCAACACAAACTTGGCAATACTCTAGCGTCCATTAGCCAAACGAATATATACTCGTATTATTTCAGAAAACAAAGTCCAAATAGGGAGCATAGTGAAACGTAAACAAAAATCCGTGCGAGAGCGCAGTGCGACGCGGCCTTCCCGTCCGAAAGCCAGCGGCATACTGGCCGCGCCCACCGGGGCGTCACAGGCTACTAAATAGTTACTACCAGCGTTCTAGCCACCGGTCGCCTTCATTGGTGAAAATTGTTGATTTTTACGAATGTGTTTTGTTTTTCTCAAAAGTGCTGAGATAGAATTGTAGATGAGATATTTACCGACATTTTAGTATAATTTTGAGCCGAAAATTCCTTATAATTTTGAAGCTACCCTAAAATTAAGAATTAAAACTAGTCTCGCTTTGAAATGACAAGGAATTTTTCGTCTCAAATTACACCAAAATATCGGTAAATATCTCACCTACAATTCCCTCTCAGCACTTTTAAGAAAAACAAAACACACTCGTTACAATCAACAAAGTTAGTTGTAAGCGGCGGGTATTTCTTAGGCGCGTTGCGTTTGGCAGCATTAGCCGCCTTAACTAGAAAAAAACTATTTTACAAAAATATATAGGTAATTTAATTGTTTCGTTATTGCAAGTACAGTATAATAATATAATGTAGGTACTTACTTACCTATTTTATCAAGTGAGTAACAATAATAATTGGTGACGTCACTTATCTTATTACTTATATATATAGATAGGTACCTACTAACAACGTATAGATATAGTGTGGGTATACTGGGTGTTAATTTCAAGCTAGCTGTCATCGCCTCCGTGGCGCAATTGGTTAGCGCGTTCGGCTGTTAACCGAAAGGTTGGTGGTTCAAGCCCACCCGGGGGCGTTTATTTTTGTACTTTATTTTGTATTATTTTTTTATAAAATAACTAAATTCAATTGATAGGTACAGTTGATTAAAAAATAACTACGAAAAAGTCGTTACCACTGACTTATTTTCGAATTTTTCACATTACCAACTAAATTAGCTCGAACGAAACATAAACTCGCCTTGTTTAAAATCAACCTTATTTAACGGACTTAAGTTACAATTTACCTTGAGGTAATTCCCAGTACATTTTCCGACACGAAAAATATAGTTTATTTTTAATAAAAGCCCGGCTAGGTAGGTAGTTAGGTAACTAGGTGGGGGTTGCAAACATTTTCAATGGGTTCATTAATGCTTTCAGTGACTACGGAACTGGGTCTTACGCGCCCCTGGCTGTCTGTAGAATTATAGTAACTGTAATAAAAATGTTGCTCACCTCTGGATAGAACTGGACCAGATTTACAAACATTTACCAGGTACTTACAAAAATGTTGTTTTAACAAAAAAAAAGACAAAGCTTTATTAAGCCATGTAGCATAGAATAATACAGAATTTACAAGACGTGGGAACACATGGTAGCTAGCCCTTAGGTAAATAATTATGCTGTTACATTTTGAAAATTCCCCAAAATCTTGATTAATTAAGGACATTTCCTCAAAAAAAAACATTTTTTTCCAATTGTTTCATATTTTTTTTGGAAAAGATCGGTGTGTCTACCTATACTCGAAGTCCTAACTACCCGTAAGTACTTTTATTTTTAACCCCCGACGCAAAAACGACGGGGTGTTATAAGTTTGACGTGTCTCTGTGTGTGTGTGTGTGTGTCTCTGTGTGTGTGGCATCGTAGCTCCCGAACGGCTGAACTGATTTTGATTTAGTTTTTTTTTTGTTTTAAAGGTGAATTAGTTATGTATATCAGATAATAATCTTAGAACAGCTTATTAACTCAACGGTCGAGAGTTCCCCGGATAAAACCGCGGGGCGCACCTAGTTTACCTATCATTTTGTAATAATTCCTTTAATTAATGTAATTTGAACCGGAATCTTCATTTTACTGAAGATTTTATCATGTAATTAGGATGAAATGAAATATTTTGAGGAAAATAGGATATTAAGTTACACGGTTTTAGAAATTAAGTAGGTACATCAATTTGATAATATAATTGATTTGATTATTTAGGAAAACGATATTTTCGGATTTATAGATAAGAAGCTAGGTACTTATATTTATAATTAAGTAGGTACTTTCTATTTTTAAAGAAAATCCAGGAATTCTAGGAATGTTACCTTATGCGTTTTGTATTATCATTCCATACAGCAAGGGAATGTAATCAGTTGCCTGCGTCTGTCTTTCCTGACGTGTACAAATTGGGGGTATTCAATTCGCGAGTGAATATGTATCTTCTAGGTAAGCATGCTATATCTTAGGCCGCATCGGCACCTATCATAAAGCAGTGTGATAGTGGTCAAACGCTTTTAACCAGCGCAATCAATGAAAGAGAGGTAGAGAGCTATATGCCCTGTAATGGGATCTCTACATTTGCTAACACTGTCCGTGTTGGCTTACACGGGAAAGCCAACACTTAAAAAAAATGCCGCAAGAAGGACCCAACTAAAAGCTCTATAGAGCTTTAGGCCTAATAGGGCTTTAGGCCTAATAGGGCTTTAGGCCTAATAGGGCTTTAGGCCTAACAGGGCTTTAGGCCTAATAGGGCTTTTAGTTGGGTTTTTTTTGCGTCACAATGGCTTGGCCTGCACCTTCTACCCTCTCAGCTTAGTAGGCCGTGTGCAGAAAAAATGCCCTTTCAATACTTCTAGATTTCATCTCGATGTTTTCCTTCACCGTTAGAGCAATATCAATTAACGCACATAATTTTTTCTGAAGAAAAATCCATTCGTGCACGACCGGCCGACATTCGAACTCACGACTTTTAGAATTAAAGTGTGGTATCTACCACTAAGCCAACAACCCTCTATAGATCCAATTGCTATTCGCTGAAAGCACTTCTTCTAACAAACCAATAAAACAATATCACCTAATCTAACCACTATGTATTAGGTACCTAGTGTTAAGATGTAGCACCTGTCTGCGGTTGCAAAAACCATCTCTTTGTTACCAAGTTATAGCAGTAAAAACCTGGACACGAGCGCCATCTGTTCGTGACAATGCGAAGATTTATCGCCTACTTTCGCCTCGAGTAGAGTCTGCTGTGTGGTTTGGTTCAGGAGAAAAGAGGAAGCGGTTTAACCTCTAAACATTAAACTTAGTTTGCCTGAAAGAAGCTGGTATGACTTATGTTAGGCGCAAATGGGAGCCAAAAGTGAACAGGCTTTTGCGTTGGCTTCTATATGCAGAGTATGCATCCTTTTCTTTTCAACGCTTCTATATTTATTTTAGTATTATTTCAATATAAAACCGGTCAAGTGCAAGTCGGACTCGCGCACGAAGAGGAACCCTTCGTGCGCGAGTCCATTATCATCACAAAATTAAAAAAAATAGATGGCGCTAGTGGTAAAATACATGAATGAAGGTTAAATGGCGGTTTACGGTTTATGACGTATTAAAAAAAACTACTTACCAGATCTCGTTCAAACCAATTTTGGGTGTAAGTTTGCATGGTAATGTATATCATTTATTTTTTTAGTTTCATCATTCTCTTATTTTAGAAGTTACAGGGGAGGAACACTTTTTACCTCTTTGGAAGTGTCTCTCGCGTAAACTATTCAGTTTAGAAAAAAATTATATTAGAAACCTCAATATCATTTAAGATCTATCCATAGATAACCTACACGTGTGAGTTTGATGAAAAAAAATTTGAGTTTCAGTTCTAAGTATGGGGTACCCTAAAATTTATTGTTTTTTTTTTTCTATTTTTGTGTGAAAATCTTAATGCGGTTTACAGAATACATCAACTTACCAAGTTTCTACAGTATAGTTCTTATAGTTTCGGAAAAAAGTGGCTGTGACATACGGCAGACAGACAGATATCACGAATCTATAAGGGTTCCGTTTTTTGCCATTTGGCTACGGAACCCTAAAAAGTGTTCCATCCCTCTTTTTACAAATAAAATTTCAAAAAATCTCATCTTTTCTCTTTTTAACATTTAGTGAGAAGTAGGTGTATAGATAAGCCAACAAACGCCCATCTTATACACTTTAAACCAAAACCTTATAGCTGTCTTCTAGATTAAAATCCCGAGCATGTATGTACCAATGAAGTCTTTTAGTGCACCTACTAAATTATATACCACAATATGTTTTCTAAGTCATTTAAGTAAGTACTAAGTTTTAATACGAGAAAACATTTTACGAGTCTCTTTCTTAAGGGGTTGTCATCTAGCTTTAGTAAGGTAGTTTATTATTTCTACAGTACAAGTATATTGTGGATTTTAAGTATTTTTTTTGTAGCATTTGATAAGAGATTTATTAGTGTGTAACTGCAGTTCAATTTTCAAAAAGCTAAAAGTTAGTTGCAAATTGTATCAAATACATCAATACATAGAGTCTCTTTTACTTTTATCTCTACTTCTACCCAGCTTACCTATATTTTTTATTAAGTAATTAGAAGACTGACCCCGCTGGCACACAAAAGCAGAGTTATATAATGGTTAGTAGGTATGCACCCTATTCCCTATATATAAAATTCTCGTGGCGCGGTGTGAGTTTGATTTATTCCGGTCGGATCCCCTGTATCTGATACCCTGGGGGATAAGTTTTATTTTTTACCTATCTCAACCTAAACGGCTGAACCGATTTGTATAATTTTTTCTGGTTGTATTCGATAGGTCTGAAAATCGAACAACATAATATATTTTTATCCTATTTTTTTCTCTCTTGTAAATGGCAAAACAACGTTTGCTGGGATGCTAGTAAATAAATAAAAATCGATACTGCCAAAGATTTTATAATTTCTTCAACTTATTAACAAAATTAATGTCAAAATTATTTTTCCGTTCCTTATCTACATAAATAAATAAATAAAATAAACATTTTATTGCAACTATACCTACATCAGTTAGATCTTGATATCTGATAACCAAAAAACAGCCTCGACTAGCTTCTACAAAGGATGCGTGGAACAGCGGGCGTCGCGTTTTTTATAGTTTCAACTTTATTAATGTGAGTTTTTAAAGAATTTATGTTTGACATGTGCGCAGGGGTGTACCTACCAGCTACTATTACTGTGTTAATAATTTAAAGCTTGTTCGCGTTAAATAATGGAGTCTGCTGCAGTTTTAGAACGCATACTAGAGACTTTTTCATCGGGTGATAGCTCGTTAAATGGATAAAAAACCCTAGAATATAGGGACAATGTATTTGGTCGTACAGTTTGTAATATGAAAGTGGGTAGTTGTAGACGTCTAGTCGAACAATATTAGTTCTAAAACTTTTGAAAATTAGAACCCTAAATTTTCGAATATGTTAAAGCTATTTTTACAAAAGCTGTGAGTTAGAGGTTTTTCAGTTGTTTATTGAGTTTCGATTATATAGTTTTAAACATCTTCAAATACAGTTTCTTGGTAATTGTTGACTTGAAGTTCACGCAGATCAGCTTCCGCCGTGTCCTTCCAGCGATAACTGGGCCGCCCCACCGGCCCAGGTAGGCCTTCAAGTCAACAATTGGCAAGAAATAGCGCAGGACAGGGAGCGATGGAAGACTCTCGTTTCGGAGGCCAAGATCCACTTTGGGTCGCTGAGCCAGCGGAGTAAGTAAGTAAGTAAATACAGTTGATAATGGCAAAGTAAAACTGGTCCTGGTCCCAGTTTTTAAGGGACGATTTGCCCTTAGGTTAGCACAAAAAACAAATTAAGTTTGCCTTCAAATAAAACGGTCGGCGAGTTATCGATCGATAGAAAAATCGGTAGTCTACTTCCCCTGTTAGTTGTAGAAAGCGTGCGATGCGAGGCACTTAGAAGGCTAGCCACTTAGGTACAGGGTAGGTTTAAAATTTAAATATAGTAAAAAAAAACCGGCTAAGTGCGAGTCTGACTCGCGCACTAAGGGTTTCGTACCAATAAATTCTGTTAAAAGGAACCCTAATAAGATCACTTTCTTGTCCGTCCGTCTATCTGTCTCTCTGTTTGTTTGATTATAGCGGCAACAGAAATACATCAGCAATGAAAATTTCAACTGCTTAGATATCACGGTTCATGAGATACAGCCTGGTGAAAGACAAACAGACGGACGGACAGTATAGTCTTAGCATAATAGGGTCCCATTTTCATCCTTTGGGTATAAATACGCAACCCTAAAAAGAAAGGTTTTATTAGAAGGCAAGGGCCTCCTCTTAAGAGTTGTTAGATGGGGTAGTACGCCATAGATAGTACCAGTAGTAAAAAAACCATTGTCCATGAGTGGCGTTTGTATCGTTAAATATCTATTTTGTGTGGTTCCCGTGATTGTTGAATGTATTTCACGATAGACGTAATATTCATTCAATTCTTGTCATCATTCATTCAAGCTAAGAGATTCTTAGGTCTAAAATTGCTTAGTCTCGAAGACGAATCGTAGGTGTAGGTACGGTCGGCTGCATAATTGCAGACCTGTCGTAGAGCTCCAAAACGGCTGTTATGAGAATGTTTTCAACACGAGCAAGATTCTAGACACCTGCTTTGGTTGAAATTTAAAGTCTTCTAACTCATCAATTAATCGAACAAATTATTAGAATGCAAACATTCAAATAATAGTAATTTTCGAACTCTACCGAGGGCTGCAATTATGCAGCCGACTGTATACCTACGTACCCGAAAAAACTTTTATTTTGTGTGTGACTGATTTAAAATAGAATTAGGTTGTCAATAACAGTTTTTAATATTTGATGGTTTTTTTTGTGTTTGATGTTTGTACAAAAATCCATTGTTAAGATGCAATTTTGAATACAAAACCACACAATATAATATAGGTGAACTCCTATTCATATTACGAAAGTTGAATGTGGCCATAATATACCTCCTGAACTGTATCTTAGACACTGACCTACAAAATGTATTACAGGATATCAATGATCTTAGAGCTATGGAATATCAATTGTCTAGGCTCTATGTGAAACAATATCAAACTGATATCCATCAGATACACAGGTGGTGAATCTTCAACCATAATACAAAGGGAATCCAAAATACAAACCGGCAACGCTTCGAAACCCATTATCGCTCAAAACGAAGCCACTCTATACAAAACTTCACAGCAATGCATAAGGGTTGGGCCCGAGTTACAGAGAGTATAACTGAAATGATTTAATTATTTAATTTTCAATAATTATAGTAATATTAATAAAGAAGGAGAGGACCGAAAGTCTGTAGGTACTTGGAATTGGAAGCAAATAAAAAGAAATTAAGAAAAAGTAGTAAATACCTATCACTATCACTACATACTACTTTTTCACTACTTTTTGCCGTCCCTACGTCCCTATGTATGCTTAGATCTTTAAAACTGCGCAACGGATTTTGATGCGGTTTTTTTAATAGATAGAGTGATTAAAGTGGAAGGTTTATATGTATAATACATGCATAATACAGCCGTGCGAAGCCGGAGCGGGTCGCTAGTTACTAATAAAACACGATAATTAACTTACAGATAAAAAAAAGAGAAACTGTATATTGACTAAAATTAAATTAATACTTATAATTATTTTTTTTAAATAAGTAAGGTAGGTAAGACTAGCATCTTTAGTGCAATATTTTTGAGACCCATTTCGTCCCTAAAAATATTTACAGAAATGCCGAAGTTAATTAATAACAAGTCTAATAAACAAATTATTGGATAAACAATCAGATTAAGCAACGGTGCTTGGGTTGCCAATTACTTACTGTCAGATTCTATAACGTACTTTACTTTACTAACTTTACTTGGTACTATCTGTTAATATCTCACCCTAGTGTCATTTCTATCATTTAAATGTAACCTTGTTAAACAAAGGTAAGCTTAACATATAATGATAAAAATGACACCCGATTGAGATGTTAATGTAGCGTGGTAAAGGTACGTCATAAATTTTGACAGTAATTAATCCATCTAAGTAAATGGGACATGCTACACTTTTTTATATGAAAGTACATGTCTATAACTGGTAATCAATTATCAGTGATAGACAATCTACTCGTGTACCAAAATACCGTGTATTTAACCTTTAGTCGCTGAGTACCTAAAACGCAGTCTGCTAATTTCGCGTTTTGCCTCGACTTAACGAGAGACCGGCTTAATGATATATTATAACTATAACTAGCCCTGACTTAGTTTAGATATGACATCCGCGACAACATTGTTTCTTTGACTTAGTATTCTAATTTATTAAGTTTTATTGGTGGCCGCTTAAAAAATGCCAATTTATCACAATGACTTTTTGACACAAATTCCCACCTACCTAATTAGAGGTTTAAAATGATTGGCTCTTTAGTACACTAAACTTGTACTTATCTTGCAGGGCCAGTTAACCCTTGACGTAGAAATCAAAACGCTTACAAACGCACCACACTCCGATTTAATAGCAAAGAGCAATTCAATAATGCTCGAATGATTTTTAATATTCGAACAATTCTCTCTACCCAACGTATTGTCCATTCATCGGCCAGATTTCGGCAAAAACACTATAAGCGAATTTATCCTTTAAATCCAATCGCTTTAGTATTCATTTCCTTTAAAGTTATTGTTTAAAAATGACGTAGCATGTGTGTATGATAATTGCGGCTGCTTTGAAACAATTTTCACGGTTGATTGATTTAATATTGCTACGAGCTTATTGAAAAATATTTAATATCGAATTTTCAAAACACGCACAAATGGGATAAGCAATATTAGCCTTTATATCTTTTCTAGATAATTTATACAGCGCCAGAAACTTTAAACGATGCTATTCTGTGCTAGCAGCTTAGTCGACCATGTCCAGAGTAACTCGCCAATGTCTAGAGTCAAGCCAACTAAACCACGGGTTTCATCACGATGTTTTCCTTCACGGTAAGAGTAATATGGCGCACAAACACTTTAAGAAAAATCCAATGGCGCACGACCGAAAGAATCTACTACCTTTGGAATGATAGTCGAGCTATTTACCACTAGGCCCACTCTCATTTGTCAAGACTGAACAAGACTATGTGCACAAATCGTTCTTATTTTTTTAATAACATACAGTGTGTTAAGAAACCCCTCTAAAGTACCCATATATATAGGCCCGGACCTGAGAAAATATGGAAAACGATTTAAAAAAATCTTGGGAGTCCCGAACGCACAGGTCAAACCAATTTACGAATTATTGCATACAGATAGCTATCTTGTCCGCTAATTAAAAGGAGTTTGGAAAACTCAAGTCGCGTCCAAAAACTAGTGGTACAATAACCGTGCACTTGTAATGAAATACTGGATTGTGTCAGCAACTTTTACTGCTAACTGTACCTAAAAGAAACTTGGTAAATTTTTCTGTGTGAAAAATCTTCAAAGTCCGACTTTAATTGAAACTTTTCTTGTAATGTCGGTGTATAATGCAATTAAATATTTCCGCTTCCGATATTTTTTAAAGTTTGAAACTCGTAAAGGAAATCTTGGTAATAGTTTTTCTTGCAATAACAATGGGTTCTTTTAAAATGACTTTTAAAAGAAACGTCCGACATTAATAATCTCAACTAAGCCAAAAATACAGAATGTAAGAAAACCCCTGTCATTTTTCTTATGTACTTGCAGGTATGGTAGGTACCCAGCAGATTACCCAATAAATAAAAAAATAAATTAAAATTTAAAAAACCGACTTCAAAATACCTGAAAACAAAAACTAAAAAAAACTTGAAAAAAAAATCCTGGTAGCAAAAACTAAAAAAAACCTGACAAGAAACCTGAAAACAAAAACTAGAAAAAAACTGAAAAAAGAAACTAAAAAGTGAAAAATAATCCATTTCGAGTCACTAAAACAGCAGATAACTTAAACATACTTGGAAGTCGGACTGGGTTAGATTGAATGTTGAGAGATATATAGGAAACATGGTGTCACCCAGTCCGACTTCCAAGTATGTTTAAGTTATCTGCTGTTTTAGTGACCCGAAATGGATTATTTTTCACTTTTTAGTTTTTTTTTTTTTTCAGTTTTTTTCTAGTTTTTGTTTTCAGGTTTCTTGTCAGGTTTTTTTTTAGTTTTTGCTACCAGGATTTTTTTTCAATTTTTTTTTAGTTTTTGTTTTCAGGTTTTTTGAAGTCGGTTTTTTAAATTTTAATTTATTTTTTTATTTAACCATTTTTAGTGCCGCTGACACTGAAAATTCTACTCCATGAGGCGAAAGCGATTATTTCTTAAAATTGCAACCTGTACCTAAAGTCATTGAAGAGTTTGGTGATGAGAAGGTTCAGATGCTCCATTCGTCGATAGGTACCTATTAGTGTATGGGCCAATTCTACTAGTGGTAATGGATAAAAATTGAGCAATTTGCTGAACCTCGCTGTGCAGATCTGTTCATCACTCCAAAGACCCTCATCAGATCTTCATTTAGGATAGGGTTCTCTATCAACATTCATATAAGCCCAGTCCGGCGACTAAATTCGACTAAATTCTTCAAATTGTAAACTGTGATCGTAACCGATTCAAGAGTTGTCTGAGGAGAAGGTGGTTTTAGATATTCCATTTATCGGTACCTATTAGTTTATGGCCCAATTCTACTGGTGGAAATCGAAAATAGAGCAATTTGCTACACTCTCGAGGTGCAATGCTGTTCATCACTCCGAAGACCCTCATCAGATCTTCATTGAAGATAGGGTTTTCTGTCAACATTCATACAAACCCAGTCCGGCGACTAAATTCGACTAAATTCTTCAAATTGTAAACTGTGATCGTAACCGATTGAAGAGTTTTCTGATGAGAAGGTGGTTTTAGACATTCCATTTATCGGTAACTATTAGTTTATGGCCCAATTCTACTGGTGGAAAACGAAAACTGAGCAATTTGCTGCACTCTCGAGGTGCAATTCTGTTCATCACTCCGAAGATCCTCATCAGATCTTCATTCAATTTTTATGGGACCACCTCTGAGTTATCCCCTTTCATACAAAAAAAGATTTTTCCAAATCGGTCCAGGCGTTTTCGAGTAATCGGCGAACATACATAAAAAAAAATATATACGCGACGAATTGAGAACCTCCTCCTTTTTTTGAAGTCGGTTAAAAATATAAATAATTGGAAAACAATAAAAAAATGTTTTTCCAAATTTAAGAAAAATACTGTTAATAATAACACAGAGTTTGTGGAATTTTTAAAATGTGATAAACCATTATTTACATAAGGTCGGTGTTGCCAAATCTTGATAATTCCTATACTTACATAATAATATATACCTACTTATGTTTCACAGGGTCTAACTTAAGGTTGATAAAATTACTTACTAATTCCATGATATTTTCAAAACTTTTATTTTGCTATCTAACTAAACAACAACTGCGACTAAAATAAAAACTGAAGTATTAAATTCAGAAAGGTTTTAATATTTCAAAAGCGAAGGCTTTGCCTCAAAGACGGGGGGTTAAAATCTTGTTAGAGTTAATGAACAAACTCTTAGTGTCATCAAATTGGTGCCCGTAGTAAGGCGTCCTTTACTATAAGGGCCGAGAGGTGACTGCATTATTTTCTACAATATAAATCTATATTAATAAAGGAAGAAAAGACAAATTAGTCGAGAAATCTTAAAAAAACCATGTCTATCTGTTTTCATGTTACTTAAACGAAACCCATAAAACCTATTAAAATCTGGTTGGATTGCTTCATTGCTTTGGAAGGCCGTGATGTCCTACTTTAAACATACATCAAAATATACCAAGTAAAAATTGATTTATCAAAGGAACATGGACGTCAATGAAATGGATGAATAGTATTTAATAATTCCATTAAACAATGCCAATGCAATAGCATTAAATAATATTTTTAAATGCATTGGTTTTAAACACAGTTGCGAACGCTTCAGCCTGCCGCGCACCGCTGCCTCTGCCTGCTCTATTCAAAGTCATATAGGCTAATGAACAGCAACCGCTTAGACTACAAACTACAGCATAGTGTTAATAATGCTAGCGAATTTTGTTCATACCCTCATTAGAGCTAAGTGGTAGGGTAAAAAGGCATTGAAAAGGTACGGTTCACTTAAAGTGAGGTAATGAAGATGGATTACTTTGTTCAAATTTTCAATTTAAGTTGCAAGGTGCAAACTTGGACTATGTTATATTTAGTTTGTTAATTTAGCTTGGCACTTCTCTAGCTGGATTACTTAATTTTATTTCGTTTAAAATTAACATAAAAATAACGAAGTATCAAAGGGCATTGTTCTAGTCTAGACGTCTATGGCTAATCGAATACTTTTGTTCTACAACTTTTGAAAATTCGATCATCACTACATAGTCACTATCACTACATAGTATAAAATAAAGTCGCTTTCTCTGTCCCTATTTCCCTTTGTATGCTTAAATCTTTAAAACTACGCAACGGATTTTGATGCGGTTTTTTAATAGATAGAGTGATTCAAGAGGAAGGCTTATATGTATTATCCATGCATAATATAGCCGTGCGAAGCAGGAGCGGGTCGCTAGTTTATTGATAATTTAGAAGTTATGTTTACTTGAAAATCAACTGTTTCTTAATGGTAAAATGAATAAAATAACAAACTATTTACTTATTAATAAAAAAAATTGGAACATCCTCTAACCACACTCAAAATATCTAACTATGAAAGGCTACCGCTTATATTCGAAATTAATAGCCTATCTACCAGCGACTAAGGATTAAGGCCTATCCGCACAGCTCAGTGACGACAGTTCCGTACCGTACCGTGCCGTGATGTGCTATTCGTACATGTCAATGACAGTACCGACACGGCGCAGTGATTTTTAGTACTCTATCGCAAGGGTTACCATAACTTTCGTGCGCGAGTCCAACTCGCACTTGGCCGGTTTTTTTAAATTATATTATGTAAAGTTAACGACCGCAAAATTTCCGATATTTTGACTGCGGTTATAAGGAAAACAAATGTACCTAGGGGTCGATCGTCATAAAGATCGATCGAGATAGATACTGGCAATACACGGACCAATTCAATTTACTTTTCGTCGGCCATCTTGAAACACTGTGACCGTGTCAGGCAAAATATTGTCCGCTACAAATTCACGCCGGATCACGGCGAGCGTCGGAGCAACGTCGGAGCAGCATGACAGCACTGAACATCACTGTCACTGACCAGTACGGATAGTCTAGTACAAAAAGTATGAAACAATATCATTTTTCACTGGCACTGATGGAAAAACAACGGTACGGCACTGTGTCGTCAATGAGCTGTACGAATAGGCCTTTGAAAGGACATTCTGCTGACGTCTGGTCTATCGGTATACGGTCTATGGACTATCGATCTATGGTCTAGCGATCCCAAAACTAGCTTTTCTATTTAAGACTTTTTTTCATTATTGCAAACGAAGAAAAAGCTCTAACACATTTACAAGGAAGTACACCCGCGACTTTTTGTACCAAGTTTCCTTGAAACTTTTGAATAAGAAATATGAAACAAGTTTCAGCATAAAACATAACTTCTGAAAGCTGTCGGCCATCAAAATGAATGGGGCTTTATCTATTAGGAATATAAACTAACTATGGTGGCGGTTTTTATTTAATTCACCTGATGAATTAAATGAATCCAAAAAAAAAACGAACTAAGTATTTAGCTTTAAGTGTAATTGCTTGATTATGTGATTCCAAAATTCTTATCTGACCTAAAAACCTAGTTTCAAACGAAAATAATAAATAGGATACATCAGCCACGGGTGAGCGGCTGCACCTAATTCTAACCAGTATGATTAAGGCTAAGCCTAGTTCGAACCGAAAATAAGTAGGATACATCGAAGTTTAACCACCGGAGAGCGGCTGCACCTAGAATAAATAAATAAATAATCGTTTATTGCCATAAAATTACAATTTCTATACAGTAAACAAACAATAATAAGTATGGCAAAAGGAGCAGGCTCAGCATATGCTGTGAGACGCAGCTGCACAGCGCTGGTTTTCAGCCTGACCCTTTCTCTCTGTAATTCTATTATTATACCAAGCCGGTATGATTAAGGCTAAACCTAGTTCGAACCGAAGATCTGGTAGGATACATCTAAGTTTAACCACCTGTGACCGGCTGCACCCGGTTCTAGCCGGATAAAACTAGCTGTAACCGAATTCTCAAAAAAAGGGAGGGTAAAAAGGTTTTATCCTATAGAGCATTGTTTGAAATAGTTATAATAGTCTCAATAAACATAATAAAGGTCTTAATTAATAGTTTAATAAATAATACAGAATTAATGTTGTACGCATGATGCCTACAAATTAATAAAGTTAATGGGTTTTATATTATTAAAAGAAAATATTATAGGGAGAGTAAATTTCAAGTTGAATGTTTTCCGTTCAGCAATTATCGGAGCCATTTTCAATTATCGGGTTTAATTTTATTTGATTTAATGAAAACTTGTTTTGTAAGTTTGTTACTATTTAATAAAAAAAATAGATTTGTTATAAGTACTTTTTGTATCTAACTTATTTCTCCCCGCGGTTTCGCTCGCATAAATTTAGAAAAAATAACTATAATTTTTCTCGAAAATTGTATTACCGACTGTTTTTTTTTTATAAAAAAATACTGGACTAACAAGATTTCCCCGTATTTCAGTTGGTTTGCCAATCAGCTAGAAAAGCCTGTCCTATAGCTATGTAGGTAGCAACGAAAGCCACTTCCAAGAACCCAAGTTCTTGCAACTCCACTGCAATTTAAAACAAAGTTCCGATAATGGAACATTACAGGTTCTTAATTGAAATAGTTGATTTTTTAGACGGTGATTTTAAGGGTATTTTACTTCGATTTGGCCTGATTTCGTCTGAAGTGCTGTTTTTATGTAGTTTCAGAATTTATTTGATCTTCTGAGAGTTTGAATCGTTTTTTGCTTTAACTGAGGTGGAATCAGAGTGTGCCCTGGTAAGTTTTTTTAAGCTATTGCATAGGTTTTATCGCGGGCTCAGCGCGGTGACCGAATCAAGAAAATCCGTAACGTAAATAAAACCTAACACCCCCCACTCCGTCTACCATGTAGCTCGGCCGAGCGTTCGCTTAACGTGTATGTATATGATACGACTGTACGAAGCTCGCAGGATGCAATAGCTTTGCCGCGGCAGTACCCGAGTGCCACATATTTTTTTTATTTCAATAATCATTGCTTGTGCGCTGTGCATCTTTAATGCGGAGAGTGCGCGCCAGTCGGAACAGCATTCTGCAGACGGTCGTCGATAGTTGGGACAGCCCTTTATTACGTCGTTGGGTGCAATTGCACATTACATAACCCACGATGCCTATGTATCCGACCTATACCTATATACTACACATACCACCAAAATATATTATTAAGTACTAACCCTAGAATTTAAGTTTTACTAACAAAATTATGGACTATGTCTGAAATAAATAAATTATTATTTGTTATACGTCCTGTATCACGGGGCTATGGAGTCCCGGACCTTTGGAAGGCGTGCGTGGAGCCGAAGCCAACACGTAGAGGCCCTTTACAATAACAAGTTTAATAGCAAACAATGGGGTGAATTCTAAACCAGCGATTATCCCTGTCTACACTATAAAGTGCAACCAAGGACAACCTCCGGTTTGGATGAAACTATTGATAATCTACAGGACAAAACTACTTGAGCTATTGTGATGGGATGGTAGTGGACTAGATACTGGGGAACTATGGATACTATGGTACCTGCCGTAACAATGTCCAATAAACACGTAAAAATGGCAGGCGGAGACTCGCCAACTCTCTGACTGGGCCACCCTAATTAGCCGAGTAAATTACAGCAAGGGGGCAACAGGAACGTGAGTGGCTTGAAGGATGGAGAGGCCTGACTGGATTTTAAGTCATCGCTGGTAGTCCGAGCGAGCGGGCCAACTCATCACTGACGTTCGGCATCCATCCTTCGAGTATTTCTACTCATGCGACTCCACTCTGGACGGCCGGTGAAGGCAAGCCAGAGGCGGGGGACCGCTTCCTCGTCAATATTCACTCCGACCAGCCAACCAAGGCAAGCCGGAGATGAGGAACGGTGACTTCCCCCTGGAGAACTCGGGACCGCGGGGTCGTTACTCCATTTCACCTCGCCTCAAGGTGCCCTGCTGGCAAAAAAATATTATTATTATTATATAGACGTGAAACGCTAGTCGCTGATAACTGAAATTGTTAATGATAGAAAATTGTTGTTTTAAGTGTCACGGTGTGAAAGACCTCACCTATAAACGGTACACGTTTGTAAATGAGTTCTTTTCCTACATTTTAGTATAATTTAAAGACGTAAATTACTTGTCATTTGTAAGCCTGTTAGTCCCTTTTTGACGTGATAATCACTACATAGTATAAAACAAAGTAGCTTTCTCTGTCCCTATATCCCTTTGTATGCTTATTTATTTATTTATTAATCTTTAAAACTACGCAACGGATTTTGATGCGGTTTTTTTTATTAGATAGAGTGATTTAAGAGGAAGGTTTATATGTATGATACATGCATAATATAGCCGTGCGAAGCTGGGGCGGGTCGCTAGTGTCTTATAAATCGAAGAACCTGCACTCACAAAAAAGGGCGACGTCATGCGTTATTGACAAGTAACCATAGCAACGTTATTGACAAGTAACCATAGCAAGGTTATTGACAAGTAACCATAGCAAGGTTATTGACAAGTAACCATAGCAACGTATTATCGTTGCTATGGTTACCATTAATGTTTACTTTCGACGTTATTACGTAAAATTATCGTTCCGTAAACCAATTTTACAGATAACCATTTTTTGGATAGTTTTATAAACGCAAAAACTTACTATACTTATCAAAATTTAGGAAAAGAACTCACCTACAAACGGTACCTCAAACAACACTTTTCCATTTTAGTTATATGTAGATCATCATCCGAGCGATGTTCCCGGTTGCATCCCTCTCAGGAGCCCGGGGTCCGCTTTCCTACTTTTACGCCTCCACTTCGCACGATCTTCGGCATCCTGGTTAGTAAGGCCATTTGCACGCATATCACCCTTTACGACGTCAAGCCAGCACTTCTTGGGTCTACCCAGTCTGCCACGGCCCGGCGGAGGCGCCATGGCAAGACATTTGTTCCCCACGTAACTAGCCGGTTTTCGCAAGACGTGACCGTACCAGCGTAGGCGACATTCTTGCAATTTATCTGCAATGTCTCGGACATGAAGGCTGCCCCGGATGCGGGAGTTCCTGACGCGATCCTTTCGCGTCACTCCACACATCCAGCGCAACATCTTCATCTCCGTGACACGCAGCTCCTGCTTATGTCGCTCAAGTACCGGCCACGCCTCACTACCATACAAAAGGACAGGTCTAATGATGGTTTTATAGACCTGTCCCTTTAGTTTAACCGGCATTTTGAGGTCGCAAATGACACCAGTCACCTCACGCCACTTGGCCCAAGCCGCTGAAATGCGTGACTTGACGTCGCAATCGATGTCGCCGGACGCGTGAAGCACAGATCCCAAGTACTTAAACTGGTCTGTCCGCTCGACCATATGACCGTCTACGCAGACAGGTGTGGGATCTGTGGTATTGCAAGCCAAGTACTCTGTCTTCGCCACATTCAGTTGCAAACCGCCGTTCTCAAGCGACTCCTTCCACGTGTGTACACGTTGGACCAGCCGCCCCTTATCCGAATCCGCCAGCGCAATATCGTCAGCGTACATGAGCAGCCATGGAGGCTGCTCGTGTGCATCCCTGATGGCAACGGACAGTGCATCCAATATTACGCTGAACAGGAACGGGCTTAGGACGGAACCCTGGTGAACTCCAACGGTAACAGGGAAGGGCTTAGTGTCGCCAACAGCAGTTCGCACCACAGAATCAGAATTTCGGTACATGTCTCTGATGATTTCAACATAAGCTTCCGGAACCCCTTTGGACCGCAGCGCCCACCAGATCATCATGCGAGGAACACAGTCGAAGGCCTTCTGCAAATCTAGGAATAGAAAATGCAGAGGCGTATTCTTCGTCCTGTATTTCTCCATAACGATCCTGAGGGCGAAAACAGGGTCCATGGTGCCATGCCCGGGGCGGAAACCATATTGACACCCAGAGACAGTGCACTCCCGTCGGATCCGAGAGTCCACTATCCGCTCGTAGAGCTTCATGGTGTGGGACATGACCTTTATACCTCGATAACTGCCACACTCCTGCACCGATCCCTTGCCCTTGAAAACTGGGGTAATAACACTCAATCTCCATTGGGCAGGGATCTCGCCGGTCTCGAGTATGCAGTTAAAGAGGTTGGTCAAGATGCCCACACCACGAGGACCCATCGCCTTCCACACTTCGATAGGGACTCCATCGGCTCCGACAGCTTTCCGATTCTTCATGCGGCGAAGAGCCTTGAGGACTTCGTCAGGCGTAATCGGTGGCACAAGTCCTTGATTCGGAGGGAGTTCCGGCGGCTGCACCTCTTTGTACTGCTTATTCAGCAGCTCGTGGAAATAAGAGCGCCATCTCTCCTTCACCGCGAGATCCTCGCAAAGCAGGTTACCATCGGGGTCTTTTACACAGCGGCACTTGGATATATCCTGCGCCGCTTTTACCCTCGAACGTGCCAACTTATAAATAAGCTTCTGCCCCTCAGACGTTTCCAACTTATCGTACAGTGACTGTAAGTGGTTCCGTCTGGCTCTGGCTACTGCTCTTTTTGTGGCACGTTTGGCGGCTTTATACGAGTCGCGATCTTCAGGAGAGCTGGACGCTTGCCACTTTTTAAAGAGGGCTTTCTTCGCCTTAGTCTCCCTCTGGACTGTGTCGTCCCACCACCAAGTCTCCCTGTCACATTTGCGTCCACCTTTAGACATGCCAAGCACTGCCTTCGCCGCACCAGTGATCGATGCCTGAATCCTATCCCAGTGGTCCTGGACTAGTTCGTCTTCGGCACCAGCGCACTTGTCACCGATAGCCGAGACAAGCTTCTGGGATCTGGTTTCATCCAGCATCCACCATCTGATTCGGCGACGACATTGCTCAGGGTGTTTGTCTTTGGGTTTCACACAGAGATCCATGACAAGAAGACGGTGTTGATCAGTAAGACTCTCACCGGGTATGACTTTGCAGTTAGCTACGTGGCCGATATGATGTCTCCTGGTGATTAGAAAATCGATTTGGGTAGCGTGCCTTTTTAGTTATATGTAGATATGCAAAAGATATTTTCTTTTGACTCCTATTTGCCCCTTAAAAAGATTATCCATCACAATTGAAATCAAACCTAAAATAACATTTTTGCTAAAAAATGATTCATTTTATTATTTGACAAACCAACTGTGACAACAATTAGGTACTTTTCAAACAAAAAATAATAAAGTTGAAAATTAATCGCGAGATGTCCAAACATTTTAGTTCGAGAGAAAGTTTTTCTAAAAACAAAAAATTTAATACATTTGCTCGGTGAAAATTAAAAAGAAACGAAATTAAAAGGACGAAGTGGACTTCTTGAAATTTCTAATGAAGAAACTTTTAGAATTAGTGGCTGTGAGAGGTCACAGAGTGGGTATAGGTACGTATTCTGTTCTAGGTTTTAGTGAAAGGACAAAACCCGTAATTGGCTTCTCCAAGATCTAAGTTTTGTTCTTATAGATATTATTATTTTATTATAAGTTTCGTTAAATTTAGTTTATGCTTTATGGTAAATCTATTGATAAAAGTGCATTATTTTTAGTGTTGTCGATGATCACAGGAAACTCGAATCTAACAATCAATACTTATATTTTTGATCAACTTTGTGACAGTTGAGTTGCCCTTACTTTCACAACTATAGTTAGTAATATGAATCGATCAAAATGCAATTGAAACGAAATCAATTCATAGTAAATGCGAGTATGTCCTAAGACTAAAGCTCTTGGAAGTATCCTGGCACTCCATATTCGCTGGTAATGATTCTTGCTGTACTAGATATTTAATCTAAATTGTGCATACCATCAGGCAGGTGTGATAGTGGTTAAACGCTGAACTATTTAAAAAACAAAAAACTATTGCCTGTAAAGTCGGTTTAACGGTGATAACGTCTTTTGTATCGTTGACATTACCATTTGCATACTTCAATACGTTGGTATGGTTACTTGTCAATAACGCATGACGTCACACTTTTGTGTGAGTGCTGGTGTTCATCAATTTATAAGACGTTACCACGTCAAAAGTTTAAGTGTAAGTCAATCTTCTTAGGATATGGACACTGTTCTTTCTTTGTCTGTTGTTATCTGTGAAGTTCGAAATTTGTTTTTTCCAGACATGTTTAATAATATTTCCATTGTTTCGAAGAGTTATTGAAATGAATTAAACAAAAAGTTGGGGCTGTTTTGATATTACTTTTCTGTTTTATTTAAGTCTTTTATTTAAATTTGTATGCGTGAGGTTTCTTCTTTTAAATCGTTAAAGGACGTGTAGTGAATATTTACTAAAGTATAGTACCTATAGGCATGAAAACAAATGTCGCCACTCACGACGCTGTTAAAAACATCTTTCGAAGATGATAAAAGCCAATAATGATGATGATAGAAATAATAGGTTTACCTATAGTGTGTGTGGGGTTGATATTAAAAAAAGTCATTAATTTTTTTGGGAAATATACCTTAATTTACGGACCCATAGTATGGGCAATTTTTAAATCTGACAATACCGTTTTTTACCTAAAGGCCACCTACCACTGCTGGCTTCTTACCATTTTTGGCAGCGGCCAATAATGGTAGGAAGGAAGCATTTGTATAGAGAAAGTAATACCCTCATATCCAATTTTTAACCATTAAAAAAACCTGACAAAACGACTGCACGATAATGTTACCACGTCATCGCAGTACCGAGCGTAAAAGTTTTATTTATGCGGTAAGTTAGTTCATTTTTCTTTCTCTTGTACGGCTACGTTTCAAAGAATAAAACTGGTGTTGCAGGACGTAAATAACACAACATTTATAATGTATGAAGGAGAAAGGAGAATCCACATTGGAATTATTTACAAGAATCTTGTGGGCTGGTGAGATGTCGGAACGTTTAGGATTTGGGTGTGGACGATACCTTTATCTGACTACGATTTACAAACTTGTGTTGTATTTTGTAGTTGGTTGGTCCTTGAATTCTATTCATTTACAATTAAAATTTTCATACAAATCGATCGAAGAAGTTAGTAAGTGTAAAAGATCTTATTAATGACCGACTCAAACTCTGTAGTTTGTTCTTATTTCAATCTCATACCGAACTCCCCCACATAAAGTGGAAAAGAACTAAGAAGAAGAAGTACGTAAGTATTAAAGATCTTATTATCGACCGACTAAAATTCTATGATTTGTTCTTTTTCAATCTCATAACTAACTCTCCCACATAAAGTGGGAAAGAGCTAAGAAGAAGACGTAAGTATTTAATAAATGACATTATTATCAACTCTGTAGTTTATTATTTTTTCAATCGCATACCGAATTTCCCCATATAGAGTGGGAGAGAGCTAGGAAGAAGAAGAAAAAGTTGTTTTATATTTACTGTAACATTTTTAAGATCTTTTTTAATTAAGTGTAAGCTCTGGTATCTAATTTAAATGAAATTCAATCTCAGAAACATATTCTGCTCCCAGGAACTTAAGCTTGGAAAAAGAAACAACTTTCAAAGTTTACTTCACTATCACTACATAGTATAAAATAAAGTCACTTTTCGCCGTCCCTATGTCCCTATTTCCCTTTGTATGCTTAGATCTTTAAAACTACGCAACGGATTTTGATGCGGTTTTTTTTAATGGGTAGAGTGATTCAAGAGGAAGGTTTATAAAATATGTATAATACATGCATATTTGCATAATATAGCCGTGCGAAGCCGGAGCGGGTCGCTATTACAGTATATTCATCGGTTAAGTACAATATTCTGCCGAATCTCAATCAGCCTGTCTTATCCAGCCTTAAACAATTATTATCATCTATTATATCAATCTAGGTTCATCATCAATTCCACTCCTTCTTTTTACTCGTCACCCAACTTCCCACCGAAAAAAAACGTCCTTTTTTTCCTCCTTTTTCTCTCTCGCCAGTCGCGCAGGCAAAAATTATCCTTCCCTGCATTTATTTTACAGACAAAATCAAATTGATCTTGTTATCGACAGACTAAAAACTCTGTAGTTTGTTCTCATTTCAATCTCATACCGAACTCCGAACCGTTCGTCGTAACTAAGAAGTGGATTCTACAAACTGAGTTGACACACTCTCGAACTTCTCGTAATTAAAGACGAAAACAGTTTTAAGGAATCTTTATTGAGTTAGTTTCAGTTTTCACGGTTTATATTGACTTATTTGTTACCTACTTTAAATTTTCTTATGTAAAATGTCGTACGTTACGTTTTACGATAAAAATCATAGATGGCATTATTTTTGTCTACGAAACAGTAGTTTCGTAATGAGTAAGAAAAAAAATGATCTTTGTACGTAGCCGGTTTCGTACAAAGACATTTTTTTCTGAAGATATAGCTCCATATTTAGTGCTAATTCAGTTTTAAAATGTATGCCATTGTATGCCATAGTCATGGTCCCGAGGAGACTCATAAGATATAATAATATGAAGATATAATATGTTGTTGCATTTATAGACATAACTAAAGTAGTGGTACATTTAAGTAGAATGAAATAACGTAATGGAAGTATTTCTAAGTAGAATGCATTGTAAAAATTACACCGCAACGAAACTTGAACTCGCGACCTTCAGCAAAGTGTAGAATTTCAATTCGAGAATTGGAAAAATGAACTCACTTGTAAAGATTTCCGACAATTTTTCATTCTTCAATTCAATAGCGAGCCGGAAGTAAAACATTTCAAGTGCTAAATAAAGCAAAATACACACAAATTGTAAAAGGCAAGAACGTGCTGACGTGTCAGGGAGGAAGGAGTTAACGAAGACTGTATTCGAAGAGTTTCATGTTTTGGTGTCTATGTTAGCAGATAGATCGAGCCAAGTATAGTTTTTGTTGATGGCCGTTGGGGCCGAAAAGTCATAGATTGGAGAACACGTACCGGAAAACGCGGCGCTGGATAGCCTCCGACTTGATGGACAGACGATGCAGAGAGCAACCGGTCTTTACGAAGGCCTATGTTCAGCATTGGACGTGTTGTGGCTGAATCATGATAATAATTAGTGTTAGCTTTGAGTTGGTATGGACATGTGATAAAAGATCATAGAAGACGCATGCGACTAACAAGGCGATGAGTATAAATGAGGAGAGATGGAGAGGAAGAGGACAATGTAAAAAAGCTGGATAGACAAGATACGAGAGAGATAGATGTGAACGATGAGATGACGAAATGACGACTAATAAAAGACAATAGAAGAAGAAAACGTACTGCATCGACCCCAAATAAATTGGGATAGCGACAGGCAGAAGAAGTGGCGCAGCCATCTTCCGAGGTATGTAAAATAAGCCATATTAGTATCAATAAACAATGAACCGTGTGTCGTGGCCTGGTGGACTCTCATACGCCTAGATGGTTGGCGTCACTGGCCTATTCTAGTGCATTCAGACGTTGAGATGAAATGGCCCGCGCCAGGTGGCCAGTCGTGAAAGGAAATTGCCAATCACACGGCCACGCGGCCAATGCGGCCGATTATCACGGTACACGACACTTTGAAACTTCAACGGGTTGAGTGTAAGATGTAGAGAAAAATTAATACATAGGTACCTACCTACTAACATGATAAAACTATCATTCATTAATTTCAAGATAATGACAAAACTTGAATCTTTGGGGAAATAAGTAACATTTACTACTTATTAAATGTTACTTTTCAATTTATATTTTCTACTACTAAAAAAAAATTGGTAAGGAACATGTTTCTGACTTAAATAAATAAGTACTTACCTACCTACCTACTAATAATTATACTAAAGTACTTATAAAACTTAATACTGATACTTAATGTTTTTATTATATATTTTGTTGACAATATTTATACAAAACAAACTAACTAATATACCAACCCCACAACATTCTTTAACAAAAACAAAAATACACCAAAAGAAAAATGCTAAGGAAAAACTTTCTAACGAAAAGAATCTGCTACAACTCAACGCCAGCAATAAAAGAAACGCAAAATTTTCGCGGAAAATAGCTGAAATTACGTAACGGTTTCCTATTACGTCACATCACGTAAAACTCGTCATTCGTATCGGAAGATCTCATCCAATTGCCAGCCTTGACCTGTATATACAGGGTGTTGCAAAAACGATAAACCTAAAGATATTGAATCCTGTTTTTTTACGATTTAACGGCACTTTTCTGATACTTCTGTCAATGGAAGTGTTATTATTATTATGAAAAAATAACTTTTTTTTGTAGGTACTTTTTAAGTGAGTATGTTTTAGGTAACCTATGCCATTATTTTACAGATAATTTTTATTACTCTTTGCAACGAATAGGATCTAGAACTGCTGGCCCGATATTGATTAAATTTGGTATGGAAAATACTAACTTTTGTAAGGACCTACTTTTTACACTCGTCTAAAAATTTAACCTAGAATTCCCCCTAGTTTTTAACTAAGACAATTTATCAAACATCCTGTACACAGGAAAGTCGCGCGATCCATCATCCGAGAGTCGCGGTCGGGTATCTCCTCCGTCACCTTGGCCACATGAAATATGATGCTAAATATTAACAGTGGACCGTCTTCCCCTGTCCCCCCCCCCCCCTGTACGCGGTTAGAGAACTTTACACTGGAGACTATTAAGTCCGTCGATAAACACAGAAAGAATGAGATACAGCCTGGTGACAGCGAAGTCTTAGTTATGGGTCCTCGTATTTACCCTTTGGGTACGGAACCCTAAAAGAGGTTTCTTGAAGCAATAAAAAATAATCCTTTACAACGCCAGAAAATATTTTCTTATTTTCAGTAACTGTGCTTTAAAATAACAAACATTTGGCAGTATCTTAATTCAAGAATATTGCTTTTAAATTAAGAAAACTGTTTATCATTCTGAGATTGTTTTATTAGGGTTCCGTACCTCAAAAGGTAAAAAAGGAACCCTTATAAGATCACTCTCTTGTCTGTCTGTCTGTTCGTGTTTTTATGAGTATTTTGATTCTGGCTCGTATTTGTGGATTAATAACTCACAAGTCTCTGATCTGCGGTGCTCTACTACCCGACTTCCACTATGTGACGTAACAGATGGTTAGCGATATTAATCATTATGCGGGTAGTATTATCGTATCGTGATATGTTTGTCATATTTCAAAATTAGAACACTTGGTTCATGCTCGATTTAATTTATGAACGAGATAAAAGCTAGCTGTCAAGCTAAATACAGAACTGTATCCAGCACGGAACTATGCGCTAGAGTCGAAAACGAACCCTATCATGCTTTCTCCAGTCAGTCGCAGGTAAGGTCCGAAATGGACAAATAGACGTGCGCATGAGTCGTACGTAAGCATTTTTTTGCCCACGCTAGTTTACACTGTACGCGCTGTTCAACCAATTCGGACCACGCCCTTCTATTGACGTAAAAAATACAGAAAAAGATATCCGCGACTAAACTGCGAGCAATTATGATGGGTTATCGAGTCTTGGCAATAGTCGATCTTCTTTCATCGCAGACATTTTGAACATTTTCATCCTTGGCAAAGGTTTTTGTTTTTCAGACAGAAAAAAAGAAATACTAGAAAGTCTTCACAACCGATGATCTTGCTTAAGGATAGAGAATAGAGAATACTGCTTGCGAATTAAAAGCAAAGAGACGATGTTGGAGGCTGAAGAAGAGGTCATTCGACTGATTTGAGCTTGAGACCCATGGGACAAAAATAAAGAAAGTCAAGTGAGTGGCACAATATTTATTTATAGGGTTAGTGGCGGAGCGACCTGATGTCTGAGCGTCTCTGAGGTTCACAATTTCTAAATGGTCAACAAACGACGATTTAGAAGAAAATAATAAAAATACCGTCAGTAAGAAACTGCTCAGCCAATTTTTTTATTAATTATTATAATTGAAGTTCTTGTTAATTATTATACTAGTTATTTGCCTATCACATAACATATAAAAAAAGAACTTAAATGTTATTGTTGTATTATTAAATAACTAGCGACCCGCCCCGGCTTCGCACGGTTATAATATGCATGCATTATACAAATAAAGCTTCCTCTTGAATCACTCTATCTATTAAAAAAAACCGGATCAAAATCCGTTGCGTAGTTTTAAAGATTTAAGCATACAAAGGGATATAGGGACATAGGGACAGAGAAAGCGACTTTTAGTCCAGTAACTTTGTCGTCTGAATGTATGGGCTCGTGTGCGTTAAATCCGGTAGTTCTGATTTTTTGCAGACTTGTTTATAATGTTAGTCTAATGAATATATCAAGTTTGTGACCTCGAGCGCAGAACGCAACTTTGTTAAAAATCGAAAAAACCGCGAAAAAATAGGTATTTTTTCATATTTTGGCGATAATAACCCTAAAGGATAAGTTTTTGAAAATACTTTCTTAGACCATTTTTAAAGTAGACTAAATTTGCTACAACATGATACTAGAACTGTCTCCGTAAACCCAATAATTTCTGAGATTAAGTCTTTCAAACTTTCGCCTCTCGACCATGTTTTGTACCAACCCTTACAGTTTTTTGAGTATATTATAAAAACGGTTAAAGCTACAACAAAACTATTGATGACCAATATGTTCTTCATTAAATTTTCTATAATAATTGGACTAGAAGTATGTTGATAGGACTTATAATTTTCAAAATATGTTTACTTTTCTTCCAATTAAGCCAGTGAAAATGGCCACAAAAAACACTAAACATTGAAAAAGCGCATCTAATAAAAAAAAAAATGTGTTATTTGACCCTTCGAGAGTAGTCTAGATATCTGAGTATGCATCCTTGAAACACTAGACTACTCCCATGGTGCTACGAAATTCTGGCACGTGTTTTAATTTTTTGGGAAAAACTGCCCTTTGGATGCATTTTTCAGGTAACTTTGTTTTATATTTTTGCATATTGCTGCTCAAATTTATATTCTAGCACGTTTGTAATTATTTAGAACAATTTTTTAATCATTTACCATTTACCGAAATTCAATTTAATAAGTTAGTAAACTATTTCAATGTTTTTGATAAAACTGTCATTCCTAGCAGCACCACTTTGGAATCAAATAAAATAAAATTTTATTATCCACAAATGTATATCTAATTACATATCCTATAAAAGCCGGCCGGCTTTGGCCGGTACATGCCTTCGAAAATGACCCCATCAATTTTTTTTACTGAAATTCTGGCAGTTGTGTCAGTTTTTTTGGAAAAACGACCTTATGGAAGCGTTTTTCAAGTATCTTATATGGAAACAAAATTAATGAATGCTAAATTTTCTATTATTTGAGCCCAATATTACTACTCTAAATGTATAAGTTGCGGAGATACGGGTTGTCAAAGATGTGCAATTTTTTTCAAAACGTGAAAACTTATCGATAGTGTCATTTTCCTAGATCTGTACCGGCTGAAGTAATGATCCTAGAGGAAAAGTTATTAGAAAAACATATGTAGATAGTAAAATAACCTTTAATTTGATTCCAAAGTGGTGCTGCTAGGATTTACAGTTTTCTCAGAAACAAAGAAATAGTTTACTATTTCTTAAAATTAAATTTTGGTTAATGATGAAAACTTTATTCAGAATATTTATTTTTTAAATTTCTTTATAAAAAACGTTCTAGAGTATGAATTTGACTAGCAATAAATAAAAATATTAAACAAAGATATCTGAAAAACGCATCTAAAGGATAGTCTTTCCCAAAAAATTAAAAAACGTGCCAGAATGTCATAGCACCAAGGGAGTAGCCCAGAGTTTTAAGGATGCAAACTCAAATATCTAGATTACTCTCGGAGGGTCTAATAACATATCGAAAAAAATATTACATGCACTTTTTCGATGTTTAGCGATTTTTGTGTCCATTTACACTGGCTTTATTGGAAGAAAAGAAAGCATATTTTGAAAATTCTAAGTCCTATCAACATACTTCAAAGACAATTATTATAGAAAATTTAATGAAGAACATATTGGTCATTAACAGTTTTGTTGTAGCTTTAACCGGGTTTATAATAAATTCTAAAAACTGGAAGGGGTGATACAAAACAGAGTCGAGTAGCGAAACTTTGAAAAACTTAATCTCGGAAACTATTAGGTTTACAGAGACAATTCTAGTATCATGTTGTAGCAAATTTAGTCTACTTTAAAAATGTCACAAGAAAGTTTTTTCAAAAACTAGTCCTTTAGGGTTATAATCGCAAAAAATTGAAAAAATGACAAAGTTGCGTTCAGGGTTCGAGGTATATTCATAAGGCCAACATTATAAACATGTCTGCAAAAAATCAGAACTACCGGATTTAATGCACACTGTAATGTATAAAGTCACTGGACTATTTGTTTTATACTATGTAGTGATAATAAAAAAGTGTGTGTGTCAGCTCCGACGCACGACTGGAGTTTACTCCTTAAGTTCAAGTATCTAACCATACGCAAAAAGAGTTTTAGATGAAAAAAAAAAAATAGTCGTCCGACATTTGTCGTCCGTCAATAGTCGTCCATTAAAAATTATTGATCAAACGAACTTACCAAGTGAAGTTCGATCACAATTGTGTGAACGACTTCATTCAACGCGGTCTAACATATTGCATTAGTGTTTGCACTATGCGGCCTTCACAGACTTTTAAAGCTTCGCGGGCTTATTTTTTTTTTTTTTTTTTTTGTGTGTGGTATCCCTGTACCTACGGTTGGTACGCTTGATACCTTCACTAGCGCCACCTACCGATATCGACGTTATCGGATGGATGCGAGCTTCTTCATTGGTTCAGAGCTATACCTACCTATATGTAACTACATACCTACATTTCCTCATTTTATTTTAGGGATTAGGGTTATTTTTGTATGAACCTATTTACTGCTAAGTAAGTAGGTATTTGGGAGGGTTCACACAATTGTGATCGAACTTCACTTGGTAAGTTCGTTTGATCAATAATTGTGTTTCACGACGTTCATTCAACGCGGTCTAACATATTGCATGATGTTCAGAGAACTAGGTAAGTAAATAAAATAGGATTATGTAACAAAAATAAACATATTTATTTTTCGTAACGAATTACACTTACTGAAAGCAACTTAAGCTATACTTAAATCACTGATATTTTTAATGAATTATATACTTAAATAGGAACCTAATTATTACTGGATAAAATCGTTTATCCAAATTGTACACCATTATTAGCAACATTTCGATTATAAAATTTTAGAAATACAACTGATGTTTCACTCCAACCAGCGGTTTTCCTTAAAATTTCGATGTTAACACCGGCTCTATTGGCTGCAATGTCGAGTACTATGACCAACAAACACCTTAGTATCAATTCCATTGTTTTCAAGTGTATATCTTTAATCCAGTGACTTTAATCTCTGAGATGTTAACTTAGAATAAAGAAGCCTAAAACTTATAAACAATAATTCGTTTGTATTTGAACGTAATGAATAATTTTAACTAAATATGTTTCTAAACATCTAGCTGGGCAAATTTCAGGTCTTTGTTCAAAATACGGTAGTTTTAATATCGGTTGTGGACAATTCGGTCTTAGTAGTTTTATTGATATTTGGTATTTTAATAAATATATGTACAGTCACGGGAACTATGTACTAATTTGAATATTACTTCATCTAATAAATGAAAAGGTCTATACCCTATGTGCAGTCACTAGAGCCAATAAAGTCCGTGTCTTCTTCGATAGGGTTTCTAGATTAAGACTATTATTTGGGCATTTTTGCACCTAATAATTGAGTACTATACCGGGATCCCAGATTATTTCATACCTAGGTGCCGGAGGTCTTATTCTAAACACCCCTCACATAAAACGTTATATATCATCATGTTCTGACAGATTTTGTGTAATAAGAGACAAAACAGATTTATAAGAATTTATGGTGCATTACATAATATAGAACACATATCTAACATCACTATTGAATATAAGTTAAAAAATCGATAACATTTGAAACAGATGCGTTATTATAATCATATTGATGTTCTACACAATATGCAATCAAATTTTTGAAGTTATATTTCTTTATGCGCGTTATAAAAAAATGATGAGTGAAATTTTAATGCGCGCGCATCTGTAACACAAATGTCACATGTTGTTTATACAATTATTGTATTGAATACAGGTCTTATCTGATAGCGAATGCAAAATTATTTCTAAAAATGCAGGTGATAACTTTATAACTAGTAAGGTCTGCCGGATAATTTCGCGGCAACTAGCGTTAGAGTTCAGTACAGTTTGTGTGACGATCTGTTAGGTGAACATCAGGATCGTAGATTATCAAACTTGAAACAATTATTCCTTAAAAACGGGGAACCAAGGCTGGATTGGCCAGTATGGAACAACTACGATACCTTCTGCTTCGTCATTTATAATTGTATGTAATAATTTTACATTTAGTGAGAAAGGCGGAAAGGCTAAAGTAATAGATTTTCCCATGAGTCGGGATCATTATTCCACGTTACATAGATAGGGCATTTTGCATTTCATCTGCTAGCGAACAAACCGACATTTGGCTGAGCTAAACTGTATGTAATTAAAATGCATAATATGCTAATTCTCAATCGTTATATTAAAAAAAATTACGAGCTAAAAATCAGTCTCGTGATTGTCTTTAATATATTTTATTTGCGACGCAAAAAACCCAGACTTTACGCCTTTCACGCCACATCCACAGATCTTGAGCTATTTTATTAAGATGTAGCTAGGATGGGTAGTATTTAATGCCTATGCAAGAAATAGCCGTAGTATTATCTAAACGCAACAATATTTCCGATTTATTTTCATTTTAAGCAAAACATTTTTACGCTAGAAAATGTGCTTTTAGTTCCAGTTCATTTATGTGTAAATTAAGTACGTTTTCTTTTCAATAGCCACAACTATTTTTATTATCTACTGAGGGACGTATCCGAAACAAAAACGATTTAAAATTGTTTGAATTTAGAGAAGTAAAAGTATGTTAATTGTAAAATTAGATTAGAAAACCACCAGCACATATCAGTTTTTAAACTAGTGGGTATTTTAATAATTTGTTCGTAACTAGGATCTTTTAATAAACACTTGTACATAAGGTGCTCGAATTCCTTTGTATACAATCAATATTAACGATTTATAAGTTCAAAAATTTTAAGATTTGTTTTTTAATTCTGGTTTTGAATGTTAAAATCATGTTTTTGGAATCAAATTCTATAAAACTTCCACACAATGGCTGGAACCAAAACACATTTTTCGCAGTTTAATTAAAACCGAGGCTTTCGATTAACATAACTGTTTTGTTTACGTTACGTTGACACTGCGAATAGGTTCTAAATAACTATCGTCCAAAAATATTACGGAAATAAAATAACTTGATCGTAGGTATTCCATAACCGGTTTCATCAACTTGGTGAAAACATAGGGTGCAGTGCACACTGCACAAGCCAAACGGTCAAATATTAAATTCGTACAGAATATTGTTATATTTACATCTGAGGTAGGTACTTTTTATTTGATTCATGTTTAAGTATGAAAAAATATGCGTCTTTAATATCTAAAGAGGCCATTGATAATAATAAGTTACAAATTTTGATGCAATACTATCGTACTCTATTTCAAAATGAGCTATATCAATAAACTTATTAAAATAAATCGTTTGTCGCCATTTGGCTTAGGCAGAAGAAAGATGCCAGACAAAAATTTATATAAAGGTTAATATGGCATAAATATCGCGCTATTTTATTTTTAGAGCTTTTGCAAATTCTACATTTACTTCAACTAATTTTGAAATTATTAACCCCCGACGCAAAAACGAAGGGGTGTTATATTAGATTCAAAATTTTGATAAGGTACTGGTCAGTACTAGACTAAAAGGGATTTTATAACCCTTTATCCATTGAAGTACAGTAAATCATCAGTGATTTGAGACCATTTATAAATAAAATATTTGAGTCGACCAGCGTATGGTACCTTATAGATCTCCGCGTCGCTGCTTGCCCGGTGAGCGGTAAGGGAGCGCGCCGAAGTGGTGGTGATGCTCGCGGAGGCCGTGCTCGGTCCTGCGGCCCGCGCGTGCTGCTGTTCCTGGTCGTGGGCGCTGTCCCTCCGCGCGCTCTGCCCCTGGATGTCGGCTTCCGACGCAGCTCGATTAAATGACCAATTTTTAAAATCTTCTCCCGATTTTTGAATCGATTTTGCTGATTTCAATTTTTCAGTGACATTGTCACCGAAAAGGAATTTTCCTCTATCATTCGAATTCACGGTTGCAAGAACTAGTTTTCTACTAGTTTTTGTCTCACAGAAGTGAGCGTCGCACAAAATTCGGCAGGCGACGCTAAGCGGCTTCAAAATTTCTTGCTCCTTACTGCTTAATAGTAGCAGCTTGTCCATTGTCACTGCTAAGTATAAAGGACCAGGTATTTTAACCAAATCTGAGCGTAACGTTACGTAAATATAAAGGCACTTATCGTCAGAACATATTTTAATCATATAAATTACATACCCATCGGCATTATTTTACCACAACGCTTAATCCACTCACTAAAAGGTATTTAAACTAATTAACTCAAATAAATGGTACGAACATAAAAAGGTTCGGACATCATGAAGCTACTCCGACAGAATGAACCACGTTCCGTCATTTTATTCCTATTTATAGACACAAAACAGTAGTCAAGATGGCGGCGCCCTGACGTATCCATCAAATGAAGCACTGTATTGTTGACTTCCTTCAGTCGTTTTCGTTTTGTTACTGACACGGCCGTCCTGCGATCGTGTTCGCCCTCGAACACCCTTGTAGTCGAATGCAGAAACTGAGAACAACACAATAAATTCAGATTCTACAACTTTTGATCGTTTTGATATAGAAGAGCAAACAGAATTTTGGAGGAGTTGGCTATTCCATCGCCGGCCAACCAACCCAACCAAAAGACATCAAATGATTGCAATACTTCTACATTCATACACCAGAACAAAAAGAACAGAATCTTGGAAGAGCTAGCTATCCCATCGCCGGCCAACTAACTCGACCAAAAGACATCTACAGTTCGCAATACTTCCACATCCACACACCAGAGCAAAAGGGACAGAATCTTGGAAGAGCTAGCTATCCCATCGCCGGCCAACCAACTCAACCAAATGGCTTAAACCAAGTGATGTTCAATATCAGCTTAGTTGTGTATCGCCATGTATTTAAAGTACCAGTGTTCACCATGGATATCTGTTACTATACACAATTCTGTCACTCTACTTCTGTTGGAAAAATGTTTGAAGTGACTGCAACTGCATGGGAATCTCTAATTTGAGTTTTATTTCTTTTTCCTGCCATTAGAACCCATATTGCAACGCCATTTCTTTTTTACATTTACAGATCTCTTCATTCTAGATTTCTCGCTACACATCTCACAAAGAACATTTCGCTTCACTTGTGAGAGAGAGACACCCATATCTGAATGATTTATATTATCGGTTTAAGAATGACTTGCGTTCACAGCGTATCGAGTTTATTTCACAACATCTTATAGCATGTACACCTTTACTAAAATAAATTCATCTGCAAATTCACACTCTCGACTAATTGGTCAAAAATATGAATCTACCCATGAATCCACTTTTTGCGGCAATTATCTACTCTGACCAAAACTGTTCAAAAACTAAAATATTTCTATGCAACATATAAAATATCTGAATTTAATCCATTTCCATCGCTAATTATAATATGGCATATTTCCTTGGTATATCCATACTAGCGACCATTACTAATTCAAAACTTTCATAAAAACAACATTTCAGACAACCATGTAAAAGTCTAGATTTAATCTACTTGCATCACCAATTTTGATAAAATATTTCAGAACTTAATTGACTTCATAGGCCTCTCCTGGCTCTTAACTTTTTTTAATCTAGCCTTAATTGTAATTATACTTTACAACAGAAATATTCAGCTCATTATACAAATTATAAACGATACAGCTTTAAAAAATCTGAATTTAATCCATTTGCATCGCTAATTATATGGCATATTTCTTTGTTATATCCATACTAGCGACCATTACTAATTCAAAACTTTTCAGAAACAATATTTCAGACAACCATGTAAAAGTCTAGATTTAATCTACTTGCATCACCAATTTTGATAAGATATTTTAGCACTTTATTGATTGCATCGGCCACTCCTGGCTCTAAATTTTTCAAACCTAGCGATATTTTTGTAATTATACTTTTTTACGAAAGTATTCAGCTCATTATACAAATTATAAACGATACAGCTCACCATTTTCCACCACAGTCATTTTACTACATCCTCGTGCTGTTTTCACGCTGCATTTGAGCCCAGCATTTGCGCCCATCATTTACGCCTGTCCATAGGCCAACTATATATAACAAAAATGAACACATTAAATAAAAAATCTTTAGCTCATTATTTTATACAAAATGCTTACGAAACATTTCTGCTAAACACGTGTTGTCCACGTGCTGTCTTTGCGTTTTGCACCATCTACGAGTCATCTACATTCACTCGTCATTAAATCTGCAAAATTACTAAAACATCTTCGAATAAACAGATGAAGAAGGAGTAATATGGCTCTCTATTCGGTAATTCAATTTAAAATAATATTTTATGGACCCTCTCACTGTTTACACTGTATAATTTTTATCACAATAAAATATTTAGGCTATTAACCGTTATTTTGATTATTGTTTTACCCACAAATTTCAACATTAGGTTTGCGTTTTTATATTTATTTCAACACAATATTTCATATTTAACACAATTTTCACAATATTATACACGCTCCTTTCTTATAAAACATTTAAATTAAAACCATAAAACACTTATTGTCAGCAAGACCGAAAACGTGCCACGTGAAAGTTCGATTTTCACTATGTCATCGCACTTCTGATATAAAGGACCAGGTATTTTAACCAAATCTGAGCGTAACGTTACGTAAATATAAAGGCACTTATCGTCAGAACATATTTTAATCATATAAATTACATACCCATCGGCATTATTTTACCACAACGCTTAATCCACTCACTAAAAGGTATTTAAACTAATTAACTCAAATAAATGGTACGAACATAAAAAGGTTCGGACATCATGAAGCTACTCCGACAGAATGAACCACGTTCCGTCATTTTATTCCTATTTATAGACACAAAACAGTAGTCAAGATGGCGGCGCCCTGACGTATCCATCAAATGAAGCACTGTATTGTTGACTTCCTTCAGTCGTTTTCGTTTTGTTACTGACATAAGCCTGACAAGGCTACTCCAATGGATTGAGTTCTGGTGCAAGGATAAACTCACAATTTGTGGGTGTGAAGTAGGTACTCCTCGTAGTAGTTATTCTTTGGCTACTATTTGGAGGCCCTTGGCAAGAATATTTTGCCAGCAGATGGCAACATCTTTGTGGATAGACAGTCCTAAGATAGTTTCTGGTGTCGTTACGTCACCTAGTAACTCGAGGATTTCACATCCAACTTCCATCTCGGATTCAACGTCGAGATCATAGCCTGGCGTCGTTGTGACGTCAGCAGTTGGGCTGGTAGCGTCGTCGTCGATCGAAGTAATGGCGGCGGTCGCGGTGGCAGCTTCCGGTCGTCGGCCTCGTGGTTCGACGACCACGACCGGCGTGGGCCACGCCGTAGGACATTGCGTGGGCGTGGGCCATAGCGTGGACGTGGGCCGTGGGCCAAGGCGTGGGTCATTGCGTGGGCGTGGGCCGTGGGTCGGCTGTGTGGTGACGCGATGCGACGACGCGACGGTCCGTCGGTCGGGACGCAGAAGCCTCGCTGTCCATGTCCACCAGTGCTGTGGGACCAAATAATTGTGTTAGAACACAATTTTTATTGTGACGGTATCTATCTGCGCAGAGGCAGAAACTCGTCAGATTTTGGTCAAGATGGTGTCGTTTTGTCGACATTGCGTGTAAAACACAAAATGACGGTACTTTTTGCCAGTATAGGCAGTAACACGTCATATTTCGACACAAAAAACCGCAGGCACACCGCAGGTAGAAGGACTTCAGTTCTTGGACATGATGCGCATCTGAGAACATATTCATAAAATGGAGGGTATTTGTGAAACTTACATTCGGATTCACTCTCTAATGAGGAATCGATGACGCGGATGCGACGATGATTAGTCTTGAATTCTTGTTGTAACTCGGCGATCCTTTTCTTTATTTTCTCCTCTTCTTGCTTCCTTTTGATTCCTCCCATCTTCAGAGACCAATAGGTACTGCTTCAAACTTGAGGTGACTTGTGTGAAGACCGGCAGACAAACACAGAATGAAGAAGCTCGCATCCATCCGATAACGTCGATATCGGTAGGTGGCGCTAGTGAAGGTATCAAGCGTACCAACCGTAGGTACAGGGATACCACACACAAAAAAAAAAAAAAAAAAATAAGCCCGCGAAGCTTTAAAAGTCTGTGAAGGCCGCATAGTGCAAACACTAATGCAATATGTTAGACCGCGTTGAATGAACGTCGTGAAACACAATAAAAGTGTGTGTGTTGTTGCGCACTAAAGGTGCGCAACTTTCTAAAAAAGTGACCAAAAACGTGACCGATTTTCGTTACTTGTTAGTAGGTTTTACCCTTCGGATTTTTCTCATACCGGGCGCCTTATATACAGGGTTATTGGAAATTAATTGACACGGCGTTAAGGGCTTCTTCTGTGCACCTTAACGATCAACTTTTGTTCTACGACTTTTGGAAATTCATTATAAAAATATTCCATACAAAAATAAAAAATTAAATCCAACAGTTCAAATAATACTCAACTCTACGTCTACGTCACAGAATCAATCATAGTAGGTATGGTACAACCCGATCGGGTCGCACGCAGCATGCGCCCCGTGCCGATCGCGCGCGCGCACTTGCCGCATAGACATAGAAAATTACCAGACAGTACGAGAAACACTTAAATATTTTTTTGGGATATGTATTAAGTTTCGACAAAAGTCGTAGAACAAAAGTTGTTTGTTAAGGTGCACAGAAGAAGCCCTTAACGCCGTGTCAATTAATTTCCAATAACCCTGTATATGAAAATCGATTCTTAAGGAGTACACTCCAAAAAGTTAATAGAGCCACAGACGTAAGTAGGTTAGTACTCAATGGAAAGTTTTCCATTATCACATTTACTTGAAACATAAAACAAAAGGCTTAAAGCGTTAAATGTTAGGAAGGTGTTCAGAAGCTTTTACACGTCTAATGTTTGTATCAGAAGAAGTTAACTCGAGTTTAAGGCAACATAAAACAGAGGAGTTTTAGAATAGGCTTGTACTGTACGAGTAAGAGCGTCTATTATGTGTTCGCTTAGCTATTGACAAGCATCAAGGTCTAAAAAAGTGTCGTTTGGCCGTCAGTCCTGTTCAGAGTTTAGGAAATATTGTAGAAATTAATTATCTGAACTGAGTTGAGGAGTTCTGGACCATAAGAAGAACCATCTATTCGTGCAATTTCACTGACTTTAATTTAGGTTAAAGTTCCACAAAAATTATGCAATAAAAAACATAAAAGCACGTCATGCCGTTTTGTTCTCATTTAGGGCGTGTTCAGATGACACGCGTCGACCACGCGCCCGCCACGCGCTTCACACGCGTTTACCACGCGTTGACATTTGTTCTATATATAATTTGAGTCTTATGACATATCAATAGATCACAATTGCATTTCTGTAAGCGGGCGCGGGGCGTGCGCGGGGCGGGCGCGGGCCTGAGCGGGTGAACTTGGATACGCGTCACGCGTGTTCAACGCGTGGTCAACGAGTGTGAAGCGCGTGGCGGTCGCGTGGTCCACGCGTGTCATCTGAACACGCCCTCAGGCTAAAACCAACTTCATTGTAGTTTCTGGCCAAAGATTACGATTATTTTAATTAAACATCTATTGCTATCGTGAATAGCTATTTTCAACACGTAATAATCCCTTCACGTGTTACATTCGTTAGTAAGACACAACTCCGCAAAAGCTTTTAATTCAGTTAAACAAGAACTCGTTGGAAGTGACGCCTTCACTTGTTACGAATGTCAGTGCAATGTGTACTCGTCCTAATAAGGGTATGTTTACTTTAAGAATTGCTTTTTGTGTTTGTTTATTTACAGAATTTAAACTTTTTAAACTAATTTCAGAGTAGCGGAACGGAATTTCAGGTTCTTTAAAGACTTTTGTGGTGCGGTGGGCAAACACCCGCATATAATAAATAATAATAAATATTGCAGGATATTCCACACATCGCCACCTAGCTCCAAGCTAACTAGACTTGTGTCATGGGTGCTATACAACGGATATACTACTTATATACTTTTCTTTTGTAAATATATACTTAAAATCTTTAGAAACAACCAGACTACAGACAAATATCTAAACATAAATACCTACTTACTTGTTAAAAAGCGGACCCCGGGCACCCGATAGGGATGCAACCGGGAACATCGCTCGGATGATGATGATAAATACTTGTCTGAGGCGGGAATCGAACCCTGTGTTTGGCAGTCCGGCATGGTGACCATTATGCCAACTAGGATCGTCAATGACACAATAAAAATGAAAAAAATCATAGAGTCTTTTATAATATTACTAGCTTCGCCCCGCAGTTTCACTCCGAGTCGGGGAAACAAGAAGTGTTATTGCAGGATTTCAACTATCTAAGTACTAAACCAAGTAGTTGAGAATCTCTGCGTGACGAGGTAACAGAAATTAACTGTCACTTTTAATACTATGACTTGCAGCGCCCTGCAGTTTTGATCTGATTTCGTAGGAATGTCGAGACAAAAAGTAGCCTGTGTTATTCCAGGGTTTCACCTGTCTAAATACCAAGTTTCATTGCAATCGGTTGAATAGTTTTGGCGTGACGAGGTAACAAACATACTTCTATATTATATAAGTAAGGTATACGTATATATTCCAAGCCTCGGGGTATTCGTTAGACGAGACAAGAGTTGTACGGTATCGCTCCCTATTGGGGTCCGTTGGGAGGGGTTGGTTTGGAGAACGTTTTCTTTTTGAAAATGTTGTTATTGAGATTATTTAGTTAGTGATATTGCAAGATGTATTATGTATTTTATCTAGTTTAGCCTTTTATTATTTGGTCAATTCGCCTACTTCGCTCGTGAACTTAATATGCATAGGTCATAATATCAATATGCCGATCTCTCGTTAGGTCTAGGCAAAACGCGAAATTGGCAGACTGCGTTATAGTATACAGTTTTGATCGTAAATGCTGCGCCATTAATTAGCTGCAGCGAGCTTAATTTAGCATTAAAAAATATTTTTCTTAATTTTGATAATTAAGTTCTTTTATAATTAAATGGTTGTTGATTTGGAACGTACAAAAACAAATAATAAAAAGTCAAATTAAAAAATATTTTTATATGTGCACTTGGCACGTGAACCCACGACCTTCAGTATGGAAGTCGAGGTATCTACCACTAGGGCGACACCGCTCAAAGCGGCCGTGCACCAAGGGATTTTTCTTAGCTGCAAGTACGCAAGTTCTTCTTGCCTTTAGTCGAAATAACCGTTTATTAAAAACAAACTCTCGAACTAGCTAAACAGGCACACATGCATTACAATATTCGCTATATTCACAAAACGTACCTACTTTATGAACATGAAATATTTATATGAACGTATAAAACGTAGAGTGACAACTCAATCTATCGGTAACAGTGGCTATCACTTCATTAACTTCCTCTCTCACTACATTTGAGTTCAGTTAATCGTTCGGAACATTGAGTTATGGTATGTATGAATCTATCTTTGTTAGCTCCAAGTTATAGACGTAAAGCGGTTTAAAAATATGTCTGCTGTTTTCTAGCTTCACGGGCGGCTGCGTCGCCAATACAGCAAAAAAATTTTTTTTTAAACTGTAAAATAGTGTCTATTTATAGTACTTTACTTCGATTTTTTCTTACTTTCTACTATATTTCTTCTTCTTCTTTTATATACTTATGTTTTATTACGGTTGAAAAACTACATATAAGTTATTGCTACCGTCTCAGTTCTCACTAGGTTTTGCTTAAAAACTATTTTTTAGTTTTCTGTTTTTTTTATTTTAAATGTAGATTTACTGTTTGAATCACATTCATTGTTTACTTAACAGTATTAAAGCCCCCCCCTCTAACTCTTCCTTATGTTATTTAAATATGTCTACATATAAAATGCTTTGTCCTGAATGACTGACTGACTGACTGACGGATCAACGCACAGCCTAAACCGCTGATCGTAGAGACTTGAAACTTGGAGGGTGTGTTCTTTGTATGACGTAGGCATCGGATAAGAAAGGATTTTTCGAAATTCTACTCCTTAGGGGGTGAAAAAGGGGGGCAAAGTTTGTATGGGACAACGTGATTCCTTGGTCCAATCTACTCAAATTTTGCATTAACATTCTATAACAGAATTAATGGAAGACATGTTTCGTATTTTATTGAAATTCATCCCCTAACAGGGTTAAAAAGGGGCAGAAAGTTATTTTGGGGGTGATTTGCTTCGAAGTTGATATCAATACTCCTTTTAAATTACCTACATTTTATTTTGACACCCATTTGACACATGTTTGAACACTCAATCCGATTTTATTCAAAAAAGGTTGCACTTTTAGGACACGGCCTCATAGTGACATAGAATTCGAAATTTAAAATGGTAAGGACTAGAACATTTTGTCACTACATTGTAGGTATAAAATATACGAATAATTCTATATTCAAAAGTAGCTGCACCGTCCCACTGTTTCGTGGGACGCGTTCGTGTCGTCACGGGCGGCCGGGGTTTCTCGAGCGGCTGCAGTTTTTCGTTGATTACTCAGGTTCTACTTATTGGATTTAAAAGTAAAGTATAACACGACCTTCCTCGAAAAAAGAGCTATATAATAGTGAAAACCAGATTTCAATTGGTTTAGGCGTTTTTTATTGTATAAGTAACAAACAAACAGACAGATAGACATGAAATTAAAAAACTACATGTTTTGTTTTGTTTGACAGACCCATTTTTTTATTTGCTTCCAAGTAGGTACAGATTTTTTGTCCTCTCTACCTTTATAATGAGTGTCAAAAAACATATGAAATATAAATATAAAAGAATATTCAAACTAACTTACCGGTTTCAGTAATTTTAAAACCCAAAGAAATTTATTAGAGTTAAAATCAATAAAAAATCCTATTAGTACCATTTTCGACTTCTACGCGGACGAAGTCGCGGGCAAAAGCTAGTAATACATATATAGGTTAGAAATATTGGTAAATAAACGTTTTATTTATTTAAGACCCCTACATTTAGTCATTGTATGTAGGAATTACAGCACACTTTCATAAAAAAACTAATCTAAGTTCCGGTCAGCCACGATTTATTTTCACCAAGATGGCACTATCTTAGTACCGGATAAAAAAACCTGAAAGATGCTATCTTCCATAAAAATCGACGGAGTTTGTAACATCGAAGCTTTGCCTTCCCTAACAGGATATAAATTAAAGAAAACTTCTGTCCAGCACTGTCTATCGATTTGGAACTAATTTAGAAAAAACGCTATCCATTCATCACTTAAACCACAAACGATTGAAAATTAGGAATTCTCCAATGACGTGGCAAAAACTTTATGTTCCAACAGAACCATGAATTAGTATCTACGCTTACACACCGCACTGTCTAGACAAAATAGTTTCCGATATCTAGTCAGTGAGGAAATTGGTAACGTAAACCATTTGCAAAGGGTTCCGCGAAAACTAAATGGGAATTAGTGTCGGTTAGAGTTTAGCTAATAGTAACAATTAGACATTTTAAATCATAAAATGGAATTATTATGTACCCGATGACATGGCTTTTGTAGCTACTAGATGTGGCATAAAAAAAGGGGCAATAGAGACGATTGACGGAGTCATATACCTACTCTAGCAAAGAAGCTCTTTAATAAACCGCCACGAAAACACAGTTTTTCAAATCAATGGCTGTCGGTCTGCTGAAGTTAAAAACTACTAAACCGATTAAAACGTTTACCATTGGATAGCTGTATTTTCTAGTAGGACCGCAGTTTATTCTATATTAAAATCCACTAATTAGAAACTAAATCAACAAAAAACTGCAGCTGCCTTATGCAAATATGGTTACTATTTATGTCGATTTTACCACGGGACTACACCATTAATATACCTAAATAAAAATTGTAAAGGGAAAATATTGATATTCTTCATCTTTTGGTATGGTGTTGCGGCTCACGTATTATTAGAGTTTTCAGACCGTCTCACAGTTCTTCTATACTCTAACTGCGAAGCACGAAGAGGATCGAGGAAACTTTTCTGCCACACTATTATTCGTTCAACTTAGGTGGCTTCTGCACCATTGGTCGAGGAATGGTTCAGCAGCGACTTTTTAAAAATAATAGGCGTAAAGTCAGTCACTATACAGCAAACATTTTGGACAGTGGCCGAGCAGTCACTTTATAAAACAACAGGCGTCGAATCGACCACTTGACCGTAAATATCATTGGAACGGTCTCCTTATAAAACTGTTAGTTGTTGAGTCGGACGAAAGCTCTAATTACCCATCGAAATATATAGACGTTTTGATATATAGACCTCTTGATAGTTAGACGTTTTGCTACATGGGCGATTAGCTAACTAGGCAGATTGCTCACTAGACGTTTCGCTATGTTTGACGTTTTGCTACTTAGACTTTTTAGAGGCGAAATTAATACCACTAAGTAAATTTTTAACCTCAGAAAAATCAAAGTCACAATCTAAAATGCAATTAAAATCCTAACACAATCGCATAAAACAAGAACATCGTAGGGGAAGTAGGGGCAAAACGGGCAAAAAGGGTAAATAATGCCGGCTTCCTGGCTGTAACGAGTCGAAGATTCATTTGCCAAGACGACGACGACGTCAAGAGAACGTTTGATAATCCAATCAGAGACGAGTCTTGTAAAACGATGGGGCTTTTGTTAAAGCAAATTGTAATCTAGTGATTTAATGGTTGGTTGGTAGAAAAGATTTTTTAAATCTATAAATGTAAAATTCTAAGTGACTGACTGATATATCAAAGCATAGCTCAAACCATTGGACAATAAGTACTTACCTAAATAGATAAATACAGAGACAGGCTTGTGTCCTTTTCGTTTGTTTTTTGTTCTATACAGTAATGCCCCTCTGATTCATTTTCTTCTAATTCCTGAAGGAATTCTAATTACCATGGAAAAACTTAAAATAAAAATACTTACACTCAGTTTCGGAGCCTATACCTAAAACAAAAAAGGCATTTTATTTTTTGTTTGTTTTTAGAGAATCAGTTAGTAAAGAATTTTATTAAATTAACCTGAACAGCAATAATTTTATACCCGATTACAGCAAAGTCACAAAAAATGTTATGTCTTTAGCCCATATTAAGTAGATATGTACGTTTGCAGTTTTATATGACACGAACGTGACCTAAAAAATCACAAAATACTAAACATTCATCACAAAAAATAACATCAGTCAATCATTTCTAACCCCTAAATCTAATAATTTACAACAACAAAAAACATATTTTTGTACTGAACCCTTCCATAACCGTAGTTTGAAGGTTTGGAGACTGACCTCAGAATGACGTTATCAGTGTCTGACGGATTGAGGCAGCACGGGGCAGTACAGTGCGATATGGTTCTTAATGAACGCAGCAGAAAATAGAACTGAATGTACTTTTAAATAACGAGTATGATATAGGAAGAAAGTATATAAATAGTATTAAGAACGATCAGTTCAAATAGGGCATTTTCAATTTTTAAAAATCATATCTCTATGGCTTTCTGGTTTTCACAGTCGAAAATATTTTTGAATCACAATTTGAAAATATTTTAAACGAAAATGCGTTTTCAAAAATTACCACCGAGACGAGACTCGAACTCACAACCTCCTGAATACCGTTAAAGTGCGCTTACCAATTGCGCCACATAGGTCAAGTATTTCTTTAAAATATACACACATCAACAAAGTCTAGGGAACACGGGTAAAATAGAGTTTATTGGCGAAAAATTGAGTGTTGTATGTCGATAGAAGCGGAATTTTATACTCTTTCTAATGATTTAAATAAAGTGTTGCCATAGAAAAAAATGTAAATTTAGTATGAAAACTAATTTCGCTGAACTCGTTAAACAACCAGCCTTACGGTGTGAATACGTCCATTATTTTACATGAACATGAAATCTTGATCGAGCTGCTATTGGTGGAGTATCACCGTAGATTACACAACCTCATCACGGTATTGCTCTGCATTTAAAGTGTCTAGTGCCAAAACGAGATCTGTTCTTTTATCCAGACGAATTTCAGCCCACAACATGATTATTCCGCTTTGGTAGGGATGAACTTCCTGTAGATTTTGAAGTCAACTCTGGTGACCAGGAACTCGTCAATTACGTGCTCTCCTTGAGTGGGAATAAAATTGGAAGTAAGATTTATCAGAAACCAGAACACATGCCCATTGATTGTCAGCCTATCGCAAAGGTGCGTTAGCCCAAACAAGAACAGATCTCCGAATACCGTGATGAGGTTGTGTACTCTATGGTGATACCCCACCAATAGTAGCTGGACCAAGATTTCATGTTCATGCAAGATAATGGACGTAATCACACCATAAAGCTGGTTGTGAACGAGTTCAGCGAGTACAATATCACGGGTATTAGAGTGGCCTGCGCAGTCTGCCGATCTCAATTTCATTGAATATGCGTGAGCTTTGCTAGGCAGAAGAGCTTTCAGGAATTTTACTCAAAATTTTAATACAGAGAAAGAACTTTTTTGCACCTTTTCAGAGTATAGAGAATTATTCCATAGACAAAGATTGATATCCCTATACTTAGTATGCCACTTTGATTTAGAGCCGCCGTAATGTTGTAGGTGGACGAACAGATGGCCTTAAAGTTACTAAGAATAATTTTTTTTTTTATAAATTTTAACGTGTCAATAGATTTTTTATTGAAATAAACTTGATTTGTTTCTCAGTTTCGGCACTATTTTAGTGTTTATACTAATTTTTTTTTCCTATAGCAACCCTTTAATTAAATTACAGCATTAAAAGAGTATAAAATTCCGCTTCTATTGACATACGACACTCAAGACAAAAAACCCAATAACATACAATTTTTCCCCAAAAACCAATCTATTACCCGTGTTCCCTAGACTTTGTTGATGTGTGTATTTAGATAACCCAGTGCAGGCCACGCACTATAAAAAATAAAAAACCATCGCTATACAATTGCCAAATTTAGTAAAATCAGAATCACTATTTCTATTGGATAGGTCTATTTCCTGTGAACGTCTTTTTTTTTTAAAATAATATACTATCGGTCAGTGTTTGACCACTATCTCACCGACGATGGTATAAATGACGATGCGGTCTACTTGTTTCGCCTTCACTGATTTTCATTAAAATCCTTGACGTATTTTGTACCCGCCAGCGCCTAGGGGAAGTCATGGCGAATCGGACACTGATACAAATAGACAAGGTGTTACAAATGAGTGCTATTATTCAGCGGTTATATTCAAATTGTACGAGTGAGCCCGGGGTGTGATTGATAAGTAAAGATGACAGATTTTGTTGGGGGCAGGTATTTGTTCTGTGTTGTATTAGCTCGGGTTGCGATTCATTAATAGTAATTAACGGTTTTATTACAAAAAAACCACTATATTTTTCTTCCTTTTTTTACAATAATAAATAGGTCAGCACTACAGCTATCTCACACGATGCAATGGTGAGTGATGATACGGTCTAAGATGTAGGACGCTTTAAAGACCTCCAAATAAACGTCTCCAACCTCTTTTCGAGTGTTTGTCGTTTTATTCCTAAATACCAATTTAATGACGGTTAGACAAATTTATCTCAAAAACAGCAAACCTATAAATCATTTGCGTAAAGGTTAAACCTCAACGCGAATAAAACTGCGCGGCCCTGTTAGTAGGTACCTATGTAAATAATAATGAAAAAATAATGAGTATAATCTTCTAGTAAGCTACCATCTTTATAAGATCGTCGTCAAACAAAATATTCAAACATAAAAAAGGGGAAGGCGGGGAAAATCGTACCATTAGAAGATTGCATGTACAAAAGTGACTCAGAAAAAGAACTTAATAGTTTTATCAGCACGCACGGTTCAAAACATACATATCTGGGACAAAGTTGTTGTATTTATAGGTCCCCAGGGTGCAGTCACTGTTTGCCCTCAAAGTGACGTCACGGAAGTTTTACAACCGCTTGTAAAGGGCTGTAAATTCGGGACAGTGACTCATTGGGAATTACAAGTGAATTTTAAGTCTGTCGGTTTTGAGTTTGTTGTTCGTTTTTATGAGCTTGAAATGAATTTTTTTTTCAAAAGATTAATTTTTTTATATGGAAAAAAAATTTAAACAGTGCACAAAAATCTTTGATTAAATGTCAAATCTATAATATCATCTTCCATATGGAACAGAGGACAATAAACCTGTTTTAAAATTTGCTTTTAGTCACAAGCTTAGGTACAGCCTAAGCTTGAGACTGAAAGGAAATTTAAAAAAATGTCTAGGGAACAGAAAAAGTAATAGAACAAAAATATATAGTTTTTAAATTTCGTGTCTGTTTGTTTCTCTGTTACTGTGTAAGTCTGTTCAATTAAAAAAAGTGTGGCACTCGGGGAGGGACTGCCGCGGTAAAGCTATTGCATCGTGCGAGCTTCGTACAGTCGTACCATATACATACACGTTAAGCGAACGCTCGGCCGAGCTACATGGTAGGCGGAGTGGGGGGTGTTAGGTTTTATTTTCGTTGCGGAATTTCTTGACTCGGTCGCCGCGCTTAAAGCCCGCGATAACAGCTATGCAATAGCTTAATGCTTAACTAGTAAAATTAAAATGATACTAGGTACTACTGCTAAAAAAGCAAAATTTCAAATCAAGAGATGACTCTCTTGATTTGAAATTTTGCTTAATGCTAAAAAACGGTTTCGGTTGTTGATTACTAGAATATCTTATATGTAGGAACATATAAGATATTCTAGTAATCAACAACCGAAACCGTTTTTTCATAAAATAAAAACACGCAAAAGGCCGAAGGGTTTTTTCATTCGCAACTGAGGAAGGAAACATGTTTTCGAACGCATTTTTAATTTGACAGCACTCCATCCATTTTCGTAAATCGAACTCGTCATCAATTAAATTACTTGCTCCATTGTGACGATTCTAAACTTGTACTACGTTACAATTTAAAAATAACATGTTGTGTATGTAATATTGATCCATAAAGTGTAGAAAATAAAGTTTATTATGAGTGAAGAGTTAATGTTGTAAAAGGGGATGCGGGGCTATGTTGGTACAGTAGGAAAATTCCCCTGAATTTCTTTGGAAGGGTCCCCTTTATGGGGTCCCTTGGGAGCAGTAGCGAATGCAACCACGTCTGTTCTTGCATTTTGAACGTCTGTATTTGTTTTGTAGCGACGGGCGATGGGAGCTTGTTATGACGGAAAATTTATGTAGTACGTACTGAATAGATGTTAAATTATTAAAAAAGCATAGGTATTTATGATGCTGTGCTTTTTTTTAAAATATGTATACCTTAATAATATTACTAAACGTCATCTTTACTTAGGTTCTCTTGAAAAATCTATAAATATTAAATTCAAAGTTCTGACTGACTAACTGATAAGATAAATATCAATGCACAATTCATACCAATGGACATTAGATTATTTGGCATATAGATAGCTATTATGATGATGAGCAACTCCGCACAGAAGTATAGACGTGCTGAAGGCAACACTGATTCATGAGTGGGATAAAATATCTGAAGAGAAGGTACGGAAAATCGTTGAAAATTTCAGAAAACGTTTAACCCTGTATATCCAAGCCAAAGGAGGGTTTTTTTACAACTAATAAATATTCAAGATAAAATAATACTGTATTTTTATTATTTAGAACTCACAGCACTGTATCAATATAAACAATAAAATTATTTATAAAACTGTTTGTCAACGTATTTTAGAGCCACAATGTTTTGTCATTATCAGTTTTACTTATTCTTTTTTTTTCACTTTAAAATACCAGTTTTCAAATTTTTAGTCTAGAAATAAGGTCCCTTATTATTGACACTTTGGAAAAAAGCAAAACCAAATTAAAAACTACTAAATTTTCCGCGAACTTACAGTTCTGTATTATTAAAACAAAATAAGACACCAAACAGCTGACTAATCTCCAACTCAACCAATTGACAATAAGAACAGCTGTCAGCTTCCCAAATCCCATCGAATGATGGTATTATGGAGACGGGATCAGAGCTTACCCTGACCGGACTAAGATTGATCCCGTATATCGAGCGTGACTACCGAATTTAATAGAAATAACGTTACCTTTTTTATTTAGAAAAGGTTTTCGATTAATAGTTCTTTTCAATTACATGTGACACTTGCAGAGCTTCTAGATTTCTAAAATAAAAAAAGATAATCCCCCAGGTTGTATTGTATCATTGTGCCAAGTTTCACATAATTTAGACTTTAGTTTTAATAATAAATAAATTTATAAAGAAATAAAAATATAAAAACTAATATTATATACGTCAGACACACTGATTAAAAGTTAAAGAACCGATCAATCTCTTCAATTTAAACATTTTCAGATCACAATTCTGCAATTATACATTGCAATAAAAATAGTTTTAATATATTTTGGAATATGATTAACGATTTACAAAATTAGAATATACTACGTAGGTATGCACGAAAATTGATACAGGGGTTCTCAAAAGTACCCCAAGCAAGAATTGGTTAAATTGTTCCTTAGAATTTATGGGTTTTTGTTGAAGTATGATAAATGGTTTTAAAATCTAAATGTTGGTGATCTATGAACTTTGAGGTATCGGAAATTGAAGTAATTTTGAGTTTTGATGTTCTTCTACCCTAATGACTGTCGTTAGGAGTTGGAAATGTCTTTACCGACTTGCAAAAAAGCAGGAAGTCATTCGTAAAAATATTTTTAAAACAAAAGAAAAGAAAAGAGAAGGTAGTAATGCTTTGTCACATTAGAATTTTTTGAGAAAATTGATATATTTTTTTAGCTTTTTACGTGCTTAGGTACAAAATATCTATGTAGGTTTTAGTAAACATAAGGTATTTTTTTTAAATTTTTAGTTTAGATAAGTAGGTATGAGTAATTATAAAGTTGCGTTATGATCTATCAACTCTGAAATCTGAAATAATATTTACCTAGCAGTAAGTAACTTAAATAAGAATTAATCTGTGTTAGATTAATTTATGAAACGATCCATCAATTTCATATTTAAACCCATTAATCTTTTAGTATTAAAAATTAAATCAAATCAACGCAAGTTTACGATATTTATTTTTTAATCCATGAATTACAAAAGACGAGTGTTGCCATTTGTGATGTTGGGATGTGTTCAGGATTAACGTTGGATAGGACTACACATATTTATCAACAAGTGTGAAATTGTTGATTACGCTAAGACTAAGCAAGTTTTAATAATAAATAAATAAATATTGCACGACATTACACTATCTAGCCCTAAGCTAAATAACTAGACTCGTGTTATGGATGCTAGATAACGGATATACTACTTATATACTTTTCTTCTTTAAATATACTTATAATTCATAGAAACTACCGGACCACATACAAATACCTAAGCATAAATACTTGTCTGAGGCGGGAATCGAACCCGCAACCCTGTGTTTGGCAGTCCGGCATGGTGACCATTGTGCCAACTGGGTCGTCTTAATAATAATTAATCAGACCGAGTTTGGCCGTTTTCATAGCATCGTGTTCCGAAACGAACAAAACCGAAACGAACAAAACTGTAAGACAATTTTCTATTCTAGTATAAACTAGAGCTTCCATATTTTATTATGGCTAATCGAAAAATTTACATCCCATAACGAATTTCACCCCACATATAAAAATAAATCTTTTAAAACTCATTGATTCCGTTTTAAATTAGGGGAGTTATTACATCTGCGGGAACTGAACTTGCAACCACCTTTATGGTAGACTTTTTGGGTTGGTTTTAGATTTTAGTTACCTACTACCAAGAAACTTGAAGCAAGGCACGAACATGAATTTCTACGGTTACTACCTTTTATTTAAGCTTTTATTGATGGTTACAATGTCCGAAAAGTCGGGACCCAGTCCGTAGCAAAAACAACCATAGACTGGGTCCCTTACAGCAGACCACCCCACGGCTGGGCCAGAAGGAGATCGCGGGACGAGTTGAACTTGCATCGTAGGGACTGGCTGGACCCAGCTGACACCAGGGAACAGTGGAAATAGGGGAAGGAGGCCTTTGCCCTGCAGTGACGGATTAGGCAAAAAATAAATTATTTCAGCTCATACAGGTTTACAAAGCCCTGCTTGGGTGGAAAACATAATAATGTCAATTTAAGACCTCATGGGTGGGCCTCCGCTTTTGTTGCCGACTGTACAAGCAAACATGTAAACTAGTTCCCTTGCAAACTGAACTTGTTCTTAGTGCATCTGAATTAGAATTACCTCAGGGAGAATTCAGCTGTCTATACAGGAAGTTAGAGGGCTGGAAGTGACAGGCGATTTTGATAACATGACTGTTTAGATAATCCTGTGAATCTGGAAAAGCTTTTGGAAAATGAAATGTGCTTACTAGCTTTTATTTATGGTTCAACTGCCCAACCGATTTGGAGGAAAATTTACACAGGAATGGTACATAGTATGGAAAAGGACATCGGGCCTTCCATATGGGTAAAGTTATACTCTTGTACTGGTTTACTGACTGACTACATCTCTTTAGTTGGGTCTTTTTTAGGAGGGGAGTAGGCTTGCCCAGAACCTACACTACCTTCTCAACTTAGTCGACCGCAAGAAATATCCATAAGAAAAAACTCGTCATTCATTCTGAAGCCAACTATAACCGCATTTAGGATAGGAATTAATTGTTTTATGTTTTTTTTTTTAAAATACGATAAATCACAGCACAGTAACTTATTCATTGGTTGTCATTTATTTTTACTAGTGACCCGCCCCGGCTTCGCACGGCTATATTAAGCATGTATTATACATATAAACCTTCCTCTTGAATCACTCTATCTATTAAAAAAAACCCCATCAAAATCCGGTGCGTAGTTTTAAAGATTTAAGCAGTCAAAGGGAAATAGGGACAGAAAAAGCGACTTTGTTTTATACTATGTAGTAATAGTGATAGACTCTTTCATTTAAACAAGAATTTCATTACATAGTATAAAACAAAGTCACTTTCCGCTGTCTGTCCCTATGTATGCTTAGATCTTTAAAACTACGCAGCAGATTTTGATGCAGTTTTTTTAATAGATTAGAGTGTTTCAAGAGGAAGGTTTATGTGTATAATACATGCATAATATAGCCGTGCGAAGCCGGAGCGGGTCGGTAGTAAGTTATAAAGGTATCTATCAACTCAACTCACAAGAACACAAAGCCACATATTGTAATGTACCAACGTAAAACTAGTAGGTAACTTTTTATCTAATTTGCTTCTGAATGCTTCGAAAATAACGCCGGCTTATTTAGCGGTCCCTATTTTACCATTACTAACTTTGAATCCTAAAAAGTTAAGCAAATTTCAAGCGTGTGAGTTTGCTACACAAAAAACGACAGGCGTCAAAAGTTTTGATGAAATATGTAGTTTTTTTGTTGGTGTTACTTTTTGTGACTTGAAAAAATGTTATTGGCTGTTGACACAAAAGTGTTTGAAAATATATTTTTACTGCGATTTCAATCTATTTTCGAGTATAGTGAAACAAATCTCTAGTGTATTTATTACTTTTATGGTGGTATTATATCATAATGATGTTCTGTGTTTTGTGCCTTACATATGAATATTTTTCATTAAATATACATACTTAAATCAAGATTGTTTGTTTGTAACGAATAAGCTCAGATACTACGGGACCGATTTTTATGAAACTTGGTAGGTATAATAAACATTGATGCATTAGGAATACCTAACATTATCTATTATAAATAATTCTAATAATTATTAGAGTTGTGAAGATACTATCACCTATCACCTTCCATCAATTAAATACCTACCAACAACCAGTTCTTAGACGAATAACTTTAGGTACTTTATTCAATTCAATTCAAATTTCTTTATTTCTTTCAATGCTTATGTATAGGTATACACATGATCACTTGAAATAGTCTTAAAAACTAAGTTAGGATGTGTGCCTTCGGACTCATCCTAACTTAGACTTTAAAGAGCACTTTAAAACAACCCTCTAAAAATCGAAATCGAAACGAATCACCACTACCTTATTTTAATCACCATAATTCAGAAAACGACAGGAACCGATCGTTTCTAATCCCCCATCATTCAGCAGAAGGCGTATCCCATCAATGGCCCGCATAAAGAACGTCAAGAAAACACGCAAAAAATACGCGCACTTTAACCAAATTACCAGGGGTCACAAAATAGTCCGGGTCTTAATAATGAAAACATTTTAGATATATTCCACTTGATCAGTTTCGCACCCTTTCCCTAATGTGTTTTGTTTAATGACCCTAACAAACGTTAAAACTGGCGTTTTTGCGAATTGAAGGCACAATTATTGGACCCGTAAAGTTTTTGAATAGAATTAGCATTTTTGTTTTCGTTGAATTTCAGTTTTATTATTTTTGTGACCTTTGCGCTTTTAGTTCGTTTAAATGTTTTTGTTTAGACTTCCTTGCTTTAAATTGAATAGGTATAATCAGGGATCAAAAGTGAAAGCTCACCATAGAGATTTTCTGTGTGACGAGACGCTCCGTCGTTTGGATCTACATAAGTTTGTTCGATGAAAACTTGAGTATTGTTGCCCCAATCTTTATGATTTTTGGTCAACGAGTATTGATATATTTTTTTAGTTTGAATATGAAGAGGATCCATCACTTGAAGAAAAATATTTATAATACCACTAGTGAAAAACCCCTTTTTTGTTATTAAATCATACGTTACGAATTAATTTAAGTGAAACTATGGCTACCATTTAAAATTTGAATTAAAACCAACGAAGAAATACACCAAAATATGAAAATAGACACAAAAGTAACCCAGAGTAACATTCACAATAAAATGCAAGCAATTACTTAAAAACTCAGGTTGGAGTTGAATGCAAACAGACCGACTTTCCGCGGGCCCCTGCCCTCACTCCCGTCCACGAGCCCGGGGCAAATTACATATACCTATAAAATTATAATGAATGAATCACCCCTGTTTAGACGAGAAAAAAACATCACACTTGAATATATTATTGTCATACTTACCTACCTAAACAGACTGTAATTTCTACACACAAACTATTCCTGAAGAAATTAACCTCTTTGACATGACACAAAGAATCTCACAAACATCTGAAGGGTATCCAAGTGTTCAGTGTATTTAACACTAACTTTTAAATTAGGTTCCGAATTCCTGAGTTATAGCTCGGAAAATTGACGCGGGCCAAGAAAAACTGCAGTTTAAGTTAGTTGGAAAACTCCTGTTCTTACCCCACTTAAATCTTAGCAGAAGCATGAACTACTCGTGTAACGCTTTGAGGAATTTTCGACTCTGAATTAAGTTTATTTTTGTATTTGTTAAGCGCCGAGTAACTTGCATTTGCTTTGCTAAAGTTGAATTGGAGATGTGTGTTTTGCTGAAATACGTATATAATGAGTAGAAGCAGAAATCTCAAACATATAATTAAATAGCATTATCATAAAATGCAATGAGTTCTGAAATTATGACAATTACACAGAAACCATTTAGGTACTATTTGCTAAATTGCGTCAGTAGGTATTATCTGTACATTTTTTATTGTCATGTTTTTCTAGCAAAAAAACCTATGAGGTTAAAATCTATTTCAGACATTACCTAAATGCGTTTGTTTAAGTAGACTTAAAGAAATTATAAAGGATTAAAGGCAAGAGGAGCCAGAAGCTCAAAACATCGGTCAGATTAGGTGCCAAAGGATCTGCAGATGGAAACACTTTGTTCGAGACATAGCATCTTTCACGCAGTACGACTCTCAACTGAGAGAACGATTATAGATTAGGGGTGTAGGTGAAGGGATATTTTAGAGTCAAATTGCACACAAGAAATAAAAGCAAATTAAAAAAATAATACCAATCTATTTCAAATCAAACAGCTTGTATAAAACCTAACTTCTTATAAAATAGAAGTTCCCATCGTTTGAGTTTCTTTATAGGTGCGTCGTTGTCCAACACCTTCTTACTGCGCTTGTATTTCCTGAAGAAGTCACCGTCAAGTTTCACTCTTTGGTCGCAAGTGTCTCTTGATTCTGATGGACCTGGAAAAAAAATTCCAGTTAAATGTATCGAGGTTTTGCGGGATAAGCTGGACTTCTTCTTGGAGATGTTAGTTATCCATAGCACAGGGCCGTAATAAAACAATAAGTCCGTAATAAGGCTTTTGCTCAAAACCATATATTTTTTATTTGGTTTTAATAAAAATTAAAATAAAAAGAGAGAGCTTTACAACCTGCTTCAATCCCCTCTTCGTTTTTTTTCTTATCGCGAGGATAGAACAGCCATCGTTTGGAACCAAGTCCATCACTCTTCAAAAACTCTTGGACGCGATCCTGACGTTTCTTCGTAACCAAGTACTTTCCAGTATTCTTTTTGTGTTTGCTTGCTTTTGGCAAAAAATTAAACGAAAAATAATTAAATGAAAAAAAAAAACGATTAACTAAAACAAATTTTTGGCCTGACTAGACCAAGCTAAAATTCAAGTTAAAAAAAATTAGTTCAGTACATTTATTTTCCAGATGCCAGCTAGACGAAGTGAAATAAACTGCGTCCATAACAAATGCAAAGACCAAGGAAATTTTACCGAAGCTGCGAAGAAAAACAACCTAATCTTCAGTGAAAAAATTCCTATGAGAGCTTGATAATACAACTTAATAAAAAAATAAATACTAACGAGTAAGATACAGAACCCTGAAAGCATCTAAGAAACTCGGCTCCTTTAGATTCGCATCACGACGGCTCCTGCTGCCAAAACGACTACGGGTGCGACTCCGATTGGATCGAGATCTCGACCGAGACCTTGATCGTGAAGGAGTTCTGGACCGGGAACGAGATCTTGATCGGGAACGGGACTTCCTGCTCCGGGATAGAGACCTGTTTCTACGGGAGCGATGCTTTGACCTGTTAGTGTGTCTGAAAAATTGAAGATATAGTATGTACTAATGACCCGCCCCGGCTTCGCACGGCTATATTATGAATGTATTATACATATAAACCTTCCTCTTGAATCACTCTAAAAAAACCGCATCAAAATCCGTTGCGTAGTTTTAAAGATTTAAGCATACAAAGGGATATAGGGACATAGGGACAGAGAAAGCGACTTTATTTTATACTATGTAGTGATGTGGCTTTGTTAAGTACTATTTTAGGCAAAAACTACTAAACCGATAGCGACGTAACTTGCTAACGATGTAATTTGGTATGTAGATAGCTGGAGACCAGAATTAACCTGTGTTAATTCTGGCTATCTACTCCTCCAGCTACTTACATACTTTTATCGCAATATTAGCCCTGGATCGGAACTTATGCAGATGAAATCGCAGGGTGCAGCTTTCACGACATCGTTTACCTATTTTTATTACCAGCCAGTTCAAAGACAAACTAACGTTTGACCTAAGTGATGCCCAAAATGTGTTGGGCCGAGTTTATTTGAATTCCCTGTCGTCGTAAAATGCGTCTGTCTAAAACCAGCCTAAGATATATTTTAGTTACTAATATGTAAGGTTGCGCTCAGCTTGAAGCAATTAAAAGGTCGTAAGATTACTTACCTTTTTCCCTGATTATCCATGGACCCCATAGGCCCCATGGCATAGTAATCCCCAAACCCATCACCATGATCTTGGAACTGCCCCTCCGCTGGTCGCATCGCAGGAAAAGGAGGGGGGTACGGAAACCCATACGCTTCCATCACTAAATAACTAATTAAACACTAGTTACGGAAATATTAAACGAAAATTATTTATTTTTATTTTGATTTATTACTGTCAAATTTTGATAGAAATACTTTTTATGTTATTTATTGGTTTTTCAAAGAGGTGAAGTTTGATAAATTGAGGATTGAAGGTTCATAAAAAGGTTTCAGATGTTTTTTCTTATTGAAATGATATGACTATACTCATAGACTTTCTATTTTCTATATCTATGTCTATACTCTATTATTAAAACTTGGTCCCATAGACTATGCTTGGTCCTATGTAGGTCCTAGGATCCCATTTTGCTCATGATTTTATTGTCTTAAAATACTTATATAGGTACATTAAACTTAGATAAATATGGACTGAACATTGACCTAGTCAATGAAATTTAATTAACTCAAGCAAACCAGCGCTGACCATACTTGGAGCTGGATTGAATCTTGGTCTTTATAAACAATAGAAATAGGATTATACCGCCCGTAGTATTTACCATAATTTCTATGTCCTCGGTATGTAATATGTATAACTGTATGTTTTTTATCTCAGTTACAAAGTAAAGCACATAATCCAGTAGCAAAATCCTGGATTATGTGCTTTACTTTGTCTATTATAAACATACTTACAAGAAACGTTAAGTTTAGGACCGTAAGTACAAACCCTTATAACTTTTAAACCCATGACCAAATTCCCTCCTTTGCGACTAATTTCGACTAATTACCAACTAAATCCTGGCATGGTGAAAAACGCCAAATTCCACTATCGCCACTCGAGTGACGCATTCAAGTTTTACTTACAGCTTTATTCAGATCAGATCTAGATTTCTAAATGGCTATCTTATTATTTTCTGGTCTAATACAAAATTACAATAAATCACTTAATGAATCTCATTATCGGAAAGATTTACGACTGAACCGAATTGGAATCGATATGAATCAAACCCGAAACGAATAATCGAATGAAAAAGGTCCGAGTAACTTACCGATTCTAAAGAAAGAACAATTAAAGAAGTAAGATAAATTAGGAATCGATGAATGGTTAATGGTTCCCTCCATTAGAGGGTTTTGAGTTTTCTGAATTACTTTTTTTAAAGAAAATTTTAACTGCACTCCTTTAAAGTTTCAAATGGAACATCGATGTAGAGACAAAGGAAGTGAAATTAAATTTGATGTAAAGCTTCGTCAAAATATGTTTTAAGTATGGTTAGAAAATTATTATCAACCTAAATTTTCCTTAAACCAGTAAAATAGTAATTTCAAAGGCAGCATCCGTTGGATATTCACTTGTGCTGGTGGTGGTAGGGCGCGATTAGCTGGAACGAAGTTCTACTAATTAATTAGTGAAGGAATTGTAATATTTTTTTTTATGTAAATAATCTGTTAAATAACACTGTTCAATGCGAAATAGAAAGACGAAACGAAAATAACTAGCTTGCTTTCTTGCTTCTTCTTGCTATGCAAAAAGTGTTGTTACAACTTTTGGTCTTAATGTTTTCCGTCTAGCCCCCTTTCGCAACGCGCGATAAGGAACTTTCGTTCCAATAACCCCTTAAAATGAATAAGTTTTAACCAGGTCATGATCATCAGTTTTTAACCCTCGACCTAAAAAGAGTCGAGGAGAAAGAAATGTTATAAATTTTATGCGTCTATCTGTATGTCTGTCTATGGCATCGTAGCTTCCGAACGGATGGACCAATTTTGATTAAGTTTGTTTTTGTTATACTGTTATTCGTTTTTATATTCCTCTGACTGCGTTTCCATTTAATTTAATTCTATAACCGCGAAGCTGTTCCTCAGAACTGCTGAGCTGCGGTCTATTCCTTACTTACTTTTTAATATTCGAAAGTTTTCAGCTCATTTAGACTTCATGCTGAAGCACACTTTGTTTCAACGGAATTCTTCTTGTAAATTTGAGAAAATTCATTACAGTTTTAACAATTTAACAGCGGTCTTTACCGATATGACCACAGGATGACAAACTAATTATTTTTCGAAATTTTAATTTATTGGTACCACATTCTCTTGTACATACTTTAAATCAATGTAAAATTTCTTAGGGAAAAATCACCAAATCCCACTAATTAACGAGTATAGGTAATATACGCTATCATTTTAACGTATTCCCTTCAAAGCGGCTGAAATACCTACCCACGGAGAATTCGTTTAGAATTCAACTTTTTGCCATAAAAATAAAGTTTACTTTGGCCAGTCAAAGTAAAGTGCATTTTAACTACTTTTCCCATAAGTGTGTAAGTGAAAAAAATGTTGAATCGTTACGGCAGCCACATGACGTCAAGTGACGTGAATTTTACAGTTTTCATTTAAAATTGTATATGGGTTCGGGCAGTTTGTTCGCGGATTATTAAATAGGGAATTGGTGTGTAAGAACCTCGTTTCTCGGGAATCTGTCCCGGGGGCCTCGAAATTTCAATGACAATTGGTTTTATAAAAATAATAAACACATTACCTTTCGGAGTCATTTATTTATGACCAGTAAAATCCCTTTTGTAATGATATAACATTTAAAATAAGCATTAATCATTAGCCTTAATTCAGTAATTATAGTCAAGAGAATTTTAATAATCTTATGGCAAGAGATTGCGAAATAATTTAGAAAAAAAATAGCGAATCTAGTCAGCACTATCACTTCGACAGTAGTACGAGAAGACGAAGAAAATAAAGAGAAATAATTCATGTAGTTTGAAAATTTGTATAGATACCTACCTACATCCTACAGAGAGTGGTGTCTAAAATTTTTACAATTTAATATAATCTTAAATCGCTAGAACTAGCACCGCTCGCTACTTGTATGCACTCGTAATCCCAGCTATATTAGCGTGATATGAAATTTCCGTGCCACGTCCGTTGCTGATTTAATTTCTAACCCATGTCTGTGACGGTATGATAGTGTTTCAGATTTTTAGGACATCCTTTTGGAACGAAGACGTTCCATATCGCAGGTTGGCGACGGGCCTAACCGAGAAAAAATGTAACGCGTTACGAAAACCATAAGAAAAAGAGAATATGAAGGAAGTCTCCATCATTCTCTCTTTTTCTTATGGTTTTCGTATTTTCGTATTTTTTTTTTCATATGCAAGTACTTATATGTGTATTGAATATTATTAGTTTAGTATTAGTTATCTCCCACATATATATAGTCATATATATGTGGGAGATAACTAATACTAAACTAATAATAAGTATTAGTTAGTAGTAGTTAAAGTATTAGTTATCTCCCACATATACAGGGTTATTGGAAATTAATTGACACGGCGTTAAGGGCTTCTTCTGTGCACCTTAACAAACAACTTTTGTTCTACGACTTTTGTCGAAACTTAATACATATCCCAAAAAAAATATTTAAGTGTTTCTCGTACTGTCTGGTAATTTTCTATGTCTATGCGGCAAGTGCGCGCGCGCCATCGGCACGGGGCGCACTGCGTGCGACCCGATCGGGTTGTACCATACCTACTATGATTGATTCTGTGACGTAGACGTAGAGTTGAGTATTATTTGAACTGTTGGATTTATTTTTTTATTTTTGTATGGAATATTTTTATAATGAATTTCCAAAAGTCGTAGAACAAAAGTTGATCGTTAAGGTGCACAGAAGAAGCCCTTAACGCCGTGTCAATTAATTACCAATAACCCTGTATATAGTCATATATATGTGGGAGATAACTAATACTAAACTAATAATATTCAATACACATATAAGTACTTACATATGAAAAAAAAAAAATGATAAGAAAAGGAAAAGAAAAAAGGCAAAAGGAAATTTAGGCTCAGGCCCTTCAGAATTTTGGGGGTTGGTAGTTAAAAGTTGCATTCTCCCCCGAAGTATTTTTTTTAACTAGAATGCTTTCTCCTGTCTCACTCTCAAGTAAGTACTTTTACTTACCTACTAAGCTATCGACATTCGATCAAAGTGCGAAATCAAAAGAAACAAAAAGAAGTACTCAGACGGTGGGGATTCTAACGAGCCATCTGGAGGGCCCTCATTGCCCCTTTTTAAAGGGGAATACTGAAAAAGTTTGGCTATCAAAAGAAAAAAATACGAACTTGAAATTCTAAGGCATTGCAAGATTGATTTTATGCTAAACTAACTGTCACCCGCGACTTTGTTCGCGGATTCCTACATCATAATAGCTATCGATATGCCAAATTAGAGCCCGATCTTTTTATTGGCTTGAACTCTGCGATGATATATCCCTTCCGGCCGCGTATGTAACTATGTCAGTCAGTCAAGACTTTCGAGTTTTTCATTTATAAACAAACTTAGATTTTTACCGTCACTCTTACATTACCTTCCTGTAGGAAAGTCACAATGTAGATTCTTCTGGTGGGTTTCCTATTGATATTTACCCTCTAATAGAGAGATTGAATTTGCTAAATCCTCTTTCGTAACTTTTTTTTTTACAGCTATATTTTACTAATACTCGTATAAATCAATTTACCTATAGAAGTATATGTAGAAGTTTAATAAACAAGATGAGAAAGGTAGAATAAAATTACTAAATATTATCTAAAAAAAAAAAACAGCGCACTCCGGGAGTGCAGGCAGAAGTGGAAACTGTATATCTGTGTAAAATCTCATATGTCGCGAGAACATACGCAAAAAGAGTTTTAGATGAGAAAAAAAAATAGTCGGACGACAAATAGTCGTCCGACATTTGTCGTCCAACAAATTGTCGTCCGACATTTGTCGTCCGTCAATAGTCGTCCGACAAATAGTCGTCCGACATTTGTCGTCCGACATTTGTCGTCCGTCAATAGTCGTCCGTTAAAAAATACCATATGTACGTCTTAATACACTCACAGCCAAATTAAAAACAGTAGGCCCAGGCATACATTTTCGCCGCGCCGTAGAGAGGGGATAGCTGTCTACTCTCCATCCGTCTTACGCTTTTTCGATCAGGTCACGTGTCCTGACGCGAGTTTAAGATTTTATACCCATTACAGAAAAAGTGCTCAACGCCGCTAAAGAAGTTTTCACTTCAATAAAACATGTACCTATTTTAATCATAAATTCCCGGTGTGATCAGAATTTAGATACATAAGTGAAACCGCGGGGTGCAGAGAGCTAATAGGTACAAAAGAATCGGTTGGTTATGGTTATGGTAAAGATACTTCTAAATCTCTATATTATCTTGAAAAAAAAACTGCTCTTGCATAGTCCATATTTTTAACTACACTTAAAAAAACCTCTATTGCTAGTTCTACAGGAAAGGTACAGTCACACAGTGAGTTCTCTCGGCGATTAGGCTTTGTTCGGGTTGTTGGTCTAACTATTCTGTCCAACCAATGGGATCATTCGAAAATAGTCAGACCACCACCTCACATTCGGGCCTCCAACTATGGCTCGTGGTCTAACTTTTTAAATATAGTTTGACCACGGGACTGTTCGAAGTACTGTGGTCCAACTAGTTTGAGCGAATAGATGGTACACCACCACAGTCGCAAAATAGAACATGCTCAATTTAACTGGCGGCGATGTTGTTGAATCTACTCGCAGCGAGTAAGTGACGCTGTGTGTGACTATAGCATTACTGAATAACTAACATAAGTAGAGGTTTTTGAAGTGTAGGTAAGGAACTATGCTACTATAGCAGCTTTTGTTGAAGAAAAGAAACAGGTCTAGATTTTGCCTTTACATGACCATAACCAATCGATACTTTTGTATTAGCTACATCCAGTGGTTTCACTGTGTATGACAGCGGTACTCACAAACATTTTTGAGACAGATTGTCAAAATTCTACTCCGTGTTTTGTACAGGCAGACAGCGAATTCATGCTACGAGTAAATTCGTAGCTAGTGCTCTCGCGGCGAGTACTCGCTGTTTGTGACTGTACCTTTAGTAAAACCTAACAAAACATTGCAGTGAAGTTGCCTATTTCCAGCGTGCTAATGATGCAGCCACTTCGGGAGCAACTTCTGTCCGCACTTCCGTCTCGCATGTAGGTACAAAAACAAAGAACTTTTTTAGAGAACTGTATTTAATGTAAAGGTAGAAAGAAAAAAGCGACTTCGCCGTGTAATTGTTGTACTGTAAGGCACTTTTGCCGAAATTTTTTGATGAAATGTTATACTTACGAAATCTAATCAAAAACAGTTGAGTCATCCATCGAAGAAACAACCGCGCGTGGCGTTGCTTAACCAGTAGGATTATTAGGATAGCCTATGCCACTTTTCAACCCTTAAACTACTCCTAATCAACATTTTCTCGAAATCAGTTCTGCTGTTTCGCATCACAACCAAACCAATTTAATAAAACTTTCACATTTAAAATATAAATGATTCAATATCTTAGAATTTAGTTTTTTAGTTTAAATGGGATCAGAACATTGACATCTTGACAACGGAACAATGTTTAACAGCCCCAGTGTAAAATTTACTAAGTCCTTATGTATGACGACCCAGTTGGCACAATGGTCACCATGCCGGACTGCCAAACTCATAGTTGCTGGTTCGATTCCCGCCTCAGACAAGTATTTATGCTTAGATCTTTTGTCTGATTGTTTCTATGTATTTTAAGTATATATTTACAAAAGAAAAGTATATAAGTAGTATATTCGTTGTCTAGCACCCATAAAGTCTTAGTTACTTAGCTTGGGGCTAGATGGCGATGTGTGAAATGTCCTGCAATATTTATTTATGTATAAATCGGTCTAACTATTTGATCATAAACTAAAACTATAAGTTGAAACGAATACTATGTAATCCACTATTCATAACAAAGTTTATTTTTAGTAACATTTTTATAACACGAGATAAGAACACAAAATATTGTTCCAAAACATATAAGACACCACAATACATCATGTTTGCAATAACATGATGTGAACGAAACTACACATGTCACCTTGCCTAGTAACTAAATTATTTCCTGGTGAGAAAAAATATGTAGGTAAACAACTGCCACATGAGCTCTGCCCTTCAGCACTCTTTTATCTTATCTTATATCGGAGGCTGATATAGCCAGCAACACTTCGACCCATAGGGATCTTTTGTGTTTAAAAAAAGGACCCTTTAGTCAGACAAATATTGCAAGCAAGGTAGTCAAAATCTAGTTAGGTATATAAAGAACTAAGTGACTAGGTCTATCAACCTAGTGACCTAGTTCTTCAAGTCCCACAATGTCTATCTCGCTTTTGATCTCAAACTCAAATATTAGACCTAAGTCTTATTAGGTTCATCTCGGTTTTCGAGGTGTCCGTCCGTCCGGCACCAGGCTGTATCTCATGAACCGTGATAGCCAGAGAGTTGTTTTTTTTGCAGATTGTGTTTTCTGTTCCCACTATAACAACATATTTTTTTGGCTGCTTTTTCTTGTACGAAGTGATTTTTTCGTTCAAACTCCATTAAAACGTTTTTCACATAACTTTTGGAACTAAACTTACCTACTTAGAGGAACTAAGAAACTCTTCAATACAACAAGCAATCTTGTCAATGGTCTTGTTTTTCCCAAATCCCAAGACAATAATGACATCCTCAGAAACTTTGTACATCAGTCAATATAGTCTCAATAGTAAACAATCATGATAACTCTCATGATAATACAAATATTAAGTTATTTACTTATTGTTATAGGTAGGTTAGATTATATTTTTATTTGCAACTAGTTTTTACGCGCAACATTGTCCACATAGGAGTTAAAAATGTATGTATGTATGTTTACCCGATAATCAGCTGTTACATATACAAAGAATCAAACTTATTTTTTAAGTTTTATGATCTTAGTGTGAATGACCTTTATTTTAAAAACTGCCGATTTTCGAATTAATATAACCTCAAAAGTCTGCTGTTTGTTTTATAAAAAAATATTAATTTTATGGTACACCAACATTAAAACACAAATACGTTAAGTATAAAGAGACCATTGCATTCAAGCGTGTTTACCAATCTACAAGTATCTAAGAAAAATAAATGAATGAGAATAAACTAAAACTTAATAAATTATTAAAAAAACACCCAAAAACATTGATAATCAAACATAACGAACACGCAACAAAACTTTTAATTAACAAACGCTGTACAAACGATGATGGATCACACATTATCTGATAGAACAATAAATCATGAAGACCGAAGCAACAGGCCATGGAATTTTCCCTTTTTTTTACTTAATTGCCACGTTTTCTTCTCAGAGTCGGGAAAATTAATTAGGTAGTGGAGTAATGCCAAAAGCAACAGGTCTTGTTTGTTAAGGTACATAAGGCAAAAAATGGTTTATGAAATGTCTTTGTACAGTATGGGTCATAAGTAAATGATCAATTTGCTACAATAATACTATCAACAAGTATTGGAGTTACAACCTTCTTTTAATAGACGTAACACACAAACATAAATACTTGAATTAAAATTAATCAGTGTGATTATTATTTTCAACATGTTAGCTATGTGTTCAGTTGGCCGAGTGGTACCTATAAGCTGCCACCCGCTACACCAGCCGACGTGGGTTCGATCCACAGGTTACGTTGTTATAATGTTCAAAAAGTGCTGCACAGGATTGTAAACGTTACGGTGGGCAAAGACTTTTGACCGTGGATTGTACAAATAGTTAAAGTCACTATAAAGTCCTAAGTGCACTCGATGAATAGTATTTAGAACCTACCATAGAAGGTCCATGATACCTACTAGCTGCACCTCGCCGTGTTACCCGCGTTTGTGTTAATTTAAAGTGATTTGGATTTCCTACAAACAAAGAATCCATAATAGTTCCTATGAAATATAAACTTATTCAGCCCTTTTACTTCTTTAGAAATCAAATTTCCGAAAATTATTTCTTATTGTTCGCCCACGTCCTAAAAAAAATTTCGAGTTGTAGTTCTTTTAGTTTCAGAATTTTCGTAATGAGTCTTTTTCTCTGAAACTTCAAAACCAGAATCAGCCAATATGCGAGACATTTAAGTTATCTAGCTGTCTTATATCAGAGTCACAGGCCACAGTCTTTTCTTGCAGGCACGATGTATAAAAAAACATAATATTATAAATACGTTATGTCCTGCCACGTCCTGCTACGTAGCACTTTCTTTGGCTTTTAAACTTGGGATTTGTGCAGATTGATCCATATGCCACAGAATAGTTAATATAATATTTTAAATTCTTCTTTTTCTTATCGATAGCAAAAAATAATGGAGAGTTACATTTCTGACCACTTGAGTGTGCTGCCAGATCTTAGGCGTTGTTATTTAGAATTTTAAACATCGTCGTCGCATGATAAGTTATAAAATATGACAATCAATCAATGTTCATTCAAATCTTTAAGTGAAAAGATCAATGGAATGGGGCTAAAATAATCCAGAAATGTATTAAAAAAAGAATCTGGTTACCGTTTCATAAAAATAATAAATCTGAAAAACTTTTCAATTACAACATCTTTATAAGAAATAGGATGGAGATTGCAATGAACTTAGTTCATTGGGAAAATGGCACATTTTTTGCTGTTTGGAATAACAGAATAATATTTTATGCTAGATTTAAACGAAAGAACAGGACCTTCGCTTGCCTATATTATTATATTTTAATTAAGAAGTTAGTTGTTCCTGATTATGATGTATGAGCTAAAAAAATATTTGTAGTCTGCGAAGACGTATGGTATGGAAAAGTCTTTGTTCCACTGCCGTTAATTTGAGGGTCTTTAAGTCACGAGCATATAAGTTTCTCATAGAAAAGCGTGGCTCATCTTAGACCACATCGTCACTGGGGACTGCCGCGGTAAAGCTATTGCATCGTGCGAGCTTCGTACAGTCGTACCATATTTGAAACATACACGTTAAGCAAACGCTCGGCCGAACCACATGGTAGGCAGCGGTGTTAGGTTTTATTTTCGTTACGGAAATTCTTGATTCGGTCGCCGCGCTCAAAGCCCGCGATAAAAGCTATGCAGTAGCTTAAAAAAACTATTTAGTTATGATAACTCGAATACAAATAGTTTTGTTCATTTCTTCTTGTTTAAACTTTATCAAATAACTATCACCAAGAGAGGCCAAGTTCAATGAAATGAAGTATAAATTACAACAGATGTTTGTTGAAGTTGCCTTCCCATACATTAGCAAGAGAGAGGGTCCGAACAACGCCACCTAATTGAGTTTCGACATCAATTTATTTACGCAAACGATTATCTAAATTGTGTTAACAACATCTGGTAGTTTTCGCAGTAGTTTCCTCTCGGAGTACTTTGACATCTTCGGGACCTTTGAAGTGTCTACACTTCAAACTGTTACTTAGAAGAATCTATTCTTTTAGTAACAGTTAATAGGTATTTTGAAGAACTTTGTCTCTACGAAAATTATTATCAGTTCCATCGAAAAAGTGACTGGATGAAATAACTGTTACCGATAAGGCCGCCCATTTCTAGCATGTGTTTTTCTGCTTAGAATTTTCTGTTTGATGAGTTGATCATCGTAAAGTTTTGATATTAAAATGCCAAAACTAAATATACGCTAAATGCCCTTTAGTTAGCTGCATTCTCACAACTTCGATTTGGTGTTTCGTGTGATTCGTGGTCCCGCTTTTTAGACATCACAATGGCGGGACCAAAAATTATTTTTTATATATTTTGAACGAAAAAGGTTTTTAAATGATATTAATTTATGATTTTTTATATAAAAGTAGGATCAAATACTAGCAATTCAGTAGTATAACAGACAATATTTAAATTAAATTGAAAAATCTAATCTACTATCTAATGTATCTATTAAATTTTCACATAATACTGAAACTGGTATATAACTGGTAGTAATTATCCCAGGTCTTAATCGCGTATTTTTTTAATTTTGTTTCCCGCGACCATGACTATTACAACATAGTCGAGACGTCGAGGCAAAAGAAATAAAAAACAAAAGATACGCGATTAAGACCTGGGAAAACAAATAGTATGAATACAAATCGTGTGAATTTAAAAAGTTATTTGAGATATATGGTCCCGCCATTTTGACGCTAATTGTAGAGAGACTGACAAAGCGTGTTATCTTAAATTGTCTATTTAAAAGTAACAAGTTCCAAGATTTACCCCAATCCCTAAAAACCGTATACGTTTAAACGAAAATTCCATATAAAAGTTAAAATAAAATCTCTTACCCTCGAAACGTTGTTCACTTAATAAGTTTTTTAACTTTCTCAAGAAACTGGGGTTCCATTCATTTATTTCTCTTGAACAATAATCTATAGGGGTTGCTTAGGGGTTGGTAGGCGTACAGTCTTTTTTTAATAAATTGATTTTATCCAAATTTCTATTAAGAAAGGCTGATTTTTAAAGATAAGGGGTTTAAGTTTCTGTTTGATTTTAGACAATGGATTTTTTAAGTTATTAATGGGGTTATGTGACTTGTTTATATAGCCAGTAATTATTTACATCAAGTTTTGCTTTCATATGCAGCAAATTAGGTGATAAAATTGCTGTAATTGTAACAAATAAGGTACCTGCCGGGTAAAAAGTACGTTTTAGTTATATTCCATAGGTACGGTTATAAGCTAAATACTTAAAAAATAAATAGCATGGCTAATTGTCATTCACACAAGACAACAAATTAGTTTAAGATACTTTATGATGCCATGCTGTTGGTGTTCATAAATATAACAAAACTAAACTCTAATTTAACGGTTCAAACACTCCCTAATAATATCTAACCACAAACGGAGCGAAAATAACGTCCAATATCATAATAAACAACCATTACATAGATCATAGACCAAGAGGCAACTGCCAAAACGTTCCACTATTAGAATTGCATTTTGCTCAAGTGTCTTCGGGTGGTACGGGGGTTGTACCCTAGTACAGTAGTCCGATATTGAGAATGCATCTTGTGAGTCAATGTTATAGTCTTAGTAAAAAAAATATTCATTTGATATAATTTACATAAGATCCAGCCTGGTTGCCGATATTAATTAGGTTAATACCTAATCCATAATCTAATGATTATGGATATAAAATAGATTGATTTTAATATAAATAAAAGAAACATGGTAGGTAGGTAATAACAAACTAACTAACTATGTACTTTAAATGTATCTGAATGAAGGCTTAAATATTCGCAGAAGATCACATTGAATCGTCTCAAAAATAATGAGACCTATAGGTACTTATAATTTAGGTAGGTTTAATTTTTTTTAATTCGAGCAAAGTCGTTGCTAGTAGTAATATTCCAAGAAACGTTGATTTTTTTCCTTTTCGTTACCATAGAAAACTTTGTTAATAAGAACGACTGATAATAAACTTCACAGTCACACTCAAAAGTACAAAATGTTATAACCATGGTATTTTATACCCACCTACCTACCTATGTTCGCAATTTTTTTCGCTTTTTTCGTGGTTTTCCTATTTTTATCCCTTTTCATGGTGTTTATTTTTCCGATGGATAGATGAAAATTTCCGAGATGCTTTTTCAACATCGACCACTGTACCCCCTTGCACCTTGTACTCTTGCACTTAGTACTTGACGCATAAGAATTATGGATTTTGAAGGGTCATTTTATTGCATCGTAGGCCGCGAATATGTGGGGAGTAAATGGTTTTAATATTTTATAATTTAGGGATTATTATTTACAGCCTACAGCCTAGTGGTAGATACTTCGAATTTCATTCCGGAGGACGTAGGTTTTAATCCCGACCGACCGAGCATTGGAATTTTTTTTTTAAATGTTTTGATCTTACGGTGAAAGAACATCGTGATTAAACTCATGGCTTGACACTATAGCTGAATAAGAATATGGCGCTGTGTAAATTATCGCGATTAAAAAGGCCAATATTATTATTATGTTTATCCCTATAGAGGTTATCAGGTAAACTAGCTCCGCTTCGCGGGTTTACCCGCTGCTAATGCCCGAATACCCTAGAAATATCGACCTCAAAGTCTTCAGCAATCTACATACCAAACTACATCGCATTCGATTTGTTATAGTAACGCTTCAAACTCTTTTCGTGGTAGACCATTATTATGATACAAAACGACGCGAAACGACGAGAAAATATATAGAGAACGATACATATAGCTTCATTTCGATGTACCATATTTCATTTCGGTTGTCTTCATTCACGCTTAGTACTAAAACGACTAGCTCCGTACAAAATTTCAGTGTCAGTAAGTAATTTTCCTCAATAACTCAATTATTGTCCTACAAAAACATTACGAGCAACTAATCAAGCTCGCAGAAGCGTCCGATCAGTTTTGACGTTACACAAAATATTTAACGCCCACGTGTCTACACTGTCAAACATCGTTTCAAGTTCAAACGTCAAAAACTAAACAAAACTTGTAAGTTATGTCTAAGTCAAAATGTCAAGAAAGTGTTTCATTTGGGATAATTCTCATTCAATCACATTGAAACGTCTTAAAAACTAAAATAAGAACTATGGACTTTATTAATGAACATACAGAAATTGTTATAGTGGGATAAGCTTACCTTAATTTTCGAAAAAATCCCAAAATACTCGCAAACGGCGATCTAAACAAAAACGAAACACGATCGAAACAAAATCAAACTGTAAAACTATGGATATATTAATTACTCAGCTTTTTTGTAGTGAATTCTGCATATAGCCAGTGTCAAGTCTAAATCAAAGCACCAAGTCTGATTAGACATTTAATTGAAGTTACACGCCTGCGCATTGTAGTTTCCTCTTGAGCTTTTGATTCAAATTAATCGAAGCGTTATTTTGATAGTGTAATATACGCTTTACACTACGATGCAATATAACTAATACACTATAAACGATCCACTTATTTGTCTCGCAGCGATCACGTGCCAATTTTATAGCATCGACACTCGTAAATTGAAATTGCGACCCGTTCTCACGACAAGCCAGTGTACGGACATTGTTTCATATAATTTAGTGTATAATATTTTTGGTACACATTTTGCTTATTAAGTTTTAGATATAACAGTAAGTAAAAACATGTCAATAACTAGCTTTTGTTCGCGACTTTGGCCGCGTGTAGGGTTTTAATTTAAAGTCTTTCTTAACGGATGCCTAAGTAATAACGGGTATCTGAATGGACATTTGGACATTTTGGCATAGTAGTAGTAGACCAACGCCAATCGATAGTGGGTATTACGGCGAACAAATAATGCCTTCACACCGAACCTCTAAAGCGTCTCGGAAACGGGATATTTAACCAAACGTGTAGTTGTTGTCCTATGATTTTCCAAAAATGCGGGGTGCATTTTGAGAACCATACCTATCGTTTGAGGGCATTATAGCGAACAAATTATGCCTTTACATCGAACATCTGAAGCGTCTCGGAAATGGGATGTTTGTTTAATCATGTTGTTGAACAAATCATGTTTCTTTGTATATCCCGTTTCCGAGAAGCTTCAAAGTTCGGTGCGCAGTCATTATTGTTCACTGTAATGCCCCATCGATGGACATGGGTCTCGAAAAAAAAAAACACTATGCCAAGCTCCCAAACTAAATATTCGAACCCCTTTTAGTCCGGTCTGTCGATTGGTTTGAGCAGTGCGTTAATATATCAGTCAATCAGTAAGGACTTTAATTTTATATTAAACAATATTAAGCGACAGTGCAAACAGCACCATCTAGCATCAAATTAAACAACTAGGCTTTTAATACGGTGATTGAACAACATAGATTTAAGTCCTCAAAACCAAGACCAGATTGTCAGTGTATTTTCAAAATGCTAGTAGCCTTGAATTTTCATTGCAAACACCTTAGCTTTTACGCGGCTTTGAAAGCTTATTTATTCCCCTTAAGAGCCTCCAATAATTAAACACCCATTAAAGATCTTATTTAAATAACAAAACAGTGTCATATTGGCTTATATCCTTAACAGATGGATGGCAAATATATTCACCCTTAACGGTAGTTTCCATCACAAAGATATTAAAATAATAATAGAGGAAACATCTAAATACTTGTCTTAGCAAACAACATCGTGTGAGCTTTCGGAGAGTTCGAAAACGATTTTTTTTAATTTCTTATCACGTGATGAGATTAATATTTTTTTTATACTTATTTCATTATTGAATTGATAATCAGTAAACACTAACCCTCTTATTACAAAAAAACTGCAAAACCATAGTTTAAACCTGTACTAAAAGATCTAGGTTTTTGTGTTAGTTTTGGTTTAAAATTGATTCTTATTACAAAAAGTAAATAGACCAAGGACCAGAAGATCCATGGTTTTAGTCGCAACCGTAGACAATAGATAGCAAACTCGAAACAAACCATTCTTTTGTTCGTTCAGCGTTCGAAACACCGTTCCTTTTCACAAAATGGTGGTAAGTGAGTAAATATTAAAAACTTATTTAAGAAATCGAATACTAAAGTGATAAAAATATAAATTGTGTGTTCAATTATTGTGAAATAGTGTGACTTGTATTTGTTATTCTATGTTCGCGATTACGTTGTTGTATTTAAATACATCAATTTATGTAGCGTATATCGGAACGCGGCTCGAGTTAAGCCTTTAAGCCTTTTGCCTGCCCCTTTAGAAGTATAAAAAAAAATACTACCTAAAAAATTGTAAACATGAAAATAACCTAAATTTCTCAAAAACATAAGAAAACGTAGTGATTATATCCTCTTTGAACATAAGTACGTACTAAAAATATTTACTTATTTATGTTTTTAGTAGGTTTACGTAATATGTTGTTAAAATCTGTGAAAATTTCAACTCTCTAGCTATCACGGTTCTTGAGATAGAGCTTGGTGACGGACAGAAGACGGACGGATAGCGAAGTCTTAGTAAGAGGGCCCCGTTTTTACCCTTTGGGTATGGTACCCTAAAAAGGAGCGAGAATTGGAGTAACAAGGAAAAGGTGAACGTCAGAATTTAATTTTTTGAGGTTAGAAACTTCGTACTAAGTTAGTTAAACTAGGGTGCTCGGCAGTTTAACTTTGACAGGACAGAAAAACCTGGTTTTAGCGGTAAACTTTGTTTTCTAATAACGTTTTTCTAAGTCCATGGTTTAAATGTCATTTAAACGTAGTTTAATTTTTAGACTTCGTTTTGGAATAAGGGGGTAAGTAGATCTATAAAACAAAAAATGATTACTTATAAAATACTAAAATAGGAACTTAAATAAAGTTAAAGATCCTAGAGTGTCACAAAGGGCCATGTCGCCTAAGGGCGATCTCTTCCAGGCAACCAATAAAACAAATAAAATTCGGTTTTAGGTATATACAAAAAAATATCTTTTCTAGGCAACCATAGAACAAAATCAGTAATAAAACTTTTGAGATTCTGATGTTTTGTCTATTTTAAAAGATGTTAAATCTCTATGTGGTAAATATTCACCCTTGAGTTTCGGCCCCATAACAAAGGCATTTTGAAGATGTTTGTTATTTATTGTTTTTTGATTTCGATAACCATTTATATTTCAGAATTGAATGCGATGATAGCCTGATGAAGATGTGTGGACCTGTGTTTTATGGTTCTTTATAAAACAAAGGCTTTACCAATATAAATTTTTATTTCGTAATCCTATAGGATCAAGAAACTACGCACATTACCCTAAAAAAATCGATAAGAAAACGTCCTACGGCCCTTGGAATGAAAGGACTAATACTGCTAGGTATTTTAATAAAATAGTGAACAAAAAATATGTTCAAAATCTTTTTGGCCAAAAATTAATTTAACTATTAAGTACTACTTACCGATCGCTATGTTCAGCAGTGGACAACTTCTGGCTGTTATGATGATGATGAAAACCCTGTAAAAAAAAAAAAAAAAAAAATGTTTTCGTATTAGTAAATAGATTTAAAACCCTATAGAAAAACTAAGGCTACTTTATTAACAAGAAAATCACCTTGGCCAAAGAAATTTATAGTTCGACGTCACAACGAATTTTATCGGTAGAAAAATACATCTTTTTCATCGCGACTGTTTGTCAACGTCCATTCTCGTTTCAGTAACATTTTATACGATGAAAGACGGTTACGATCAACCACTGGTTATTTGGTGAATGATTTTTTCATTTTCTTTCTTATTTCAGGAGGTACTTACATAAATAGGTATTTAAACATTATCTTTTGAACCTGCGACCGTAGCTGTGCCAACCGCTACGGTTGCAGGTCGCATTTTTTTAATTTCAGCTCGGCAGGGTGTGATCACCCTGCCGCTGAGCTGAAATTAAAATAACGGTAATTTGAAAAATGATTTTTGCCTAGCTTTCGGATTAATATAAATATTATTCCATAGAACTAATAAAAAATAGACATGTGTTACAATAATCTATCTAAAGTAAATATAAAAATTAATTGCTGTTCGTTGGGGTCGTTAAAACTCTATTTGGCAAATTTTGGTTTTAAGATATTTTTGATAGTTCAGGGAAAGTTTAAATGGTATGGATAATTTTAAAAAAATTGCCATTGGATTTGCGTGGGTGAAATCACGAAGCGCAGATAGTAAAGTATAAATCCTTAAAGCGGATAAATGATGTCGAGTTTCTATTTCACGCAAAAATGGACTGTGAGCTTTGGATTTATGCACGCTCACGTCAACACGACACGCTGTATTGTGTTCTACATAGAAATACATTTCATACTGCTATAAGAATGAAAATTTTAAACCGTTGCGATAAAACGTTAGAAAATTGAAGAAAGCTGTCATAAAATGACTTGTATTTCAGTTTCAAAAAGTTTAAACAAAAAAGGGCTAGTTTTATTATGCTCAATATACTGAACGATATGATGATAAAACTCGACGAAGTATGTAAAGACGAGCCTGTTTAAACACACCCTTTTGCTTCTCTGACAGTGTCAATTTGAAAAAAAATATGTAATTCTTTTGTCTGCTAGAAATTACATTCTACTGACATCTATCAAACGTATGTTTGCAGTTAATAAAAAAAACAAGATCATTGCAATATCTTATAATATTACTAATACGAGAAAGTTTGTGTACCTATAAATTATATATGTTTGTAGGTTTTTATATACCTGGAGTCCTGAAATAACATAATGACATGCCACAATTCTATTCTTCAATTCTTCTAGTGCAAAATATGTACCTCTTGAAGTACCAAAACTAACTAGAACTAACTTATCACAACACATACTTAACGGACAAACTAGATCACAACTCACAGCGCGACAAGTGAAAAACTACGACATTTCCCATGTTAAAACATACCATAATTCAGTTAGAGCGGTCGGGTTTGCATTTCCTAGCCGGGATGAGAGTCGCGACGTGTCTAAGAGATTTATACGTCCCGCTCGGAAATTGACTGGCGAACTCACGAAAGCGTGGTATTAAATTTTATTAATAAATACGTTTGTTGATTTATTGGTACCAAATTTTCGTATTCTATTGCGAATGTCGGTATAATTGGTATGGACCTAATACAAAATAGAACTGCTATCAGAACTATCTCGTATCAATAGTTCCTTTAGCTTCTACAAAGGAACTACTAATACAAAATAGTAAAAGTCAGTGGTTGCCCCAAAGGAACTGCTAAAGAACAATCTAGTTTTAATAGTTCTTTAAGCATCCACAAACTTCTAGGAACTGCTAAAAAAACCAACTAGTCTTTAGAAGTTCCTTTAAATTTTTCAAAGGAACTACAACTGATACTTCTTCACTCAAAGGGTGAGCGTGGCTATCCAGAGAGGGAATGCCGCCAGTCTCTTGGTGCCGCTTGGAGACGCTCTGGACAGTGTTTTTATTTGTGACGTGTACATGTGTTGTTATTTTTAATTTTTATTTGTGAGATTTTTTTTTAATTTTAAAGACCTTTCGATAGAAGGCAAATTTACAAATAAAAAAAACTTATACTGATACAAATGAGTCTCATTAGTTCCTAGAAAGGGACTGCTAAAGGAACCAGTAAGCACAAACGAACTGACATGACTGCGAGAAACGTTGCTCTATGAAGAAGTGGCATAATATCGATAATTTTCACTTTTTGATCCGCGGTTTCACCCGCTAAGTCCCGATCCCGTGGAAATACCGAGATAAATAGTAGCCTATGTTAATTCTAAGAATTTCATGTATGATGCCAAGTTTTATCGAAATCGGGTCAGTAAAGTTCTTTACTTGTTTATAATAACAACAACAGTTGTTTACAATATTTATCTTTGTCAAAAACTCTGAAGACCATCGACATCACCTATCTTTGTTTGACAAAACTTATTATCACACTAGACTTCGGAAATATGCCGCCAAAGACAATATTTTCGCTTATCTCAAGTAATTTATGCGAAAACTTGTCGAAACTTGGTCACTTAGCGAGACGATCCGAGTTTGGGACGTCGAACGATAAAATTACAGTTTCAAAGTTCGAGGGGCTCTGTTAGAGTATTGTTTTATTGAGAAGTTTAGAGTTTTGTAAATACGCGTCTGTCTGTGTGTTGCATTGTAATGGTGAATGTGGTGTGGAGTTTGCCTTTGATGTTTATTTCTAGTAGAAAATGTGGTTTTACATCATATTGTTTGTAGTAAGTACTTAGTTATAAAAGCACCTACTGATTAATTCATAATTTTTGGTACCTAATAATATCGATATGGAACCACCTTCTCATCACAAAACTCCTCAATGGGTTACAATTTGAAGAATTTAGCCTTTTTCCCGGACTATTCGAAGTTTCTCGGACTATTCTGTTCGAGATTCTGAATAGTCCATCACACTAACGCAAATGTTAACGTTATAATTAATTTTAGACTTTGGTTGAAATCTTTGTCTAAAAGTCCGAGATTCAGATTTAATAAACGCTAAATAACGTTTATTTTACACTTTGGTTTTCATCTAAATCTCTGACTATTCTTAAAACTCGTTCAGGGATCCGAACAGACGCGGGTAGCACCGCGAGTTGCAGCTAGTTTCTTATAAAAAATATCACAACAAAATACTTTTATAGTGGCTCTTTAAGTAATAGACATTATTATAAGTCTAGACTAGCACTCGTGCTGCTTAATTAATGAATCGCTCTGGGGAAACGTCAAAATATGCAAACCGCGACCTCTCGGTACTAAACTAAGCTATGCTTTGAATTAGAATAAATAGGTAGGTACCTACCTACTAGACTAAATAGAGTGCATCTTGTTTGAGCTGTTTATTTAGATTTATTTATTAAAAGTTATATTCAACTAGCGACCCGAACCGGCTTCGCACGGCTTCATTATGCATGTATTATACATATAAACCTGCCTCTTGAATCACTCTATCTATTAAAAAAAACCGCATCAAAATCCGCTGCGTAGTTTTAAAGATTTAAGCATACATAGGGATATAGGGACAGAGAAAGCGACTTTGTTTTATACTATGTAGTGATTGTATTATCTATCTATCTATATAAATAAAAATCAATTGCTGTTCGTTAGTCTAGCTAAAACTCGAGAATAGCTGAACCGATTTAGATGATTTCGGTTTTGAAATGTTTGTCGTAGTCCAGGGAAGGTTTAAGGTTTAAAGGTGAGAAACATCGGACTTACGCGGGTGAAACCGCGGGTCGCAGCTAGTATTTCATATTTGTTTTGGAAAAAGGAAAAAAAAATAAGTTTTTAAGACCTTTGAAGCGTTATAATGATGTAATGTAATTTGTATGATTTCCAAATGAATAAAGGATTTTGGATATGTATCTATAAATATAATAAAATTCAAACTCCTGACTGTATATTATTTTATTATCAACGCACACTGCTGAAATAATGTATCAGTGTAAAATTTCGTTTAAAAATCGAAAGGGTAAAGTATTCCAAAGTTTTTATAGTTTTAAACTTCATTTCTATGAAAACTTGACAGTACAGACCACAAAAAACAAAGAAGATAAAAACCTAAAAAACTTAAATTTAGAATTTAAACAAAACCCGACTTTTATTCCCTATAACAAATTTTCAGACGTCTGAACCGATTTCGATCAAACATAGCTAAGAACACTCCCGACTAATTTACTTTTCAAACAAAATAAACAAAACCATTATCGGTTTTATATAACACCCCGGGGTTGAAAAAGACAAAAATGATGCTGGAGCAAGAAGCCCCAGCGCTGATTTTCAGTACGACCCTTCCCAAGACATACCTAGATACTATTAAACAGTTAGGTATATTTAACTTATTGAATTTTCCTTCCATAATTTAATATAAATAACATCGCGTACGTTTCTACTTTCACAATGTGCAGTAGCAGTAGGGGATGATATCAATTTGTACAAATCATATAGAGATGATGCTACGTAAATATTAAATGGAAAAATTGATTTGTCGGTCTATTCCATTGTGGAAATCTAGTTACTTATTATCTAAAGTTACTTGAAAATATTCCTAAAAAATATACTTACATAGTAAAGATTTAAACTTTGGTTATGGAGCTAAACTTTTACCTAAAAGCTTTTAGGTTCTCAATTCGACTGATATGTTTTTATGGCTGTTCGGACATAACTCTTTGGTTTATTAATTGATTTCGGTGATTCTTTCTAACCGACTTCATTATGAGATAAATTTCAATTCATGTTTTGTTCTAGTATGTCAATACCATTAATATACCTGATTGTTATTTCTATAATTTTGACTATGAAGTTATTAAAAATAATAAATAATGAGGTACTCACTAAGTAAATATTATTTTTATAAAATAACGAGATAGTAAATCACTACATAGTATAAAATAAAGTCACTTTTCGCCGTCCCTATGTCCCTATGTATGTATGTATGTTTAGATCTTTAAAACTACGCAACGGATTTTGATGCGGTTTTTTTTAATAGATAGAGTGATTCAAGAGGAAGGTTTATATGTAGTATAATATATGCATAATATAGCCGTGCGAAGCCGGGGCGGGTCGCTTGTTAGTTAATAAAAATCGGTAGACTCGCTAGTTCCCTGGTCAAGAGATTTGCATGTTTATTTTAATTTACGTATAACTTCCATGTCTATGCCCCTGTGTTTTTTTTTTCACAAACAAAAAATAGGGGCATGGTCATGGCAGTTATACGTTTTTTGAACCAAACATATTGGCTCTAGTGTTATTATACAGGGAGAAAACAGTCGACTACGTTTGTAATCTTATATCTTATCTTATATCTTAATATATATAAATCTCGTGTCACAATGTTTGTCCTCAATGGACTCCTAAACCACTTAACCGATTATAATAAAATTCGCACACCATGTGCAGTTCGATCCAACTTGAGAGATAGGATAGCTTACATCCCGATATTCCCACGGGATCGGGAGTTACGCGGGTGAAACCGCGTAGGGCAGCTAGTAATATATATAAATCTCGTGTCACAATGTTTGTCCTCAATGGACTCCTAAACCACTTAACCGATTATAATAAAATTCGCACACCATGTGCAGTTCGATCCAACTTGAGAGATAGGATAGCTTACATCCCGATATTCCCACGGGATCGGGAGTTACGCGGGTGAAACCGCGTAGGGCAGCTAGTAGTTTATATGGACCCTTTCCTCTTAAGTTGTAACAACATCTCTCTCAATATTTGTACAGTTTCCTCACCTACTAACAAGTTAACCAAACCCTAGAGGGTGACAACCATACATTCTACCATAATCATTCAACACAGACGCCTTAAACACACGACGTCATAAAAATTGTGCAATATAAATCTCGTGTCACAATGTTTGTCCTCAATGGACTCCTAAACCACTTAACCGATTATAATAAAATTCGCACACCATGTGCAGTTCGATCCAACTTGAGAGATAGGATAGCTTACATCCCGATATTCCCACGGGATCGGGAGTTACGCGGGTGAAACCGCGTAGGGCAGCTAGTAGTTTATATGGACCCTTTCCTCTTAAGTTGTAACAACATCTCTCTCAATATTTGTACAGTTTCCTCACCTACCAACAAGTTAACCAAACCCTAGAGGGTGACAACCATACATCCTACCATAATCATTCAACACAGACGCCTTAAACACACGACGTCATAAAAATTGTGCAAATACCATAAATTTCATAGAAATATACGATTATAATTGAACAATTTTGGGGTCGAAAGCAATTACGATCAGAAGACTGCACGTGCTGCGTAGAGGAAGAAAATTGGACCATTTTCTTGAGGGTATTTCGTACCAGATGCCCGCCAAATTCTAAAAAGAAGTAGGTTTTCGTAAATTTTTACCATGTTAGAGATCAAAACGTAACATTACTTTGTAATCCGCGCAAATGAAACACAATATTCTAACTACTAAACTGCTCTTATAAGCATTGAAAAACTACCCCTTTACCCCTCCTCTTTCCTCATATCCGTTACAAATTATGACATCATCAATAATATTTATGACCTCTAACGAATGTACCGTTAATTTTGATTTTTGCAACTGCAAACCTCTAGTATTTTGAGCGATCTTAAAGATATTTTTATTTTTAGTCTAATACCGTCCCACTGCAGAACCAAATCCTCTCCTTTTTCTACTGTACTCGCCATCGGCCACTCTACGTTGCAAATCTAACTCATCCCTGAGCTTGTCACAGGTTCGCCTGCTGTTTGGGACCCAGCCATAGTGCTATTTGCCCACATTTCGTCGGACACGCGACAGATACCACCAGCCCAGTTTTACTTGAGTTCAACAAAGACGACCCCATGTCAAAAAACATTCCAAAGTTCACAACTTGGTACCTAATAGATAATTAATTATAACCTTATATTATAAGAACGATAACTCATAACATTTGAAGGCAGTGTTGCGTTTGTCATCGCGGTCACGACGTTCGTGACGCGGCTCGCAACCGCGGCCGCATTTGTCACGCAACTCAACCGCACTCGGACCCAATATGTCATTGTTCTTGAGTGCGTATGGTTGACAATGATTAGATAGTTTAGCGCAGATGTGACACTTGGAGAAAACTTTATTAAAGGATTAGAAGTTACAGGAGGTTTAACTGACTGTTTATATCTACTTTGTTCAACTCCGGGCACAAGCAGCCGCCCAATTGCCGTAACTTATGACGCATTAGTTAAGTGCACGTCCAGTTGACGCATACGTTACGTTGACGCAAACAATAATCGGTATTCCTGTAAAATAAAACTACACGTAATCGTCACGTTAACTGCACGTATGCTGCACGTCTACTTCACCTACGCGCATTCTATGCGTGAAACAAGCGTTGCCGTACGAAATTTTTGACTAATCTTCCTAGGTGACAATTAATTTGACATTTATGTCACGTCAAAATTTTGCGCAAAACGGCGAGCGCTCGACGTTTAGGTTTGCGTAACGTGTGCGTGACGAATGTGTAACGTGTGCGTCTTAAGAAATTAGAGAAATACGAAATCTATAGTTATGACGCAAACGCAGTCAAGACGCGCTGCATAAGAATACGGCAATTGGGCGGCAGGTTGCTGCAGGCAGAACATGAGTCGTTGGGGTTTCACTTGGAATGAGCATTGTGATACAACACAAGCTATGGGCTATGGAGCACCTTCTACAATATCCAATGAGCCCTATCATCTGCACTTTACACGATATTTACGAGGCCAATGATGCTGCCGCTGTCACAAGCTATTGGTAAGACAAAATTAATTTTACTATACATTACTCTATAAACATTGCCAAGGTCAGCCAAAAAAATGGCTGACCGTTGCTATGTCATAATGTTATGTCATATCCCTTTGGCTAGCGGTAAGCACCTCAGCTCTTCACATCTTCTTTTTTATGTTTTTTTTGAAGTAATACTTCTTTAGGCGCGTTATGAAAAAATGATGAGAGTGAAATTTTACAAAAGCGTCACACAAAATTCTCACGGGAGAAGTTGTCCGCAAACCGCAAGATGACAGCTGTCATAAAACCATGTTGAAGTTGTCCGCAAACCGCAAGATGACAGCTGTCATAAAACCAAATAGTTTAAGTAAGTACAAAGAGGTACTACTACTACATAATTATTTTAATGTAATTAATTATTTATATTTGTCGGACGAGTATTTTGTCGGACGAGTTTTTTGCCGGACGAGTTTTTTGTCGGACGAGTTTTTTGTCGGACGAGTTTTTTGTCGGACGAGTTTTTTGTCGGACGAGTTTTTTGCCGGACGAGTTTTTTGTCGGACGAGTTTTTTGTCGGACGAGTTTTTTGTCGGACGAGTCTTTTGTCGGACGAGTTTTTTGTCGGACGAGTTTTTTGCTGGACGAGTTTTTTGTCGGACGAGTTTTTTGTCGGACGAGTTTTTTGTCGGACGAGTTTTTTGTCGGACGAGTTTTTTGCCGGACGAGTTTTTTGTCGGACGAGTTTTTTGTCGGACGAGTTTTTTGTCGGACGAGTCTTTTGTCGGACGAGTTTTTTGTCGGACGAGTTTTTTGTCGGACGAGTTTTTTGCCGGACGAGTTTTTTGCCGGACGAGTTTTTTTTTTTTTTTTTTTTTTTTAATAATGCCAAAGAAGTATAACTTCTCACGCGCGTACATAAGTACGCGCTTTTTTTTTTGGTTAATTTGTTGTGTTGTAAGGTTTAACTCTCATAACTACCGTGTCTTCTTTTTGGTCGTAGATGTATTGTTATGAATAATTTATCGTAATTTTTGGTAAGTATTATTAATATTTTCTTTGTTTATAGTTACCAAAGTCAATTGAAACTGACTATTTACACAAGTCTTACGACGCCATTACTTAAAGAAAAAGATGAACGTACCTACAACAGTAATGTCGTATCTACACATTAAGTAATCACGTGCCACCCTCAAGCATCTGTTAGGTATCCGATTATTGCTCGTTCCACCGTCCGTAAGTGCCACGGTAAAATATTACCCAGCATTACGGAACGCGTGTCGAATATTACACCAAATTACTCCTAGGTAATTTTTGTGAGACTGGAGTGTGGCCTCTGGTTTTCTTTTTGTTTTGACCTAATTTATTTTGCTATAGCTAGATTGATTAGCTTAGTCGCTGTTTCAATGCGTTTTTATGTACGAACTAGGGACGTATTTTTCCACAATATAGGCTTGCATTTGACTTCATTTCGAAGATGTAGCATGCTCAAACGTATGAACAATCCCAACCTTCAATATACCCAGGCTGTGTACATTTACCCTGTCTGTTCTGGGGCCCTACCGCGGTAAGTGCGTCGGCTTCAAGCCGACGTCGATATCCCAAACCGCGTCTCACAATGGGCAAAAATTTGAGCATGCTTTTCATAGAAATTTTGAATAATTAAGTAGTGTTTTCGTGTGTTTTAAGTATGCAGGATTGTCGAGGACATCAAAACATTCAAAAATATGTGATTATGGTGTCATTATTTAAAAATAAACAAAGTCATATTTTGTAGTATTTTTTAGAAATAAAAAAACCAGAATTACTTATTTTTAAATGTTTTGATGTCCTCAACAATCCTGCATACTTAAAACACATGACAAAAACCACTTAATTTTTCAAAACTCCTATGAAAGACAGGCTCAAAATTTCGCCCAGTGTGGGGCGCGGGTCGGCGTAAACCGACGCGTTGGTTTGAAGCCGACGCACTTACCGCGGTAGGCCCCCTGAATCAGTGCGTCTGTCTTTTCTATTTCGTACAATTTGGGGGTCTTCAAGTCGCGAGTGAATAGGTATCTGTTAGACCATCAGGCAGGTGTGATAGTGATCAAACGCTGACCTATCATAATGTAAAAATGTAAATTTCAAGGGTTACAACAGTCTTACTATCACGGTTTTGTTCATGCAACTAGAAGTGGTAGATTAATCTACACCATGAAACCTTCTACTTTAAGTCTAACATAACCATGGTACGGTTGTTTTTAATGAACATGTAAAATGTATGTTAATACGATGGGGTGCAGTGAAAGCCCTTTTGATGACATTTCAAAGGAATAAGGTTGTATGTGTGTGAAGAAAATATATACTAGCATGCTTCTGGTAGGTACTTGTGCTTCAGGTACGCGCGTTCGTGACAAAAGTGAGGTAAGTAATTTTTTTGTAACGCCAACTCATAGTCACATCATAGTTCTGTATGTTTCCCAAATAAACGAAAATAAATAATAAATAAACTTTGTTGACTGTTTCGCTTTTTAGGTTTTTTTTTACAAGTCATAAGTTGATGTAACACGCTTTCCTAGGTCCGTATTAATAAACCGAACTCAATATCGATTTCAATCTTGAGTTTGCTCTTGAGTTGTTGCGCTGATTAATAAACCTATCTTAAGACGCGATTAAAGAGCGACGTATCACTTGAGTAATACCGTATTAATAAATCAAACTCAGCTCTCAAGATATATCTCAAGATGTAGTTTCGTGAACTCAAGTCTGATTGCGGGTCATACGTGACATAAGTTAGCTGTTTCGTTAGTTTTGTAGTTCAGGAACATGGAGCTAGAACAAATTTTGTCAGAAATCAATTATTATAATGATATTTTATGCTAATGACTTTTTGAACAAATCATTCGCATTTAAATAATTATTTAGTAGTAAAATCTAACATTTTGTAAAAAAATTCACATTAAAAACAAGTTGACAGCAAAATATGACGACACTACCTACCATAGGATAAGACTCACTCGATTGATATGCACTCAAGATCGATATTGAGAGCGATTTATTAATACGGGCCCTAGAAGATACCTATTCACTCGCGACTTGAAAACCCTGAAACTGTACACGTCAGGAAAGACAGACGCAGGCAACTGATTTCATTGCCTTGCTGTCCTGCAAATAAGGATTGAAGAAGCAAAATGGGCGGTTGTCTGGGATTTCCACCATTAATCGTTGTCGCAAATCAGTTTGCCTATGATTTGTCCATAATGCTGTCTTCATTCTTTCGTCATACCACCGCTTGAATGGAGATGGTAAAATAAAGAATTCGTTTTGATATTTCTCTCTTGAGAATTGGAAACTTCATTTTATTACCTACTAGCTGCGCCCCGCGGTTAGTCCCGATCCCGTGGGAATATCGGGATAAAAAGTAGCCTATGTGTATATCCAGGTGTTTTTGCGTGAAGGAGTAACAAACATACATACACACATACACACACACACACACACATACACACAAACTTTCACTTTTATAATATTAGTAGGATAACGCGTTGTCCATTCTATGAAACAACGAAGTACCTATGCCCCAACATGGTTAAAGGTTTTCGGTTGGTTACAAAAAATATATTCCCTTCAATACATGAAACGTCCCATACCTCCTTATTCAACAGCGGTCACTACACGATGTTCACGTGTGCAAGGTAATGACGTCATTAAGCCGGTTGATTGCGTCACATACATGTAACTAGACCGTCTACCTACATCATTACACAGAACTTTACTCAAATAGAAACAGAAAATATAGGAGATATTTTAAAAAAGATGACGAACTTTGTGGCGAATATAAAATTCTGAAAGGCGTTAATCAAAAGTTTGCCTAGATCAAAGCCCGCTTAGATTCAAATCTTGCCTAGATCGACATCCTAACTAAAGTGAAATACCACCGAGATTACAATCCAATCCAATCCAAACAAATCAATCCAAAATTCCTCTTATATTAAAATCCCCCTTAAATCAAAAGTCCGCAATCACCGGCGTCTCTTCTGCCTTCGACCTGGCATGGTTGGCGTGACAAGGAGGACCTTCTAGATCAAAAATCCGCAAAGATCAAAATCTTGCTTGATCAAAATGTTACATTTGGGTTTAGATATCCTGCCTAGACCTGATAAAAGTTCAGTCTTTACTAAATTAAACCGCCTAAATAAAAATCTTGCTTAGATCAATATAATATTACCACTAGCTGCCCTACGCGGTTTCACCCGCGTAACTCCCGATCCCGTGGGAATATCGGGATGTAAGCTATCCTATCTCTCAAGTTGGATCGAACTGCACATGGTGTGCGAATTTTATTATAATCGGTTAAGTGGTTTATTAGTCCATTGAGGACAAACATTGTGACACGAGATTTATATATATTAAGAAGAAGATAAGATAAGATTAATTAATCGAATCGACTAAAAAGACATTAATTATTTAACAAGACAGAAATAATTCAGTAAAATTAACATGTTTCACCTGCAGTTAATTTGATCATTAAAATGGATCATTTAAGTCAAAACCGTGTTATAAAATCTAGATCAAAGTCCTGCCTTTAACAAAATCCGGCCTGGATCAAAATTCTCTTAATTCTCAAGGTTCAAGCAAATTCCAAATTAAAATTAAAGATTAAACCAAACACGGTCAGAACTTGTATCACTGCAACTCACGATCTGCATCAAAGGCGATTGCCCTATGCTGGTACGTACACTGCAGTGCATAATCTCTTCAGAACTAACGACAAATTAACAACATAAACGCTGACGTGACTATCTGTACATTGGTACGACGTCGATAATGCCGCTCGAGAATTTGCATTTGCCATCGGATATTACAGACCTCAGAACTCTACAGTACGCGGGTACTTTGTATTAAAGGATATCAATTTCGGAAATACAAACACCATGATAAATTAGAGATGTTACAAGAATATGCTTTAATTTGTAGAAAATAATTTGACGCCTCTACACTTTCTACCTATGTGGGTACACGAATATATCTTTCTCTATACGAAATTCCCTTATTTCTCTATTTGCCCTTCTTTCGTAAAGATAGAGTAGACTTGCCCAGCTATAGGTACTACCCTCTCAGCTAAGTCGACCATGTCCAGAGGAAACGACTTGTCAATACGTCTGGAGACAACAAATTCAAGAATCTTGAGACAAAAAGTAGGTGTCTTGATTTAGATCTCAAGTTATTGACATACCTTACGCCATATAGGTTCAACGTGAAAGAGTAACAAACACAAAAACTTTTACATGCACATAAACATAGGCATAACAAACATTGTATGAATTGAATGTTAGATAGATAGATAGATAACTTTATTTGTACAACACAGTAAAGAACATGAACACAGAATGAAAGGAAAACACACAACAAAATCACTCACAGAATGTTAGGTTTATTGAATAGTCGGTGAGTCGTCATAGTTAAAATGTAACAAGTGAAGTGAACCCCATTAATAGTACCTAATAAATATGTGGGAATTTAATTCACTAAGACGAGAGTACTCAAGCTGCATTCTTACCATCGTACTACACAGCTTCGGCCAGTACCGTATCTATGAAAATTCAATTTGTCGACATGGTTTTTGTCCCTCAGTATACGGACAGCGCATGTCATATTTGCATTCTGTTGAAAGCAATCTACAATGCAAACTCGCTTATGTAATAGGAGGGTTACGATACATTTTGTATGTACCTAAATCGAGTGGCCTGATGTGTATAAAAATTAAACACAGAGTGTTCGTTAATAAAGGGATTTTCAAAATTGGGAAGCTATGTATTTTTAATTAATTTAAGTAACTTCATTTTAAATAATTTCGATATTTTTTTTTAAATCTTTTTTAAACTTTGAAATTGCCGTGCCTGTTGCTCCGTAACATGAAAGCATGTGATAATAATATCCTACCAAAAACATTGTGTAATTCAAACAGTTAAATTGACGAGAATTGGCCTTTAGATGTCATGTAAAATCAAGCTTCTAACTCTACAAGTCCTTTTCACAAACTCTATGTCAAAATATTTGGCTTGGCCGTTGAAATTTTGAAACAGCCTGTATTTAGACTAATTTCCTTTAAAACCAATTCAAATATGATTAATATTATAACAATAGTTATACTAACTAAGTTTAAGTACTCTCTCGGGGGAGTACATTTAATTATCTCGTAGAATTAGTTGACTAACATTAGCCCCTTGGTTCGGTCGAAAAATTAACGTATTGTCTTGGGAATTGAAGGGTCACTCTACAAAGAAAAATAATGATAATATGTATTTTATACAAATATATTTTTAATGTACTAGCCTATATACTTAATAAATTATTTAAAAATATTTGTTAAATAAATATTTTTGATGTGAAACATCTACAGCCGCACGTAAAACCGATTTCTGGCGTGGCGACGCATGCCGTGGCGACGCATGCCGTGGCGACGCACAGTGGGTCGAAACTGCAAATGATGGACATAGGGCTGTTTCCGATGCAGATCGTTATAGCTCACTATAGCCGCACGTAAAACCGATTTCTGGCGTGGCGACGCACAGTGGGTCGAAACTGAAAATGATGGACATAGGGCTGTTTTTCGACGCAGATCGTTAGAGCTCAATATAGCCGCACGTAAAACCGATATCTGGCGTGGCGACGCACAGTGGGTCGAAACTGCAAATGATGGACATAGGGCTGTTTTTCGATGCAGATCGTTAGAGCTCACTATAGCCGCACGTAAAACCGATTTCTGGCGTGGCGACGCATGCCGTGGCACGCACGCGTCGCCACGCTATATGATGGTATATATATACAGTCTATATGCAGTAGTGTGTACGGTGTGCATGCGTAATCGACTGTGCGATTCTATCACAATCTGTTCTTTTCTGCATATTACTTTTACAAAATAATGTCGATGTTTCACATCTGCCAGGCGTCCCGTGACGGCTCACATTTTAATAAAAAAATTATTGATTTCTTGCAATCGTTTAAAAACTTGAGGCTTGAGGTATGTATCTTCCTTAAGTTATCCATAAAAATAGCCATTTATGAATTTAGAACCTTTTCAAGTCGGTTATGAGTTTTGGCGGGAACGAGCCAACAACATGTCGTGCTGCAGTTTTATTTACACGAAACTTAGTTGTAAACCGAGTTAAATTGTATAATTCCGGTGGAAAGTTATCTAATTTAGTTCTGTGAAAGTGCACAAGTGTAGTGAAAGTAAAAATCAGTGTCAAACATGGACTTTTCTCGTTGCCTCCAAAATCTCCTACAAGGTTATAGTAAAGTAGCCACCGCTTTACTATGACTCCTGACTTGACAAACTGTGACTTGACGACTTGACCATCTTGAAACACTGAGCCCGATTTCTGTAAATCGGGCCATAACTTGATGCAAAATATTACTTGATACTGGCTATATGCACAAACCGTGCGAAGCCATAACTGAAGAAGAAGAAAAAAAGTCGGTTATAAATAAAAGAATGGGTGGCATTAAGCCGTAGTTTTTCAGTTCCCGGAATGATCATATAGGTGTAGACTCAGCTGATTCTAAAACCAAATAATTCATAGGTTTAAACCCCTAATTACCGGAATATAATCGTACTAATACGTGCTAATACAATACCTAACACTAAACAAATGTTATTTCGTACAATTGTTTGTTTACTTATGTCATTCGAACGCGTCAAAGCCAACCAGTGACATGCCGTACATTGCTATTCTACAAAATTAACTATAATCAAAAATATACAAATTTGAACTCTTTAGTTAAAAAGATAAGGTTGAAAGAAAATGTTATGGATAGGTTTGTAAAAGTTTGCATACCATAGCCGATGTTTGCAATGCAGATTGGCCGTTCCAGTAAAATGCAAATAATGTGCATTGTGCGTCCGATTCGGAGCCGGATTCGGGCGTGTTTATGAAAGCTATTAATAAATCCCTATAGCATAGACATAAAATACCTATTTCACAAATAGAGAGCACATCAAATTGTTCGAATGTTGTTGTTGTTTGTTATTCAAAAAATTATATTCGTTACATCAAATTTTACAATATTTTCAATAACTTACGCATGACAGTAATTTTTCGAACATATGAGTAAAATACCTGTATTTTCTACAATAAAGAGAGCACAAAATATTCTTTTAATTAGGTTATTTAAAAAACTATACTCGTAACTGACGAATTAAAGTATATTTTTCGAATAAAAGTTATAACTAAAGTATTAATTAAATAGAATAGGTTGCATGAAAGATGAAGTTTCAAAAAAAGGTAAAAAGATTTATTCGATAACGACTAAGTAATAAGTAATTAACAAAGATAAGTAAGTAGTAGTGATAAGTATCAGTAAGTTATTTAATTGTACATGTATACTTGACTTCTAAATCCATTTTTACCAATAAAGAACCTAGAACCTTTAATAAAATAATATGTTATGGTACCAAACATATCGATAATAATTATTTGTTAGCCCAACTCTAGTGTAACGTTGGCAGTCGGAATAAGAGTCTTTGGTCAGTCAACAATATGTATATTTTTTTTTATCGGCTGCAACGCTCCCCCAGAATATTGATTTAGCGGATTTTTTGTGACATTTCCTCTTTACTGGGTATGTGTTTGATGAAAACGATCTGACGTACTCTCTATGTTTTACAGTTATTTTATCTCTTGCGTGAATGTAATGTGATTATTCACGTTCGAAAATTGAAAATGAAATAGTCGAATTAAAATGCTGTGTTGTGATTGGTATTTACGTTTTTAATAAAAATGTAGGTACTTACGTAACTATTTGTAACTACTTAACTTAAAAGTTAACTTCCGTGTACTTATACCTGTTTTTATCTTAAATGTTTCCAAAATATGAAGTTGTAAAATAAATTTAAGTCAAAATGCTAGAAAATAAATATAATAATAATTTTTTTTTACATTAGGAATACTAAAAGTACCTACATATTTATTTTCTATTTATTAATTTGATTAGTTTATTGAAATTCAATAGGTATTGACAATTTATAACATTAATTCAAGTTTATTTTATGTAAAATATTTTAAACTACCATTTATTATTTTCACTTCAAAAGACATTTAGAATGGGATATATATAGAGTCTCGTGAAAATGGTGCTTGAAACAGCATAGAAATGTCGAGCGCCAACAACAAACATAGCATAAATACCTATACTTTTTGTAATTTCAAAATTGAACATTTTATATTTCAAGAATTTATAACACTACTAGCGACCCACTCCGGCTTCGCACGGCTATATTATGCATGTATTATTACATATAAACCTTCCTCTTGAATCACTCTATCTATTAAACCGCATCAAAATCCGTTGCGTAGTTTTAAAGATCTAAGCATACAAAGGGACATAAGGAATTAGGGACGGCGAAAAGTGACTTTATTTTATACTATGTAGTGATAGTGATTGCAACCGGGAACATCGCTCGGATGATGATGAGTGATAGTGATAACCATCTTCCCTACTCCACTCGTCTCATTCAATTGAATCCCACAATTATGCAGTTCTCGCAAATTATGCGAACGTTGTATAAATTCGCATACGATTAAGAGATGATCTGTCTGTCTGTGTAAACTTTGTGTTTGATTAGTAACTAAACTTAGTTTAAACAAACGAGCTTCGATTTGATTGGTGAAACGAACCCTGGCAGTAATTTAAATGAAGTTTTTATTTTGGAGTTCAAAAGCTTGCACTAGGTATTTGATTCCTTGAAAAATATGCAAATTAGTCATTCCTAATTCTTATGAGCTTGTTAAAGATTTTATAAAACTCTAGCCACTAACGTGGAAAAGTCTACAAATTAAAAAAAAACAGCGAAGAAAAAGTATCTTTAGACTGATACTCAAGTAACCAATCACTACATAGTATAAAATAAAGTCACTTTTCGCCGTCCCTATTTCCCTTTGTATGCTTAGATCTTTAAAACTACGCAACAGATTTTGATGCGGTTTTTTTTAATAGATAGAGTGCTTCAAGAGGAAGGTTTATATGTATAATACATGCATAATATAGCCGTGCGAAGCCGGGGGCGGGTCGCTAGTAAACAATAAAACATTTTTTTTTGTAATGAATAGGCTCCGAAACTACTGGACCGATTTTAATAAAACTGGTTATACGGTATACATTGATTCATCGGGAATAACACAGACAACATACTTTTTGTCCCGATATTCCCATGGGATCGGGACGTATTTGCAGCTATTGTTTACATAATGGTCGATAGCCACTTTAAAAAAATCTTGTAAATAACTAAACGCAGTTAAAGCATATTCATATTAAGTTATAGATCCTAAAAGGGCAATAAATAGGTTAAATATGTGTCAAGGGAAGAACTAATGGTCCGTAGTACTTCCTAAAAGGTATAATGGGCACTAAAAGTAGGTAAGGAGCGATTTTGCGGGTCCAAAGTGTGAGAAACATTACCGGAACATGAGTTCAAATTCCACGGCTTTATGACCGTGAAATTGTGTTTTGTAAACTGTATAAATGTATTATACTTATTGACCGAGCGAGTAAAGCGTCTAGATTATAGAATATAGCATAGCTTCGAACAAAAATCACTTGTCTGCAAAGAGGTATAGGTTCTTGAAGTTCTATGTGTATAGCGTCAGTACAAAGATTGCTTGCAGATTGCTAAACAAGGTCAAAATTTATCGATGGAAATAACATACGATTAAATAAATAAGATCGTATTTCAGAGACAATGGTGGCTATAAACCCCGCCATCTATGATTTGAAACTAGCATCAAAAATAATCAATTGAATATCCCTCAATCCGAAAACAACATGATACCGGTATAACAATATTGTAGTGAACAAATAAATCAAAAATATATCTTTAATACAATCACTATCATAATATCGGATAGAGGCAAACTGTTCAGTATTCACTGACGGAATACGTAACGATACTGTTTGCTACTAAAATTAAAGGTGGGTTTATATTGGAAGGGATTAGCGGGTTATGACATGACTATGGCATGTTAGTTTGGGTCGAGGTTCGCCGCGAAAATGCAGCGAGACGATCTCGACCGCTTCGAGCCAAACTGGCTTGAGGTGACAGAGGACCACGATGGGTGGAAAGAGATGGGGAGGTCTTTGCAAAGCAGTGGGACAAACCAAGCTAATTAAAAAATTCGTATGAGACCACATTGTATCGTCTCAAAACAATATTGTCTTAGATTTTACAAAAGTTAAAAATTTATAATTTTCTTAATATTTAACCATTAAGTTCGTAGGTATAAGCCTGCTTTTAGCATTTGGTTTAGGTGTATGATTTTTTTCTAAGAATAATGCATTTGGAAAACAGCAGCCGCGGTTAGGCTGATAATACTTGATGAATTTGCATCGCTGCAGCGTCCGCTCGTCGCTCCGCTCATTACGTAACTTTCTGTACAGAAAATGAGCGCACGCGGTTCACTCAAATGGAGTAATCACATTGATACGTTTATTGAGAATCTACCGGATTTGCCAAATGAAATGCGGTTACGTATATTGCTCGTTGTTAACGATTAACGATCTACAAATATATCCAGCTCCCTACTACAACGTTCTTTGTTATTACATTTGTTTAGTAAGCCATGTTAATTAATGAAACAACTCCTTGAAATACCTTTAGAGAACATTTTTACATCGTTTTAATTATAAAAACGCATGAGTTTAAAACTCTTTATTTTTTTAGAAAAGTATTTAGGTATACCCGCCCCGGCTTCGCACTGCTATATTATGCATGTATTATACATATAAACCTTCCTCTAGAATCACTCTATCTATTAAAAAAAACCGCATCAAAATCCGTTGCGTAGTTTTAAAGATTTAAGCGGTCAAAGGGAAATAGGGACAGAGAAAGCGACTTTGTTTTATACTATGTAGTGACTTAAGGTTTCTGTTCGTTGTCTAGCCACCATAATACAAGTCTAGTTGCTTAGCTTAAGATTAGATACCGCTGTAAAATGTCCTTGCAGTATTTATTTATGACGAACGAACTACCATTAGTATAATTGAAATTTAAAACTTCACTGCAAATCACATTTTTTAATGAAAACTGCATAAAAGCATACTGTTATTATTTAAAAACTAACATAATGCATCATGTCAGAAGTTTTCAGGAATTATGAAATGTGAACTAGCCACACTGAAATCTAAAAGCCCGCTCAGCCTAGCCTCAGCTAATGGCAACTCCATTAAATGTATGAGTTTACTCACTAAAATCTTATAAAATCCTTTCATTCTGTTATAACTATTTCTATAGGTAAGTAGATACTATAGCATTGTCGGTATTAAGAGCGATGTTGGCCTACCAAGTACCTAGGTCGAAAATTAAATCTTAAGATGATATGAGTTCCTAACTTGAAACGATTTTGGACCATTCGAGCACATCTTAATTTTAAAAAAAACTTTTATAACCATTTAGATTAATCAACAAAATATTTAGTAAATGTTTACAAAACACTCTATTAATTTATGAAACCGAAACCCTATTAGAAAAAGTTCGCTCAATAGAAAAAATTGCTCGGTAGAAGTCAATAAAAAATACACGTTATGAGGTGATCGTCGATAGAAAGAATTCACTTTATTTAGTTCTGTTTGAAGATATTGCCACAATATAAGCTGTTATTTTATGCCATTGATATTTTCTTTAGAATAATCACTACATAGTATAAAATAAAGTCACTTTCCGCCGTCCCTATGTCCCTATGTATGCTTAGATCTTTTACCCTACGCAACGGATTTTGATGCGGTTTTTTTAATAGATATAGAGTGATTAAAGAGGAAGGTTTTTAGATATGAAACATGCATGATACAGCCGTGCGAAGCCGGGGCGGGTCGCTAGTAATTGTATAAACTGATTTTTTTTAGCAAAATTGTGTTAATTGCATCTCGTATCTCACTTATTTCTATTCAATCCGACAGAGACAGACGATTAGGAACTCGTAGCACCTTAAGTTAAATGGTGTAATGGACGCTCTATGTTTAAAATTTCAGTGTACTGTAAAACTTTCTACAGCTAAGACCGTATATCATACTAAAACATGTGACGCCAGGTTTTCCTGGGGAATTTTAGGAGTTTTTACATTAGGTTGGATAACGCGACGTTTAATATTTAAATCTATCTGCATTTGATGGTACTTTTAAAGTAAATAAATATTGGAGGATAATCTTATTTACCCAGACTTTGGGGATTTTTTAAATGTGACAACACTTTCACTTTCCTATTATGGTCTTGCGCCACATCATGAAACTTCGTTAAGTTTTTTATAAATTTGAATCCTAAACTGTCAATTAAAATAATTAGGTATTTTTATTTTTCATGCAAAAAATACTTTTAGGTATAAATCTAAGTTTGCTATTAGGAAGGATTTTGTAAAATTGACCCGTAGGTAAGTATATGGGGAAGAAGGGCTGATTAACTACCTACTATTAAGAAAATCTATATCGCATACCTAACAATAATTTAAAGTTATAGTACTTGGACTTGACCCACGAGATTACCGCCATGTGGGACGTTGATTCGACGAGTATTGTTCCGATAGTTGTATCGGCAAATGGACTGATAGCGAAGAATGTTCTCACTCCCTACCTATTCTCAAACTAAAATGTTTCTGATCCGAGCAATTCGAGGTCATACTTCGACGACAACACGATTGGCATAGAATAAACAACACGTACAATAATGTATCTGAAACAATTTAGAAGTGTAGTCAGCAGAAGGCATTTTTTGTTTGTCTCATTGTTAATTATCGTTTGGTATGTTTTTATTCGACGCAGTTCGAAAAATAAATTAAAATGAGGAAATAATGAGTCGCCTTGATCAACTCCTCAACAGGCTCTCGCAGGATGGTTGAGTCAAGGGTTACATTCAGAAGGCAGTCGTCCTGGATACGGCACGTATCGTAATGAGATTTCTGTCTCTGCGACCCTAACCATCGGTAGCTTGGGCCTTGCTTCGCTGCCGACGGTTTTCTAGGGTTAGGTTTTTATAATAATTTACTGTTTTATATGCAAAATTCTTACGATATTGTTAGGACTTGTAAATTTAATTTTATTAAGGTACCTAGTAGGTATGTAAGTTAGATTAGCGTAGATGGGATTTTTTTGTAAGTTTCTTTATTAGTGATGTATATATTTTGTATTTAGTTTGTTTTAGTAAAAATCTAAATTTAAGAAAATTAATGTATGAGTTATTTAAAGTTATATTTTATATTGTTTGTGCTTTCTTTATGTAAAATCATCTTAACCCGTACTTAATAACAATATTCAAAGTACTTACTGTTATACTGTTAGGTGGTTTTTAACCATGCGGGAATAAAATAATACCAACCAACATCTAGTGACGCCTGAGAAATTACATGCATAACTTTTCATCAACGTGGTTAGTGAAAAGTTTCATGTTTAGTGTTACATTTTTAAACACACTCTAGACATTTAGGTGGTTTTAAAAATACTCAGAGCTATTTACATCGTTCAGATTGACTTATGGCGGACCTAGGTATTGCTGACTCCATACAATTCATAAACTTTTTAAACTCTCCCCCTTATTCCAAAACGAGGTTTAAGAATAGTCCGAGATGTGGATTTAAACCTTAGACTTAGACACAGATTTACTCGTGAACTATAAGTCTTAACACTATCCCTGTAGATTATAAAGGGAACTATAGTCTAAACTATACTATAGACTACTATAATAGAACTATAGACACAAGTAAATATGTGTCTAAATCTAAGGTTTAAATCCACATCTCGGACTATTCTTAAACCTCGTTTTGGAATAAGGGGAAAACAATTTATATTCATAGTAAGTATTTTCCCGTCTCATAAAATAGCTTTATTGACCGAACGAGCGAAGCGAGAGAGGTCTAGTGTTGAGAAGGGTCGGTCGCTCGTATGTTTGTATGTTTGTTCGACGATAACTTGAGTACCGTTGCTCTGATCTTCATGATTTTTGGTATACAAGTAGTTGAGGTCCATAGAATTTTTAAGTTCGAACATGAGCAGGATCGGTCAAGGGGTTACGGAGATAGGGGTCCAAAAGGGGATCTACCTATATGGCACACAAACTATACTGCAAATATACCCGAGTGGGGTATCAAATGAAAGGGCGTAACTTCGGTGACAATAATATGGTACCATGGAACTGATCTGATGATAGAGATGGAGGGAATCTGCAGGAATTATCTCATTATCCATACCTTATAGTTCATTCATACAAACTACTCGTCAAGAATCGCCTCGACGAGTAGTTTGTCTTTCAATGGTAACCAGGGTCTGATGATGGAACTGGAAGGTGGTCATAGGAACTTCGCAATGAAACGACACAACCCCATCGAGTTTGGGCTCGTTAGAATCGTCTTGACAAGTAGTTTGTCTTTCAATGGTGACCAGGGTCTGATGATGGAACTGGAAGGTTGGCATAGGAACTTCGCAATGAAACGACACAACCTCATCGAGTTTGGGCTCGTTAGAATCGTCTTGACGAGTAGTTTGTTTTCCAATGGTGACCAGGGTCTGATGATGGAACTGGAAGGTGGTCATAGGAACTTCGCAATGAAACGACACAACCCCATCGAGTTTGCGCTCGTTAGAATCGCCTTGACGGGTAGTTTGTCTTTCAATGGTAACCAGGGTCTGATGATGGAACTGGAAGGTGGTCATAGGAACTTCGCAATGAAACGACACAACCTCATCGAGTTTGGGCTCGTTAGAATCGTCTTGACGAGTAGTTTGTCTTTCAATGGTGACCAGGGTCTGATGATGGAACTGAAAGGTTGTCATAGGAACTTCGCAATGAAACGACACAACCTCATCGAGTTTGGGCTCGTTAGAATCGTCTTGACGAGTAGTTTGTCTTTCAATGGTGACCAGGGTCTAATGATGGAACTGGAAGGTGGTCATAGGAACTCCGCAATGAAACTGACACAACCCCATCGAGTTTGGGCTCGTTAGAATCGCCTTGACGGGTAGTTTGTCTTTTAATGGTAACCAGGGTCTGATAATGGAACTGGAAGGTGGTCATAGGAAATTCGCAATGAAACGGCACAACCTCATCGAGTTAGGCTCGTTAGAATCGTCTTGACGAGTAGTTTGTCTTTCAATAGTAACCAGGGTCTGATCTAACATATTTCGTTATCAAAGACCAAAAAGTATAAAATAAATTAATACAGTAAAAAACTAAAAAAAACACGCTTTAATAAAAAAAGTCCAACTAAAAAATAGAAAATAAATAAATCTAATAAATTTGGAGAATATAGTAAGCGTGTTACATTGTGATTGCAAAAGAAAAATAACGAAGGTGTAGCATCACAAATTCACAATGTAACACGCTTACTATTTACAATATTCTTAATCCAATCCAATCCATCCCAATCCATCTTAAATTTTATAGAAATTTATTACTTTGCCCCAAATCGTCCGAACTCTCTTTGCTTCATTTCCTATAATTATTTATTTCATAATCATGAGCTGTTTTACAATAATAGTGATGGATAGTATTAAATAGTAGGAATGTTCGGTTCTAGCCGATCTAGAGACTCTGATAATTATAAAATTTGTGACTACTTAATTTTTTTATAATTTTTATTGACTTGTTATATTTTAGTTTAGGGACTTATTACAGGACATATTGGTCTCAAACTTCTCTAATATATTCTCGTTCTCGACCTTGTCTTCTCGTTTCCTCTTACGTAACATTATGATAAGTAGATACATAAGGAAGGAAGGAAAGGAATTACTATCTTCTGGATATTATGTTGGACACATTAAAAATGTCTTGAGTAAAAATAAAGAGTCAACGGATGTCCAGGGTGTGATGATTGACCTATGCTAATTAGAACTTAACAACAACAAGTTAACAACAACAACAAGTTATGCCTATCGTGTTTGGATTCTCTAAATCATCCAATGTCAGATAATAGCGATACTAGGCACCTATCATTCAAATAAGATAGACCTGTCGTATTTGCAGTCTTTCGTCGTTATATTATACATTTTAGTACTTTACGCTGAAATATAATAAACGCTGAAAAAAACTCGTGAGGTCTCAGTTCGGGGCGAACTACTAGTTATATACTAGCGACCCGCCCTGGCTTCGCACGGCTATACTATGCATGTATTATACATATAAACCTTCCTCTTCAATCACTCTATCTATTAAAAAAACCCACATCAAAATCCGTTGCGTAGTTTTAAAGATTTAAGCATACATAGGGATATAGGGACAGAGAAAGCGACTTTGTTTTTTACTATGTAGTGATGTTTCTTGAAAAAAAAAACAATGACGTTTCGAAAAACTGCTACGAGTAGTTTGAAGGTTTTATTCATAAACTAGCGACGCGCTCCGGTTTCGCACGGCTATATTATGTATGTATTATACATATAAACCTTCCTCTTGAATCACTCTATCTATTAAAAAAAACCGCATCAAAATCCGTTGCGTAGTTTTAAAGAATTAGTTCTTTATTTGATGCGGTTTTTTTTATCACTATCACTACATAGTATAAAACAAAGTACTTATTTATTATTATTACTTATTTAAGTTATACTATGTAGTGATAGTGATACCATTATTTACCTACACTGACAAACCGCTGACAATAATGGTGCTGGGTAAGTACATTAAAAATTCCTTAAATTTTCCGTAAATTAGGGTATCATTCCGTAACTTATTTTTTTTAAATATAACTACAGAGAGTAGAATGAGAATCAAAGAGATTATAAGTTTTTGTTACATCTATTTATAATAATTATACTAGCGGAGCTCCGCGGTATCACCCGCATAAGTCCCGATCCCGTGGGAATATCAAAATGAAAAGCCTATTCTAATGGACTAATTAATTAATTACCAAAATATTTTTATAATTCGAACCAGTAGTTCCTGAGATTAGAGCGTTCAAACAAACAAACTCTTCAGCTTTATAATACATATTAGTATAGATAAAAAAAAGTGTAACAGACTCGTCACGAAATCTCGAAAACTACAAGAGCTACGAATCTGAAACTTTGCCCGGTGGTTCCTTTTGGGGTGTGTAGGGGAGAAACGATTTTTGGAAATTAGACCTCTGGAAAAGGGGCTATAAACTTTGTAGTCCGTAGTAACTATTATGTATTCTGTGTTTGTAGAAAATATAATCACTTTTAACTTGTCACATATTTGAGCAAAACTGCAGGGCACAGCTAGTACTCTATACTAAAGTTTAACTCCCTACTAGGTAAATTGACAAATTTAAATTTTAGCGATGTAAATTCTAAACTTCAACCATTTTTGCAGGCAACCGTTGGGCGCTGAATAATAGAACGTTTAGGTACAGCTAATTAAAAGTTCTGTGCCAGAGAGGGTGCGTCAGGTCAAACACGATGCGATTTCTTTATTGGACGACTTTAACAAACTTTTTTTTCTGTCGATGAACTTTACTGCACGAGCGCGCCAGCCGAAACAGCATTCTGCAGATTGTGGTTGACTGCGGACCCACGGCATAACTACTAAGCTCAACTGGTTGTGCCGTGGCCCACGGCACAACCAATGGTGTAGAAGGGAATCAAAACTACCCACGGCCCGTGGGTAGTTTTGATTCCCTTCTACACCATTGATTGATCCGTTAGGGAAAAAAATGCCCATAGGTAAATTTTTTTGGCTATAGCCCAACTAACGAAAACTCGAATCTATATACTAATATATTATTATAAAGCTGAAGAGTTTGTTTGTTTGAACGCGCTAATCTCAGGAACTACTTGTAAAAAAATATTTTTGTGTTGGTTTTAGTCCATTTATCGAGGAAGGCTTACAGGCTACTTTTCATTTTGATATCCCCACGGGATCGGGACGTATGCGGGTGAATCCGCGGAGCGCTGCTAGTCAATATTTAAAATTTATTTGAAGACCCAGAAAAGTGTATAGTGATACAAGGCATGATTTTCTACTTGGTTCCACTATCATATTTACAAAAAACCAAAAACGGACCTCCCTTTGGTTTCGCAGTAACTGTATAGTCATTTGGAATACCCCGAACAGATATTATGTTTACTTCCATAATTCAATTCATCAAAACCTCGTTTAATCCAGTTGAAATTCAATTAATATTTAGTCTGCAATAATAACTCAGTTTGAACATGATCCAAATGCTAGGGTGGTGGCGACAACCCATAAATTTGAATGGTCAAGTGAGTTTGGACATTGGACGGGATACTCAACATTTTTCTATATATCTATAGAAAATGTTGAGTATGTTGAGTAGCCTTTGTAAAGAAATCATACCACAGTAACACAGATTTTGTTTGCTTGCTTTGCTTTTTTGTTTAACACTCATTAGATGTATTTGTTCGATCTGTTTGTTTTATGGTTCTTATTTTCTAACGTGTCGTCTTTATATCGGGAGTAAGTCTTATATCGGTCGGGGGGTCACATGCAAAAATCAAGTACGAAAATAACACAATAAACAAGGATAATTTGTAACGAAAAGTTAATGAAAAGCTAACGTAAACATATCCAGTGGTTTTTATCAATGTTCAATGTTTATACGTCACTCATTCACTCACTCACTCATTCATCATGTTGCACCAAATGTTGTTTACCCCTGCAGCAGTGAGACTGCGGTCGCGACGCCCCTTGCTGTATCATGTACAAGTCGATTTACACCAACACACGCACACTACAACCCTTGCCACTATCCTATTATACCATTATGCGACTAAAGGGTTCTTGCATTGAGAAAAATGTAATATTTTAAACAGCAACAAGCTGCACACTTTCGGGTGCTCGGTGACGTCGAGGTTGGCCACGAAAGCGTTGGTGGGACGACCTCGGCCACCTCGAGCCAGCTTGGCCGGAGGTGGCCCAAGACCGCAACCGATGGAGGGAGATGGTAAGACCTTTGCCTAGCAGGTAAGATAAAAAATGCGATTGACAGTACTAAAACTATTTCGAAATGAATTAAAAATGATGTTAAAAATATTTTAGTATTGACCAAAACGTGCGACATCCGATGGAAAGATGTACAGAAAGACGTAGACGCAGAGTCAGATAGATAAATCAAGTGATCCTGTATGGGTTCCTTTTTTTCCTATAAGGTCAAATCTCATTTATTACAAAATTATTTAGTCAACATAATAAAAATGCTCTTCCTCTTGATTCTTGACGTATGGAACCTTAAAAATAATGGAATTTCAACTGAGGTCTACGATTGTAAATTTAATTCCAAAATTCTCGAAAAAAAAAAAGCATTCCCATAGATTAATCTTTGAAACAATATTTCCTCTCTACAAGTTCCCTTTCAGAATACACCCTGCATCACTTAGTTGTATCATGGACCTAACTTGGTGCTTTCAATAACTTAGGCTTTGTCTTCGTATGGGATTGTTGTGTTAATTGTTACGTACGCAACACGTAGATACTATCATGGATGGATTTGTTGCACAATACGACAACTTATACCTAATCTATGCAAACAATAAATACATAAATTATTTATTGCAAACACCATTTTAAATTACTTACATTAATTATAAAAACAACAATTGAAAGTTAAAAATGATTAAAATAAGAATACCACAATTTATTAATTAGTATCATCATCACTACCTACATAGTATAAAACAAAGTCGCTTTCTCTGTCCCTATATCCCTATGTATGCTTAAATCTTTAAAACTACGCAACGGATTTTGATGCGGTTTTTTTAATAGATAGAGTGATTCAAGAAGAAGGTTTATATGTATGTATAATACATGCATAATAATTATAGCTGTGCGAAGCCGGGGCGGGTCGCTAGTAGATTATAAATGAGTAGCTCATGCACGCAAAAATATGATACCAGCGCGAATTTTTTGGCTCTAATGAAAAATTTTGCAATCCCTGATGGAAAATTTCGATGCAACAACACCTATAATTTTTTTCATTAATCAACCCATATTGTCCTGTCTGTAGGGTAAAGGTTTCCCTCACCTATTTCCAAGCCTGTAGGTCCTGGGTTTTGTTTGGCCAATCTTCAAAATGCATCCAGAGATCATCAGGCCATCTCTTCGAGCTTCGACTAACGTCACTTGCGTGAAAGTCGGCAATCAGCTCATATATCATGATAATAATATTTACAAATCAATTAAGACGTTGTTCTGTAAAAAATCCCTCTATCTTTAAAACCACATTTCCAGCATTTCACCTGGAACGCTTTACGTGATCAGAGTTGCAGTACAAAGAAGATCCATCAGATGACAAAGTAGGATGCACCAAATTGCATAGTCACTCACTTTGCGGGACAAAGCAAGCGCGAGTTGTCATCCATTTTAAAATCTGTCCTCGGATTGTTTTAGAGTACAGTGTGTTTTGACTTGAGAACACTTTCATTATGGCTGTTCGCTGTTCTTGTGCAATTTTTTAGCCAAATTGGTCAAATTGACCAAGTTGGTAAAAAACAAACAACAAAATTGGCCAAGTTGGTAAAAGAACAAACAACAGGTTAGTTATTAAATATTTAATTTAATTTCAGTTCGAAAAATTGAAATTGCAAAACCAACTTTTAAACACATTATTACAATTACCACTCCTTTGCATTGCGCAGTCGGGTAAAAATAAAATATAGCAGCAAGCTCAGCATATTGCTTGTGTGTTTGCGCTTTACTATCAAACAGACCAGTTTGGCAATAAAATTGGACAAGAGCCGCCAGAATGAAAGCGTCCCCCCCAAGTCAAAACAAAAGTTCACAAAAACGGTGAAAAATTGTCAAAAGCGACAATTAATTTAGAAGAACGCTCGCGTCGAATTGTTACCATTTTAAGTATAAACAAGTAAGTAAGGAAGTAACCTATTGTGCTGGCGGACATCATCTATTGGCCATGTTGGGCAGAATGGTGTTGGGCGGTTTTGCTACTAAACTTTTTTCCCAAGTTCAAAGTTAATGCGGTAGTGGCTGAGCTATGATTTATGGAACGGTGCAAATGGGTTACAGTGACAGAGGAGGTATGGCGAACGCCACAATTAATGCACGTTGCATTAACGGTATACCGATACGGTTTTCAGGAGTTTCAGGTTTCAGCTTTGGTGAATTTGGGAGAAACTAGGCTAACATAAATATATCGGTAAATCATTACCTATCTACCTACTATTTATGAAAATGAAATGTCTGACTGATATAGCAACGAGCAGCTGAAGCCAATGGACGATTCTGGCTATAAGGTATGCATAAAGTATCCGCTAAGGATTTATGTATACCTAAGGAAAATCGCTAAGGAAAATTCAACCTTTGCTATTAGAGTATATTTTTAAAGATAGACATACATAAAGATTATTTTTTTTGAAGTGAAAACTTCTTATGGCGCGTTGGGCACTTTTGTGGGTGAGCATTTTCAACCGTTCTCGCGACAGATTTTGACGCGACAGATGAGATTTTATTTGTGTTAGTCTTTTTGTTTAACTTATACTGCCATCTATTACACAAATTGAGAAACTTAGTTTATAGAAAGACCGCTATTCGAATGTAGATGGCGCTGATTTAAATTTTTTACTGCCATCTAGCGAATAAAAAATAAACTATATTTGTTTAAGTGAGTGCTAATAGATGGCAGTAGCAGATCGTTTCAAGAAATATTCTATGAGAAATAACAAGTTTATTGTTTTCACTTCTGCCTGCACTCCCGGAGTGCGCTGTTTTTTTTTAAATTACATCACTACATAGTATAAAACAAAGTCGCTTTCTCTGTCCCTATATCCCTATGTATGCTTAAATCTTAAAAACTACGCAACGGATTTTGATGCGGTTTTTATTAATGGATAGAGTGATTTAAGAGGAAGGTTTATATGCATGCATAATATAGCCGTGCGAAGCCGGGGCGGGTCGCTATTAAGTATAAAAACAATGTTTAGTCAAGTGTTACAAAGGGCGGCCTTATCGCTCTAAGCTATCTCTTCCAGGCAATCTTTGGATGTAAAAGAAGTTGAAGCAGGCGAAGCGTCCAAAATTAGGAAATTAAGTAGGAAAAGCTATTTATTAATAGCTTGAAAATAAAACTATTTGAAATTCGAATATAATAAAAAATAGATAATTCTAAGAGGCTTATTAATAAAAATTTGCAATTTTTAAAAGTAAACGTACTGAAAAACTGTCAAGGAACCAATTTAATTAACTAATACCATGATTGAAAAAAAACTTTACAAAACGATCCTCTCTCAATAGCGAAGTCTATTAAAGCTCGTTGCACCGTAAACACCCGCCTTTGTCGTTAGTGTACCCACCGCAGGTTAATACGAAGCTTCCAGCTTTTAGCCGGTGAGCTTTTAGTAAAAATTTCACCTCGCGGCTACGGCTAAAGCGCAATGTTTTAGATTAATTATTTTGTCAATATTTGTTTAATTTTTTTAAAATTGCATGCTGTTGTGTTTAATAGTTTGGTGTTGTAAAAGTTAAACGTAGAGATTTTCGTTTTTAGATTTTCATTATTTTGTGCTTTAAATATTTATATCTATAAAATTTAAAACAAAAGAAAAATAAATAAATAAATAAATATTTCAGGACATATTACACATCGCCATCCAGCCCCAAGCTAAGCAACTTAATGCTTGTGTTATAGGTGCCAAATAACGGATAAACTACTTACTTATATACTTTTTTTTTTGTAAATATATACATATTATACATATAGGAAACACCCAGAACCAGAAACAAGAATTTATGGTCAGCATAAATACTTGTTCCCGGCGGGAATCGAACCCGCAACCTTCTGCGTTGCAGTCGGGTGTTCGCCCGACGCGCCACAGAGGTCGTCAAATATCTTAGCATTCAGCACAACTAGGTACCTACATGGAGTTTTTATTGAAGCTTTTAATTCCTCTAATTCAATTAATTAATTTACATACCTATTTGTTTTATCTTTTACTTTTTTTATAACGATACATCGAAGTAGGTTAACACAACTTTATCTACTTCGATGTATCTATAAATATAAAAATCCTATCCTATCCTACTAATATTATAAATGTGAAAGTTTGTGTGTGCGTATGTGTGTGTGTGTGTGTATGTATGTTTGTTACTCCTTCACGCAAAAAATACTGGACCGATTGCAATGAAACTCGGTATGTAGATAGCTGGAGACCTGGATTAACACATAGGCTACTTTTTATCCCGATATTCCCACGGGACCGGGGCTTACGCGGGTGAAACCGCGGGGCGCAGCTAGTAGTTAATAAATGTAGGTAGGTACGTACGAAAAATAAATGAGTTTAACACCATAAACATGATTAACAAGCTGTCAAAGTGTCAAACTAATAAAAAAAAAACAGCGCACTCCGGGAGTGCAGGCAGAAGTGAAAACTGTATATCTGTGTAAAATCTCATCTGTCGAAATCTCATCTGTCGCGAGAACGGCTGAAAATGCTCACTCGTGTATCAGTGATGGCGCTAGCGTGCGACGCGAACTGCGTACGGCAGCTCGCTGCGAACCTGCACCATCCACCGAGAGATGTCGCTGTTAACACTGTTGTACAGAAGTGAGTATCGTAGTTCGGCCGTTTGCACAGATATGGCGCTGTTTTCAATATTGCATAGTAGTAGAAGCACAATAACTGTTAAAATCTTATCTGTCAAAATCTCATCTGTCGTGAGAACGGCTGAAAATGCTCACCCACAAAAGTGCCCAACGCGCCATAAGAAGTTTTCACTTCAATAATATCAACCTTGTGGTTATTTAAATAATTGTAATTTTCTTTTAGTTTTACTCATTTGTTTTTAATTTTATTTGTAATTACCTTCTTAATGAATTATTTCTATGAATTAAATATAATTGTTTGCCTACATTTTTAATCTAATAATTTAATTTTAGATTTCCCGTTAAATATATATTTGGCTAAATAATATATCGTAAGCAAGATCTAGCCGCCCTAAATCTTGTGTGTGAATTAGAGACTTTTAAACCCATTTTTATTTAAAAAAAAAGAAGAAATCTTAATTAAATAAACAACGTTCCATATTCAAACTAACAACTTTTTAAATAAAGAACGACTCCTGGCTACTTCTAAACGATGCAATCTCACTGCATTGCTGATGGACGCTTACTGCTAATTATGTTTTTAATACCTACCTGGCTTTGTTTAAGACCCGAAGAGTACAAGTCATGAAATCTTCAGATTAAGCTGGTCTTTATCGGGAAAGCTGAGCGGGCACTGAGATATTGCTTACTGTCTGAATGAGAACTGGGAATTTGCTTGATTTATCTTGATAAGAACTCTTGGAAGGTTTTATGATTGTAAGAGAAGATTTATTTGTCGCGTTTTTATCCGGCTGCAATGAAAGTATGTATGGTTTGTATGTTTGTTTGTTTTTAATATTCCTTATTTCCTCATATCTTCCAAACCACTCGATGGATTTCTTTAAGGTATCGTTAGATTCATCCTATTAGTCCAAGTGTTCTTAAATAATGACATAAAAAAAAAAAGATGGGGCCGCAGATTTCATTGTTTAAAGTAAAGTTTTTTTTGGGTTTTAGTACTCGCGTATACGGGCCGTTTTCCGCAATACTAGTCCTCTTTAGAGGCCTTTTCTCAGCTTAGTCGACCGTATCCAGAAGAAATAACTCGTCAATATGCCTGGAGTCAACTAAGCCGCGGGTTGCCGGGTTTTGCAGGGTTCTATATTAGTGCGCACGCGACTATATTAATTTGAGACCTAAATACAGTGGTCTGTCAACTGAATGTCTCAAGTTAATTTCTTTAAAATTCTTAAATCTTAATAGTATATTTAACCGAAAGTTTATTTATTTGACCCCGAAATTCTCTCGGGATCGGGACTTACGCGGTGGAAACTGCAAAGCGCAGCTAGGAGAGGATAAGTTAACATGCAAAAGATGGTAAGTAGATTAATATACGTAGTTAGAAAATTTTCAGTGAAAAATATCAAATTACCTGAAGAAAACTAAGAGAAGAAAATAAACCGCGCCAAATAGACGTTCACCCTTACATTGTTAAGACAGCCGCGAACGGTACTCTGAATTAATGAGCAGTTTTAGAGGCGATCGCAAGTATGCGGCCACTCTTAATTAATAAATAATGAAGCCTTGGGACTGTTTAAAATATACGTTAAGGTGTTGTGGGATTATTTTGTTTAAGAAGTTTTGAAAGGCTTGTAAATGTTAAAAAAATGTCTCGAGTTATTCGCGACTTGAACTCATAATAAAACTGTTCTTTTAACGGATAAGTGAGAGTTCATTTACTATGGATTTTAGTAGATAGAGGAGTTCTAAAAATCCACTTTGCGAATCAAGGAATAAAGTGGACAATGGACATAAAAGTGCAAAAAGATCCATTGATAGATTTTTACAGTGGAGTTACAGTGGGTTACGAGTTACCACTTCCAAGGGTAAAAATATCCTCCAGATGAAAAGTTATGTAAAAAAAAATTTGGTTGACATCAGAGTATTTTGCGTTTAACCTCGTAAACGGTCTATAGTTAGTTGGCTTGACATGAAATATCATTGTTAGTAGTGTACCAAAATTCATAGATAGATCCTTGAAAACGGAAGTCATTCTATGCCGACCCGGACTTACGCTGGTGAAAGTGCTATGGGTGACAAATAAGTTTCTCCACGCAGTACCTTAAAAGTAAAACTCTCGACGGAAATATTCAAAACCTTGACCCGAGTCAATGGTGAAGTGCTCGACAAACATCGGGTATCCATCCCCACCCACTTCAAGCTCCCGAAATGGATGAACTTTTTTCATCTCGCCGCATCTAGGAGGCACTTGAATAACTTTCGGCCGGAGGCAAGTGCTGAAATATCCGATGCTAAGATTCGCCTTTTTTCTCTCTTTGGAGATCTAATTTCTTTGTTTGTAATTGTTTTTTTGTTGGTTGGAGGAGTCAGTTTTAATATTGCGTCGAAGATAAAGAAAGCTTTATTGCATATAACTAATAACAACAACAAAAACTAGTGGCACATTAGACGACGACTCTGCTACTGAATTTCAAAATACCGACGGGCCATGTAGGAAGGAGGTCCACAACCAATATGCGTCGTGCCTGCTGGTTGAAATGAAGACACTATACCTGTGGGTACCGCATAGTGTTTTTAAAAACTTTAATTTTTTGTCTAGATTGGTTTGGTTTGATTAAAAAAACAAAATCGATAGGTAATCTCGTTGCCAAAGCTTAAGTGCAGGAACCTTTGTTGTTGCTTATTTTAGCTTGCTTTAACAGAAGAAAAAGTTTTAAAGCCTTTTCACAACTCATGCCTATCTCTCAAACATTTTATTTCTCGAAATTGCTACTTCCGGCGTAATGTCTCAAATAATTTTCTACTCGTTTTAGAAATCCAAAAACATTCTACTGGAAATTATACATTTAAACCTATTTCCATGCAAACCTATTTAATTTAAATCCAACATAAAAACTATAAAACTTCTAGTCTTACAGTACAATTCTAGATATTTCTAAGCAACAACAATTTATATCCCGATGTTGCGAGTTGGGTACAATGGGAAAAATGGCGGAAACTTAGCGGTAGTTTGCGGATTTTTCTAGATTTTTGCTAGAGAAATGTGCCGTGAGCGTCGTGAGAGGAAACTCTTGGCTCATTTGTAGCCGAGTAGCTGGCATATGGGGTATAGCAGTTTGTACAACTGGCTGGGCTTTGTAAATATAAAGGAATTTGAAAACTGAAAAATACAGGTAAGTATTAAAGTAATTAATAATAAGTAATCAATACTGCAGGACACAGCGCCACCTACATTTTTTTGCTAATACGACTTATTTTCGTAGAATGATTTGATGAAAAATTCGAATGGCTTAAATTAGACAACAGCTCATGTCATGGGCGTCAACTTCTATCAAAAAGTATATTACATCCATGCATAAAGGTGACAGACTTTTTTTGATCGAAGATGACGCCTATGACATTTTTTAAATCTTAATGAAAAAAGGTAGGGTTCTAAAAAATGGTTGCAAAAACACTGAGTTGCTTAGTAATATTGATGGCATCATTAATATAGCAAGACTGTGTTTTACAAAATTCGGTTCATTATATTAGGAACACCTACGTAGACCAGCAACAAATATCTGCAAACAAATATATACTTACCATCACAGACAAATATTAACCCATCATGGCACAGAGATCATCAAACTTTTAAATTACAAAAGTGTTACAAAATTATTAATCAAGTATCTTACTAATTAATAACTAAGCAGTGGTCATTCACCTTTAATAGTTTTAAAATTAACAACAAAACTTTTCAACCAATTATTCAGATTGAGTATAATCTCTCAAAACTTGCAGGTGATTAAATACTTTGTATGCAAATTGATTTAGCTTTTACAGGTAATTTTGCTTTTGAAATGTATCTTTAACAAGAGGATTCGTTAAACCTTTGCAATTTATATTTATCATTTTAAAGGTAGGTGAAATTATCTGCAATACCTATTAAGACGAATCGTTCTTGGACCTGAGTTTATTCTAATGTAATGTTATTGATGTCAATCTCTTAATTAGAAGTTTAATTTTCACTTATAACTTTGATTGAAAAAAAGACGTCAAACTTATAACACCCCATTGCATCGGGGGTTAATAAAAAAAACAAGAATTATTATTATGAGATGAGCCTAATTTATAACGAATTTATTTCATTACACAAAAAACAAAACACCGTAACAGACAATATTAAAAGGAGCATTTTTTCGGCCGGGGTCGAAGTTTTGGGTGAAACCGTTGCTAGTATACAGTATTTTCCTAAAATCCAACAAGTAAACGCTTCTCTACCAAATCTTTAGATCCTAGAAAATTGCAACCATAAAACACCTATTACAGAGAATCTCTGAAGTCAGAGATAAAAACCCCATTTGGCATAGAGATACGTATGTGGAGCAAAGTAATTTAATAATATAAAGGAGTAGACTTAACACCTGTAATATTTCATTCAGAACCATAGTTATCTATTTGGGAGTCGAAAATGTATACTGAATACTAGGCAATTTTCTTGTAAACTAGTTTCACATCGCTTCATAATAAGAGCTGAGGTCTAAATAGAAAAACAACTATTTTTTTTCTACGTTACCGGCTTTTTAGGGAACGCAAAGGGTAAGTTACTAGCCTATGTATAGATATTAGTTAGTCGATTTTTAGGCGCCAGTTATTGGTCATAGACATCTTTCAGTTATTTTGTTCCTGCTAACTAAACCGCGGGTTTCAGCACGATGATTTATTTCACCGTTAGAGCAATGTAAATTAGCACACATATATTTTTTTCTTAAGAAACACCCATTGGCCGGTCGGGATTCAGTTATACAACCTTCGGAAAGAAACTCGAGTTGCAATTTTTATTCCTCTTCAATTTAAATATCTTCGATGTAGAGTCAAAGAAGCGATAAGCGACAGCCTGCGAGACGCGACAAGCAAGCGACAGGTGTAACACAAGGATGCAAGTCTCAGGAAATTCAAATTTAAACGCCTTGATAATTTTACTGAAGGAAATAGAATTCCGAAGTTTACACTTCGATGGTTGGAGGATTTTTCAAGCCTGAAATACAGCAGCTGCAGTAGTATCATGCATTGTTAGTTTGATAAAGTACTATTAAAATGTTTGATTTTTTTAATTTAAACACTTTTGATTGGTAGTATGGGACGGCCTTGGGCAGATGGATGCAGAGCATGCGACCGATCGCTCTGGAAGTCTTTATGGGAGGCCTATATCCAGCAGTGGACGTCTTGTTGCTGATGATGACTTTTGGTTAAATTCTCAGAATGATATACCTTAATAAAACAAAGATTATTTAGATTATTCAAACAATATGACTCTGCGTCAATATCCCGATTTGCCAAACACATTTTACTTTTATGTTAACTTTTAGGGATGGCGTATCATTAGATGTAAAATTGGAGCTGTTAGACTAGTGTATTTCGGTTCGTGGCTTATGCCCCCAGTGGTCGAAGCACCTGTGGTCGATGCCCCTTTTCTATTTATTTTTTTTGAGCTTTTGTACTTATCAAAGTACAATTGAAATCAACGGAGTTAAATTATTGAGAAATAGTTAAAATACTGTTTCAGATGTTATTTCTGGTGCTAATAGTAAACTGTGAGCGAAGAAAAACTATTGTACTACGAGACAAACCGACTGTTAATGACTTTATGGCAATAATTAAATATTTTAAAACGATACCTATAGCTTTATTTTAGTGTAACATAGTACCTAAGATCGATGGCCTAGTTTTTCAATACCATTGAGAAAAAGACTACTAAAAAACCTAGTCCTTGCCTAGTCTCCTACATTAAGCTTTTATTTATACACACTGGTTTGTATCTTTAAAAAACATTTGAAAAAACCCAACTGCATACGATAGTATATTGAATTGAATTCGGTAAAACAAACAGGAACGGAACGGATGCCGGTATCTAAACCTAAATAAAATCTGTCAATCAAACGATTACGCCATTTGGATACACGGCATAAAACATTCCGTTTTCAGGTTCCGAACTACAGTTGGTTTAGACAAAAGCTGAAAGCGGTATGTTCTCATGATGAAGAGCTTTAAAAAAAAGACCGGTGATGGTAAAATGTTTTAGCAGGGCGGACTTACAATGTATATTATGCAACTAGTGAACCAAGGACGGATGCCGCCCGGGGCCATAGATGAATCACGAGCAAATGAAGGATTCTACCAACTGAATCACGATCGTAGGAAGTGATTCAAGTGTTAGAATGCTGAGCGACGCGAGTGATTCATAGTGACTCTGACATTGCTCTTACGGTGAAGATAAACGAAAAGAAAAGAAGGAATACAAATAAATATCATGTACTTATCATGTACAATGAGTGTTTAATAAGTTATATTATATCACGGGGGTGTGGAGCCTTTGGTAGGCACCCACCCCCTTTGGTAGGTTGGTAGGCGTGCGTTGAGGCGAAGCTAACACGTAGAGGCCTTATACAATAACTATAATGTGGATACCAAACCAGCGATTATGTGTCTGCACCATAAAATGCAGCCAAGGACAACCTCCGGTTTGGATTAGAAAACTACTTGGGCCGACTGCGATGGGATGGAAACTTTGGATACTATGGCGCCATGTCCAACAAACATGTAAAAATAGCAGTTAATTAAGTTAATTATTAAGGTCACAGGAAATCGTTGACGCAGAGGGTATGCGACTGATTGCTCTGGAACCTATGTTCAGTGGGCGTCCTGTGGCTGATATGATGATTATTAAGAAATATTATATTGTAAAATGTATTGTGTATAAACTAACGCTTCAGCCTCTAAGTTAGACGTGTCCACAACTGTACCATCGAAACCGACGCGACGGCGGATGCGCATAACGAATGTCCAAACACTGAATAGCTGATGAACAATTTGCATACGTGAATCGCATTACGGTGACCAATAGTGACCATCGGTCAATCGCAATCTATAGGATTTGTGGCACTTTAGTCTTATCACAAGCAATGGTTGAGATATCAACTAAAGGTAACTTAAACCAATACTCATTTATTTCTTTTTTTTTAGGGTTCCGTACCTAAAAAACGGGACCCTTTTACCTTAGTAAAAGGGCTCTATGCTGAGCTTGGCAGCACTGCAGTGGAGTCTTAACTCCACTGCAGTGCTGCCAAGCTCAGCATAGAGCTAAACTGTAAATAAGCCAGAAAAAAACTGTAGAAAATTGTAAATATCAAATTAAAAAACAGTAAATCTACAGCATTCTCTTTTTACTAGCTGCGCCCCAGCTCGGTTTCACCCGCGTAAGTCTTGATTCCGTCGGAATATCGAAATAAAAAGTAGCCTTTAGCCTTCCTCGATAAATGGACTATCCAACACAAAAAATATTTTTTATTTCGAACCAGTAGTTCCTGAGATTAGCGTGCCAGCCTGTCACCAGGCTGTATCTCATAAAACGTGATAGCTATTTATGTGTCCGCTATATCAACAAATAATTAGAACAGTATATAATGGTACGGAGGCTTTGGTCCGAGTCCGATTCGCACTTGGCTGGTTTTTTCATAGTTATTCATTTAGTCTAGAGTTTAGAGTACAATTGTGGTCTTAACAATAAGTATAAGACTTTTGTTGTTAATAAACAATGTGTTTTAACGAAGGGGTTCTAATACGAAAAGGGTTTGATCTAGAAGTCTAAGCAAACAACTTTTGTTTATCAAATAAATTTTAGAAAAAATGAGGCGCTGCATAACATTCATTCTTTATCCATTCATCTATTATTTCGTCATACAACCAGGCAACTGATATGCGGCACCGATGCATGGTGAATATACAAGACGTCCGCATTAACCATCTTGATTCGTCATTCCTTATTCGCAAGGGAATTGAATCAGTTGCCTGCGTCTGTCTTCCTTGACGTGGCCAAATTGGGGGTATTCAATTCGCGAGTATATTTCTAGGAAAGCGTGCTACATCTTCCTGATGGTAGGGGCCGCAACGTCTCCTACCATCAGGCAGGTGTGGTAGTGATCAAACGCTGAACAATCATATGTAAAAAAATACAGCAATTCTGAAATAATAAGTGAAACCCCACTTATTTTATGACCGGCAACCTCGAAAGCCTATGATCCTCGCAAGGCTCGTGTAATTCCTTGATCCACGGTCACCCCTGTGTTGTTTAGCTTATAATAATGGTTTTGATATTTTTATAGAGATTCTGAAGCGATTACTGAGGTTTTAGGCTTTTTTGTTATTATGGTATTTTTATAAAGTTAAGTTTCTTTGGCCATCTGCTGACACAATGTGGAATTTCGGCCAGTATCACGTGAAGAAGTGAAGGGGCAGGAAACCAAGAATATTAGATAGATTACAGGGTTTTCTTTACACGCTGTATAAAAATTTTTACATTATATAGTTACCAAGATACCTACCAATTCTGTGGTAATTTTTCCCCGCGTCATATTGACAGATGATCGGGTAAATGAGCTGCCCGAATTCGGTGACTCGTTTAATATCCGGTCGGTGGTAGCCGCAGGAAATTTCATCGAATCACATACAATCGTGTTTAGATAACTTATCAACACTATTATAATGTTTAAATCGATTATCGATTTTGATTGTATTGATTTTAAAAAAAAAACTAATTTAAGGGATACGAGTATGGAGTTTATTTTGTTTTTTTGTTAAACCTGACGTTTCAAGGCCTTTCCAGATCCCATGGTGTGGTCACAGGCCTTTCACAGGCAGACTGAGGTGACATGGTCTCACAAATATATGAAATTTTGTTATACTTATTATACTCGTACCTAATCAATTAAAACGTTCCATTTATAGGTACAATCAACGGTCAATAGTCTCTGCCCACCGTAACGTTTACAATCCTGTGCAGCACTATTTGAACATTATAACAACGTAACCTGCGGATCGAACCCACGTCGGTTGGTGTAGCGGATGGCGGCATTCCTCTCGGCCAACTAAAGACATAGCTAACATGTTGAAAATAATAATCACACTGAGTACTTTTAATTCAAGTATTTAAGTTTCTGAGTAACGTCTATTAGAAGAAGGTCGTAACTCCAATACTTGTTGACAGTATTATTGTAGCAAACTGATCATTTACTTATGACAAAAACTGTACGTAGAATTTTCTTATTATTGCATAATTAATCGCAATTATGCAGGCGACAGTACATCTTGCCCACACAAAAAATGGTCTGCGGGCCAAATGTCCACTTTTTACAAACTCACATACATTTATCGTAAAAAAATATATTGTACGACGACCGGGATTCGATCCTACAACCTTCGGAATGAAAGTCGAAGTATCTACGACTAGACCAACACCGCTTCTCCTGTCTTTTCTAGATTTCAACTTAAAATATTTCTAAATCAGTTTTTTTCCCATCCAAAGGTTGCCTGGAAGAAATCGCTTTCAGCGATAAGGCCGCCCATTTGTGCAACTTGTACTTTCTAGCTATTACTTTACTTTTTTGTATTTATATGTTCCTTACTGTGTTGTACAAATAAAGTTATCTATCTATCTATATTTAAATAATTCAGTAAGAAGAGTTTTGTCAAACAGTAGATTCAAGTTTCAAGTGGCCTGTAGAGCGTCAGTGGAACATAAAAAATGTGAACCAATCTCACTCGCCCGACTGTCATGAATATTAACCATTTTGCAGCGCCCCCAGAGACGAAAACTTCGTTTGTTCTCAAGATGTGACACTGTATATTATCTTTTACCTAAGAATATGGAGAAATGTGGGATTAGTAAAACGTCTTGATTTTAAATTCGAGTTTCACCGGAAGCCAAGCCCCGCCGCAGGTACCTTTGGTTCTACCGTCTGAAACGGACACACGGCTTAAGTCTATTTTCCAAAATACCAACACTTTTTGAAAAAACACCGGGGCTTGCACTAGTTTAAGCCTGTGATGCGATATCTCCATTGCCAGTTAACTAAAGCATAGTTCACTTACAGTAATAGGGTCAGTGTAAAATATAGGTTGGGTGTATTGTAGGCAGTTTAATTTAGCCTTGGACATTTTTTTTATTGTTTATTTTATTCTTCAGTTTGTGTTTATTTTTATTTATTTAATTTTATGCAACCTTCTTATTTCCCTTCGTATTGTTTTCTGTATGTAACTTTTAAAGTATTTTTTTCTATCTATCTATCTGTTAGTAAATTGTGAATTTGAATCCCCATTCTTGTTGTGTTCTTGGTTTGCATAAAATTTCTACGACAGCAAAAGTTTGAATCTCATATACCGTTAAAAATATCCTTAGTGGCAAAAATAATCCTATTAGCTTAGTTTCAAATTCAATTTATTCTGTTCTAGATAAGTATGATCTATTATTAAGATTTCCACCAAAACGCAGTATCCATTCTGTTCACTAAATAATCTATCAAAGAAAACAGTAACAAAGTACAGAGTCGATTGTGGCTACGATCGCGATGGTATAGATGCTGTATTTCAGCCGAACTGCCACGTTAGTACCTACAATTTTCAGGAGCTACATAGAATAACTTTACATTGCACAGGGCCAGGGTGTCATTATTTAACAAACCATTAGATACTTAACAATTTATAATAAAACTATCACATACAATATATCTAAGTACTAGTATTAAGTAAAACATTAAAATAAAATTCAATATTTCCTTTAGTAGGTGTGCTCATAAGGCTGGCTGAATTGTCCCCTTTGTAGGTGGCAATGTGTCATGTATGTACGTAGGTAGCTTCCCTGCCCCCCGCATTCCTGTGTAACGTCACATGAACAATAAACCAGTGTGATCTTAGCTACCGGTCGTTTCACTCGCCCTGCATACACAATAGTTGGCGACGTCGCGGATGTACCCTCATTTAAAATAAAAAAATAAAAAAATGTCCGTTTACGGAATATTGCCTATTTTCGACCACAACGAGCATAATTGGATCACTTATCGTGGAAGATTAAGCCAGTGGTTCATCGCGAACGAAATAAATGATACAAGTGATGCAACGGGCAGTAGAAGACGAGCTATTTTGCTAAGCGCACTCACAGACGGGACATACAAACTCGCCTCAGATTTAGCTTTGCCGAATGAGCTTCAAAATTTGAAGTATATAGACGTACTTAAATTGCTGGAAGACCATTTCACCCCAAAACGTTGCGGTTTTGCTGAACGTCAAGGATTTTACACCGCGGCGCAACTACCAGGGGAGTCACACCGACAGTGGGCGGCACGCCTACGTGGCCTTACGGCACATTGCGGATTTACCAACGTAGAAGAGGTATTACGAGACAGATTCGTAATGGGAATGTCACCAGGACCGGAGAAAGACAAGCTTTTCACGTACGACATTCAGTCATTGACCTTCGCGAAGGCTGTGAATGTGGCGGAGAGTGTGCGGTGCGCACATGTAGCTGCCGCTACCGGCGGCGGCGCGGGCGCAGGTGCAGGTGCAGCGCAAATATCGCAGGATCAAGTGTACAAAATCAAACCACAACGTTCGACAAACACTTCTTCGCGGTGTTCAGTTTGCGGTCGTACAAATCATAAAAGTTCTCAGTGTCGATTCGCTAATTACAAATGTAAACGGTGTCATAAAAGAGGTCATTTACGTAATATGTGCGGCAAAACGGTGAATTATACTACGGGAAACGGCGAAGGCGAGGTGAGCGAAGATGACGACGGTAAGTCAAATATACTATGTACCCAACGGGGAGAACCCTTAACTACTATTGTTTTATTAAATAAGGTGCCTTTAACTTTCGAAATAGATAGTGGCTCCGGGTTTACTATTATTTCCGAGTACACTTACAATAAATATTTCAACAAAATACCATTGACAAAAGGAAAGACATTATATTCTTACGATGGGAGTAATTTGAAATGTATAGGTATAGCCAGCATGTCAGTTACCTACAGACAACAAACACACTTGTTATCAGTGCACGTAGTGCGCGGTGGCGGTACCCCGCTGCTCGGTAGGGACTTTATGGCATTATTTAAATTGCAAATCACATCTTGTCATTTCATATCTAGTGATATCTTCATAAAACAATTACCATTACAATATCCGGCGTTATTCTCGAACAAATTAGGTACATTTAATAAGTATAAAGTTAAATTAAGGGTTAAGGAAGATTCCCAACCAATATTTTTTAAAGCGAGACCGTTAGCTTTTGCCTTAAAAGAAAAGGTAAACAACGAAATTGACCGTTTGCTCGACTTAGGTATATTAAACCCTGTCGAGTACTCGGACTACGCGTCACCGGTGGTACCAGTACTAAAACGTGATGGATCGGTGAGATTATGTGCTGACTACTCAGTAACAATAAACAAACAATTACTAATAGAACATTATCCATTACCGACAGTACACGAACTATTTTCTAAGTTACATAACGGCTGTTATTTCTCAAAATTAGACTTATCAATGGCATATAACCAATGTGTATTAGATTCAGAATCACAAAACCTTACTTGTATAAATACACATCGCGGATTATTCAACTTCACTCGCATGGTATTCGGTTTAACGAGCGCGCCGTCTATATTTCAAAAAGCCATGGATAGTGTACTGTCTGGAATGGACGGGGTATTGTGTCTATTAGATGACGTGTTAGTGGCCACTAAAGATAAAGAAACGCATATTTCAAAACTAAAAGCCGTTCTCCAACGGCTACAAGATGCTGGGTTCACCTTACAAAGAGACAAATGTGAATTTTTTAAAACTCAAATAAGTTACCTCGGTTACGTTATAGATAAAGATGGCTTTAAAAAATCACCGCAAAAAATAAAAGCAATTTTAGATGCACCGATACCGACAGATGTAAATAAATTGCAGTCATTTTTAGGCTTAGCGAATTATTACCGTAATTTTGTACAAGGCGCATCTAGTATCTTAAGTCCGTTGTATGAATTATTAAAAAAAGAGATAAAGTGGGTATGGACAGATGAACACACGGAAAGTTATTTACGTATAAAAAAACTATTAGCATCAGACAGTGTATTGGCCCACTTTAATCCTGAAGCTAGGATAATCCTAACGGTGGATGCGTCCCCGTATGGTTTAGGTGCAGTGTTATCACAGATAGACACCGACGGGGTAGAACGACCGATATCTTACGCGTCACGAACATTAAATAACGCAGAGAAACGATACTCGCAGATACATAAAGAAGCCACAGCAATCGTGTTCGGAGTACGTAGATACCATCAATATCTTTACGGTAAATCGGAACCGTTTATTTTGCGAACCGATCATAAACCTTTAATTACGATTTTCGGTCCAAATAAAGGTATACCCGAGGTAACAGCTAATAGGTTACAAAGATATGCAATATTTTTAAATGCCTACAATTACAATATTGAATATGTACGGAGCAAAGACAACTGTGCCGATTATTTGTCACGCGCATTTGTTGAGCCACAACAAGAACAATCGCAACAATTATCTAATGTCGCGCTCAGGACAGAGGGAGGGGGCGCAAGCCACTCCGCGGGGGCGAACAGTGCGATTGACCTCGCGCGCGCCGGCGCCGGCGATTCTAGTCTAGATCGTTCGACTTATGTACATTTTGTTGTAGAGGGTAGTTTACCGGTTACAATAGAACAATTACGCGAAGCAACTAACAACGATAGCACGTTAGTAAAAGTAACTGAATATATTTTAGCTGGCTGGCCAAAAAAGATACTAGACCCGAAATTAAAACCGTATCATTTATGTAGAACTCAGTTATCGTATGAAAATGGATGTGTTATGCGAGGTCATAAGGTAGTTTTACCGGACAGTTTGCGGGATAGAATACTGAAAGAACTACATACCTCACATTTAGGCATTGTGAAAACCAAAGAAGAAGCGCGATCGCGATTTTGGTTTCCCGGTGTAGATTTAGCGTTAGAAAAATTAATAAATTCATGTGAGGTGTGCATACAGGTAAGGCCGTCGCCAGCGCGAGCCCCACTCGCTAGCTGGGATTACCCGACAGCACCGTTTCAAAGAATTCATATCGACTTCTTAGGTCCATTTAATGGGGTGTCATATTTAGTCATTGTAGATGCTCACTCGAAATGGGTCGAAGCATACGATATGGGAACCGTCACTACCTCAATTGCCGTGATAAAAAAATTGTATGAATTTATGTCAAGATTTGGCTTGCCACAGTGTATAGTCAGTGATAACGGCAGTGCATTTACATCAAACACGTTTAATGATTTTTGTAGATTGAATGCCATAAATCACCTAACATCTCCCGCCTTTAATCCAGCGAGTAACGGTCAAGCCGAGAGCTACGTAAAAGTTGTAAAAAAAGGGCTAAAGACGTGTATGTTGTCGGCAGGTAATGTGACCGATTGTAGATTAAAACTGTTGAAGTACTTGTTTGACTACAGAAATTCAGTACACTCAGCCACAGGGTTCTCCCCGGCAGAACTGGTATTTGGGCGAAAACTAAGAACGCGTTTAGATGTTTTAAAATTTTCACAGCCGCCGTCATCGCTCACATCGCCAGCGCTTAACGTAAGGCGCCACCAGAGCGCGCAAAGCGACACCTACGGGGGTACCAATCGTCAAACATTTGTACAAGGAGATGATGTTATTTACAAAAAGTTTATTAATAGCAATAAGTTCATATGGATTAAGGGTAAAATTGTCAGTAAAATTGGTAAGGTAATATATTTAATAAAAGATGTACTAAGTTCAAAAATTGTAAAGAAACATAAAAATCAGATAATGTTGTATAAAGGTCATTCACAACAATTAATATGGGACGACAATGTAAACACAAACCCTACGGGGGAAGACGGGGTAAATGAGCCTGTTCAACAGTCGTCACCTAATGTAGAATCTAGGAGTACTGTTCGATTGTTACGAAATATTCCTACACTTGATTATAAGCCTTATTTTTAAATATTATTTACATTAAGTAAACTAATGGGGGAGGAAGTGTCATGTATGTACGTAGGTAGCTTCCCTGCCCCCCGCATTCCTGTGTAACGTCACATGAACAATAAACCAGTGTGATCTTAGCTACCGGTCGTTTCACTCGCCCTGCATACACAATACAATGCCTATCCGTTAGCCGAAGTGGCAGCCCTAAATTTGGTTAGATCGCTGAGCAAATACTAAAAATTTTGAAATTAATCGAGTTGACATTTACCTTAGCGAAAGTGATAAGATATCTCGTTCCATCTACTTATCTAGTTTTATATTTTTTCTAGCTGTCCCGGTAAACGTTGCTTTGCAGTATAGATACATAACCTAGATACCGACAGCAGCGCCATCTGCTGGGCTGATTTGTGAATCTAAACCATCCAGGGCGTCACCCAAACGCATACAAAAAAATACATTCAAATCGGTCTAGCCGTTTAAGAGGAGTTCAGTGACATACACACGTACAGTAGAATTATAAAACTAGCTGTCTCCGCAAACATTGTTTTACCATATAAAAAAAACAGAAGGAAAAACATAAAAACTTAAAGGAAACCGATTCTCAGACTCAATGACTATTCACAAAAAAATTGATACAAATCGGTTCAGCCGTTTATTTGGAGTTTGGTAACTAACACGAGAATTTTATAAATAGAGATGTCGAAAATTTTGGCATAGTAACTTAAAATGCCCTGGTGCATTTCGGGACAATCGATTACGGCGAACAAATAATGCCTTCATTCATACCGAACCTCTAAAGCGCCTCGGACAAATTCCTAGGTAAACAAATCGATACTTAATTTAGTTTTTAATACTGTGATTATGTAATTATTGTTTAGTTTAGTCTTATGGTCATGTACAATTCATGCAGTCGCCTAAAGTAGTAAGGTATTTACCTTACAAAAATAATTTATTTTCTAACCTTTGCATACTCTATCAAGTCCGAACTAATCGTCTAAAAGCGCGGGCGGACCATAAACAAACGAGACCCGCCAATAAATTCGATGCCCAACACTCCAGCCTTACGGTTGTTAATTTTTAATTCGACCGTCTTCGCAGGTCTGCTTGCCTCGGCGGTCGATGAGAGACTGATGGTTTTCGGGCGCGGGACCGACCACGCAGCTTAGTTATTGCGACTACCCTCATTTGTTGAGTTCGTATTTTAAATTAGTGGTTTGGCCGTGAGTAAAATTGTTTGCTTTATTATTTTGTAGTTGTTTTCTGATATTTTTAGTGATCTTACATAGACTGAATCTCTGTTTTACTGTTTTAACTTATTAGATAGGTACCTCTTTCATACAGATGTGAGGTTTGTGTCAAATAGTATAGCAGCAGCAGACTATAAAAACAATTTAACGTGGTTTAGGTATACCTACCTACGAAATATTCAAACAATGAACTGAGCATCAGCATTCACACCTCAAACTCACAGAGTAAACATCAAAAAAACATTTTTTTTCAACGCACATTTTTTGTTAGAACAAAGGTGCGTAAGGATCAGAACACGAAAGAAGCGAGCAGCGCAGACGTGTCGCGGACTCAGACGTGGCTATCGACACTGTATACCAACTGTTAAACGGATGTCATAATGGACCTTTAACCTACTCTCTAAGTGTTTGCTCGTTTTTGGGCAGTCGCAAGAAGGGATATTTAATGATTATAATGGTCTCGTGCCTTTAATTTCTACAAAAGTTCAGAAGTGGTATTTATTAAGCCAGTTGGTAAAACCATCATTTTAAACTTATAGCGTTGTTCAAGAGAAAGAAAAACTAATCAACGTTCAGTGTTCATACTTTTTTTTTATTATAATGTTATGTAATGTTGTGACAGAAATAATATTATGTCGTTTTAATATATTTTGACAAAAACTGCTAGTCCAGTTAAAACGAAGTCAGTAATCAATTATTAAAAAGCTGCCCTCGAATTATTTCTTGACAGCGTTTCATATAAAAATATCACGTTCCGTTCGGAAAGGGAAAAACCCCGTCACGTATACCTTTAGTTGAAAATGTTATCAAAGTTTTTGTGTGTTTGTTACATTTTCTATTAATCCCGATTCCGGACTTATGCGAGTGAAATCGCGGGGCGCAGCTAGTTATCAAATAATTGTATCAGTTACCCACCTCGTTGTAGTTATGATCATAGCTCGCATGTATTCACCTTTAAGTAAAAAAGTCATGATTTCTCAAAGGGATGTTTGCAGCCCCGCCCAGACCAAGTAACGCACGACTTAACTTTTTGACCGGGATACCTCCGTGAACGTGATGAGAATCTGAGCCTATTTGCCACAAGGCGTAAGCTTATGGATGCTTGCAATTTATTTGGGCTCGTTGGCATGAGATAGGGTACATTTCGTTTATGGTACTCAAGACTTGGTTCTTTTTGAGTAATTATTTTTGATACAGATGGCTCTTTAGTTAACTAATCCCAGTTCATCTGATCCTTTGGGATTTGCAAGGTTATGTTTTTTTTAATATAGATCTTCATATAGATTTCAAGCTTTTCAAAAAAACTTAAAAACAAGTCACTTAAGGTTTAATGACTTCTGCGTGTAAGTAACAGCTGATTTTTGGGCAAACATCTTACCAATTTTTTTTTAACTAGCTTTCGAAATCCCAAATCGTAGAACTAAATTTAATTGCACAGAAGTAGCCTTGAACAGCTTTGTTATATATCGGCGCAATTATGATTTTTGACCTAAACTTTGACTGGTAAAACTAACTTTCATCTAGAATTCATGAAATTATTGATTATTCAAAACAATATTGTTGTTTTGCAATAACATGTTTTCATTTCGTTGTAATAATTCTTGAAACTAACGGTTAATTTAAACTACAATAATAAACAGTTAAGAATTTAATTGATAGATCGATTTACATTGAATTTAACTATTAAAAACAAGATTCTAGTGTTTGAAAAACATTCAATTGACTTAAACACAAAATCACTATAAATACAGCCGCAAAACAGTAGGAAAGCCATTCCAGCGCCAGACTTCAGACCGAGCGGACCTCCCTACAACCTGCGGTTTCTACTCAGCACCATCGAAGCTACTATTTGAAGACGAAGCTCCTAATCGAAGATTGGTCTACCTGATGACGTCGGCTTCACTGACGTCATTAATATTTCTAACCAAAAACCACTTACAAAAACTACTAACCGAAGAGTCGTCAAGTGGACGATGAGATTGGTGACGTCAGCTTTGCTGATGTCACCGATATTCTTTAAGTCCATGGAACACCTCCTCCGTCATCAGAAGTGGGATCGGAACGGAATCCGATCCTAAACCACTTCCTCATCAGCTCGTATACCACCTGATATCAACCAACAAACTCTGTAACCACTGGGGCATCTGTTGCATCCAAGGTAACCATGCTGCTGCTCCCGCCTGGGTTCTGCTTCATAACCTATGGCACCAATAACTTCCAGCATCACCATCGGCATCGGTAGTTGATCTATTTATGGATGGGCTTTCACCACAATCATAAGTAATAATGAAAGTGGTACAGGAAATGTTAAACCATTGTTGTTTCACCAGCTGAATTTAAGAATAAGAACATCGAGCTACAATCATCCAATCCTGATCCACATTGACCATTTCATCTGTTACAGGTAGAAAGCTCCGATTCTTCTTACTTAGAGGGTCTTATATTAACACTTTCATCATCATCGATTGTGTCACTTCAGTCAACCAGCTCCTACCGGAAGTAAGCTCGCAGAAGGAGGTCGACCCGGTATGCGCCACGTTCTCGCAGTGACGATTAATTAGTTTTGCCCAACAATTCGCCGAGAATTATGAGTTTCAGCCGAGTTACATCAGCAGTAATCACAACTTGAGAAGCGAAGGTTGTTCTTCGTTGATTAGGTGTAGGATAACGCACTTCAATGTGAATGCTTCACTAACCTCGAATCCAGACTTTACTCGTTTTAGAGAGGCCTCCACTGTCGTGTGTGTGAGACTTCCACAGCAAACCGTGATGGTGAAGGTGATGAAAATGTTCCAAGATTCACGATATCTATGTTGATATTGAAAACTACCCGCAAATGTTAATATGCCTGTCGCAGAGTTAGAAGCGCCATCTGTTATCGTGCATGAAAACTTCGTAAATTCAGTGTTGCTGATGTACGAAATAATATTGTCGTTTCGATACTTGGGTTTGATTAAAACAAAGGGCAATCTTGTGTTAAAAAACAAGTTAGCAACAGCTTCACTTTTTGTTCGACCACAGACAGAACTGTTCACGTTCCGCTTCCACAGTATTTTTGAGATTTAAATCTAATTAAATCACGCGGATCCTTTGAGATTTTGTGAATCAGATTATTGATTAGACAAAATTAAATATCGAGAAGACTAACTGCGTCCTTATTTTGCTTCTAAATAATGAGTGACGTGGAGTCAGGTTCTGAGTCATATGCCAACACTCACCCCACTGCGTCATGCCAATGAAGTTGACAGAAATAACTAAGCAATGTCCACTCTACGGAACAATGGGTAAAGAGTTGTTAAGGCACGTCACAAACAACTTTGGAATGAAGGTTAAATGAAAGTTTAAACCGCTTCACATACGATTCGTGAGTAAAAATTCCTGTCATCTACTAAATGATTCTTATGCAAACAACTTTCTTCGGTCGTTTTGTCCCAGTATAGTTAAATGACTAGTTATCACGGGTTTTAAATCTGCGATTCTTGACAGCTGCTAGGGTGCTTAATAGCGATCGTTCGTTTCATCTGTTCACAGAGCTACCGTAGATAAATTTCATTTTATAGACGCCACGCCGGTACACTGATAGTGAATGGTGTACTCCAACGTTCCTATCTATTATTCTACTTTTGTTTTCTTAACATGGACCCAATCTTACTTTGATACTTAGGGGTCATAAAACTTGAGTTCTGTTTACCAGCGATGTCTTCATAGAACGAATATTATGGTGAAATGAGATGTTGAGGTATCGATTATGTCGACTGTCTATAGTCACTGTATTTTGCCATGACCTTAACATTCAAAAGAAAACAAGGTTCTGTTCAAATCCAATTAGTACATAGACTTGATTTAGAAGAATTTAGTTATGTGTGGTGATACCTAAGACATTAAGATGAAGTGATGTGGTCATGTCAATGTACCTGTCGCTGTATGTAGGTCACGCCTTTTTAGACAGTGTAGCATTCGGCTTGGTTTGCAAGTAAGGCTTTGCTTAATTGTCTACAACTTTCATCGTTTGTTTATCAAGTTGCGCGACCATAGCTATGCCATTACCCGCAGAAGGGAATAATGTCATCATCACTTCATCACCATCATCCTCCTAGTGGATTTCGACTTCGGTGACTGGTATTTGTTATAAAAAAAAAAAAAAAAAAAACCCTTGTGGTTCGAATGTTCCGTCCTTAGGTAACTTTTGTAACTTATTTTGTTTACAAAGGTTCATCCGCAGCAAGCACACGTCAGAACTCCGTTTACATAGTTGTAATCAATGGCAGAAGGTGGCTTACTCTTCAGCTGATCACGCTTGTCGTCTAAAGCACACCTTTGCGCGTCCTCAAACTTAGACATCTGAGTCTGCACTCACCGCCTCCATTCCGGACGCCTTGAAGCAAATGACTCCCAAGCACAAGGGTCTATGTCGTAATTCTTCATAAGTCTTTTCTGAACATCTTTATAGCGAAGGAACTGGCCACTGCGCTTCCGCTTACCATGTTCAAGCTCAGAAAATATTATGCGGAATAGTGGTAATATTGGGCGAGTCATGTAGGCATGGTGCTCGATTTCCTTCTAGTGAATTCATCTGTGACGTCATCGATTGGATCCGCTATGCCCTTTATCTACGGTAATCTCACCTTATTGGGTTGAGAAAGTTTTGGGTACCTACTTAGTTAAAAAAAAACCGTAAATTACAGAAGCAGTCCAAGGTCGTTGAATTTGCTCGTGCCTTCATACAGCTGCGCTGACCGAGAGTATTCTAAATTTCATCGAACAATCTCATCGCCACATTCAAATCTGAGAATAGATATCCTCGTGAGTCATGATAATGTAAAGATATTTAGAAAAGACGTCTGTTACTCATCTACGAATATTGCTGAGTATTTTCCACACGACTAAGTTTTATAAAAAATAAAAATATGCACCAAGGACAGCTTGGATAATAAGGATGAACTCGAGACCATGAAAAACATGCGTCATCAGTTCGAATAAAGCATACCCACTTAAATACGAACTCTACAATATCTAAACGCTAACGGTATTTATTTCAGAGCAAGTCATCTACACCTAGGTATCATATTACCACAGAAGAACCCCTTATGGTTTAAACCTACAGAAACTAAAAAGACTCTAAAAGTCACTATTACTTGCAGAAAATTTGAAACCAGCACACATTCAATGTACTTTTTAGAAGGCAACGTTCACTAATTTCAAATTGAATTACAGAAACCTCAAAATTGCATAATATCAGGAATAAGCCGAGCGAATGCGCAGACTGAAAAACTTCATCCATCTCACTGTATCAGCCTTTCCTTGTTTAATCTGGGACGTAGGTCTCCATCATCTTTTTCCACTACCAACCGTCTTGAACCATTGACGTTCAATCATAGCCTGCAGTCTTTCAGTATCTTCTTTTTATCTAGAAATAAAATAAAAAAAAGGCATCGCCAAAATTTATGACCGCGGCGAGATTTGAACTCATTACCTCCTGCTTACAGTGTGGGTGTAATAACCACTGCGCTACGCGGCCAAGTAACGCTACAGACCAAAATTCAGGATATCCAATTATCTTGCTTGTTATACAAATCAAGGTTTGTTAGAGTCTTTTAAAGTCATTGGTGGTCTATCCCAATAATGTGCTCGTGGAGCTACTTAAGCAGTCTTAGCGTCCACCTTTCGTAGCTCATTGTGCAATATCTACTTACGCTTAACAATCACGTTAACTATGTCCCTAACTGTGATCTTTGATCTGAAGTATTCTTCTTACTTGAAAATCTCGAGCATAGCTTTTTCCATACGAAATCAAGATGTGGCATATCACACTTGATGTAATGAACTACAACTTGCAATACGTATAGTTGCACAGTTCATCAAATCACTGGCAGTTTCACGACTACTAACTTCGTTTTGCGTTTCGTTTTACTTTATAATGATTAAGAACTATACGAAATCAAGCTGTGGCATAACACACTTGATGTAATGAACTACAACTTGCAATACTTATAGTTGCACAGTTCTTCGAATCACTGGCATTTTCCCGACCACTAACATTGTTTTGCTCCACAATTTGGTAATTAGGAAACCGTATCGGCAGATGTTAGACAAACTCCACAACTCCAAGAATCTACGAGGAACTACTTAAATTTTTCAGACTCTTCAAGCATCTGCGACAACCCAATAGAACTGTTCAGACTCAGTGAGTATGAACAACAACTTTTCAAACTTAGTACTAAAACTTTAGACTCGCCGAGAACCTGCATAAATCTTCGAGAACCTGCATAAATCTTTGAGAACCTAAAAAAATCTTCGAGAACCTACAAAATCTTCGAGAATCTAATAAACATTTCTTTCAGAACCTATGAAACCCTTCGAAGACCCAATAACAATTTTTGCTAAAATAACCTTCCAAAACAACAACTTTTCTTACCAGGCTGGTACAGAGCGCGCACCGCCTGTCAGAATGGCCGTATCGGCGCAATTATGATTATTGACCTAAACTTTGACTGGTAAAACTAACTTTCATCTAGAATTCATGAAATTATTGATTATTCAAAACAATATTGTTGTTTTGCAATAACATGTTTTCATTTCGTTGTAATAATTCTTGAAACTAACGGTTAATTTAAACTACAATAATAAACAGTTAAGAATTTAATTGATAGATCGATTTACATTGAATTTAACTATTAAAAACAAGATTCTAGTGTTTGAAAAACATTCAATTGACTTAAACACAAAATCACTATAAATACAGCCGCAAAACAGTAGGAAAGCCATTCCAGCGCCAGACTTCAGACCGAGCGGACCTCCCTACAACCTGCGGTTTCTACTCAGCACCATCGAAGCTACTATTTGAAGACGAAGCTCCTAATCGAAGATTGGTCTACCTGATGACGTCGGCTTCACTGACGTCATTAATATTTCTAACCAAAAACCACTTACAAAAACTACTAACCGAAGAGTCGTCAAGTGGACGATGAGATTGGTGACGTCAGCTTTGCTGATGTCACCGATATTCTTTAAGTCCATGGAACACCTCCTCCGTCATATATGATTAGTAACAAAGTCGTTTATTAGTAAGTATTTAGTTCTTTATATATGATTTCTAACAATCACAACTATATTGAATGAAACCCTTATCATATAACTTGCGCCGTCAAATAGAATAAGGAATCCGGTATGTTTTTTCACTCCGATGATTTTCAGCAGATCTCTCGTTGATCTGTGAAAGCCGAATTTTTGGCTGATACGTGCACAAATTACGTAATATTAGAGTTACCCTAGTTTGTTAGTTGGCGGTCGACATGATATTGGACTATCACATTTATATGATGAAATATATTATTCGAATTTGTCAACGGGATCAGTTGATTTATTTTAAAGGTCAACTGGGCCCGCGGGATAAGATAAGACTACTGCATTTTTAAGATTTTAAGAAAGAAAAATAGATTGCAGGATTTAGTCCCAGCTAAGCTAAGCAACTAGGATGTGATTAACGTATTTTTAAGAAAAAGTTGAATTTAGCAGCACCCCTGGTTATCCCGAAAAATTGTTCTTAGGTCATGAGCCAAAAACCGTTACTCCACGTTCGTAACTGATCTTTGATATCCAGCTACGAAAATGGTAAAAATGTATTAATGATTTGTCACGTCTGAAAGAATTTTGTCACCTATTTGACTGATTACAGATATGCATACATAAGTCTGCTTAAAAAGTGGGATAAGATTCAGCAGGATGGGATTACCACCAATTTACAATTACCGATTATTTCTAAGATTTTTTTCAGAGTTATCAAGGGGATCAGTTGACCGATTAAAAATATCTAAGACATCTAGTGGGATGAGTCTACCAACAATCCGTTTTTGACAAAGATAGCAATGGCGAGCCTACACAGCGCGGTAATATTATATCTACACTAAGAAGTGTGCGTCAGAGTTTACTTAGGATTTGTTATGTTATGATAGAAATTCGCTACATTTTCTCTATTCTTGTTGTTTGACTTCATTAGTATTGTAAATATTGGCAGGTAAGGTATATGTATAAGTGGTACTTAAGGCTTCAATTAGCATAATTTAATAATGCAAGACATTGTATACAGTGACATCTAGCCCCAAGCTAAGCTAGGTTTGTGTAAAGGACTATACAACTGATGGAATACATCAAATAATTATCGATATCTTCCTATCAGGTTTTTAGCTATCGACATTACTAAGTTTCATCGCAATCGGTCCAGCTGTTCTCGTGTTATAAATGGTGCAACTACAAGAATCACTACATAGTATAAAATAAAGTCACTTTTCGAAGTCCTATTTCCCTTTGTATGCTTAGATTTTTAAAACTACGCAACGGATTTTGATGCGGTTTTTTTAATAGATAGAGTGATTCAAGAGGTTTATATGTAAGTATAATAAATGCATAATATAGCCGTGCGAAGCCGGAGCGGGTCGCTAGTTTAATAATATATTAGCGACCCGCTCCGGCTAAAAGTGACTTTATTTTACTATGTGGTGATTATAGATTATCCAGAATGGTATAATTTGATATCAGTATCTACAAATTGTATGTAGATAGTTTTTTTTGCTATTTGTGGAGTCTCTGATACTCTTACCTATGTGGGTTTCTAGTAGTCATTTGTTGCTTATTCAGAACCATAATATCGATTTATGTAATTTTTTTAAATGCCATTTCTCGGTATCTGTACCAAACTACAAAAAAATTCTATGTTAAATAGGTATTTCAAAAATAAGGTCTTTGTGAATATTTTCTCTAAGCTACAGCGGTTCTAGGACCTGCCCTTATTGACCCGCTCAAATTAACCACCCTGTATATACTAGATTACCTGAACCCATGGACGTAATATTATATGTAGTAGTATATAATATTACGCCCATGCTTGAACCTGTCTTGGAGCTGTGGGGCTATTTCGGTAAATGTTGTTCATAAAGTAATAATTTCCCACGTTATTTTGATGACGTCAGCACTCACGATGCACGAGAGAGTGATCAGTATGTTTCGTGTGGAAATCTTGGTGTTGTTCCAAGTTTGAATATGAATTTTGGCGGGAACAAAATGGCGTCTCATACTCTATACTTATACAAGTACTCGATGAACTTAATAGAATTAATCAGTTAGAGCCCGTTTATTAAGTTTCTTGATGAACTTACTTACATCCGAAAAAAAATATAAGAACCTACGGCGACGAGTTGACAACATCCTTTTTCGAAGTCTGTTAAAAATGAGACAAATGCAAGTTTCTTGGAAAATCAGTGATGTGGTCTAATGGCGGATGTTCGATTTTCCTCTAGGTTTTCTTTAAAAAATCTAATATTTTCCTTTAAATTTATTAATCCCAAGACTGTTATATGAAACCTGATTTAAGGTTAGTTTTACTGGGCTGTTTTGGCCATTGTGCGTGAAAAAAAAATGGGTGCGTGTACTTATGTACGCGCGTGAGAATACTTCTTTGGCATTATTAAAAAAAAAAAAAAAAAAAAAAAAAAAAACTCGTCCGTAAAAAACTCGTCCGACAAAAAACTCGTCCGGCAAAAAACTCGTCCGACAAAAAACTCGTCCGACAAAAAACTCGTCCGACAAAAAACTCGTCCGACAAAAAACTCGTCCGGCAAAAAACTCGTCCGACAAAAGACTCGTCCGACAAAAAACTCGTCCGACAAAAAACTCGTCCGACAAAAAACTCGTCCGACAAATATAAATAATTAATTACATTAAAATAATTATGTAGTAGTAGTACCTCTTTGTACTAACTTAAACTATTTGGTTCCGGTTTGCGGACAACTTCAACATGGTTTTATGACAGCTGTCATCTTGCGGTTTGCGGACAACTTCTCCCGTGAGAATTTTGTGTGACGCTTTTGTAAAATTTCACTCTCATCATTTTTTCATAACGCGCCTAAAGAAGTATAACTTCAAAAACCTGATATAAATAAAAGATGTTTCAGTTTTTTCTGTTCTCCCTTCCGCGTTCACACAAACACACAAACTTCTACATCTTTTAATTAGGGGTAGGATACGATGTCGACTCCAACCTTTACCTAATCTAAGCTTATTTGAATCACAAAAGAACAACCAGTTCGTACCTTTATATTTTAATGAAATTCATTTAAAAAATTACAAAATGTTAATTTTTTACGACACAACTCGTAGACGTAAAAGTTAAAGATGTTTAATATAAAAAATAGAGGTAACATCTGAACTTTATCAAATAATTTTAACAACGTAACAACTCGATTTAAAATACGCCTCCCATAATTACTTATCGGATTTATTGTCATTAACCTTTGGATTTTTTTAAGTGTTATTATTTCGTTCGCGGTGATACGACATTTATACCTACTATTTAAGTTAAAATTAAATGGGAGTGGGCTAGCTATGTGGGCCGAATGCATGAAGATAGTTGGGCCAACAAAGTCCCCAAGGGACCCCTCAAGGCGGCAGGCGTCTTCGAGGTCGGCTCAAGAAAAGATGGTACGAGGATCTGGATGAGATCGACGCAAAGTGGTCAAAAATAGTTGGAGATGGGGACATATGGAGGGAAATGCTAGAGGCATTTGTCCAGCTGTGGGAAACAACAGGCTAGCTAAAAAAAGAAAAGATAAAATTAAGGTGTTGAAACATAAAATTGACCCATAAGCTACCAGAAGTAGATAGGACAAAGTAACAAACTTTTGTCTGCATACGGAAAAGTATAGGATAGGTTTAGTGAAGAGAGGATAATAAATATTATAATTGCTACCTCTAATAGCAGTCGGTCAAGTTAGAGGCCTTAAGGTACCTGCGCTCTCTCCATACAAACGTAGTCGACTGTTTCCTCCCTGGATAATGACACTAGTACAAATACTTTTGTGCCATAAAACCTATAACTGCCATGACTGTGCCCCTATTTATTTTTTTCATTTACTAATTATCATAGATATTAAAAAAAAAAAAAAAAAATATGATCATGGCAGTTATAAGTTTTATGCACCAAAAATAAAATATTAGCTCTAGTGTCATTATCCAGGGAGAAAACAGTCGACTACGTTTGTAATAGTTTGTATGGAGAGAGCCCCCGGTACCCTTTCCTCTTAAGGCGATCTGAGAACTCTAACAATAGGTGAGCCACACCACTATACGAGAAGAAGAAGAAGAATAGATATTATAATTAAACTCCCGCTTCGCTTACGTCACTGATCACCCCCAATGGCTTACGTGCCTACATGCTATTGACATGCACTGTTACCTTACTTTTACCTTATATTTACCTTTTTTTGTTTATGCATTTTGATTATTATGGCCTACGTTGCTGTAGTTGCAAAAATAAAATAAAGTCACATTTGTTATGCCCTGTGATTTCATGACAAAACAGACAGACAGACGGACAAGAAAGTTATCTTTTAAGGGTTCCTTTTTTACCTTTTTTAGGTACGGAACCCTAAAAATACCATTGTCATGTTCTCTCTTTATAAAATTCAATTAAATGTCCTTGTTACAAAAAGCACGTAATTTTATTCACAAGAATATGTTGGAATTCGGGTTATGAGGGGTTTTTTTGGATAATTTTAGAACGTATTTTCAATTTAGCATCCGCTTCCACAGTACCATTTTCACTATACCATTTTTACTGTAATTATATTAGGTACCAAATTTTTTATGTTTTATTTATATTAACAAAAATCTGACTGGTAGCTGTGGGGTTTAGGTTCTAAACCTAAGTATGTACATGATATCTATGAGGCCTATTTACCTTGGTTTTAGATCCTTCACAAAAACTACCCATAAAAATGAACCGTCCAACATAAAAGCAAATGGCCAACACTGTGACATAAGCATGTATAGTTTATTCAAGAACTAGCACCGCAACGCGGTTTGAACCGCCTAAATCCGGGCAAAAATTGTGCCTAGGTATGTGTCATTCCTAGTTGTATGTGCAAACAGTTCCTACTTCCTCCTGGATTACGGTGAAGAGAGGGACACCGTGGAGTTTTAGTGGGTAAGCCTCTGGCCGCGTACCATCTCAGGCCAGCAGGGAGCCCCACACATCCCCGCCGCGCCGGAGCGGTCGGTGGGACGCTGCAAAAGGTGCATTTCTCCTCGATAAAAAAAAAATCTTGATTCGGTCGTCGCGCTCAAAGCCCGCGATAAAAGCTATGCAATAGCTTAAAAAAAAAAGGTCCCCAGCTATCTAAATACATACCAAGTTTTATCGAAATCAATTTTGTAGTTTTTACGGGAAGAAGTTATTCGAAGAAATAAAATACCCGCGAGTTTTTCAAGGTTTTAATATCAATATTAGTGAAAAAATAACAAAAAAATATCAAATGAATTGATTTATAGATTGGCGTATACATAGCAAATATTTATCTAATGACCAGATTTCAAGTCGTTTTCCCTATTTTTACGAAACTGATGGTGGTAGGTGGCCCTTAATACCCGTACACAAACTTAGATATTTATACTATTACTTGCAGCCCCGGTTTCACGCGGGTAGTAGAGCATGCATTTTTTTTTTGGAGAAAAAAAAAACATGAAAATGTTGTTAGGTTCAGACAGAATGAGACAGACAAACGCAGCGGGTAGACTTTGTTTTATAATACCTATGTATGAAAAAGTACCAACCAATTCACAGAAAAAGGTTGCCACATAAAGAAATTTCGCGACGTTTGTAAACAAATGGAAATGGTGGTTATATTTAAAGAGGTTTTTGGGTAATATACATAAACAAGTATACCTATATAAATAAACTAGCTTTGCCCGCGACGCGACGTCTCGTCCGCATAGGAGTCGAAAATGGATCTAATTGGTTATTTTTTGTTGACTTAAAATTGGATTAAGTTTTCAAACATAAGTCAAAAAAATGTAATTTAAAAAAATCAAAAGCACTTAGGAGCATTGATATCAACTTTGAAGCGAATCATCCCCAAAATAACTTTCTACCCCTTTTTAAGCCCGTTAGGGGATGAATTTCAATAAAATACGAAGTACGTCTTCCATCAATTCTGTTAAAGAATGTTTAAGTATACAAAATTTGAATTAGATTGGACCAAGGAATCACGTTGTCCCATACAAAATTTGCCCTCCTTTTTTATCGCATGCCTACGTCATACAAATAAAACACCTTCCAAGATTCGGATCTCTACGATCAGTGGGTTAGGCTGTGCGTTGATCCGTCAGTCAGTCATTCAGGACAAAGCCATTTTATATGTAGGTATCACTACATAGTATCAAACAAAGTCGCTTTCTCTGTCCCTATGTCCCTATATTCCTTTGTATGCTTAAATCTTTAAAACTACGCAACGGATTTTGATGCGTTTTTTTTAATAGATAGAGTGATTTAAGAGGAAGGTTTATATGTATACCTAATACATGCATAATATAGCCGTGCGAAGCCGGGGCGGGTCGCTAGTAGAAGATAAGATAAAGAAAAAGAAGATACCTATAGATAAGAAGAATATAGGTATATTATTTTTAGGGTTCCGTACCCTAAGGGTAAAAACGGGACCCGTTTACTAAGACTTAACTAATTGCCTGTCAGCAGGCTGTATGACATGATAGCTAGACAGTTGAAATTTTCATAAATTATGTAGGTATTTTCTGTTGTTGCTATAAAAACAAATACTAAAAAAACGCAAAAAAAACGGAACCCTTATAGATTCGTCATGTCTGTCTGTCTGCCGTATGTCACAGCCACTTTTTTCCGAAACTATAAGAACTATATACCTACTGTTGGTAAGAAACTTGGTAAGTAGATGTATTCTGTAAACCGCATTAAGATTTTCACACAAAAATAGAAAAAAGAACAATAAATTTTAGGGTTCCCCATACTTAGAATAATTGAAACTCGAAAAAAAAATTTTCATCAAACCCATATGTGTGGGGCGTGGGGTATCTATGGATAGGTTTTCAAAAATGATATTGAGGTTTCTAATATATTATTTTTTTTCTAAACTGAATAGTTTACGCGAGAGACACATCCAAAGTGGTAAAAGTGTCTTCTCTATTAACAAGAATTATGAAACTAAAAATAAATATAATACATTAACTTAACTAGAACTTTCACTTGGTTTGAACGAGATCTGGTAAGTAGTTTTTTTTTAATACGTCATAAACCGTAAACCGCCATTTACCCTTCATTCATGTATTTTTACTACTAGCGCCATCTATTTTTTTGCATTTGTTTTTGCGTCGGGGTTAAAAACAGAATACAGTGGTACGGAACCCTTCGTGCGCGAGTCCGACTCGCACTTGGCCGGTTTTTTTTTATGTTGTCTTAACGGCACTTATAAGTAGGTACTTGTAAGTGCCGTTAAGACAATACCTAAGAGGGTTTCCGTTACACACTGTATGTAACCCGTTCTACATTTGCCTTTAGGACGGACTCGGACAGTTTGATCAGGGGCCGGTCAAAGGGCGTTCATATCCGGGTTTAAGTATCCGGTCAAGCATATTATAGGAACCCGCGTTGAAAAATCACACGTTATCATAGATATATTGGGTTTTACTATGATAAAGTAGGTATTCTGTTTTAGGATGTAAATAGAGAATACTATGCTACAGACACACACACATACACAGACACAAACTTATAACAAAAATAAATTAAAATTTAAAAAACTGACTTCAAAAAAACCTGAGAAAAAAAATTAAAAAGTGAAACGTAAACCATTTCGGGTGACTAGACAGCAGATAACTTAAACATACTTAGAAGTCGGATTGGGTGACACCATGTTTCCTATACTATATCTCTCAACATTAAATCTAACCCAGTCCGACTTCTAAGTATGTTTAAGTTATCTGCTGTATTAGTGACCCGAAATGGTTTATTTTTCACTTTTTTTTTGTTTTCAGATTTTTTTGAAGCCGGTTTTTTTAATTTTAATTTATTTTTTTATTTCCGTTTTGATGGCCACTTAGTTGAGTAGTTTGACTACGAGGAAATTTATTCCTTTTGGACAAACTAGTTTGACCAGAGAGTTTGGTCAGCAGGAAGGTACCTACCGCGTTTTTGCGTCGGAAGTTAAAAATCGTAAAATAGTAATAGGTTTGAAAGCAATTTTCCATGAGTTTAATGCAAGGAACATTTACACATACCCATCTAGCCCCAAGTTAAGCAACTAGGCTTGATTTATGGGTATAACGGATAGAATACATACTAAATATTTTTGTAAATATTATACTTAAAATACTTATGTACAGACACCCAGACCCAAAACAAATATCTATTATAAATACGTTAGTTTAGTTAGTTTGAGGCGGAAATCGAACCCGCTACTTTCTGCGTCCAAGCGGGTATTCGCCCGACGCGCCATCGATGTCAGACAAAATCAAAATCAACAATTTAAAATCAAAATTGGTCCATCCGTTCGGGAGCTACGATGCCAATTGATGCCATAGACAGACAAACACACACAAACACGTCAAACTTATAACATCCCCTCGTTTTTGCGGCGGTGGTTAAAAATCGTAAAATGTAGGTTCGAAAGCAATTTTCCATAGAGTTTATGCAAAGAAGGCGGCGATGTGAAAACCGGATATGAGATGTGCCCTTTGACCTGACTCTTATATCCGGTTGGCTGGCTGCTAGCTATTGACCGCTCTGTCGTAGTCCTTTACAAAACTAGAGATAAAATTAAATAAATAAATATTGTAAAACCTTAGACTGTAGTTGAAATTGAATGGTCTAAAACTTGTAAGTAGGTACATATATATTCTGTATTTATAATAAATATCAAAATAACGGATATTTTTTATATATATCCGATATATATCAAAAATGTGATATTTACATGATATTTATCTATTTTGTATGACAGCCATATTGTTATTTTATTGTATTATTTATGTATACTGTTTGCCTAACTACCTATGTGTTTTATAAACATAATAAATTATTTAAAAAAAATTAAAGAAAAATCAACTCAAAACATAAAATCTTATAAATCAATTAAAATCATAAACTACATTAGGAAAAATCAACTCAAAAAGATAAAATCTTATAAATTTCAATCATTCAATGACTTCAAAACGTTAATACCTAAACTTACTAGTAGGCTAGTAGGTATGTTTTAACTTTACTCCAACGCCATCTATATTCAGGATGGAGAACTACAGTAAAAAACTGCGAAACATTACTTATTTTCATCAATTTTTTAAACAATTTTTGTATTGATATATATCACAAACAACCATTTGATATATATCGGATATATATCATGATATTATATCCTTGAACCCTGAAAATTTCATCCAAATCGGTCTACTGGTTTGGAAATTACCCCATACAAACTCTCAAACTTTACCTCTTCATAACATAATATTTGATGACGAAGGTTTTTTTTAGTAATCCAAAAACACTTATTACCTACTTTTTAGGTTAACGAATAATACATTCTTTACTGCATACAATAAAATAGGTATTTCGGAATGCAATCATTATGGTTTTTTGAATACTTAATATTATAATAATTTTTTTAATAAAACAATTACTTACTACATTTGTATCAGCGCCATCTATAAAAAATTAACTAAACTATTGTACCTCAAAGAAGAGAGGTTTAAAGTGAGCATATTAGTTCGTTGTAATTTTACAAGATGGCGCTGTAGTAATTAAAAAATATTCAAGAAATTTTACTTTAAAAAAACAGTTTTGACATAAAATAACAACAATTACGATTTAATTTCAGGCTATGTTTAATTTACTCTTTTAAATTTTATTATTTATAATAATATTTTTTGAATTAAATAGTTTAATAAAAACAAATGTCAGCATGCAGAAATTACATAGAATTCAAAAATATTATAGCCAAAATTAAAATCTAATTGCATATTTTAACAAAAATGAGGAAAAGCATTATAGAAAAAAAACTATTACCAAAAACAAAAAGAAACTTTCGACCGTGACAGGACTCGAACCTGCAATCTTCGGATCCGAAGTCCGACGCCTTATCCATTAGGCCACACGGTCCTTACAACTACAACCGAAATTCAGTTACTATTTCAGAATTTTATCGATCGCACAAATTGCTTTAGCGAATTGATGTTATTTTGAAGCACAATCATTAAAAAATTAGATTGCTGTTTGCTCCATGGATGGATAAGATAAATTACTTACTTACAATAGTGAACTAGAATTGTCTAATTTTGGTCAAAATCAAGGTAAGTACAGGTACTAATAGCACAAGTAAAGGGAAAATTTCGAAAGATAAAAAAATAGGAAGTTAAAATAAGTAAATTTTTAGGTCCCTTCTTTTACGTTTTGAGATACGGAATCCTAAAAACTGGTCGGTTTAAAACGACGATTTTTTTATCGTGATAACTAGGTAGTTATCTACTTATTATAGACTAGCTGCGCTTCGCGGTTTCACCCGCGTAAGTCCCGAGCCCGTGGGAATATCAAAATGAAAAGTAGCCTATAGCCTATAGCCTTCCTCAATAAATATACTATCCAACTTCCAACACAAAAGGAATTTAACAATTCGAACCAGTAGTTCCTGAGAAGCGCGTTCAAACAAACAAACTTTTTAGCTATATAAAATAATATACTTAGATAATAAATAATACGTACCTATATAGGTATCTCTTTTACCTATATAAATTGTGTTTCGAAATTCGAATACTGTATTTCAGTAGTTATAAGTAATAAAGAAAAGTTATAAAATAGTACCTAAGTATAATATAAAGACTTTTAAAAATGTGTATGTTTGGTCTAGTGAAGTAAATTCATAGTTTTTATGTATTAAAAATTATAATAACAACAGTGAATAAATTACTTGAAATGATTACAATACAAATTACATTCTAATAATCTTATAAATGTGAAAGTTTGTGTGTGTGTGTGAGTGTGTATGTATGTTTGTTTGTTACTCATTCACGAAAAACTACTGAACCGATTGTGCTGGAGACCTGGATTAACTCATAGGCTACTTTTTATCCCGATATTCTCACGGGATCGGGACTGACGAGGGTGAAACCGCGGGGCGCCGCTAGTGTCACTATCACTATCACTACATAGTATAAAACAAAGTCGCTTTCTATGTCCCTGTATCAGTATGTATACTTAAATATTTAAAACTACGCAACGGATTTTGATGCGGTTTTTTTTTAATAGATAGAGTGATTCAAGAGGAATGTTTATATGTATAACTAGCGACCCGTCCCGGCTTCGCACGGCTATATCATGCATTTATTATACATATAAACCGTCCTCTTGAATCACTCTATCTATTAAAAAAAACCGCATCAAAATCCGATGGGTAGTTTTAAAGATCTAAGCATACAAAGGGAAATAGGACGGCGAAAAGTGACTTTATTTTATATATACAATAAATATTATAAATTGCGATAAAAATTCGACATGGCGGCTTTATCTATCATATTTTGAGAGTTGATGTAGTTAGGTATATCGCTTTATCGTATCGTGTTTTGGCCTTCATGCTAGGCAGGCTGTATGTACAACATATCACCTCACTGCTGTATTTAAAAATTTCAACTCTAGCTCACGGCTCATGAGATACAGCCTGGTAACAGACAGACAGTGAAGCATTAGTTCCGTTTTTACCCTTTGGGTACGGAACACTAAACACTTGGTACTTCTACTTACCGAATATTGCTCTCACGATTTTATTAGGCGTTTTTAGAATAAGAATTCTTTCTTCTAATAAGAATTCTTAATTTTTTCTTTTGAATAAGTAATTATAGGTAATTTTTAGAATCAGATTGTTTCAATATAATAGTAAGGCATTTAAATCAGAATTACGCTATAATTTCTTTATTTTCTTTTGAAGCGAAGTTTGTATAGAAAGTTGAAAGGCGCCTTTATCGGGATAGTTGCGTTTGGAAATGTTAAAAAACTACCTAGGTAGGTATACAAAGTTAGAAATTTTGACATTTTGTGAGTTAAAAAAGGCGTTAGTACCTACCTATAGTCAGTCGCATGTGCTTCCGCGCGATTCCATTCGGTAGTTTGAACTAGTACACTTTTTTATTGAAAATCTCCACTCGTATGCAAGAAAAACCTGCATGCAATTTGCGCACCCTCAAAAACTAAGTCAAAATACATACAACCGAATTAAGAACCTTCTTTTTTTAACGTAACGTTAACGTGTACGCAAATGTGACGTCATACTTTCAAGCAAAACTTGCGTTTGTTTAGAAACAAAATTCTAAGGGATGCGCATCGATCTTTAATACTTACGGTATTAACTCAATGGGAATGCGTTGTTTCCTTGCTTGAAGTATGCTTGCTGAGGTTCAAGCACAAAATTTAACTTGGAAACAACGATCTTTAGATTGTTAACACAATAATATCATGTTTAGAAATCGAAGTAATGTCTAGGCAGTACGAACGAGTTTTTTGTATGTGTCTAGGTAGGTACTTACCTAATGCTTCTTCTAAGTCACCATCATCTCAAATTCTATGGAGCTGGTCTTCATACCAAGAATTTTAGGAGCAGGTCACCACACAAAATCACAAGCACTTCACGACACAAAACCACAAGCACTTCACCACACAAAATCACAAGCACGAATAATAACAACCACATAGAAACAACAAAAAAATAATGATGCTGAATTGTTATTTGTTGTGAAATTCCTAAAAAGCAAGTTTAGTTTTTAATCAAGTTTTTAGACCGAAAACACAAAAAATAATCACTGTTCGAACGTATTACAACGCTTAAATCCGATTGAGTATGTACGCGCGAAAAAATTTGACTGCACAAGGCAGAAGGTCGCCCAACAGATCCGCCATATTTAAATTCAAGCTTTAGCAGGTCGTCCGACAGAGTGGTTTGATGACTGCTGCTGCCACTTCAATCAAACTCTTTGTTTGGGTGTGTGGTAGTGGTAGTGGTAGTTATTTCCCTTTTGAGTTTGGTTTTTATATATCTGTCCTTTTTACTTTTTTGAGTTAGAAAGAGATAGCTCAATATAATCCGTCTAATTTATTTAGTCCCCTTGTAACAGGTATTTGCAAACTATAAATTGTCGTTCCTAATTTGGTAGAGGTACGTAGTCAACGACGGACGGCAACATAATAAGGCTAATTTTGTCTATGGTTGAAGGCACTAGAGAAGATACTCGCTTCCTTACTACCTAAGGTGTCTTGACCCTTGAAAAGGGTGGCAAATTTAAAAAAATTACATATAATGAAATAATTGGTCTTTTAACAATTACTTATGTACTAAATATTAATAATTAAGTATTAAAAAATAAATAAATAAAAATTGCAGGACATTCCACAGATCGCCATATCTAGCAACAAGCTAATTCGTGATTTCTTGGTCCAATCTACTTTAAAATTTGCATAAACATTCTTTAACAGAATTGATGGAACAGTGTTTCGTATTTTATTGAAATTCATCCCCAAATGCGGTTAAAAAGGGGAAGGAAGTTATTCTGGGGGTGATTTGCTTCGAAATTGATATCAACATTCCTTTACATTGTATTTTGACACATGTTTGAAAACTCAATTCGATTTAATTCAAAAAAGGTTGCACGTGAATTCGAAATTTAAAATGGTAAGGACTATGGGACTAGAACATTTTGGCTATAAAATAAACATTATTATTCCTTAATCAAACCCGCTCCCGATTCCGTGGGAATCTCTATATATAAAAATCAATTGCTGTTCGTTAGTCTCGCTAAAACTCGAGAATGGCTGAACCGATTTATATGATTTTGGTTTTGACATGTTTGTCGTAGTCCAGGGAAGGTTTAAACGGTGAGAAACATCGGACTTACGCGGGTGAAACCGCGGGGCGCAGCTAGTATTGAGATAAAAAAAAGTATTCTGTGACGTACTACGTGTTTGCTGGAACGCGTTCGGCCGGGGTTTTCTCGGGCGGCTGCAGTTTTTTGTTAATTACTCAGGACCTACTAATTAGATTTGGGTGTAAAGTATACCACGACCTTCCTCAAAATAATGCTATCTAATATTGAAAACCAGATTTCAATTGGATTAGGCGTTTTTAATTGTATAAGTAACAAGCAGACAGGTATGAAATTAAAAACTAAGTTTAAATTTTTGTTCTACTATGTACTTTTTCTTTGTCCCACAGACCCATTTTTTTATTTTGCTTCCAAGTACAGACTTTTTGTCCTCTCTTTCTTTATTAGAAGAAAACATGTAAAATACAAATATAAAACTAGAGAGGTGTCAAGGGACACCCGGATGGAACGAAGTTCCTTTCGACAGTTTTAAGACCAAAAGTTGTAACGACACTTTTAAGACCAAAAGTTGTAACGACACTTTTAAGACCAAAAGTTGTAACGACACTTTTAAGACCAAAAGTTGTAACGACACTTTTAAGACCAAAAGTTGTAACGACATTTTTAATGAGTCGCGACACCACACTGTTCAATGCGAAATAGAAATGAAAATATCTGGCTTGCTTTCTATAAGAGAGAGAGACAGACAGAGAAACATGCGACGCCGCACAGCTTGCAATAGCTTACTATAGCAAAAAGTGTCGTGACAACTTTTTCGTAAGAATTTTTTCCGTCTAGCCCTCATTCACAACGCGCGCGATAAGGAACTATCGTTCCAAAAGAATAGGTATTTAAACTAACCTACCGATTTTAGAGCCATTTTCGACTTCTACGCGAAAGATGTCGTCGCGGGCAGTAGTACATATTAATTTATACTTCTATACTATTACTATTACTTATATATAATATTACTAGCTGCCCTCCGCGGTTTCACGCGCGTAACTTCCGATCCCGTGGGAATATCGGGATAAATTAAGATGTATGCTATCCTATCTCTCAAGTTGGATCGAACTGCACATGGTGTGTGAATTTTATTATAATCGGTTAAGTGGTTTAGGAGTCCATTGAGGACAAACATTGTGACACGAGATTTATATATATTAAGATAAAGCTGAAGAGTTTGTTTGTTTGTTTGAACGCGCTAATCTCAGAACTACTGGTTCGAATTGAAAAATTCTTTTTGTGTTGGATAGTCCATTTATCGAGGAAGGCTATATGCTATTTTATATTTCGACTAGCTGCCCTCCGCGGTTTCACCCGCGTAACTCCCGATCCCGTGGGAATATCGGGATGTAAGCTATCCTATCTCTCAACTTGGATCGAACTGCACATGGTGTGCGAATTTTATTATAATCGGTTAAGTGGTTTAGGAGTCAATTGAGGACAAACATTGTGACACGAGATTTATATATATTTAAGAAGAATATTCCCACGGCATCGGGAGTTACGCGGGTGAAACCGCGGAGCGCTGCTAGTTATTACATAATATTGATATTTATTCAAATTAATTATATATAACAAATAGGTTCAAAAAAGTTTTATCGTGATTAAATCAATAGGTACATATAAAAACGCGTCGATTATCGATTCCATAGACAACCCAGCTATGACATTGGACATCACTTTGATTGCCCGCCCGCCAATTTTCTTTATTTGTCAGTGAGTGTGACATTTTTTCCGCTCTTGAAAATTAGTTGAAGTTGAACGTGGACTCAAAAACTTTTATTATTATAACAGTGTAGTGATGTTTGTGAAGGGTTTGTGTGTATTTAGCAAAACAAGCAGAAAAGTCCAACGAGCTAACTTTATTTATAGGTAAGTTTATGGAGTCTTAACTAAATGGTTATTGAAAGAATAAATATCTCAGTATATTAATTGGTTAAAAGACTGAGTATTTGTTAATGTATATAGTTGATTAAAAGATTAAGTACCTATAACTAAGTAATTAATTCAATCTAAGTAGGTATCTAATCTCAGAACTTAATGTGGATTGACTGCTCTGTTTGGCTACCTGAGTAATATAGTTCGGTAGGTACATGACTTTTCTGGCTGTAAGGAATGCAGGTCTTTGAGAAGAATGTCTAAAGAATAGAACAATGTCTTGACAAATGGTATTGGTTGCATTAAGATGCCGTGTATCATTATTATATAGTATTCAACAAAGTTACTTTCCGCTGTCTGTCCCTATGTATGCCCAGATCTTTAAAACTACACAACGGATTTTAATGTGGTTTTTTTTATAGATAGAGTGATTCAAGAGGAAGGTTTATATGTATAATACATGCATAATATAGGCGTGCGAAGCTGAAGCGGGTAAAGAATAAGGTCACGCTTGGTCCAAGTAATTCTTAATATTCAAGAAACACTTTGTGTCCATGCGGCATGGACACAAAGTAAGTATAAGCATAGAATCACATGGACCAAATAGAACCAGATAGGTAGCATGAAGGTGCTGGCCATAGAACTATCATGACATCTTAAGAGAAAAGAAGTTACTCCGACTGCACTAGTGGTCAGAGGTGACCCTCTGCTTAGTGGCGCTGTGTACCACAGCTTCATTGGTATTTTCAACTTACAGGATGTAAAGCAGAACCCCGGACTTATCCAGATAAATGACATCTCAACCCCGTAGGAGTGGAGAAGATACCAGATAACTAACTCGGGTGAGTGCGATATCTCTAATTAGAAAATTTCATCACGCAGAACCCTTTTGTCGGTATAGTAGTATAGCAATAATTGGTATAGGTATTTATATACAAAACAACCTGACAGTTATCGAGGCACTGAAGTGAATCGAAGAGTTTTGGGCCCACAAGAAAAAACATAGAACTTTATACCTATATCACTACATAGTATAAAACAAAGTCGCTTTTTCTGTCCCTATTTCCCTTTGTATGCTTAAATCTTTAAAACTACGCAACGGATTTTGATGCGGTTTTTTTTAATAGATAGAGTGATTCAAGAGGAAGGTTTATATGTATAATACATGCATAATATAGCCGTGCGAAGCCGGGGCGGGTCGCTAGTTTTATATATAACCATTCATCTACCTTCAAGACATTTGTTATATTGTAAACAGCGCTATCTTTAATCAGTTATTGAAGCTAACACAACAAGCTGTCAGCGCCATTTATGTTTAATACCACTAAACAGAGCACTAAACTAGAACCCAAAGGTGAACACCATCTGTTGGAATTCAACTGAACTAGGTGACCTAATCCTATTGCTATTGTGTATTGGTGCTATTGTGGAACGTTATGGAGCACACTAGTTGATGTCAGCATTTAGTGTTACATGGCGCTCACAGATGGCGCTGTTAACCTTTTAAAAACATTTTAAAAGTATGGTGTTCACAAATTACAATGATTGTGAAAACTTGTAGAATATTTAACTGGATTTACATTATTTTACTTTGAGTAGGCAGGTTAGTCGAGGTTAGTATCATACCATTGCTTATTGATGAATTATTTAACTGCCTTTAAAAAAAAGGAACAGAGATCTTATTTGGCTGCACTTAAGCTGTACCTACTTAAGTATTTGTTAATGCCATAAACAAAATAAATTGTTATTCTATGTTTTATGCTAAGTTACCTGTAAACAAAGCTCCCCAAAGTCCCGTGATTCTGAACACCAATAGGTACTTACGTTATTTAGTTTTATATTTGAGGACCATATTTTCCTTGAATCTACTAACAATATCACTATCACTACATAGTATAAAACAAAGTCGCTTTTTCTGTCCCTATGTCCCTATGTATGCTTAAATCTTTAAAACTACGCAACGGATTTTGATGCGGTTTTTTGAAGTGAAAACTTCTTATGGCGCGTTGGGCACTTTTGTGGGTGAGCATTTTCAGCCGTTCTCGCGACAGATTTTGACGCGACAGATGAGATTTTATTTGTGTTAGTCTTTTTGTTTAACTTATACTGCCATCTATTACACAAATTGAGAAACTTAGTTTCTAGAAAGACCGCTATTCGAATGTAGATGGCGCTGATTTAAATTTTTTACTGCCATCTAGCGAATAAAAAATAAACTATATTTGTTTAAGTGAGTGCTAATAGATGGCAGTAGCAGATCGTTTCAAGAAATATTCTATGAGAAATAACAAGTTTATTGTTTTCACTTCTGCCTGCACTCCCGGAGTGCGCTGTTTTTTTTAATTGATAGAGTGATTCAAGAGGAAGGTTTATATTATTATGTATGTATAATACATGCATAATATACCCGTGCGAAGCCGGGGCGGGTCACTAGTATTTGTATATTACTAAATTACCTTCCTAGATATCTATCTACTTACCCACCTACCTACCTAACACAGAAATTGGCAAAATTGCCAAGTCGTTACAGCAGCTAAAGGGGCAAACACATCGTGAGTGTTTTGCGACAAATTGGCACTCGAGAGCTCGGCCTTGCCAAGCCAAGGGTACACTAATGATTTCGACTCCAGAATCCCCCGGTATAAAGGTGGAATAAGTATACCTACATATAGGTACTTATTAGGTGACTATTTTACGGGTGTACGTATAAATACGTACGCGTACCTATTTGAATTTTAAGAGTATACTAGTACTTACCTAATGAGTGTACCTCTGAAAAGTCTTTACTTCGAAATAATATAGGTATACCTAGTTCGACAAGACAGTTTCGACTGAACATGATTCGACAAATATTAGTTTGACAAAAAAACCTTCGAAGATCATTACTTCGACAGATTCTACTTCGACAGCTCTACTTCGACAGACCCTACTTCACAGACCCTGCTTGGACATGCCTTGTTGTTCGAAAGATAGGTAAGTATCTCGACAGAACATCTCTTCGACATAGTTACTGCTCTGAATTCGTTATCAAAATAAATATAAGTTATTTGATTTGAATTTGAAGAATATCCCACTGAGAGTCGCCTTGCGGGTTCCTTAAAAACAACTCATAGGTGTAAAACCCTTCTTCGCAGAATGAGTATAGGGTGCATGGCACCCAGTATTTATAATAAAATTCCATTGTCGATCAGGTCTATAAAAGATAATAAAAGATTTAAAACCGCACTCAATGGCTTTCTTGCGGAAAAAGCATATTATGACTTAAGAGATTTTTTAAATGATAATATTGAGAATTGGACAAAATAGATACCTTTTGACATACCTAACTATTTTACTTACATGATTTTAATTTCAATCACTTTATTTTTTTATTTTATTTTGTTATGCTTTAATATTTTTCTTGTTTTCTTTATTTGTATTTCTTTAAACTAATACTAAAATTATTGTACACCTAGTGGTATTGTTACAAAGGAACTATGTTATATTGCTATTTTTAAGAACCTATTACCTGTGACAAACAATAAATAAATTGAAATTAAATTAAAAAAAAAGTATAAAAAACTGCCTAGATAGGTCACTTATCAGAGTAGGTACCAAATGTCTCTACTAAGTCAAGTCTTATATGCTCATTGATACCTACATATTTTTAAAGTTCTTATAAAAGCTACGAAAACTCACAAGTTCACAACACAAACAAGTAGCACCGCAAAAGCTTCGAGCCCCAACAACCTAAAAAACTCATTTATATCAAACCACTACATCTAAAATTGAGCCGCAGTTTGATAACCATACATGAAAATGAAAGCTTTAACGATAGTAATATAGTTGAAAATACAGTAACAACCCCGCTAGGTAACACAGTGGCCAGTTTTTCACCGCATTCTTAAGTCGACGGGTGGTCAAAATGTAAAAATCATTCTACTATACGTGAGTTAGAATTAGACCAATCGCGTCTCAGTAAATGAGATGAAACAATACCGCGAATGTGTTGGGGGTGGAGCTTACTTTGTTCGGTACAATGGGAAGACAGAAGCGCCTATTGTCCCCTTTGTTCGGCCCATTGTGTGGCCCATTGTTACCCCATTGTTGGAGCGAATCTGTGAGTTTCTTGCAAGGAGGTGTGGTTAGCTGAAAATTTGTTTTTGTGGAGGCGGTGCGTGGGTTCATTACTTTATACCTACTCACTGAAATAGATTTTAAAATCGCCTTTCGTAGGTAGCAACGTGAATAGAATATTTCAAACACTTCATTTGTATATCCTCTAGTATTTATAGAATAAAATACAATAGATTATGCATGATTGTATTCACAGAAGTGGGAAGTTATTCAGCGTGGGTTAAACTAACTTCAGTAGACTTTAAATCACATTTAGGTCCATTTTGGTGCAATCGACAGTTAACAAAACCAGAGACACTTTTAAACTTGCACTTGGCACCATAAAAGTAAGATTTCACTTCCTACATTTGGTACATTTGGTACCTATACTGAAAATGTGCTGAAAATGCATTTTTCCTCTCTTGTTTCTTGACAAGAGGCAGTTCGACTCCAAAAAGTTCATGACAATTTAAGATTTCCAATGTGAAAATATATTTTTCATTACTCATACTCCGAAAGTAGGTCTAAAGATGCATGAAGAGCGTGTAGAAAATAAAATTTCCAGCCCTAGGGCTTTTCTCTTTCACTGACAGCTGTCATTTCAAATTATGGCTTCGCACGACTTGTGCAATGTGCGTGTAGCCAGTATCAGTAACATTACGCATAAGGAACTTTAAAAACCTAACCTCCTTGCTTTAAGTAACACCAAAGAATAACACTACATGTATATAACCTCTTTGGTCCCAACCTTGTAAGAGGATCAGGTAGTATGGAGTCTCTCATTCACTCTCGTTGTTAGGAAGAATTTTATGTATTATTCGTAATGAAAAGCACAGTGTTTACCTCGGGTGAAAGACTCATTAAGTCCCTCGAACTATTAGCGCCCTCGCTACGCTCGGGCGCCAAACTCCGTCTCGGGACTTGTAATGAGTGACTTTCACACCTAGGATAACAATGTACTATTTCTGTTCGGTACCTACTGATTTTAATTTTTCTTTCGAAAAGATATGACCAGTATGTAAAACTAACTGTGCTCCACCGTTTTACCCACCTAAGTCCCAAGGGAATATAGGGATAAAAAAAAAAGTAGCCTATGTATTAATTCAGGTATCCGACAGGATCTCTTTTGCAACATATTTTGATGCAAGTTTTATTACCTATTTTTATATTAGAGCTCCCTACTATTTCCATTATTTTTAAAGGGGCTGCCTTATCGCTAAAAGCGATCTCTTCCAGGCAACCTTTGAATGCCTTTGGAACCATTATTAACATTTTAACGTAAGAACTGAAAACAACCGAATTTATATCAGAAGCAAGATAACAAAAGGAATTGTGAGACTCCATACTTAGACCTAATATCTACCCCAAAATATGAAATACCATTGTACACGTTGCAGGTTGGAAGGGGTTGTATGGGGGATATTGTACCCCTATATTTCCCCCTTTGTACCCCTTTGTACCACTGTCGGGTATAATGCACCTGCCCTACCTGTGAACAGAGGCATAAAATATCATATTGATTTTACGAAAACTTCCTCTGAGTTAGGTAGGAATAATAAAATTCGTGAATTTAACTGTTTGAAATGGAGAAAGAAAAGCATTTATTTGGTTTATAATACACAAGCTTTTACTTGCCTTGCAATTTCGTCGGCGTAGGGGTTGAGTTTTTACGAAATTCTTTCTTAGCGTAGGTAGGTATGTCTACGTCATACCTACCTGTATTTTTTTAAATAGGTTCTGGCGGCTCTGGAACCACGGGACCGACTTACTAAGCTGGGAAAAAGCTAGTAGATATACCAAAATACCTATATCTATACTAATTTTATAAAGCTGATGAGTTTGTTTGTTTGAACGCGCTAATATCAGGAACTACTGGTTCGAATTGAAAAATTATTTTTGTAGTGGAGTCCATTTGTCGAGGAAGACTATAGGCTATTTTATATTTCGATAATCCCACGGGATCGGGAGTTACGCGGGTGAAACCGCAGAGCGCAGCTAGTATTAATATAAAGAGGAAATATTTGATTGATTGATTGTTTGTTTGCATTGAATAGGCTCCGAAACTACTGGAAAGATTTTAATGAAACTTATTATACCCACATTGATTCATTGGGAGTAACAGAGGCTACTTTTTATCCCGATATTCCCACGGGATCGGGACTTACGCCGGCGAAACCGCGAGATGATGCTAGTATATTTTAAAATTCCAAGTCCTGACTGGCAATTACCACACAGATCAATCCAATGGATGGATCGAGCTAAAACTTGACACACAGATAGCTGTTGTATCATAGGCATCTGCTAAGACAATATTTTGTAAAATTTAACACTTTCGCGAACAAAGCCGCAGGTAAAAGCTAGTGACCTCTAAAAGCTGAATAGTAAAGCTACCATAAAGCTCGTACTCGTATCTTTAAAGTGTGTCGTTGCTCCGGTACCCGATGTTGGATCGATAACATTGTCTGGCATGATGTATTGTCGTACGAATACGTCATCTACCAATCCTACAACGTTCCAGGGATCGAATATTGAGAGTAGGTACAATGGCTGTTTCCTCCGACGACCCAGTTGGCACAATGGTCACCATGCCGGACTGCCAAACGCAGGGTTGCGGGTTCGATTCCCGCCTCAAACAAGTATTTATGCTTACATATTTGTCTGTGGTCTGGTTGTTTCTATGTATAATAAGTATATATTTACAAAAGAAAAGTATTTATGTAGTATATCCGTTGTCTAGCACCCATAACACAAGTCTAGTTATTTAGCTTGGGGCTAGATGGCGATGTGTGAAATGTCCTGCAATATTTATTATATTTATTTACTCTAGCTTCTACTTGTACTATAAATCTCTAGCTGTCATGGTTCATGAGTATAGCCTGGTGACAGACAGACGGACGGACGGATAGACGGACGCACAACGAAGTCTTAGTAATAGAGTCCAGTTTTTACCCTTTGGGTACGGAACCCTAAAAAGGTTTCAAGAAATAAGTATCTCCATCAAGAAGCTTAATAATAATTGATCTAGTCAATGTTCTGGAAAATAATTAGAGCATTTTTAATTTAAGAATATTGCTTATACATTAAGAATAAGTACTGCTTTTCATTTTAAGATTATATACCAAGAAATTATTGTTGCTTCAAAGAAATCTTTTTTTCTGTGTAGAGGTGCACGAGGACATAATATTCCTCGTTCTCTTATCCATTTGTAGGAGCCCGAAGCGCTCTTTATTTATTATCCTAATGTTCACACTTTCAAAAAGCACTCTTCTCCAGTAGGAGAGCATAGACATAATATTCCTCGTTCTCCTATCCATTAGTAGGAGCCCGAAGTGCTCTTTATTTATTATCTCAGGATAAAATGCCACTTACTCTGAGGGCGGGTTTGAACATTTCCATTGAATTAAAATTTTGTACAAATACAACGATTCTAGGTAAAGATTTCGCCTAAAAACTGTGTACCCACAACAATATTTATCAACTATTTTCCGGAAAACTATTTAACAATTATAATTACAGTTGACAGAAATTCTGCGTTTGGCTGATAAATGCACCTAGCCATCCTAATCTTAACCAATATTATAAATCCGAAAGTTTGTTAATTTGTTTGTTTGTTTGTTCTCTCTTTGGATGAAAATCGGCATAGTGTTAGTTTTGGGGATGGAGGAAGACATAAGATAATTATGAATCCGAAATTCCCGCGGGATCGGGACTTACGCGAGTGAAACCGCGGGGGTTAACCTAATAACAAAGAAAATCAGACAAATTTTACAAACCACAACTCTGTGTAAAGGAAGTAAGAAAGTATTAAAAAAAGTACTTCCGCAGTAGTAATCCTTCGAAATCCCTTTATACAGGGTTCCTTTTGAAAAGATTGACCGGAGGTCGGTGCAAAGCCAAGTGGACACTCAATGGCATCATCCTGTATGAATGGATGGATTATTTTGGAGGGACTTTTAAATAACTCTTACTTAATATCTGACTGTGTAATACTACTCTGTCAAGACATTACCGGGAAAAGATCAATAGTAAATTTCTTTTAATTTATTCATTAAATTTTTTTATCGCCTTCAAAGTATGCTCTTTCTGAAACTATACACTTACTTACGCCAATGAATAATCCAATCATCAAATTGTGAAACTGAGTTCAGTTCTTACCGCGAATTCTCCTTTATGTTTTCTACCGAATGAAATGGGTGCCACAAAGTGGTAATTTCTGGTTAGGAAAAATAAAGAATTCTGGTGGAAGAACTCGGCATACTGGTGAATAACATCGTTGCTCAAAAATTTCAACATTACTATTTTATAAAAATCTCATCTATTCAAATGAAATCCTATTTCCCTTGGAATCCCTTGGATATTAAACATCACGCCTGAACGGCTGGATCGATTTCGCTAATTCTTTTTTTATTGTGTTCGTTAATGTCAGGAGAAGGATATAATATGAAAGAAAATAATAAGAAAGTATAACGCAGGTGAAGGCCGCCGCTCGCAGCTAGTATACCTACCTACTATAAAAAATCTGTCCTCGTGAAGTACCTACACGTCAGGAAAGTCTGGAGTCTGGAGCCAGTGTTCACCTTCTAAGAAATCGTATAAAGTACAAACACCTATCAAGTTAGGTAACATGAATCTATTAACAGGGAAACTTATACGTAAGGATATGACTTATCACAAGCTTTGAGTGTACAGTAGTTTAGCTTAGAGTTAGTGTACGTATAAGTACCTATAGGCTACGCAACTTGGATTTACTTAACAATAGGGTTCTAACGCGTCGTCTCGGTGAGTCTGTGAGGGCGTGTATTTATCCCTGGGGTTACCATGTTTTTAGTATACCTAATTAAAATGAAAAAAAATATTTAATACATTTTGCAAGTTAACTTTTAAACTAACACGATTTGTATTCATAGTAAGTAATTATTTTCTCGGGTCTTAATCGCGTATTTTTGTACTATTTTACAATATTGTAACACTAGCGACCCCCTCGGCTTCGCACGGCTATATTATACATATAAACCTTCCTCTTTAATCACACTATCTATTAAAAAAACCGCATCAAAATCCGTTGCGTAGTTTTAAAGATTTAAGCATACATAGGGATATAGGGACAGAGAAAGCGACTTTGTTTTATACTATGTGTGAAGTGATAGTGAAAGTCGAAACGTCGAGGTAAGAGAAATAAAAAAAAAAAAATACGCGATTAAAACCCGGCAAAATAATTACTATGAATTTTGCAAGTTATTGCCCATTGCACCATCTGACCCAAAGCTAAGCAACTAGGCTTGTGTTATGGTAGCCAAGCAACGAAGTACAGTTATCGACCTTCAATTCCAAATACTAATAGCGATATTAAACTAATAAAAATTCAACTATACATTTGTATCTCTCATTGAAACACTCTCGGAAGAGCACTGTAATTGTGCTGGCCCCTACGCAATCGATGGATCACCTCCTCCAATGTCCTCTGTCTGAACACCTGCAAGTTGGACGACTTAAATGATGCTGCGGTGCCGTGCCGAGGCTTTAAAAAAAAAAAATTAGGTTGTTCCTCTGGCTACACGAAAAGAAGAAGAATAATGAACTCTTCCTCCATTTTTGCCTGAAACAATTATGCGTTGCGCGCATAAGAGGTTAATCTATGGCATGACATATCACGATTTTTCCTAAAGCCATGGTCCCAGTACAAGAGGGAGACAACCCGCACCCCGTCCCGTCTCGCGTCCGTGTCGCACAATACACTACGTAATCATATAATCGGAATGAGAACGACGAGCCACTTGCTATTCATTGAAATTAAAATTTTCATTGTCTTTGTTTAATTTGAACTCATTTATTTTCTTATATTTTGTATTAAAGGTGTCTTTTGTTGATTACATAACGACTCCTGTAGCGCGGAGGGTAGAAGGTTGCGGGTTCGTTTTGCGCGTCGAAGTATTTGTGTACAGATATTTATTTCTATAAACAATTTTTTGTTACTGTCTGGGTGTTTCAGTTTTTATTGTACTAAGTATTTATAAAACAGAGTATTATATCAGTTCTCTAGTCACCATAACACAAGCATAGTTGCTTAGCTAGATGGCGTTGTGTTCAATGTCGTGAAATATTTATTTATTTTATTATTAAATATTTTCTTTGTTACAAAAAAAGAATACAAGTATTCTATCCGGTATTGTATGATCACCATAATACAAGCCTAGTTGCTTAGCTTAGGGCTAGATGTCGCTGTGTTCAATGTCTTCCAATATTTATTAATTATAATTTATTTATTTGTGTAGACACTTAGGCCTAAATAATTCCGTTCATTGAATTTACACCACAATGTCCCCATGAATAATATAATTAAACGAAACATTTCCAATAAAATTAGGTATAAAATATCACAGTACCTAATCCCCTCTAACTTCGAATCACGATCACAACCATAACACTTTAGTTATGGCGTCTAAAACACCAAAAAACACCATGGGAGCCGAAAATTCCTCACTGTGCTGTTGTTATACATTTTTTGTAGGCCCCGGCTTAACTGGCCAGTTACAATATTTTTGTCATATAAAAAGGTTAATTAGGATGTTTTTTTATTTTGTTCGAATTTTGAAAACAGGGTTTGGTCTAATTAAATAGGTATCTGCCACCTGCACCGCCAAGAAAAAATGGCGTGTCCATTTTGTGATTTGTTTTTATTTCACTTGTTATTCTTGAGTTAAATTAAATAATAACAGTGTTAGGAAATTAACAAACGTAAATAATCTCTTTTTCATTTGTAAAAGTTGTTTGAAAATCATCTTCTTCTTCTTCGTATCGAAAGCACAAATTAAAGGGGAGTATTGATGAGGCAGGGTCAAATCCGCCCACTCCAGTGAGCTGCCAGGTCTGTTGAGTGACTTCCACACTGTGAAAGGCAAGTCATGGCCAGCGGGAAGAGTCTCTGCAGGGTCCAGGAAATGTGGGGGAGGGGCATACTTTTCCTTCCACAGAAGGACTCGGGCATCTCCGGCCCTTTCGGTGAGGGGTAGACTGGACTTCTGGAAACTATTGCGGCTCTTTAATCGGTAGTTTGGTGGAGAGGGGTTGGTGTCGAACATGGGGTGCCTGGGGTCAAACTCCTGTTTAGTTTTTTTGAAAATCATCAAAATCCATAAAAAAGTTAGCTCGGCCGGCAGGGATTTAAAACCCAGACATGACCACTGGAATAAAAGTCAAGGTATCTTTACCACTATCTGTCTCATTTTTTTACAAATATAATATAATAGAATTAATAGAATCATTGTAAAAAAAATATCGCGCATTCTCAAAGTCATGAATGAAACTAAAAAAACATTCAAAGTTTAACGATCTGTTATTTAAGAATTTTATCACTTCCTCCCTTTTCTTGTAGCTTTTTAGGATACCGTGCCCAAAGGGTGAAAACGGACCCTTTTATTAAGACTCCACTGTCCGTCTGTCTGTCACCAGATGGCCAATTCTCGTAAATAACATTCATCAAATTACATTTCAATATAATTTCGATTGCATTTCCATCACAAATAACACCCTCAAAGTTAGCTTTTTGTAAAAGAAAACTGACTTTAAAGGTATCTTTTGCAATCGAAATGCAATCGGGATAAACAATATTATTTACGAGAATTGTACCTTATGAACCGTCATAGCTAAACAGTTGAAATTTTCACATACAATGTAAGTATTTCTGTTGACGCTATTACAACAAATACTAAAAACAGAATATCATGATATTAAACCTTTCTTACGCGGGTCCGACTCGTACCTGGCGGGTTTTTTTTCAATAAATATAGTATTTTAGAATGTTGCAGGTGTAAAATCATTAACAAGGGAACTGCTAGTTGGTACCTTTTTAGGTATTTTTTTGCGTTATAAATGTCAAAGGGTTTTGTCGGCGTTTCATCTTTTTGTTAGTTATTTTATATTTCGTTCTGTGATTGATGACCAACCTTGATTGGTTTAAGTATATAGATGGCAGTATGTATACTATCTTCGTACCGGATACCGAAGTATATGCTTATTTTTAAGCAGTGTCTGCGAAAAAGCGGCTGAGTCTTATTTTCTTTAAAGGCGTTTTTTTTATCTCTTTTATTAAGGTTCCTTACCTCAAATGTAAGAAAAGGAACCGTTAAAAGATCACTTTCTTGTTTATTTTGTACTTATAATTAAGAAGATACTTCATACTTATTTTTTGTTTATTTATATAAAGTACGTACGTATCAATTTTTTCTTTATAGGTAGGTACTTAGTAAGTACCTTTTTTTTCTAATAATAAATCTAAATTCTACTTTCCGCTCGTGAACCTGTTGGTAATTGGCTCTCCGTTTTTATTTTATTTATAATATAAATATTTTAGTTAAAATAAAATCACTACCTACAGATCAAGCTACGCATTTGTACGTTTTAAAAACATATAATAAATTTAACATAACAATAGCGAACAAACTCGAGATATTTTCGCAAAGTTTTTATAGATTATTTTATTTTTAAAATCAATCACGAATTGGCAATTAGGAACCGAAGCGAGGCATTGTCGCATGGCAAACTTTGATTGGCCTCAACTCCTAGAATAGGAGCCAATTATTATTGAATTGCGATTGAACGGTACCAAGTTTTATTGTGGCACGGAACCCGGCGTCACTGGCAGGCCAGGGTTCAATGGGCCAATAATTAAAACCGCAATGGAGATGTACTCCTTCGTTCGAGACTTGGCTTTTTAATTAATTGAATTGTTCTAGCTTGAGTTGAGTCAGGTTTAGTTTAGATTGGTTATTGTATTTGAATTAATTTTGTTGGAGAGTTTCGACTTTCGATTAACTGAGGAAAGATTTTGTTTTTGACGTGATAACGTTTTATAAATTGGTGAACAACTGCCAGTTCAAGGCAGTGTGACGTCACACGTCGTTACTGGAACGCCTCATCGACCCCCGCCGCCCCCTCCACCGCCACCGCCGCCGCCCGCGCCTCCGCCCCCACCCCCCATGTATTCTGTCTCTGAGCCAACGATACTTTAATAGTTGACAAGGTAACTATAGCAACGTTTTATCGTTGCCATGGTTACCATCAATGTTTTCTTATGACGTTATCACGTAAAATTATCGTCCGTAAACAGACTTTACAGACAACCATTTTTTTATTTCGTATTTGGTTACTGAGAATATTAATCCGCTAGGAGAGCACTTGCATAATAATATCGTACAGTCTATTACTCTATACGAGTGTCAACTACTATCAACAACGCACAATTTATGGCAGAAGATTCACGGATTTTCTGCCCCAGAACTCACTGTAACCCCTAGCATAATTTGTGGCTAGCTGGAACCACCAGCAGATATTTCAAAGTCAAAATTATCAAAGATGTTTCGAAATTGAAGCAAAAAAAAATCCAAATTTCCAATGATTTATATTTTGTATGTTGACTTGATAACTACATCAATGTAAAAAAATGTCGGAATCTCATTGAAACTTTAAACTGAGTTAGTAAGAAGGTATGTGTCTTTGAAGCGCCCCCATAACAATTAGAAAATGACACAAGAAACTCATACCTCTGACTGAGGTTGGAGCAGTTATGCACGTATGAGTTTCTTATGACTTTGGGGCTACACCCCATCTTCCCTTAAATAAATTAGTTCAGAGAAGTTTAATAATTATCCTTTCTCCACCTCCAACGTTAAAAAAGAATACAGTAGCATTACCCTACAAACACAAACGGTAGGCGTGATAGAGGAATCTACTAACTATAATTAAACGTTATTGTGTACACGTGTTAAGATAAAATCTCTATACAATATAAATAATAGGACGGGCGCGGGGCGTCAGTCTGTCTGTACCGACATGATACGACGACGTATTCTAATTTATTTTATGTCGCTTTGTGGGTTTTTGAGCGAGAAATGTATACTTTATTTAATTTGTTTTTTTGCGGTGCGATTTGAAATTTGAAAAATCTTATAATAGTTGAACCACATTTAGGCTAATGTTATGCCGAAGATACATCGCAGAGCACACATCGCACATCAATGTCATCTCTATGTAAAACCAATGTATGGAACATCATTACACATATAGTTTATTAATAACGTGTTGATTAAAATTAGTAGTTAGTAAATTTACAGAGTATCTATGAAGTACCTATTTAAATTAAATTAGCAATATATTTGCATATAAAACATATTATTTGACTATATATCTAGATATAGTTGTAGTATATTGTAATTAAATAAATACATTACGAAAGATTCATATGTTCTCTGGGTCGTGATTGATCAAATCAAGGTCACCACGTCCCGTCTCCTTGCACCGCACTGCTTCGTATCTACTTGTGGGATAGCGATGTGCATGTGCAATGCATCTTCGGCGTAGTCGAACGCTAAGGCACTTTATAAGAAGAAGAAAAAGCTAAAGTCGGTCTTTAACGAAATTATTTTTTGTTACATTGTGTGAATTGAAATAAAATTGCCATTTGAAAAATAGTAAGCAACTTACTGCTAATAAAAGTCGATATTATTAAAAAATCTCTATTAGTCCATTGAAATGTTACATTTTTTTAGGCTTAGCGTGCATTTGCCAGAGGACGCAATTTTATTTTATATATATCAAGAGGGGGTTAGTCTAAGCTTAAATCCAAATTTTCCAAGCGAAAATCCAGAAAAAATTGAGTTATTATTTTTACTAAGCATACTGATTTCGTAGCACCATGGGAGTAGCCCAGGGTTTTCAATGATGTAAACTCAGGTAAAGACTACTCTCGGAGGGTCTAAAAAGTATAAAAGTGATTACATGCGCTTTTTCGATGTTTACCTTTTTGTGTTAATTTTCAAAAGAAAAAAAGTAAGCATATTTTAAAAATTATAAGTCTTATCAACATACTTTTAAGACAATTATTGTAGACAATTTAATAAAGAACATATCGGTCATAAACAGTTTTGTTATAGCTTTAACTGTTTTTATAATAAAATAAAAAAACTGTAAGGCTGATACAAAACAGAGTCGACGGGGCGTAAAAATCACTTTACAGCTTTTAAACTGTAAGTCCGATCTACATTCTTCTGAGGTAAATGTTGTAGTGAATTTGATGAAGATCATATTGCTCATTGGCAATTTGGTTATAGCTTTAACCAATTTCATAAAAAATGCGAAAAACTCTGAATTGGCACACAAAAGGGGGGGAAAGGGGAGAACCAATCGCCATACGACTTGTTTCTACTTGTATATCTTATTATCTATGTAAAAGCTACATGCATGTCAAGTTTCATGCTTTCAGCCAGATGGTACCGTATAAGAGCTTAGGGATCTGAGTAATGGATTTTCGCTCATAACTTTTTTATTTTTGGTTTAAGACTAAAAGTTACTTCATAAAAGTTGTAGATAATCTTATTTGCAACAAAAAATGTTAAGTAATATTTTTTGTGAGACCTATAGTTTGTCAGATAAACCATAAAAACCATTTAAATCCCTTTTTCCAAGATGGCGGCCGTGGGACAAGAGCTACAATCCCTCAAACTTGGATTTTAGCTTAGACTGACCCCCTCTTGATATCTAAAAAATAAAATTGCGTCCTCTGACAAATGCAACCCCAAATGTAACTTTTCAGTGGACTACATGCACAACATACCTACCTAATCAACAAAAGATTTTCCCATAAATAGACAACGAATTAGACGTCAATATCTACAAAACACAATCAATAACGAGAAACAGGACTCCCCATTTTCTCTGTAAAAAGAAAATAAGGACTTTTAAAACTCTAGAGGGATGAATACAATAGGTGTTTTTCATACTGGCAGCCCCAAGAAATGTTCGATAAGTGACAGCTAAGTAAAATTATGTGTTTACTTTTCTAGGATTTGGATTATTTATTGCAGTTAGTAGTTTTAAAAACGTTAGCCTGAGTCTGTAGTTTTGTTTGACAACTGAAGGATAAGATGGCTAATACAAGCTTTGATAGCCTGTAAGTATATCCTTGAACTAAAAAATTAAAGCTATAGATAACCATAAATGTTCTTCACTATCACTACATAGTATAAAATAAAGTCACTTTTCCCCGTCCCTATATCCCTATGTATGCTTAGATCTTTAAAACTACGCAACGGATTTTGATGCGGTTTTTTTTAATAGATAGAGTGATTCAAGAGGAAGGTTTTTAGATATAATATATGCATAATATAGCCGTGCGAAGCCGGGGCGGGTCGCTAGTCTACCTATAAAGAGCGATGTTCGTCTAGCTAGTGGTACATATCATCTAAATTTTCATTCCCAAGGTACTACCTGTCGTGGGTTCGAAACCCGACGGGGCGTACACCGTTGGATTTTTCTTACGGAAAAATTTAAGTCCGCTAATTAACATTGCCCTTATGGTGAAAGATGATATCGTGATGAAACCCACTGTTTAGTTAGCTCTAGAAGAGTGCTTTCCTCTGGACAGTCTACTAAAGTTGAGAGGATGATAAAGGTTCTGGTCAAGCCTACTCCATCTAACATTATTTTCTAGATGCGTGTTTTTACAAAATAATGTTATTCATAGTAATTATTTTCCAGGGTCATCGCGTATTTTTATTTCTCTTACCTCGACGTGTCTCCTCTGAGTCTCCTCACGACCATGACTATTGTAACATAGTCGAAACGTCGAGGTAAGAGAAATGAAAATAAAAATACGCAAAAAAATTCACTATGAATACAAATCGTGTGAGTTTAAAAGTTCAAAATAATGTTATTATTCGATTTCTAACTACGAAAAACTACATACCTACTTTTATAATTTGGCGGTCATTCAGTACAAGGGCCCTTAATATTAACTTAAGGGTCATAATATTATTTAAAAAAACGTTGAAATTGTTAACAGCAACTCATTGTCAATGCAATGGTCAAAAGTTAATTTCTCAAACAAAACAACTAGCCACACGTTTCCCGCCTTTTCTACTGTCAGAATTGAACGTGGCGACCTGACATGTCAACTGTCAAAGAGCACGTGGCAGCACGTGTATTTTAAACTGCTAAAATCAGATTTACGCTAAGGGCAAAGACATTTAGATTATAAAAGTGATCGAGAAAACATTTGCTTTGAGCAATAACTCTATTTAAAATTTGAATATTTATTTATAAATTTTTTTTAATGTCACTCAGAACCTGACTCTTTTCGTGATTTTAATGTTAGATAGCATTAGTTGCTTCTATTCCTCTCCTCTATTATTATACGTTGCTAGGTTTGAGTGGTGGCCGCACAAAAATAAAAGATTGATGCGTTCAATATTTATGCCAGTCTCCATACCTACTCTTATGTTACTACCCCATTGAAAATTTCAAGATGTTTCTCAATAACCGGCTCGACCAATTTGAATGAGATTTTATACAACCTTAGTTCAAAGTGTAGAAAAGGATATATTCCGATGTTTACTCTATTTTACTGTGGTTTAACCATCTTTGCTGAGGGCCTGTCTAAATTAAAGATTAAAGGCGCCGAGCATTGTGGGAAACCGAGATAATGTGGTTTTGTTAATTTTCCATTTAAAAGAGGGGATAGGGTTTTCCGAAAATGCATTTGTATGTTTTAAAAAAGTGAAATACTAACATTTAAGTCGTTTTTAGGGATCCGTACCAAAAGGGTAAAAACGGGTAAAACCCCATTACTATAAGATTTCACTGTCCGTCCGTCTGTCTGTCACCAGGCTGTATCTCATGAACCGTGATAGCTAGACAGTTGAAATTTTCACATAATATGTATTTCTGTTGCTACTTTAACAACAAATACTAAAAACAGAATATCTGGCAATTAACGTATGACGTATCATGGAATCCCTACAGCTGTAGTAATATTTCTACTATTTCCTTAGATTCTTATAATTATTGGAGAATTTCCTATAATTTCCTTTTAAATTCTATATAATTTCTTTCACGGTAACATTTGAAAATAATTCTAGTGAAGGTAATAATTAACAGCTAGGTATCTTACCTATTACCTCTACCTACCATTTAATATTCTTGTATTCATATTTGTGAGAACGGAGTCGTTGATGACGCATGTGATGTATTTTGGTCACAAATGATAGATAGATAATTTTAGGTATTTGTCCAGCACAGGGAGAAACAGAACACGATATCATTAAAGTTAAGTAACAGCTAGAATGATATATTATTTTTTAAAGTGCTAAGCCTGCACTGGGCTATCGGAAATTATTTTTAAGGAAAAATGCATCTTCAAAAATTGCGACTAAGACGAGACTCGAACTCGCATCCTTTGAATACCGTTCAAATGCGTTACCAATTCCGCCACTTAGTCAAGTACCGTCATAGTCGAACAGCTAGAATGTGGACCTGGAGGGCAGTTACATGTTCGTTCCCGTGGGGGTAGAAACTCTGGGAGCTTGGGGCCCCAGTGCCCATTTATTCTTTAGGGACCTGGCGGGGCGTCTTAATGTGGCATCAGGTGACCGGAGGGCTGGCGGCTTCTTCGCTCAAAGGGTGAGCCTGGCTATCCAGAGAGGGAATGCCGCCAGTCTCTTGGGGACGATGCCGCGTGGAGACGCTCTGGACGGGGTTTTTTATTTGTAATTATTTGTAATGTGTGCCTTTCTGTGTTTTTGTTTTTAATTTTTATTTGTGTAATTTAATTTCTTTTGTGTGGCTAGAATGTATAAGTTGCACAAATGGGGGCCTTATTGCTGAAAGCGATTTAATTTAGTGCCTTAGTTTAAAATAAAATTTGCTCATAATATTAAGTTAAAACAACAAAGTATTCAAAGACCTGTCTGGCACGTTGGGCTTACTTACACCCGCCTGCGACAGTAGGTTGCGGGTTTGATTGCCGCTTCTAAAGGATAGTTGCGGATATTTGTTTCTCGTCTGGGTATTTCTGTAAGTACAGAAGAAAAGTCTAATAAATATTCTTTATCCTATCTGGCCACCATAACACAATCCTAGTTGCTCAACTTGTGCCTTGATGGCGCTGTGTGCAACTTCTTGAGATCCTTCCTACTACGAATATATGTTACTAATATTGTAAATCCTAGATATGCTCTTTTGACCGCTCGATCCTCCTCCATTCTCTCGATGTGGCCAAGCCAGCGAAGTCGGGCCGATTTGGTCTCGCCGATGATATTAGGTTCAGCCACAAGCTCTTCCAACTCCACATTTTTCATTTTTTTGGGGAGACGGCCAGTTGGCAGACCTAGGTATCGCTGGATAGACCAAGTCCAACAAGACCTGCAAGCCCTTCATGCAGCCGAGTGGCAACAAGTGGCGCAGAATAGGGTGCAATGGCGGCTTTTGGTGTCGGAGGCCAAGATCCACTTCGGGTCGCTGAGCCAGCGTAAGTAAGTAAGTAAGTAGTAATATTGTAAATTCGAAAGTTTGTGTGTGTGTATGTTTGTTACCCCTTCACGCAAAAACTTCTGAACCGATTGCAATGAAACTCGGTATGTAGATAGCTAGAAACCTGAACTAACATATAGGATTTTTATCCCGATATTCCTACGGGAGTGGAACTTACGCGGGTTAAATAGCGGGACGTAGCTAGTATATATATAATACTAGCGACCCGTCCCGGCTTCGCACGGCTATATTATGCATGTATTATACATATAAACCTTCCTCTTGAATCACTCTATCTATTAAAAAAAAACGCATCAAAATCCGTTGCGTAGTTTTAAAGATTTAAGCATACATAGGGATATAGGGACAGAGAAAGCGACTTTGTTTTATACTATGTAGTGATTTAAGCAGTGAGATGTAACAGTGCTTGACATTTATCACTGTATTTAAGTCAAAATATAGTCAATATAGGCTTATGTGGGCCAAGATTTTTTGATTAATAAGTTTATTTTTTAGTTAAACTACATTCTATTATCAATAACAAGTATCCTCATATCAAGGTTCGTTAAAATCGATCCAGTAGTTTCAGAATCCATCTATTCTTATATTATAAAGTTGAAGAGTTTGTTTGTTTGTTTGAATGAGCTAATCTCAGGAACTACTGGTTCGAATTAAAAAAATCTTTTTGTGTTGGATAGTCCACTTATCGAGGAAGGCTATAGGCTACTTTTTATTTTGATATTCCCACGGGATCGGGATTTACTCGGGTTGAACCGCGCGGCGCAGCTAGTTAGTAATAATATTAGTGTATATCGATGCTTTGATAAGAAAAAGTCCAAACTGCCATTTTTTGTAAAGTTGAGATCACCTTCAGCTACTCATAAATGACACTTTCATTACGTCTCTCTATAGCTCCGTCTGTCTGTCTGTATTATTAGTCCCGATTCTGTTTTCAATACAAACAATCTGCATCCGACGGTGATTTTGTTTATTTTACATCGTTTTGTTATAAGTGGGGCAGGGGTGTCGGCTTGTATTGTAGTGTAGGTGGGTGATACAGGATGATTGGGTTTTATATTTTTAATATTGAATAGAAGTACACGGTTCGCTCTGGCAATGGTTCAAGAGTATTTTGACATAACGTCTAATGGGTACGAATCTTAATTTTGACATCATACGTCACCAATCGAGGTTCGGATTCAAAATCGGGGTGCAGGATTCGAATTACTTACGTATCTACATGTTAGAAGAATTAAATTAAATCCCTAATAGTACTAACAGAATCATATGAATAAATTGATTTTTGTGTAAATTTTATTAATGTTTAAATATTTATAATTATTAAGCCACCTGTAATTCGTAATAACTACCTCACAAAGACTGGTTTCTATGAGGCACTATAACAGAGACACATAATACTATCAGTTGCATACAAAATGTAGATTTAATCTGGTAAGTTCAGTATGCATTAGTCATAGAATAAACCTATTGAATAATATTGAGAGTATATATTTACTCTAAATATTATTTATTTATTATTATTATTTTTAGCCTATTCCGTCCCACTGCAGGGCAAAGGCCTCCCTCTCCTTCCGTTCCCTGTCTAGTGCCAGCTGGGTCCAGTCCCTACGATGCGAGTCCAACTCGTCCTGCCATCTCCTTCTGGGCCTACCGCGGGGGCGCCTGCTGTTTGGGAACCAGACTCTACTCTTTCGGACGTTCTCTCGGTTGTTGCTCTCGGGTCTAAATAATAATTCTTATATCTTGAATAACTTTATTTAGTAGAAACTTCTAGTGAAGAAAGGAAGTCCGGTACATTCTCCTCTAAATATCAAGATCTTCCCAAATAGGTAGACATAATTACAAAATAAAAATCTTATCTCTTTATTCATTGAAATTGGTTTTTTATTTCACAAAACTGTAGAACACCATGTATTATCCTGCAGTGCTTATTCTAAAACATAAATAGGTAGGCACCTATACCTACTGCCCACCTAACAGTAGAGGGTTGCCTTATTGTTTATGTTATTCCTTCGTATTTTATCAATACAAAAGACTCAGTTTGTTTATTTTATGCGAAATCACTACCCTACTGGCATTACTGGCAATGATATCTATCAACGCATATTTTATTTAAAAACATAAGGGCGCTGAAGTGCAAGAACTTGGCGATAATTACTTGGGAAATGTTGTAAAGCATTTCATACCTTACTTCTAAGTGTTTAAGTTTGAAATTGAGTTTTCAAAAATGATTTTAACAATTTAAAAGCTTGAAATTACTGTTTATAGTCGGTATCGAAATTGAGTGGTAGTGTCTATTTGTTATTTTAATAATTTTTATGAGGGCACCCTGTGTTTATTTTAACTACGTAATTTTTTGGTGAAAGTGAGATGGGTCTGTTTTGTTCTGTGCACTCGATATAAAATAATACTGTCCGATAAAAATGCGAAAATCAGCGTCACGTTCCGCCAAGCATGCGGTACGAGACAGTGTTCTGCAACTTCTTGTACTAAAGGATCAGAACTAATGCGGTTCAATCCGCGGTTATAAAAATAAAAAAGAGGAATGATTTATCATATTTTCTTTATTATGAAAATTATTTTTAAATCAGATTCTAAATAAATTTATACATCTACTTAAAGTCAATTTACAATCTGAATTACTTATGTTTTTATAACTGCATATTCTACGAGTACATACTGATATAGGAATTTACAAAAAATCTGCAAAATATTTTTTAAATATGGCAACATATAAATGCAAGGAATATGGCTATTTTTTGAAGGATAAAAATAATCTATAATACTAAAAAGTATAAATAAAAGTTAACCTTAGTGCCTGGTCTAACATTTTAGTTGCAAATGATTGAAATTTTCTAAATTTTCTTTAACATTTAAGTACCTACTTAGTTTTTAATTAATAAGTACATTATTTACAAAATTTAAACAAAGTCGTTGTTATATAGATTTAAATTTAAGCTTTTTACCTAAAGAACTATAAGTTGACTATACTGACAAAATTCCATTTTCTACTATGGGAAAAGATAGATTAGTTAGAAAATAATGATTTTGGATTATGTACAGTCACATTACCGATTAGCTGAACCCCACGTGACCCAGAGCTCATTCGCATATCTGTAAAAATAGAGTATTTTCCTATTTTGTTATTTTTTATATTGTATTCAGAATCAGGTAACAGTACTTTACAACCTTACAGATTTGCGAGTGAGCTCTGGGACACCTCCGGGGTTCAGGTAATTGGTAATGTGACTGTACAACAGGGAACACAATTGCATAAGTATACCATCACTAAGAAACGGTAAATTATATGATCTAAAAAATAAAGGGAACAAAAGTGATGTATTTTGGTCAGTATATGTATTACCTACTATACTTTTAAATTAAATTAAATTTTATTTCAGAATTAAATTTCTTAAGTACCTACATATTAAATAAACTGATACAAATACAAACTTTTGTTACTGTAAATTGAAGTAGATATGTACTTTTGAACTCTTTATTAAAGAAATACACACTCTATTTTAGTTACGGCGGTTGATGCAATTTTGTTCCTGGACAGTAAGTACTTAAGAATGTTTTTCCACATAGTGTTTGTGAATGTCTTTAAGATTTTCTTACACGGACTTTGTTGAATACAAAATTAAGTAAGGATTTACACGACAAATACCTTCTTTGATAAAAAAAAATGAATAATGTCAGTAATATTAACATTTATTAAGTACATTTCTTTAACCTTATGAGTAATTGAAATCAGCTGTGAATTTTCTGTTCAACGTTCGAAAAGTCTTAAGACTCAAAAATGTTACAAGATATTCAAAATTGGTTTCAATCACACCGTATTATGTATAGATATTTAAGATATGAATAGCTAAGCCTAAGATTTTAAATATAATTTCTATTTACATTGACTTAAATATTAACGAATATATTTTTATTACACCTACTAATTATTAGAAGGGAATCAAAAAGGAACTTTGGATTAAGTACGCAAAAAATATATTAAAAATGGGTCAATTATTGAAAAAAATAATCGTCTGCCTCAATTACCTCAATTAATGCGAAGTAAAAACGTTTTACTTTAAGAAAAAAATTAGAACTCTTTCGTTTTGATTGTTTAGCAGAAAATAAGAAATCAAAATAAATTGTTCTGTAACGATTAATTAGTAAAAATCGTCATGAATCGGAAACCTAAGTTTTCTTATTAGAAACAAAATATAGAGACTATTTCTCTACAAATAACAAATGCGACACACGGCCGCTAAAACGAACAACAAAAAGCCAACAACAGAATTATTCAGGTCAAAATATGACTGTTAACGGTCTCCGGAACTCCCCTCCCTGTGTCGCCTGCGCATATTGACCAGGATACTGTGGCATCAGGAGACTTGACGACCCTTGGTAGTATGATAAGGAAGGCGAAGGGTTCGACCCAGAGGAAGTTGAGCCCTCAGTCCTGTCTTGATTCTTAACTCCCATATCAGGGGATTCAGCTGGAGACCGAGGGGACAAGCTAGATGGCGCCGAGTTCACAGAATTTGATAGCCCTGCCATAGCCGCAGCCGAAGCCTCGCTATACATCTTAGAAATATCCATCGGGTATGACCGTTGCTGCTGCTGGTCCATGTACATGTAGGCTTTGGATAGAGCAGCGGAATCGAGGTAGCCTCGTGAAGGGTCAGGGTACATGCCGTAACTCCTGTACTTTTCGGCTTCGAGCGAGTATTTTGACATATCCATTGATGAGCCGACCTGTAACAACGGAAATGCTGTTAAAATCGAATATTTAGGTAATAACTTAAGGGGAAATGCTTCAAAAAACTGTTGGTATTATATCCCATCTTAGTATAAAGAGATTTATCTTATACGTTTATAGGCAGTTGTCAATATTTACAAATCAGCACATAAGATTTAATCTCTACGCATTCAAGAAACTACCTGTATCCAAGAATACTTCACAAATAACATAATTCACTGAAAATTAAATAAAATTTCAATGAGAATACCACAGCTTTCCATTTACTGCAATTGTTGCTTTATTGTCGAGGGATACGGCTTAAAGTCGTTTAAAAAGCATTGTTCGTTATATAGTATTGTATTTTCCACGGTCAGACGCACAAATCAAATCCAACAAAAGCATCGTATAAAGCTTCGAATTTTAATTTTTTTAATGAAGTGAGTTCTACACAATATTGTGAGGAAAATATCGTTTTTTGACGATACACACGGATTATCTGTTGCTGTAACTTAAGGGCTTATTGGCGCTATTTCACGGTAGTTTTAATAAAATGTCATAACGAAATTATAATTTTAAACGGAGACTCTTTTTGTATGAGACTTGGTATTGCGTTTTATTAGAACATTCTGAACGTTTTACGATCAAATTATTATTATTAAGATCTCAACCTGTCTGACAGTGTATAAGTTATATAGGTACCCACTAAAATATTTTCTTCAATAGAATTAGGTAGAATCAAATTTTTGACTGAAAAAGAGTTTGTGGTATCGGAAAAAGCCGGTCCCTTGTACTTTTCTAGAAACTAGAAGATTGATTGAAGACTCTTATGATTGATTTTAAAAACGTTTACACATCAACATTCCATGTTCGTAGGTAATAAATTTCAGTTACAAGGAAGGTCAAAACAGGAATTGTTATTTTTTTAAGACTATGTAATGTAATTTCATATAAATTATTCAATATTCAAACTGAATAGAAAATATAGACTTTGGCTTCGTTCAAGGTTCAGTTACCAACCTTATTAAATTTAGAATTTAAAAAACCCCGGACTTTTATTTTCCATAACTTTCAGACTGCTGAATCGATTTCGATTAAACATAGCTAAGAACACCCGCTTCAAACAAAAGAAACAAAATCAGTTCATCCGTTCGGGAGCTATGGTGCCACAGACAGACACATTGACAAGTCAAACTTATAACACCCCGTCGTTTTTGCGTCGGGGTTAAAAACGGGAATTCTTCCAATTTAAACACCTGTGTGTCTCGTCCTTTAACTTGTAACATACGATCGACCGCACCGTACAACTAGCACGCTAAATCAGGATTAGTAGGGACATCGCGCGGTTTAATGCCAACCGTTACGACTCTACACTATTTTATTACATCGCCAGTTGTAAAGGGGCTTTTTTTATACATTTTTTCTTTCGGTCGCGTGTAATATTTTTCCCGTATTCGAAATGTTTAGTAGCGTTTAGTAGCGAAAGGTGTGAGGTATGTAGTAAATTAATGGTTTAATAACGTAATTATGTGAGTTTTAAATGGGGTTTGATGGGTTTTTGGGTTGGGCGAGGTATTTTTACCTATAGAATTGTTTATTGAATAAAAATGTAGCCCATGTGTAAAAATGTTTTTGTCGGAAAACTTTCAAACGGAAACCTTTAGACAGAAAATATCTTGGAATTATTTTCAGATCCGTCAGGTGTAAAAATTACAACAATATATTTGTGTCGAGCGATAGTCGAAAAAATCAATAAGTACCTACTATAAAAAATACAGTATACGTCTGTAAATAAGATATCTGGGTCGCCAAGGTTATCGTTTATATTTTTTTCAGCCCCAAGGGAAATCACAGACCCTAACGGCGAACTTTCGAGAATGTATATTATAAATTAGGTTCAGGAAAACTTTATTTTTCTCACATCCCATTCTCCAAATTGGCTTCTTTTCGAAACTAGTTCCGATTGACTGAATTTAACGAACGTTTAAAGATAAGGTGCCTAAAAAGAAGGAAATAATAATATCTACCATCAGTATCTAATTTACTACCATCCCATTCCTCTTGTATTTTACTCATTAATAGCTATATCCCAACCGGAGATTGTCCTTCGCAGCATTTTATAGTACAGACAGGGATAATCAGCGTTTGGTCTTCAACAAATATTTTACCATTAAACAGATTATTTTTAAGGGCCTGTACGTGTTGACTTCGGCTCTACGAACGTCTATCAAAGGTCTGGGGCTTCATAGACTCGTGATATGTTACATATTATTATGTATCTATCTATGATAAACCTACTTATAAGGCTGGATATCAGTAAGTACGTAGGCAGGTATAGGTAGTTGTCGTGAATTACCTTTCCCTTAATTCAATACAAAGATAAATCATCCATCGACATAATCGAATACTAAAACTCACAATGGTTCGTTAGACGTTATGGACGCCCGCGAAAAACGCCCAATCACTATTTTTAATACAGCCACAGGTAAAACGTGTTAATATATAAACTTTTTTGAATGGTAGCTGATTATATTGTTCCTACCGAGTTAAGGGACCGATTCGACACGTTAATCGAAAAAAATGCGTTTTCATTCGATAGTTTGGAGGTCTATTAAGGTGGCACAATAGGTGTGATGGATCGGGATCTCGGGAACCTTTCGCTACTGAAACTCACCGGTAGAGTTAATTAAATGAACAATTTATATTTTGTTGTGATGGTAGCCCTTGTATTAAACGATAACATATTAAAGTAAATGTTTATCATTATTATCATCTCCTTATAAATACCTACTCCACAACGCTATCGATTTTTATAACAAAGACACAACGATTCATACCAGATAACCTTTTTATCAGAAGGCACAAATTTTTTGCTATTTCCACGTCTAGCACAGCCGCGAGATCCAAGTCCTTCCTACCCCACATTCTTACCACTCCAATAAAATACTGGCTGGGTAACTCAGATTGTTATGTTTTTGCGGATGCTTGTTGACATGCTTGAAAGCCTGTGAGAATGACAAATGAATGAATGAGAAATGAAACATCATCATCATATTAGCCACAGGACGTACCTTGCCTCTGTTAAAGACTTCCAGAGCTAACGGTCACATGCTCATTTCGTACAACGACTTCCCACGACTTTCATAAAGTAGTCCGTCCATCTAATTTAGTTTAGTTTTACGGGCCTTACTAGCCTCTTTATTTGGGCCATTCCGTCCCTCTAATTAGACATCTCCGAAAAAGAAACGTGCCTATAAATAATTGTTGCTACCTATTTTCTTGGTTATGACCATTATAATTAAATAAAAAGGTTCAAATAGCTTATTCAATTCAAACCCACTGAAAAGAGCTTTTAACATTACATAACAAAGTTTCAAAAAACTTTATGATGTTATTTAATTAAGTGCTTTCAATCGACGACAATAGAACAAGAACAAACTGCCATTATTCAATTCAAAACGTAACCTCCAAACGATACAACAGTTCTATTCACAAATATATCATCAAAATAATGAAGTTACTATATTTCGAAAATCTTAATGCAATTAATCTTAGACAGCGAAAGTAATACAAGATGATGGCCCTTTTGTTTGGATACTCAATTCAATTAACCAATTGTGTTCGTATATTGAGTGAACATCACAATTCGCTATTCAGAAGTCGTTTCATATAACCATAATCAGCCATTTTATTGAACATTCAAATTCTATAGACGTAAAAATAGCCGTCTTATTATTTGATACGTCAATAAACTGCTAATTTCGGTCAATGACAAAATATTTTGTAACATAAAGTTATTATTTATTATTAATAATAAAGCCTGATTTGTGATTGAATCTGACATTTTGTGATGATCCAATTTAACAGCTCAATATCGTTAGCCAAAATAGTTTTTAAAACCTGATCAGTTTGAACTAAATGTTATTATTAAAGTAGATTAAAGTAAGCATAAAAAGTCGATTAGAAACACCCTACAACACTTAAAAATCCGTTCACACCGCACCCAAAACATTAAGTAAACATTAATCCGTGTATTTGTCAAATAAATTGATTTATAAACTCCCTATTTCCTTGATTCAATAAAGCAGAAACAAAATCCACTAATACGGCCCCTTGAGGGGTCTAAACACGGCCCTATCGTGTTTAACGCATCTACGTCACATCCACAAGATTAAATGTCAAACGAGAGCGCGGGAAAAGATGGAGGAGTTTTTAAATAGGAGGGAGAGAGGGCGCGAGAGAGCGCGGTGATCGCGAGATAATTGTTCGCGCTATTACGAGTTGTGTTTTAATCGGTTCGTTTATTTAAAGAGCCGTGTGTAAGTAGAGTAGGTACTAATACTAATAGTTACTTTTAATGCAACTGTAACACTATTCAGAAACCGGCAATGTTTTTATTTTAAGTTTCAGTTATTGGACACTATTTTAAAGGACATTGCTAATAATTGTATCTGTTGCCGCACGATTGCGCCGTATATAGGTATTTGCATTGAGAACATATAGACAAAAAATCTGCTAAAATAGCTAATTAACCCAAAAACCCATTAAATGTAGGTGTCTTTTAGTAATTAAACGCATTTTCTTTGCCATTTCGAAGCATAATTACGTTTTAAATACTCAGTCGTAGAATTATGTTTTCGGGTAGTATTTTTGACACTGTAATTTTAAGAAAGATTTTTAAAGTACCTGCCCAAATATTTTATTAGAGATATAATTTTTTTAGACGATATCGTTAAACAATTTTTAACACCTTATTTTACGCTTAATTTGCGAGCGGTAACACGATTTTGCGGCAAATCAAAAAATATGGCGCCTAGTCAGCAAAATTTCAGTTTTATTTAGCAGCATATTAGATTTTGATGGTAAGATTCGGTAATTTTATGCTTGTTATTAAATTTGAAGTAATTTTATGGCCCAACTGGGGTTATAAGATTTGATACATTAATAAATAAAAGTTAGTGATGGTATCATCATTAAACAGGTAGATTCTCCTCCATTACCAATATTGTTAAGTATTTCTTAATTATTTTGGCGTAATAATTTCTTTGGCGTAATAAAGCCTTTGGCCCATAGATCATAGTTCTTAATTGGAAAGTAAAAAAATCGTTAAAAATGGAAAGTAAAGTCTCAGTTTGGGGTGAACTACAATTTGAGTTTTCGTCTTACCTGAGCATTAGGCGTAAGCGCAGCTGATATAGCATTCTGCTGTGCGGCCGCAGCAGCTGCAGCTGCCATGCTGGCTCCAAGAGGGCCGTACGCTGCGCCGTAGTAGCCTCCCATAGCTTGACCCATGCTGCCTCCTGCCATACCTGGGGGAAATAGAACTTGGTGTTAAAACTTAAACGAAAACAAGACTAGGTAGAAGTAGGGGTGAGTGGGTTCTGCAACCGTTTGTAAACCTTTTTTTGTGTGTTGACAAATGATAAGACGGCGTTAGACCACTATCACAGCTGATGCTAAGCGACGATACGGTCTAAGATCTTGCACATTTTCCAAGAAATTTTACTCGTGATTTATAGATCCCCAAATTATACACGCCAGTAAAGGCAGACGCAGGGTCAGGCGAACAGATTAAGTTATGCAAAACGGGCTGATTAAATAAAATTTTAAAGCCAAAGATTTCGCGATATTGATTTTTTTAGACAAGGCGCTAAAAGCTGTTTTTCGCTCGTTTAACGGTTTGTTATTTTAGCTTCACTTATACAACTAATGATTTTTTGCTACTCGTCTTTGTTCTCCTTTCTCTTGCCAATCCTATTCCCTATCTTTCCAGACTTACATTCTTTGGAAATATGATGAGAAAAGTATGGATACTACAAAGAGCCTCTAACAAAAAGGTCTAACAAGAGTCATTCTATTTAAAAAAAAAAATGGTTGTCTGTAAAGTCTGTTTCCGGACGATAATTTTACGTGATAACGTCATAAGAAAACATTGATGGTAACCATGGCAACGATAAAACGTTGCTGTAGTTACCTTGTCAACTATCAAAGTATCGTTGGCTCAGAGACAGAATACATGAGGGGGCGGGGGCGGCGGGGGTCGATGAGGCGTTCCAGTAACGACGTGTGACGTCACACTTTTTTGAACTTGCAGGTGTTCACCAATTTATAAAACGTTATCACGTCAAAATGCGCAGTTTCAGTTAATTAGGATCTTTTCTCATAATTGAGCTAAGAAACATAACCCGAAATTAATTTACACTAACAGAGAATGTCTCACCCTCACCAAAACAATAACAAACATCTAAATCAAACCCCGAAACCCTTAACTAAGGCGTATTTAATAAACCAAGAAGCTGACCGGTTAATAACTCTCGAGGGCCGAGCATTCGAGCACAATGATATAATTAATAGGTGCTCCAGTCTGGTGTTATGGCCGTTTTGTCCGAACGGACTGAACTGGGCCGAGTAACTGTCCATTGCCACTTGCTAAGTGTGAATTGGGATTTAGTTCCGAAGGTTAAGGGGAATTTGCGGGTTCATTAGAGTAAATATTGAGAGATGTTTGAATTGTTTGATTGTAAATTTAACGTAGTACTCGTATTCAAAAATACTAATATTATCAAAAAAAAAAGGTATTTGGATTATTGTTTATTTCGGTTTTCTTACGGACCTATTATGTTGAATTGTGATGTGACATAGAAACTTAGGGAGTAACATAAGCCACTCTTATCCCGAATTTCTCACGAATTAGGACTTAAGCGAGTAAAACTCTGATGCGCTGCTAGTTACTTTCTTTCAGCAGCTGTACTAGCTAAACAATAATGATTACTTTTAAATATATTATGAGCTCGCTGAGCAGTCTTTACCTTACCTCACAGGGTAAATTAAAATAAGTTATCATTTTTTTAACCAGAGACAACGGTGGCTATAAAACTCGCCATCTATCTATCCGGAACGGGCTTAGAATAAAAACCTTATTCTGGATTCTCGCATGTTATTCCGATTATATTAATTTGATTCTCAATTGACACTCGATTTAAGCATTGTCACTTCAGGAAACCATAATAAACCTACCAAATTAGACTGTCAATCCAACCTAGACTCTCCTCATGCTATCATAATCGAACGCACTTCACGTTTTCGCACGGGAAATATTAAAAAATGGAATTTAAATAAAAATAAATATGAGACACCCTCATTGTGGTGACGTCACTCGAATACTACAATATATTGAGGACCTCAACTTGCCCAAGCATCGATGCAAGAACAGATTCTATCCCTCCAAAGTTATGATTGAAAATCGGTTGGAAAACAATTTTCGCGCTTTTAAAATATGATGAGTTTCGAAAGGGACGATCAAGATGTTTTTTTATTATATTTTATAATTAAATTCACTGTCATCTCTTGTGGGTATTACGGAGTTTGTTTGGTATTGGCGTTTGATGGAAATTTCTCCTTCGATTTTTATTAAATTGTCAGCTTTTTTCTTTTTTGTTGACATGTTGGGGGTACAGTGTGACCGGTTATTTGAAGAAGGAATATAGGTTCTGGATAACGAGGTAGATGTGCAAAGATGAAAACAATTTTCGTCTTTTAATTGATGTGATACAAATAGCAACAAAATTACACAATTTTTACCCGGCTACGGCAAAGCCGTAAAGGAATGGTTATGTTTTAACCCATTTGTATGTGGGTGGGTATATCTAACTACTTGTTTACTACTATCAAATATTTTGATACAAGCGTGTAGGTGGTTGAACTATCAACATTACTTCGGTAACACGAGCAAATAAACAATAACCAGTAAATCAATTGTAAAGGCTCACTGACCTATTTACATAAAGGTAAAGATTGTAACTTTAGTCAATTTAACTATAAGTTCATCTACGAGTTAAATAAACTAAACTATAGACTTTATATCGACTAATATCGGATTAGTACAACCCTTAGAGTATGTACTTGCACCTAAGTAGTTATAGAGAGCTCATGGCGCTCATCCATCACCCGCTGTTAGATTTTCGTATTTTCTTTAAATTATCTATCACCCATAAAATATCATATTATCCATATAATTATACTTCCTATCATACATCTCCGTAAAATGTTATGATTGAATTCATGAAGTATGATAAAGGTTTTTAAATCTAACCTAAACGCCCAACACCAGCGCCAACAAATTTTTAATTCATGCTATTCAGGGCGCTGTAATGCGTTAGATATTTAGACATGTTATTGTTTTAAATGTAGTAGGCTTGCCTAGCACCTATACAACCCTCTCAGTTTGGTCGACTGTGTCTAGAGGAAATAACTCGTAAGAGAAATGTTAGTAAACACTTTAACTATTCAATGGAAGGATCAAAGCATACAAAGCGTCACAGAATTAAAGGTTTATACTTCGTTGAAAGCTCTCTAGATGTTATCCATTCTCTATGGTACCTTAATTATTCCCTTCAAATGTGAACTTTGTCGTTCGCAAAACTTATAGTCTGAAGTAAACGTGGGTTCCTCATAAATAAACCATGACCTAACCCAACTTGGAAAGAACCCACACAAATGTCGTTACCTATTAACAGTTCAATAGCCGTAATACAAAAACGTTAATTAAACGAAGGGTTAAACCCACTCCGAACCCTTATAACATCAAAAGTGTTTGCTAAATTAATTTGGTCTGAAAGAAGTTTCAGTGTTTTTTGTTTCTTTTAGATTCTGGTATGTATTTTGCGAAAGCTTTTGTGACTAAATTATCGAAAGTATTAACTACTAAACTCGTATAAGTGGGTAGCTACATCCAAGCAAACTTTATCAAAACATAACAATTATTTTTAAAATAGTAAACCAATTAGAAGTTTGTCTAGGTATACAAAGTGTTTCATCGTGCGAAAGAGGAACTTTTTAGGAGAGGAACTTCTTCGTACCTTAATCCATGGATGTGACTTTAATTGCTCCATTTCAAATAATACCTTCAAATATTTGTAAAATTGACCTATGTGAGCGTGATCACATAAAAAAAACCCCATGAGTTTCTTGTGCCTTCTTCTCATTGGTGGGCGCGTTCCGAAGGCACACATCCTTACTTAGTTTTTAAGACTATTTCAAGTGATCATGTGTATACCTATACATAAGCATCGAAAGAAATAAAGAAATTTGACTTTGACTTAGAACTTGTAGACGACTAGACTGATAACTTTTGTTCTACTACATTTGAAAATTTAAACCATATTGTTTCAAAGGTTATTTTACTCGAAAATCAGCTGTTGCTCTGAGTAGAGGTCATTGACCTAACTCTATAATAAACTAGCTGCAAGCCATGGGTTCACCCGAGTAATATTTTTCTACGCAATTTTCTAATTTTTTTCTTTAGAAACTTCTCCTGACAATAACAGACAATAAAAAAAGAATTAGCGAAATCAGTTCAGCTGTTCTCGAGATTTGCGCCTAGTAACACATTCAGGATTCATTTATTTATTAAAAAAATGATGTCTGTTCTACCTGTGTATTCTAGTCTTTACTAATCTAACTCGAACTCTTTACTTGCAATTATTCTAGGCTTTGTTTGTTATTTTTTGCTTAGAATGTTTCATTAAGCGCAAAATATGAGAACGTTTGTAACTTCTATACAAATTTTCAAAGTTTTCCAAAGCCTTTCAGTCAAGTTCTGATTGACTTTTTATGTTGTTATTTCCTGGTTTTATATTTGAAGCCGTCTGAACAGTTAGTTTTAAAATGCTGATTAGACTCTGCCTATTATTTGTACTTGTAAGCGGGCTGTTGTCTGCAAGAAATAAATGTTTGGTTGTGAATAAAAGTTGCCTTTGGAGGATCTCTATACCAAAATAAATCAAAATCGGTTCAGGCGTGAAAACGTAACAGACAGACAAACCAAATAACAAATATTGCAGGACATTCCAAACTTCGCCATCTAGCTCCAAGCTAAGCTTGTGTTATGGGGAACGGATATACTACTTATACATATACTTTTCTTTTGTAAATATGTATATACTTATAATACAAGAAATCACCAGACCACAAACAAATATCTAATCATAAATACTGAGGCGGGAATCGAACCCGCAACCCTGTGTTTTGCAGTCCGACATGGTGACCAATGTGCCAACTGGGTCGTCGTCAGACAGATAGAGTTACTTTTGCATTTATATAATATTATTAGTAGGGATGTATCCAAACCATGCCCTATGAATATAAGACCTACTCAAACTTATTTTTCCTGACAGCAAGGAAAGGATGATGTTTTTGTTTGTTTGTAATATTCTTTACTAGCGACCCGCCCCGGATTCGCACGGCTATATTATGCATGTATTATACATATAAATCTTCCTCTTGAATCACTCTATCTATTAAAAAAAACCACATCAAAATCCGTTGCGTAGTTTTAAAGATCTAAGCATACAAAGGGAAATAGGGACGGCGAAAAGTGACTTTATTTTATACTATGTAGTGATTCCCTCATATCTCCCAAACCACTCAATGGATTCCTTTAATTAAGGTATCGTTACATTTGTCTCATTAGTCCAAATGATCTTAGACAGGTGACAAAAAAACGGGGGCTGCTAAATTTCCTTGTTTAAGGTATAAAAAACTTCATTTTTTATGAAAACGCAATACCAACAAAGCGGTGATTTCACACACCATTCCTCTCACCGAACAATATTCGTCCATTTTTCCTTTGATAATGACCATCTTCCTCCCAACGCGATATATTAATATGTACGTAGAATCCTCTTTGTCCGGAGAAAAGGTCCGACAAGGGACGAATGGAATTCGCGAGGTTTTTGTACAAAGACTGCTTTTTCTGAATGTGTTAAATTTTACGGAATAATGTTTCTGGGAGTGAAGGTTTTTTTTTGTGTAAATTATTAAAATGGGATTTTGTTTTTTTTTATTTTTGTAACCTAACTCAGACTTTGTTGGTTTTTTTATGCGACGAGCGTTTAGAACAAGGTTTTTTGTAAAATATATGGGATTTAACTAATATGGACAATTTCAGTACCTACTAAAGCAAAAAATACTGGTAAATATTCCGTTTTTAAATAACTTCAGTAGGATTTCTGTAGTCTATATTTTGGACCAGAGAAATAATATAAGTCTATAGGTATCAGTACCTATAGATAGTCTATAGGAGAAATACCTATAGACTATCTATAGGTCTATAGGTATTTCTCTGGAGACAGTCGACTAAGCTGAGAGGGTTCATCTAATATACATCTCAGGCATTACGCTTAACCGCCCGCCCTCAATAGCATAGATTAAACCTTGAAGATGTAAAGACCTACACTACTATTATAAAGCTAAAGAGTTTGTTTGTTTAATTGAACGAAATTATTTTTGTGTTGAAGAAGGGTTTGAGCTACTTTTTATTTTAAAATTCTTACGCAAGTGAAACCGCGGTGCGCAGCTGGTACGATTTATATATTTTTTTAATTTAGGTTTCTAGTTTCACTGCAATCACTATCTCCTAGCCTGCGCTGTCTAGACTCCTCCATTATGTACGCCTATCTTTCAGTTACAAAATTACACTTTCAACACTAAATCACGTGAATAAACACCCCACAGCATAGAGATAAATTACTTATACTGCCGTGTAGTGTAGAGAGTAACATCGGAGCATTACTTATTAAAAACTGACGTGATATTAAACGTCTAAGAGGTATGAACCTCTTCATAGTTTAGCTATGTCTAGCTAGCCTGTTTAGCTAGTCTAACTATAAAGAGGTTTATGCCTCTTCATAGTTAGACGTTTTGCTACATGGGCGATTAGCTAACTAGGCAGATTGCTCAGTAGACTTTTCGCTTTGTTTGACGTTTTGCTTATTAGACTTTCTGATCGGGAGGCTTTTATAAGCAAAGACTTAGTGTTGGCTTTGTCTGTACTTAGATGTATTGTGTAAGTGAGTAGTTAGTTGTGTTTGTAAAGATAATTGTTTTGATGTTCTATGTAATGTAAAAGTATTTTATCTCTACGGCACATATCAATCGAGATTGAGAACCAAGACAAACGTGATTTGCACAAACGTAACTAATCTATCAATTTAAGCATGGTTAGTTAGGTACGTCCGTTTTTAGACAAGGATAATCTGTTTGTATGATTTGGCGAAAATTTCCCCTGTCATTTATAAAGGATGTGGAGAAATAGCTAATGATTGTTGGGAAACGCTCGATGGAGTTTCAAATTCGTCGATCTTTCTACTATAAAATACGTTTTATTACTTAAGTAGGAATTTCAATAATGCAGTGAAAATGTATTAATGGCAGTATCTCGTTGATTATTATGGAAAATATGATAAATATAACTAAACAAAGCGACAAGTCATTTCCCATCGTCATAAACCAAAATTATTCCCGCGCCGCACGTCCGCTCTCCCCGACGGCTCGCGACCAACTGTCATGTAAATGATGTCACGTGACCGGAAGCAGTTTGGCGGGGGGTGGGGCTTCCGGCAGCGCACGCGATTGGATACTTCCGGTGCGTAACAAACTGCTGGTATATAATATGCTAATCGTGAATAAGCATTTTATTGGATTAATGTATGGATTAAGGGTGTTTTCGTATTTTGTCATTGTCGATTTAGTATGGATTAAGTGGATGATATACTACCATTATTAAAATTATTCCACAAAAACATATAATGAAAGTTCTATTAAGAGAAAAGTTACGCAAAAGTGACTTTTCCCCTAACAGTAGGTACAAAATAAATCACTTGTATCTAAGTAGTAAACTTCGACATTTAATTTTCTATTCAGGGAAATGTTTCCCGAATGCGCGCAAATTGAAACAGTTTTTCAGTTTTTTGTGAAAAATGATGAAGTTTTTAATCTTAATCTCCAAGAAATCTCCAAAACATAATTTTTAATTAATTACTATTAAGTATTCACTCATTCATTTATTTTTCTTAAATTTAGATTTTTACAAAAACAAACTGAATACAAAATATATACATCACTATAAAAACTTATAAAAAAATTCCATCTAAGCACTTACATACTAGGTACCTAAATAAAATTAAATTTACAAGTCTTAACAATAACGTATAAATTTTGTATATAAAACAGTAAATTATTATAAAAACCTAAACCTAGAAGACCGTCGGCAGCGAAGCAAGGCCCAGGCTACCGATGGTTAGGGCTGCAAAGACAGAAACCTTCTTACGATACGTGCCGTATCCGGTCGACTGCCTTTTGAATCTGACCCTTGACCCAACCATCCAGCGAGAGCCTCTTCAGGTGTTGATCAAGGCTCTTCGCTATCAGTCCGTTTGCCGATACAACTATCGGAACAATACTCGTCGAATCAACGTCCCACATGGCGGTAATCTCGTGGGCCAAGTCCAAGTACTTAGTTTCTTTGTCCTTTTCGGCCTTTACGAGATTAATGTCATGTGGAACGGTTATATCGACGAGTATTGCCCTTCGCTCCGACCGGTCTACTATCACGATATCAGGCTAATTGGCGACAATAGTCCTGTCCGTGATGATAGACCGGTCCCAGTAGAGCTTGGCACGGCCGTTTTCTAGAACTGGCGCGGGTGCATATTGATAGTATGGCACCTCTTGGTCCACGAGTCCATATTTAAGAGCAAGTTGCTGGTGGATGATCCTAGCTACTAGGTTATGTCTGTGCAAATACTCACCATTGGCAAGATGAGAACAACCGGAAATAATATGCCTGAGTGACTCCCCGGGACGGTGGCATGCCCGACAAATATCGACCGTACCGTCCTTCAGGATATATTTCCGATAGTTGTTCGTCATTATTACCTCGTCGGCAATTGCACAAGCAAAACCTTCGGTTTCCCCAAAGAGGTCACCGAAACGTAGCCAGTACACCGAAGCGAGGAAGTCTACATCGGGATCTGTAAAAGCCCGATAAAACCTCCCGTGCAGCTCCTTGCTCTCCCATATGTCCTTGCGGTCCTCGACGCTGAGTATCGAGGGTTTACGCCAATTCTCTTTTGCCAAGGAGAGCGGAGTAAGGTTATTATCCACAGCTACCACATCACAATGCATCCCACTCGGCAATTGCACAAGCAAAACCTTCGGTTTCCCCAAAGAGGTCACCGAAACGTAGCCAGTACACCGAAGCGAGGAAGTCTACATCGGGATCTGTAAAAGCCCGATAAAACCTCCCGTGCAGCTCCTTGCTCTCCCATATGTCCTTGCGGTCCTCGACGCTGAGTATCGAGGGTTTACGCCAATTCTCTTTTGCCAAGGAGAGCGGAGTAAGGTTATTATCCACAGCTACCACATCACAATGCATCCCACTCTCGGATCCGAGAAAAACAACGTTTGCCGGGACAGCTAGTTATGATATAGAATTCTTACATACCATCGGATGTTGTCTGTGGTGTGTGTCGCGACCCTATTGACTTTACATATAGGGATATAGGGACAGAGAAAGCGACTTTGTTTTATACTATGGCTGCACACTTCCCGATTGTGTAGGGTCTTAGCATTTAAAAAGCCTCGACCACCACTATTAAGTATTATTATTACTTATTGTAATTTCATATTGAATAAATACACTAATAATAAATCGATTAAAATTATAATTAATTACTTATTGCTCAATAATTTAGTGATTTGCTTTGAATAAAAAGAGTCGCAACCTACAGGAAACGTTACATTTCGACTTCTAACTGTGTTATTTTTATTTGGCGCGCATTCGGGTAGCGTTCGTCTTAACAATTGAACAAGAGTAACATGCTACATTTTACGTCAATTAAAATTATTAATAACACAAAAACAATAAAATGAAAAACACGCTGAAACTATAACAATAATATAATATGAAAACGTAAATTGTCTGAAAATTGTTCTATTGTTACCTATAATGAAATTTGCATAACAATCAACGGAGTTAGTTGAAGTAGGCTAAAAACTTTTACATCGCCCGATGTCTCGCCGACTAACGACTATCTAATTTCCAATTCAAACAAATAAAATCACATTTGTAGTATGATTTCGCGGAATTGATTTTTATTTTGATTTTAATTTACGATCAATTTTTATTTTTGGAATTTTATACCTATAAATAATATCACCTTGGTAGTCCCAATCTCGTGGAAATGTAAGGATAAAAAGTAGTCTATGTTTCGCAAATTTTCATCGAAATCGGTCCAGCAATTTCAGAGCCCAAACATAAATCTTAAAGGTTTTAAAGTTCACTAAGTTAGCCATCAGATGTCGGTCTGGGGACTATTAATCGGCCGATAGAAAACTCCATAATCCGTCCCAAGTAACTTTATACCTCGTTATTGTATAAAGCCGTTGTTAAACAATGAACTAATTTATGAAACACATTATTTTTTACAATTGTAAAGTTTTAAGCAGTTGTTTAAATATTCGTATAGGTAAATGTTTGGTTAGATAGAACTATTTCCAGTTGATTTCGTCATAAATGTACCTAGTTTTAAGACGTACTCTCTCTCTATAGTCGGCCCCTCATGACTGAGGATCGTGGTCATCATCGGGAAGTCTGCATTTGGATCGGATGATCTGTCTCCAACGGCTTCTATTCATCGCATCTCTCTCAATATTATGGAACTTGACGGCTGATGAGTCCTTAATCTGATCCGTCCATCTGGTTGGGGATCGGCCTCGAGAGCGTTTTCCATCTGTGTACTACATGAGTGTAAAAACCACAACCCTAATCGATCGTCTTTTGTTTTTTTTTTATCGTCATTTGTTTATGTTTTCCTTGGACTAGGGGATTTAACGCAAGAATACATTATTCTAATTTATAAGAACGGCATGATACTGATAGTAGTTGATATTAGAATCGTGGGCCTCCTCCACAAAAATGTGTGCGCGATGACTGTGGGCCTAAGCCGCGAATCCTAAAAACCACAATCTTAATCCTAACTACTATTTAACAATAATTTATTCATATAGATTAAAATTTAACATAAAACAAACTTCAATTACAAAAATAAAATAATATAAAATAAATAAAATAAAAACATACATAAACATCACAAATAAAAAATACCGTCCAGAGCGTCTCCACTACAACTACTACTATTACTATTACACAACTACTATTTTAAATACAAAATAAATACAATATTTCGTTTGTTTGTGTGCTTCAAAACGACTAAACTGATTTGGATAAAAATCGGCATAGTGATAGTTCAAGGGATGGAGACATAGGATACTTTTCCCGGAATTCCCGCGGGATTAGGACTTACACGGGTAAACCGCAGGGTGCAGTGGGAACACTTTTTCTTATTTCTTTTACCCGACTGCAAGGAAAGGGTTGTGTTTTTCGCGTTTATCTTTGTATGTTTGTAATATTCTATAATCTTATTTATTCTTTTTTTTTATTTTATTTGTTTTAATTATTTTTATTTTATGGTAATTTAGGTATTAATAATTGTAATTTGTATGTAAAAGGAAATATTTATTGATTATTATAAATGTTTTTAATTTATTTTTTCAACTAGTTTTTATACCAATAAATGTCGCTAACGAACCTAATTGGTAAGTACCTAAGTACTAATATTATAAAGAGGAAATATTTTTTTGCTTTTTTTAGGTTTCGTACCTACCTACCTCAAAAGGTAAAAAGCAACTATTATAAGATCACTTTTTTGTTTGTCTGTCAGTCTGTCTGTCTGTAGGCTCTCAAACTACTGGACCGATTTTGATGAAACTTGGTATGAAGAGGATACATTGATTCATTGGGAGTGATGGAATAATTTTAATTATTTTATTAGAATTTTGTTAGAACTAGTTAAATAATGGACAATTAAATTATTTTATCCACAAGCAACTTTGTCCTATTCTTGGCCATAGATCAACCGTCAATTCAAAACTAACTGAAAAAAAATTGATTTCAAATTAGACTTAATAAAATGCTATATTTAAAATTCATAGACCTTCAGATACGAGTTAATTCATTATAATAGTTTTTTCTATTGTATTTAATTTTCAGTTTCTATGGAGATTAAAAAAAATGTAGATAAATGCTCGAAACAAGAACTTGTTTCACTTCATTACGATAGATGTTTTAATTAAAAACATGCTATTATCTTATTATTTTAGTTTCTATTGTGTCTCAAAATGTAAGGCCAATAGATATATTTGCATAAATTACTAATGATAAGCATAAGAATTTATTTAATTAACACTAATGAAATTAACTTTGGCGCAAACTTCTTTTCAGTACTGGAGGCTTAAAGAGAAAATGTTTGACCCCATGGGTGCCTATTAAGGTTTAGTTAGTATGTCCAGTATGTTTAATTTTAAAGTTGTTCCTAAGGCTTCAGGTGACCAAAGGGCTGCCTGCTACTTGGGCCAACGGATCGGCATTGCCATCCAAAGAGGCTGCATTAGCCAACCTTAAGCACTCTGAAACTTATTTAAATTTTTTTGAATAATATTTTTTGTTAGGTAGGTACGTATATGATTTTAGTATCTACCTAAGGAAGTATTTTAATCGTATTATTTGACTTGTATATTTGCAATTCCAAATAGAAAGTTGCATCCCATTAATCACTGAACTTTTATCAATCTAAAATGTGCTTCTAGCTTAGTTTTACTGTTCCATTTTTGTTTTATATCAATTTTCTTCGTTGATTTAAGAATAACAAACATAATATTAATAACAATAAGGCCATTGTCTGTTTTCTTATTAACACACACTTGTGTAAACTGTAGCGTTATTGGAGTTATTTATCATTTATACCTATCCACATACGTGCATGAAAGCATTGCCGGAAAAGTTAGGTACCACGTTGGAATTGAACAAAATATTTTGTTTCAGACAACTATTGACTTGATAGAGTTTTTTAGATAGATAAACACTTGAATGCACCATAAAAACAAAACTGATTACCTACATAATACTAAAACAGGAGACCTAATAATTTAGAAAAAAGATCGTGAGTGGCATAAAGTGCGGCCCATTTTAAAGTTTTTTGTGTCTCTAAAAGTTGAAAAAATAGACGGTCTTGTTACCAAAATTTTTGTATACTGTCGAAGTGCCGATGAAATACTAGTTAGGTAGTATGTTTCTTAATAATGGTGTTTATATCTTATCTATATTCAGGGCGCTAATAGAACCTATACCTCCTCAGCTTAGTCGATTTTCAAAGGAAAGAACTCTTAAATACGCCTGGAACAAAATAAGCCGCGGTGTGTCATCACCGTGTTTACATTCGCCGTAAGAACAATGTAATAAATGTCCCTATTGGCACAATTTCTCTCCTCATTAAGCACCACCTTAACATACCAATAATTGGCACAGAAAACCACAGACTAATCAACCCATCTTAAGGTCAATCGGCCAAATTACAGTTCGGCCAGAAAATTGGGTGGATCGACGCGTGTGTGTACCCTTAATACATAGGTATAGTCAGCAGAAAAAATGGAACGGGAGATTTCAATTGACAAATTCGATCAACTAACTATGATAAAATCTAAAAGAAATTGACTAAACTTAGTTATTTTTTAAGTTAGTACAAAATAGGTGAGTTTGCCATCTAATGTTCGGATTTCCGCTAGATTTTTCCTTTAAATTCTTTTTTTTACATACAATAGTTTGTATTAGATGCGTCACATCAGCCTGATGGTAGATGACGATGCGGTCTTCGATGAAACACGCTTTACTTGAAGATACCTGTTCACCTGCGACTTGAAAACCACCAAATCGTAAACGTCAGGAAAGACGTTACAGACGCAGGCAACTGCGTCTGCATCTTTTTTCATGCTTATCTGTTAGCTTATTTCGTCACTCCTGCCTGCACTACTGTCCCGGGTACTATTGAACGGCTGTTTTATTTATACTCACATTAATATAACACATACCGTGCACTATAGTTTTAAAATCCAGAATAGTGTCAACTATACTTTTATTGCAGACCGTACGTCGTAAGTACGTGCGTGTATGCTGTTTGTCGTCTGTACCCGGCTTTACAAGTAGGACACGTGCCTGTCACGTGTGCAATGGGCCTTTTTATTGAGCTTTTACTAATGTACAGTAGTTCTATACTTTGCATTCAGTAAATGGGGATATAGAAACTGAAGTAACGGAGGAAATAAAAAATCCAAAAGAATTCTACTAATATTATAAATGAAAGGTGTTTCAGCATAAACGGTCAGTCATTTCTTATATCCGCGGCCTCTTTTCAAACCTATTGCAATATATAGAGGACGTAATACAAACAACAAATGCAAAAATCTTGATATTGTAAAAAAACCTTATTCAATATATGTATGTACTTAAAATCAGGTAACAAAGTGTGGGTCTGCAATTATAATGTCGCCTAATGTACGTATTATTATTTCGTTTATTCTGTGCACTTGTAGAAAAAAACGTTCCATTTATCCATCTTTTTATCTTTTTTCAAAGTTTTATTTTATTTGCCTATTTCTTGTCCATGTTATTTGCCTCGAACCTCGAACTATTCAATTATTAACCCCCAAGTGTTCAAAACAGCAATTAAGTTAAAAGCCGCGGCCGCGGTGTGTCGTAACCCTTAAATAAGGGTGACCGTACACGTGTCGACTCCGCCTACGTTTAGTCGCGCGATGTAATGGCGACCAATAAATGTGTGTTTTGATTTATTAGTTGGTGTGAAAGAAATTCTTTTAAATAAAAATAGAAAAATATCGGAATGTTTTAGTTGCTCTGTATCTATCTACCTACTATATTAGGTTTACTAGGTACTACATTTTTTTTTTCGCTATTTTTTTAGTAGTACCTAAGTAAATAGTCAATTTGGAGTTGAAAAATTATTAAAGACAATTTATTTTTCAACCAAATATTTCAACTTCCTAGGTTCACCCGTTCCTATGAAAATCGATGGTGACACACGGACGGACAGACGGACAAGAGAGTGATCTTATAAGGGTTCCTTTTTTACCTTTTGAGGTACGGAACCCTAAAAAGCGGGAACAATATCTAACTTGAAAATTTAGGTGAGGTATTTGCTTGCAGTGAAAATTCATATACCTACCAAAGGGGTATTTTTAATTGTCTGTTTGAAAGGAATCCTTAAAAAGAAAAATAAATTACTAACACTTTTAACACACTAAAACCATACTCCAACAAACCACTACAGAAACCTTACATTAAAGAAAATCAACCCTTTGCAACCCACTGCCCCTAAAGGTGGTATTTCAATAATTCCACCCCGGGTCAATATGACCCCGCGTCGTGGAAATTTGACGCACCCCCTAACCCCTATTGTGACAATGAAAACTGTCAACTGTCAAAAGCAGCCAAGACGGTTTAAACTATGCATCTACGCTTTTCATATGGCAATCTTTTGTTGGGACGCGACGGGCGATGTGTCCCTTTGAAAGGTATAAGCTTTCGCGCGGATGGGCGGCACTATAATATTACAATTTTACAGTGAATAATCGCAAGTTGTTACTTTCCCAGCTTTTAAATTATCACAAATAATTAAAAACTATTTTACCTTCAAAAGAGAAACTTGTCCGTGGTAGGTATTTCTAGATAATTTACTCATTTCCGATGGCCGAGAAATACATGGAAAATGGAAAGCAGGTTGGCGCCGAACGGTGCAAGAATAAGTTTTTCTATGCTGTGACATCCACTGACTGATTATCGCCGGTAGTAGGCGCTAGTGATTTGAACTGCGCCGTTATGTACCGATATATCGGCGGTGGTTACCTTCCTTATTTTTAGATACATGCAAAATGATCAATCGATAATAATTCATCATTTACCAAAATGACGCAACCTTTAGAATATCTAAAATGGAACGTCCTTTTCTACAGACAATGACTCATTAAGGGTTAAGACATATACTAACTCGACATTGTAAAGTAAATAATTAGCAATCAATCAACAATTACATTCACAAAGGTATAAAATCAAGCATAAAACAGTGTCCCTTCAAGGTCTTACCCATCAAAATTTACGTTATTATTTAGGAGTCACGAGGCATCGTGACACAACGTACCTAGCTATAGGTGTAGTTTTTACAAAGGCTAGTGACCAGTTGGTGTTGTGTTGAGATTGCATTTAGTGATTTAGTCAAGTATGCTTTATCATAATTCGTTAAACATAGATCAAAAATTGGTCAACAAATAAAATAATTTAAAATTTTGTGCATAGAAACATCAGGATAAAAAGTCTAAGTAGTTCCCGAGGATTCAATATATTTCCTCATACCGAGTTTCAGCAATATCAGTCTAGCTCAGCCTGCCTAGCATGAAGACCCAAAACACGATACGATAAAGCGATATAACTACATCAACTCTCAGCCTATTAATTACAAACAAAATTGAAAATCAAAATGAATCTATTCTATAAATAATATTACTATCTAATAGATTATTTCAATCGCTATTCACTATCAAAACCATTTTGATGCTTATAATGAGAATAATTTATTTAAATTGCAGTGTCGGATATGATGTCTTATCTGTTCGATATTTTATTTATTTCTCAAATTTAATAGTTTTCCCACGTTTGAAATATTTTAAACTAGAACCGGTAACTATAAAAGCTAATACTGTTCAAATGGTACGTATATTAACCGTTTTAATATACAATGTTATATTAGTTACCCTTCATTTTAGTATTGTTTTATTCGACCATAATTTGTATTCGCAAAATCCAAATATTTACTAGATTAAATTAGGTAAATTCAATAGTTTAGATTCCGTAAAAAAATATGATTATAGCGTTAAGTTATTAATTATAAATGAATATAGTATAAAACATATTGTTTTATATTTCAACCATTTAGAAGGGATTATATTTCGATCTTCAATTATGTATTTCTGTTGCCACTATAACAACAAATACTAAAAATAAAAAAATATATAAAGCTGGGCTCCCATACAACATGGTACGGAACCCTTCCTGCGCGAGTCCGAATCGCACTTGGCTGGTTTTATTACTTAGTCAATATTCAACTGCTTTTAATTCCAACTAACACTACTGTTAACCTAATGTTTTAATTGTTTACTAAATGTTCATTGGTTCAAACGAGTGATAAGTGGTTTAGAAGATATGCGGGAACAGAGTAAACATACATACATACCTAAATCATATCTATCCACATACATACTGATTAAAATCATAGCCATGGTTATGTAAAAACCATGAAACAAATTGGCAACGAAACTGGTGAAAAAAAAAATATTAGTGTAAACGAAGCACGAATGATTGTGTAATTGTAATAGGCGTTCGCCGATGACATAGAATGAATAGCTTGATAACGTCCGACATTGTCGCTATTGAACACTATTTTTGTAATAACCGGTGTACAGTTGTCGAATTTCATAACGGTAGTTTTAATATTTCAACTTTTTTGGGCCTTTGATCTGTTTTTTTGTTGGAAGTGTTGACAAAAACTTTGGCCGTTTAGGTAAGTGAACTTGGACACGATTTTTGGCGCAGTTATGTCACGATATGTCAGTTTTGTGTTTTCCTAAAATTATTATCATTGACGCGAAAGAAAGAAGTTTCTAGATAATCTGGCATAGGTATTGTTGTTTACCAACAGCATTCGCTAAAATTTCAATTTTGTATTTATTTTATTTTTAGGTAGGGTTTTGTTAGCTTATATTTTGACGTACCTTTTTGATTTGATTTGGCTTTGATTTGACTTTTTTTGCTTTTTTTTATTTGTTTATACTTGAATACCTAGGTACTTGAATTTTAATATCAAATAATTTTGAATGAAATTATAAATATTTTATTACAAAGTAATCTGCACCTAGACACCACAGTGTATTTTGAGTCTTGATTTTTTTTCATGATTCGTATTTGTTTCATATTTGTATATATCATTCATATCTTTCTAAAACAACGGTCAAATAATTTTACGCACTAAAAGTCTTTTAACGAAACTATAAAGACAGTTAATATTCCCGCTATAACTTATAACATTTTCCTTGATCTCCCCTTAGGTGCAAACAATGTCGTTGCTTTAATACCATACCATAACACTAATGACATAGCACACATCGCTGCACTTAATCGTTAAAAAGGAGGTTTTACAAGCAATAATGATACCTTTGGGAGGTATAAGGGGTCTGCAGTTATGTGTCACTGTTATTGTAAGCTAGATTTGTTGCAATATTTCGTTGAAGGTTATGTTTCGACTGAACATAGGTTAAGTTCATCATAGATACAAAGACATTAAACCTATTCATAGGCTCCTATAATGTGTGGCGACGACTAAATTCCTTAATTTAGTCCCACAACGGCTTCTGGGACGTTCCCAGAAGCCGTTGTTGGACGCAGAGGGCTGCTTCCGGGCATCTTGTGTTATATACGATACAAACATCTTTCTTCTTAAAATAATTGTGGTTTAGGAGGCTAAAGAGGTTAAAACCCAAATAAATCAGCTTAAACTCAAGGATGATATTCTGACAGGGACCTGTAATAATTGACTACTTATCAACTTACCAGCTCTCAAAGCATCCATTGGCACACTGGGATATGGTATCGAATACGGATATCCTTCCTTCCTCAGGGTCTTCGGTTTCCGCCGTGGCCGGTACTTGTAGTCAGGGTGTTCCTTCATGTGCATGGCTCGGAGTCGCTTGGCTTCGTCGATGAATGGTCGCTTCTCGTCCTCTGTTAGAAGCTTCCATTCGGCACCTGTTGGCAAATGAGGGGGTAGTTAGAAAAATGAATGAAGGGAGGAAGAAAATTATCACATTCTCCAATGCCTACTGTACCCCAAAACTTGCATATTTTATTAACATATTTTTAACAAGATGTAAGAAGGAAATCGAAGTAAGAAGTGAATAGTTAAGTCAATTTTATCTTAGCTAATGAATATTAGCTACGATAAAATTTGAAAGCACACACATTAACATTTAACTTGAATTGCTTTTAAATAAAAATCTATTACTCATTACAGAACTTAAAATGTTGCATATTGGATGACCTTTATGGTACTAAAGACCAATGATCGCCGTTGTAAACTAATCAGATAAAATTTTAATTGAAGCTTTAACAAGTTATATGAAGAAGAAGAGAAACAAAGACACAAGCAAATTATTTGTAAATTTGCAAGAAGTCAATTTTTCACCATCATTTTATTAGCTACCATAAAAATGGAAAAGCTTATTAGCTTTCAAACAAAAACTCATTAATAGAGAACTTAAAAAGTTGCAAAGTAATTTGCCCTAACCATCGCTCATTGCCGGAGACAATGGCATTGAATCGATACAATATAATCGAAGCCTCGAACGACCCGTCTCCCGATTCAAGAGACCAACCCTTTGTCTCCCCCCATTTATAGAAGGCTGTATTCATTCAGTGGAGGGGTGCCATCGGCCATTGAAATAGACAAGACAATCCCAATTCAGAGGAGCATAAAAGCGAAAACAATGTTGCTAACATAGAAAGGAACAATCCGGCTCGGAGGACCAACTTTTGTCTCTCTTGCGCTGGTAGAGAATTACTACAGAGGGAGCGAGATGAGTACAACAATGGCGGAAAACGCCGCCTAATGACGAATTTGCGCTTTTCATTCCGCAACAGAAGTTTTTCCCGGTTTCTCATTATTGTGTCGATACTTTGGGGTGGTCGCCTATTCTACTTTTGTTAGAGCTCAGATAGGATCGTATATTCAATGACAATGGCTACAACAGATAACGTACTGGATATTATTAGATGGGACTACAGAAACGAGATATTATCGATTTCAATTTCGCGTTCAGTAAAACTTTTATATATTTTTTGGTTGTTATAGATTCAAATACCACTATTATTTTGTAATTTTGCACAAAAAATTCTCATAGCATCAATAGGTTCAGTTGTTTGGTTTGTTGGTAAAAATATGCCATCCAAGTAAATAAATTTGCGTATTTTGCTTTCCTATGTATTTTTATTATGGGAACCTCTCTAATTACATTCCTCAAGTGTGGTCATTTCATTGGCTTTTGACCTAAAACCGAACACAAACGGACAAAAGATCAACAAAGTACGGGAAAAATTCCAGTCAATACATTACTAGTTGTAATATTGGAGAAAAACCTTAAATTGAATACAAATCATACATCGTAACTCAGTAACTCAAACATTTTGACAAAAATTATGATTGATTAACCTCACTGTTAAGTCCTTAATATTCAGTGAATCTATTAGCTCCATAATTTCTATTATTAAAAAAAAATGTATAAAAACGTTAGATTCGTCCTATATACCTGTGACCTATGTTGAGTTTGAGGTATCAAAAATATTAATATTTCTAACCTTGAACTCCTCTCATATTTTTCTCTAATGTACTTAGTAAAACGGGAATTTTATTGAAGACGAGCTGCGCCCCGCAGTTTCAATCGCGTAATAATTTACACGCAATTTTCTTATTTTTTCTTTCATAAGAACCTTCTCCTGACAATAATTAACATAACAAAAAACAGCGCACTCCGGGAGTGCAGGCAGAAGTGAAAACAATAAACTTGTTATTTCTCATAGAATATTTCTTGAAACGATCTGCTACTGCCATCTATTAGCACTCACTTAAACAAATATAGTTTATTTTTTATTCGCTAGATGGCAGTAAAAAATTTAAATCAGCGCCATCTACACTCGAATAGCGGTCTTTCTAGAAACTAAGTTTCTCAATTTGTGTAATATATGGCAGTATAAGTTAAACAAAAAGACTAACACAAATAAAATCTCATCTGTCGCGTCAAATCTCATCTGTCGCGTCAAAATCTGTCGCGAGAACGGCTGAAAATGCTCACCCACAAAAGTGCCCAACGCGCCATAAGAAGTTTTCACTTCAAAAAGAACTAGCGAAATCGGTTTAGCTGTTCTCGAGATTTGATAGAGTAGTGTTTGAGGAGGTCTCTGTTCAGAAGTGGATATCCTGTGGCTGACATGATCAATGATCATGGTATGAAGTAATTAGCATTTGCCCACGACCTTTACTTAGACCAATATACCCCTAGTAAAGTACTACCACCATCCCTATACCTAATAATGCAATGCTCTAATGAGACTAACATCAAGTTGAAAAGGTCCTTGGGCCCAGTTTTGTAACGGGACGATTTGCCCCCTAAGCTAATTTCACATAATAAGTATTTAGTTGCTGTTTACAGTTAGTACTAATACTAACCAAAAACAGTTGTTTATCAACAAATATATACCGAGATCTTCCTTCTTTTTTTAAGTCGGTTAAAATAGATTAAAACAATCATTAATAACAAATACGTAATAAGAAACAATGAAAGTTTGTTTTTCATGTCGATTCTTTAGTAAAAACTGCGACACATTAAAACAATAAACATACAATACTTAACAAACTCAATTTACATACAGATAGAACAAAAACAAATAATATATTCGTGTTGAACAATAGATAAATGATATATGTATGAATACGACGATGTTCGAGTTAATATGAAAATTCACGGCTGTCGGTTTACGTTGTAAACAATACAATCGCTTATACATACCTACTTACTTATTAGTTATACGAGTACATGTGTTTATGTAACTATATTTACTTGTATGTATCGAAATATACATACTTATATATTTATACTAGCTGCGCCCTGCGGTTTCACTCGCGTAAAACTTTCTGCGCAAATTTTCTTAATTTTACCCTTCACGTGAAGGTTCTTAGCAACAAAAAAAGAATTAGCGAAATTGGTAAAGCCGTTCACGCGTGATGCCTGTGCAAAAGAAAATAGGGATTTATAGATTTCAAACTAGCCGGCTCGATAGCGATATCAACCAGCTAATCATCAAACAAATTTTTGTTAAAATGGCTTTTACGACATTTGTTGTTTTAAGTGTCGATATTTATTACTTTAAACTGTTAAATTGCTTAAAAAATTATTACTGAATTTAGTTGCATAACTAAAAGAACGCTCTCCATCGGTAACCTATAGAAAACATTAATTTCTTTCTTGAAATACCCTCATACAAAAATACTTTGTACAACTTGACAAAGCTAACAAAAGACACGTGTCGATACATTGCAAAGTGTTGCAAGCAACAATAATTATTTCCTACAGCGTTGTTCGGGAAACAAAGAGATCGTTGGCAACGCTGGCAACACTCGCGGTGGGAACAATGAGTGCCCGGCAGTGGAATTAGGTTTAATTACGTGTTTTCTTTTTAAAATATTTTTCTTATATTCAAAAGAATTACAGATAATTGCAATTTATTAAAAAAAAATCGAGTACTTAGAACTTTAATAAACAGCGATTTCTTAGTATTACGAGTACTCAACATAATTTGAAAAAAGAAATTCAACTATTAGTCATAGAAACCCTTCCAAATAGTTTGTATAGATAAACAAAGAAACATAAATAATTAAATATTTTCCAGTAAACAAAATGTAGGTAGGTACTAACCAAAGACCCAAAGAGATTGGATTAACCGAATATCCGTTACAAATTATGACGGATTCATAACGTTATTTTCGCATATTTACAAGTAACCCTTAACTCTTTTAACTGTTTCAAAAAGTCTATAGAAATAATATTGTTGGCAATAAATGTTATACCGCATTTTGTCTTTAATGGCTTTCCCATGCTCATACAGGTTATAGAAAACCCATTAAATCTTTTCTTGGAAATTCTATGAAACTTATATCTAGAGATACCACAGCAAAAAGCTAACGCAGATCATAGATATATCATCGGTCGATCTTTTAGTTCATTTCTTTGTGGAGATTAACATAGGCAAACTGATATACGGCACCCATTCATGGTGGAAATCCTAGATACAGAGGGAATGGAATCAGTTGCTTGCGTCGTATTTTCTGACGTGTACATTTTGAGGGTCACCAAGTCACTAGAGAACAGGTATCTTCTAAAGCGCGGTACGTCTTAGACCACATTGTCGCTCGCCATCGGGCAGGTGTGAAAGTAGTCTAATGCTGACCTAAATTGAGAACAATCTTTTGCACTGGTCTTATTTTATTAGCCCATGATATCCCACTGCTGGAATTTTACCCAGCATCACACACCACTTTTCCATCCCAGTAATTTGTTAGAAGACAAGTTTTCCATTAAGGAATCCAGCTCATCATTTTTATATAGGTAAGTGCCTACCAGAGGCTATTAAGAGGTCTTCTAACTGCAGGCGAAATGATTTACCTTAGTCTAGGGCTTTTGTAGACCGGTCATTCCTTATAGGATTAAATCATGCCGTCATGGATTAACTATAAGCCTAAACTATCCTATTTCAGAACGAAGACCTCTTTCTTTTCCTTCCTAGGGTGGAGACCAGTCATCATATAAGGAATGGGAGTCAAATCATCCCAACGCCTTGCTGGTTATTGTTGTGTCCTTGTGAATATTGTCTTTAATTAACTTTTAAAACTGAATTAGCTATCAACCGATTGAAAAGTCTTCAGTGTATATTCAAAGGAAAGAACAAAGCGTTACAAAACATTTATAAGTCTATCAAACGAGCTGACACGATTCATTGCGAAAGACTTAGATCTTTTACATAACATTCAGGCATTGTCTACGACAATCGGCAAAAACAACACTACCAAACACACGTTAGGCACAATACGTAGAAGCACAAAGGAGTCTCCTCTCTACGTTGTATTAAAGCATCTATTGTGCCCGGAATCGGACGAAAATGCTCTTCATTACTCTGAAAGCTTGTGTGCCGTGTGACAATAGTGAAAGGGGGGTTAGGAGGCAACAAAGACTCAAGGAACCCCCACCCTTTCGCTCGTAAAATTGAAATGGTAAGAAACGTGTATTTAGGTCATGATTTTATTAAATGTGTTAATAGATTTTTTTTTCGATTGAATAGGAATGGCTTTCAGTACATTTTTTTATTGAAGATTGTTTTGATTTTTGTTTTCATTAGTTATTGAATTAATTTATGTATTGATGAGTTATTTAGTATTATTGTGACGTATTTTGAGTAATTTACTATGATGTGAACCAGCTAGATGGTCCGAAGACATAAGAGCCTTAAGAGCTCATGCTGGGACAGCATGGTCTAGAAAGACAGGTAATAGGACGTTGTGGAGAGACGTTGGAGAGGCATATGCCCTGCAGTGGGCTTATCCATGCTACTGAAGAAGAGAAAAGAATAATATAATGTATTTTTTGTGTACAAGTAGCTGCTGTATGTTACCTACAACAACTCCTGCTAGATGTTGTATTCATTGGTGTCATTTCGGTGTATTAAAAAGTAGGTAACAGCTAATTTTCGAATTAGCATAACCTAAAAAAAATCCGATATTTCAAAAGACGTAGAACAAAAATTGAATTTTATTGTTGCTTTGTGTAATTAGAAGTTTTTCGAACACATAGACACTTATTTAAAAAAACCTTTAGTAAGCGATCGATTTTGTTTCCGTTCCATTCTGAGGATTTGTTTCTGCTTTCAGACGATTAAATTCATGTAAACTTAACCGCTGTTCAATTTAACCGTGAGTTAACAGTTGGCAATTACCAAAGTCACTGCCAAATTAAAAAAAATACATTAAAAAAAGCTTACTACATAATACCGAACACATGTTGTATCTGTTACCAATTTATATCGATTATTCTCGGTTACTTCTATGTATCGATACAATTTTTTATCGATACTTTTATCGATAGTTTTTGTCTCGTTGTTTCATTATTCGCTCCAGTTTTTTTCATCTTATAATTACGAGTAAACCGCATCAGCGCCATTGGTCATTGTATTCGAAGCATGGCCAATAGTAACACCGTAGAGAATTGTTTGAGAAAAGTTTTTAGGTTTTTTGCTTACGGTGTGAATGTGGAATCTATTATAGAGGGGCGAAGGCTCTTTGTGTCCAAGATTGTGTAATACGTAGCCATTGAGGCTGTTTTTAATCAAAGTTTTTGTGTGAAAAGCGGTGTTATGTATAGTTAGTATGAGATTTGTGAGTTCAATAGAAAATAATTTGATAAGAAATGGATGAATTGGTTGGTTGTGATGCCGAAATTTAGTCTGACTGAAACTAATTTCAGATCCGGGATGTTAATAGAGTTTTGGTAAAGATTTGACACGTGTAAGAAATCTAGAAAAATATAATGGGATATAGATTCTACACACAGTATACTAATTACATAACTCCAACTCACCTAACTCAACAAAGCATTTTGTCCCTTCTGGCTACATCCGAACTGACGATAACAAGTCAGGTATTTAACTGACACATGAAAAACCTTTGACTGACAACAAAAGAAGATAGAATGGCTGAAGCGATTTTCATAAAACATAACGGAACAGTTTTCATATAAGAAAACTGCATTCCAATCAGATCATTTACTTCAGAGCTACGATGCCATGTCATATGTTTGTAAAATAAAACTAGGTAGGCACCTATAGGGCTGTTTATCCCGATATGCCCACGGGATCGGGACTTACGCGTGGAATCGCAAAGCGTTACTAGTTGGAAAATAAGTAAGTAGGTAGAAGTAGGTCTAGGAAAGGACCCGGTTACAGATCTGAGAGCAAACTTTCGGCGGCTTTTGATAATTTTGTGCCTACATCTTTATTAACGTTTGAAAGCTATTGATAGCCCAAAACTTGGGTCAGTAAAATGATACTTTTCAAAATATGTGAACGTGGGGGTTAGTATCAGACGGTCTAAAACGCAACTCGTCTTATGCGGCAACTTGTCTTAAAATCATGTGGACTAATTTGCAACTAGTCTTCAATGTAAAGTCGTCTATGAAGCAACATAAATCATGCGGACAACACTTCATATAAGAAAATACAGAGCTAATAAAAGACAAATTAGAACACATGGCTTTTAACAACCTGTCAAATAAGAAATAGAATTTCAATAGAGAAATAATAAAACGAGAAAACAATAGTTTTGTTTACAAAATCAATCGAAATCGCGCTCGACAAATGTCGATGGGAACAACAAAGGTATTCAATGCACAATACATTGGACGAAAGTTTTTAGTTGGAGACACACGGTGGTTCAAATTAGAGAGCTTTACATAGTCCAACAAGTTAGTAATTGTGCTTAAAAATCTTCGCCATGAACGGAGGGTGTCTGGGGTTTCCACCATGAATTGCTGTTGCATATCAGACACCGATACACTGATGTAGGAAGTAAAGTGCGCTTTAGGCTAGGTTTGGATCATGTTAAAGACTTGATGTTAAATCATGATGCATTCAGGGCGGTGATGGGGCTGCCCCGTTACTGTAGCGCCTCGGGTATGTCCGCAGAGTATCGCGTAGATTGTTTTCTTGCGACCATGCGCAAGAGAGCTGCGTCATTGGTGCGCAGATTGAGGGGTAGCTCCAACTCCGTGCTGGCTATGATTGCGGCAAGATTAGACTGCCATTATGTGCGTCATTGTTGCAGCAGACACCTTGCTGTACCAATGCCAGAAAGAAAATTATAATTAAGAAACTTGTTAATTGAATTTGAATTTGAAATATTGACTTTTACTTTTTATTATTATTTTTTATTTATACTGACTTTTAATTTTATTTTATTTTAATGTGTTTTATTGATATTTTAATTTTTGTATTTATTTATTTTATTCGAATTCAATTTAATCATAATATGTAATGTTAAATATGGATCTAGTTATCTGAAATAAGTTAATTTTAATTTAATTTAAAATCATGGATAAAGTATTTATGCACATAGCGCATTTAAGCACAGATTGTCATTTAAAAATTACAGCGGTCAATGAAAATTTGTGCCTTCTCTTCTTTTCGTGTCAGGGCTATTAAATTCTATCCGATCAATATTGCGCCACAGCCAACGAGCAGTTGTTGGGGCACAGTGGACATTGGAGACGATGGTTCGATTGATAGAACTGCTGCGATCGGACCACGACCAACAAACGCGTTGCATGTAGTCCGATCGATAGAACTGCGGACAGTTTGATTTGTCTGTGGTTCGACTGACAGAACTCCGGCGATTGTACCACGACCAATAAACGGAGGATCCATCGCTTGTTGCCATTCAATTGATTTCTACCATAATATTTTTCAAACACCAATGAAGCTCACAAACTTTTCGACCCGTGTGTCAATGTATTTGTTTTCAGTGTACGATGCACCTTCCCTCAATAATTCGGAATCAACCAACTGTCGGGGGCGTTCGCTTACTCTGTTAATATTAATCAAGGTACGGCCCTAGGGACGGATGGTTGTCGCTTGTGTATAATAGCTTTCTAATGAAAAAGAGACTGTACACTTGATGCGACTTAATTTGTAAAAATACACAACCCTCGTTGTTGGGGGTCGGTTAAGAATCTGGTAGATTATGGTAGATTATATATTAGGTATATTCGTGAAATCTTGCGTTCATTCGAAACAGTTTTGAGGGATGTAGCAAATCTAATCTTAAGAAGATTAAGAAGAGATCCTTAACTTTCACCTTCTAATATTGACCATTAGAAAGTCAACGAGGAGGATCTTTTCTGACTGATTTGGAACATTCAGAAAATGGCGAATTTTATTTTAATCTCGCAACTACAAAACACAGCTAGTCTTGCAATAAAGAAAAACCAAATTTTAAATGAGCTTGGATGTTTTGAAATAATCTCCGGAACTTCTTCTCTTCTTCTTCTTCTTCGTATCGATAGCACAGATTAAAGGGGGGGAGTTGATAAGGCAGGGTCAGATCCGCCCACTCCAGTGAGCCGCCAGGTCCCTGGCGTTGTTATTAGCTGTGAACCATAGTTTGCTCGGGGGCCCCGCAGTCGCACCGAACCCGGCACGAATCGATCATGCCCCATCTTCCCAGGTTCGCCCTGCAGCGACCAACCTGAGTCCTTAGTCTGTTGAGTGACTTCCACACTATGAAAGGCAAGTCATGACCAGCGGGAAGAGTCTCTGCAGGGTCCAGGAAATGTGGGGGTGGGGCATACTTTTCCTCCATCATCTTTTACAACATCTCTGGAACTTTTGAACCGATTTACATGAAATTCGGAATAACGCTACCTTGAATTTCCATAGTAGGCAAATAAATCAAAAACCAGCTTCATCCACGGATTCACGGCCACAAGTCTAGATTTAAAAGCGTATATTACTCCCAAGAGTTTAATCTAGCCTCATACTAAGTTTCACCAAAATAAGTCCAGATAGTCTTGGATTCTGTCATTACAAACAAACAATGAAGAAACCTGTTTTTACTATGTATTTATACAATTCGTATAAAATATAGTTAAACGGTTAGTTCTACAGGTAAGTTTACGTAATTTAAGCAGCATGATCTTACATTTCAATAGTTAAGCTACGAAATAAAATCACTAAATTGCAGCACAACACAAAACAAGCAACAAAAAACCTTTTCACCAACAAAGCCTTCCCATTATCGTACACTACGGGCAACAAAATATCATCGCGTCAACAAAAAACAAGCAATTAACGACAAGTTGTCATGACAACAATGTTTTTGTAGAACCGCGCCCGTTTGTCTGTCGTTCTCTGATAACAGTGTATACGCTCCCTTACGGGGGTTGTTGTTATCGTGAACTGTACTTATGTTGGTATATCTAGTTATAATGTGATTCTAATAGAAATAGGTATAACTAGCTGCGCCCCAGTTTCACCTGCGTAAGTCCCGATCCCGTGGGAATAGCCTTCCTTGATAAATGGACTATCTAACACAAAAAGAATTTTTCATTTCGAACCAGTAGTTCCTGAGATTAGCGCGTTCAAACAAACAAACTCTTCAGCTTTATAATATTAGTATAGATAATTATAGTTCCCTAAGAGTGGAGTTGGCCTAGTGGAAGGTCGTGGGTTCGAATCCCAGCCGGCTGTGCACCAAGGGATTTCTGAAGAAAAATGATAGTACATCATAGTTGCTGCTATGAACTACAAATTTTATCAGCCTTTTTTACCACTTAAGAGGTATAAACTCAAAAATCCTCTCCTGCTACGTACTAAAAGTTTCAGGAGTTTCAGAGTCTTGTAGTTTCAGAGAGTTCGTAATAAGTATTTTTCCCTTTTATATAAGTAGTGATATAGATAGGTATATATTTTATTATAACGTGAAATAAGATCCGTTAAATAAAAGTTCAAATATCCTTTTATAATGACTACTATTCTATTGTTACAACTAAACAGTCTTATTTGAATTTCTGTTCCGAGAAAAATGATTTTCGCAAGCAAACACCTTTTTTAGAATAGACACAGTATGAATAATGTATAGGGGGATAGAGAGGGACAATGGGAGCACTTCCAGCACGTAAGCTCCGTATATATTGTCACCCACCTCCCTCTAACAACAAGGAATTGTTGGACTCAGCAAACGAAAGAAAGAGATAAAACCTATTTTAAAGTTAGAAATTTTAAATATCTCACATCTGCAGGAACAGGGGCACTTTTAGTAAAAATTGAAAAATCTCGATCTTTATGAAATGACAGAATTCTTGTATGACAGACAGATTTTTTACCTTTTGGTATGGTATGGTAAATATAATAAGCACAAATGTCTAACTAGTTTCTTACCAAAATATTATCTCTTAAAAGATGCTTATAAGTGTTGAATTTATTATCATCTTAATAATTTAATTTAAAACAAATGAGCCCAGCATCCTATACCCAAACTCAATTAATATAAGAAAATGGCGAACGAATAGTTACGACAAAGAGTATGTATTTCTATTAATAAAAGTCAGACGGTACTGGAATAGTCTGCATCCCATTGATAGACTCACGTAACAACCACGGGCACCAAACAGCGTTCGTTCAGTTCGGCAACATTTAAAAAAACGAGGGAAAAATAGAAAATGGCGTTTCCTCTCTCCGTCACCAACAGAATGGCGGCCACGACAGCTTTTTTACTTCATTTTATTCATTTTCCATACTCTTTCGCCCGTGTCTCCATACATTTCTGGGCATTTTTTACGTAACCATCCCAGTTTTGGTTACTTTTGGCCGTCGATTATTTCGGTGGCGGACACCCCGCTGTGTCACTTCTGTACGTTGATTGCGCATTATTTTTTTAATCTATTTCTCATTGGGTTCGATATTTTAACAGGTTTTTTTAGCTCTTAATAAGTTGTCAGGTGTATTAATGGTTTTTAGCGGGACAGAGGCGAGAATTTTAACGTATAAATATACAGTTGGTGACATTAGTGTTCGATTTTCATTAGTATAACGTCGCAGGACCGTCTGCTTGTTTATTAATGAGATGTAAATAAGATTTTTAACTCCTTTTTAGGGTTCCGTACCCAAAACGTAAAAACGGAACCCTATTACTAAAACTCCACTGTCCATCTGTCTGTCACCAGGCTTTATCTCATGAACCGTTAGAGACAGTTGAAATTTTTACAGATAATGCATTTCTGTTGCCGCTATTACAACAAACACTAAAAAAAGAATATGGTACGGAACCCTTCGTGTGCGAGTCTGACTGGCACTTGGCCGGTTTTATTCTTTATAATTAATAGGTCAGCGTTTACTTTTAATCATTTTTTAAATTCAAAAGCAATTATAATAATTAACTCAAAATCTACATTGAAGTAGAAACAAAAGGGCTTCAGTATCTTAGCACTGACTTTAATTGAAATCAGAACAGGTAGGTATTATAAATCCTTATTAAATTATCAAAATCCACTTTAGACAGACCAATTTGCAATCGAAATGACGTTTAGATGGTATTGGATTAAGGGGTACTTTACATAATAGTAGATCACCTGAGACTCTCTGTGATCCGAGTAGAATGAACAATAAACCCTTGTGATATGGATGGCGTATTATGTAGGTGCTAAAACGTTAACACCGAGGTATTGTGGAGAGGAATATGGTTTGGTATAATCAAGTGTTTGTTTGATGAATCATAGAAATGAATAATAATATTGGCGTTTACATCTAATCAAAGTCAGCAACTTTGATCCACGCTATTCAAACGCTGGAATATGTATTAGATGGAGTAAGCCAGCACAGGGAATCTTAGCCGGAACCAATAGATTTTTCTTACAAACATTGCATTCGCCGTTCATGGTAAAAGTTCCAATTTTACGTACAAAATATATCATCCACCTTTCTCATGCGCAAAGGTGGATAACTCTACCCGTTTTGTTATTCCCCTAAAATCACAACCATGGAGTCTTCAATTCTAGAGTGAAAAGGTACCTTCTAGGCGAGCATGTTACATCTTCGACCTCATCTTCGCTTCCTATCAGGTGAGATAAGGTAAATGCAAGCCTATTTTTTTTGTCCAAAAAAAAAAACACCGTAAGGGTGAAGGAATTTTTTTTTCGGTTTAGTTGTTTCCAGAAGTATTTAACCATACGTAGACTGATAAAGACATTACTCTCCCGTTGTCGGGTAAACAAAGGAAGAACTCACCTAATCGCTTAGATATCTCCGAATTATGCATCTTCGGATTATCCTGAGCTATTTTCCTTCTCTGCAATCTCGACCAGACCATGAACGCGTTCATAGGCCTCTTGATGTGTTCCTCTTGGACCTTCTTCTGTTGGTTCATGGAGATAGATCCCATGGTCCCGATAGCACCCATTGCGGACATGCCCATGGGGAATGGCCCCATAGAACCACCGAAGCCACTGCGGTCGCACATCGCACCAGCGGCACTGAAAAAACAATACATTGCTAGTTTATATATTTAGACACCTTTTATTCAACCAGTTTGAATTTTTCATCTTGATATTTAACAATTAATCGTTGGACTAAAAGCCCTATTGCTGCATGCTAGGTTATAATTATCAATTTGCCTAAAAATAAAAGCAGTAGTTTCAGAGATATTATAAAACATTTTTTATTGGATAAATTCTTTTGTTAGGACTATTTTCTTACTGCACAAGTAGGTCTCCAGCTAAAATCTCATATCGAGCATACTAAAAAGACTGCCGGTAACTCAAAAAACTAAGATTTTGAGAAACATGCGACGAGAGTAAGAATTTCTCTGTGTTTTGTCACCAAAACACCAGTTAAATATAAACGTTAAAAAATTAATAACATCACCCCAGTAGGTGTCTGCCTATTGTCGCATCCCCTTTCCACGTGCATAAGTTTAATATCCACAATTATAGGGAGCGTACGCGCGTGAAATATTAATGTAGAGATTTTGATAAATTGGATCATTATGACACAGGTTTATTTCAAGATAAATACCTACCTACGTGGATATTCATTTATAAGGCAAGGTTCATTTCACTTATATCCAAAATACCTTCTTATTTATATTTATACCTTTTGTCCATACATGTTGTTGTAACAAGTAGGTACTACCTACTACTTAAAATGAATGTGAATAATATTTTCAGACATCGTTTTAAATTCCTTCCAAAACAATTCTGATTCAGTAACATTTTTGCAAGTAACCCTTTTAGTCTTATGAGAGTCAAGATAATGGGTGTTTTAACTCAACTCATCGAGTGATGCTATTTACCAAAAAATTGTAGTTAAGTACCTAAATTATTATACTATTTAGTACCTTCGTTATTTTTTGATGTGAAACATCTATAGCCGCACGTAAAACCGATTTCTGGCGTGGCGACGCGTCGCCACGGCATGCGTTCCTATCACAATCTGTTCTTTTCTGCATATTACTTTTACAAAATAATGTCGATGTTTCACATCTGCCAGGGGTCCCGTGACGGCTCACATTTTTTTATACCTAAATAATTGAACTTTTATTTATTTGTTTAAAACCTCTTATAAAAAAATTTAGGTACCTAAATTGTACGTACATATAACATAGTACCTTTATTAAAAAAAATGTACCACCTTTGGAGGAAAGTTATAGCATTTAGTTACTCCCGAGCAGTACCTACTGATGTAACAATGGCGGGTGTATGTTGATCTTCTAATCGATTTTAAATTATTGTGTCTACATTAGAGTGTCACTTTAAACATAAATTAAATACTAACATAAATAAATTTTAATTACAAACTAAACAGTCGCAACCTTACTGGAAAACTAGCATAAACCAATTTTCATCAAATTCTAAATTTGTACGTAACAAACTAATTAACCATTCCGTTAATTAAACGCACTAAAATCAATTCTATTACTACTAAATTTGAACCGCAAAGCTCGAGGGGCGAATGTGTAGAAACCAAATACGATTATATTATAGAAAACATAGTTATTGTGTTAGGGGAAGACCCGAAGTGGGGTATTTAAATGTAATTTAATTTAGAAATGTTTTAGTTGGGTTTACAAATTACATTAGTTTGGTTTACGAATCACATTTGCATAAAGGTTTAATGTATTAGGTAATCTGTAATTAAACAATTTTTAATTACAGATTACCTAATACATTATTTTTAATATTATATTAAATATAATAAAAAATATTATATTTAATATTATATTTTTTAATGAGATTTTTATCTGAGAGTAAGCCGAGTTTCGGTCTGTTTTTTTTAAGCTATTGCATAGCTTTTATCGCAGGCTTTGAGCGCGGCGACCGAATCAAGAAATTCCATAACGAAAATAAAACCTAACACCCTCAACCATGTAGCTCGGCCGAGCGTTCGCTTAACGTGTATGTATATGGTACGATTGTACGAAGCTCGCACAATGCAATAGCTTTAGCAGTCCCCGAGTGCCACACGTTTTTTTTTATATAAATAAATATGAGTAACTGATGTCCAGTATTGAGTTAAATTCCTATTTATAAAATGGAAAAAAAACAATCTGATGTGCCTTTAGGATTTTCTACAAAATATTGAAATCACACTTATTTCTTACATCATTAAACTTATAAACTTTAGGCCGTAAATAATTACCTAATACTTACTTAATCTTATTAGTCAAGAAATTTTTGTAAGAAACGTTAATTTATAAGAAAAACTTTCGCCAATTTATGATTTTGATATCAATTAGAAAAATATCACTCACATATGAATTCTCTAATGAGTTCAAGTTATTTTCAACTTAAATTACATCAACTATGTGTGTGTGATACTGGTAACACTATGAATCTAACATGTGAGTGTGTGTAACTAGGGTGACTCTAATTAAATTCCGCGAGGGATTATCATCGTTAAAAGTTTTTTGACACAAAAACTTGACATAAACTCATGTTATTCCGAGAAAAGCTTATTTGGGTCAAAAAGGGAGTTTTATCCAGTATAGGTATGTTATGCGTCAATATTTGTCACCTGCCGAGAGTGTCCAATGTTTGCCTTTTCTGTTATTGTTAGGTTCGTAAAATGCTCCCTTATTTTTCTATTACGATATTTGTAGTGGAGAAACGATGCGTTGTTAGAGAATTCTTTGTTATTAACGATATTGGTAGGTTAATATATGTTAAAATAATAAAATAGTAAGCCGTCTATTCAAATTTGAAGTAAAAACTCTTATTAGATTTTTAACAAAGATACAAGAATGAGGAAGGTATTAGAAAAAAATTAAGAGTTTTTTAACTGAGATTTTGTTACTGAGGAAAACATAATTTTTTTTATTACTATATCTGATTAAACAACGTAAGTATGTTTAATTGTTTTAACTCACACGATTTTTATTGTCATTGGTTGTCGTCTAAACATCGCGTCAGGGTAATAAAAATAAAATGATTGAAAAAGAACAAACATACACACAGGCTGATAAACACGTTACTTTCATAAATGTGATTTAAAAAACGTGACATTAATAGGTATATGTACCTACTTGAGCTACTGTTGAAAGAGTGATCTAGTTATTTACAAAAAAACTCTAAATGCAGATTTATCTGCATTTCAGCCCACTAGTATTGAGACCCACCACTAGTTAAAAACAAAGTTAGCAAACTCAAAAAGGTTTTAAACTTTGAGGTGTAATTTAAACGCGATTGAGCTCAAATATTTGTAGTTTAGTTCACGGGCTACTGTCAGAACGTAATGGCGTCATCCGTCGGCGTCTTAAAACAAATGTTGGGTATGTCGACTTCGTCTCGTTTTGTGGTGTTTACTTGGGAACGGAAAGTAGGGTTACCTATGTGGTTAACGATACCTCTTGTATACCTACTTGTTCTCGTTATTTAAGAGGAGATCGGCATTAAATGGTTTTCTTGTTGTTCAGTTTAACGTGCCGCAAAGTAATTTATTTGTGCAATAATTAATTGATATGAAATTCATGAAACATGCATATAACTTATCAAACATTAGGTCCTAGTAGTTGGAGATTCATTCAAGGCATGTTGCTACAAAGACAAAAAGCGTCTTAGATGATCCGCCCATAATGAAAAGGCAACGTTTCAGTACAAGAATACTAAATTAAATTAGGATTTATTCAGGGCGCTGTAGTGCCTAGAACATTCATTACATGTAGTAGGCTTGCCTAACACCTATACCATCCTCTCAGCGAGTTGACATGTCCGGAGAAAAGAACTCGCCAATAAGCCTGGTTTCAACTAGTCACGGGTGTGATACGATATTTTCCTTCACCGTAAGAGCAATGTTAGTTAGCGCACATATTTGTGTGTAACTAAAATTCATTGTTGCACGGCCGGCCGGGATTCGGATACACGACCTTTGGAATACAAATCGTGGTATCTACCACTAGCCCAACACCGACTAAAATCAACTAAAATACCAGTTAATGCTGTTGATGATGAACTTAAAAATTAACTCCTTAATCATTAAAACATTTATAATCATTAACCTCTTAAAATTGTCAGATAGTGCCGTAAGGTTTATACTTTATCCAAGCAATTAGCAACCAATGTTGAAAAGTCGTAAACTACAGTGGCGCTACTTAGTTGCGAATAGTAAATAATACCTACCTAATACCTATTTGATTATCTCATCATTAGATTCTATGTAGTTTTTGTTTAAATCCGACGTCACTTCTAGTGAAATCGTGGGCGCAACGGGTCTCGCTAAACAGATGCGCAAACGCAACATCATCGTATGTTTGTTGTCGGCGAGAACAGAGGGGGAAATCTTTGAACAATTGTCGAGGTACGAATATATAAGAGTAAACAAAACTTCAGCTCAAGGTAATAATGTTTTATGTAAAAGCAGTTTTACGTGAAGTTTTTTTACATGACTCCATTAAGGATAAAATAAAGTGCACGTACAAAGTTAGTGTCTTACTTAATTGTTTTTAAACTGATTTAAACATATTTTATTTTAACTTATTATCTTATTAAAATGTATCTTACTTAATTATTTTACATGACTCTAGTAAGTGAGGAATAGGTATAAAGTGCACGTACAAAGTTAGTGTCTTACTTAATTGTTTTTTTTTTATATTTATTTAAACAAATTTCATTTTAACTTATTATCTTACATCGTGTATTATCTAATTTAAATTTATCATACTTAATTATTTTATATGACTCCAGTAAGTGGAGAATAGTAATAAAGAGCACATACAAAGTTAGTAAACTTACCTTAGTTAATTGTTTTTAGTAATTAAATACAAGTACTATTTTAGTGTTAAGATAATTTATTTCCCAAGAACAAATGGTTGTTAGTTCAAATAGGTATTCATATTTCCTACTTGTGGCGTTCAGGGGCAAATGAGATTTAAACACGTGTTCATCATCAATGGTTTATTCTTGAAATGTAGGATTTTTCATAATAAGCCATTCTATCGATTTACTAATTACACGCATCACGAATTATACCAATAATCATTATTCAATGACAGACTACATCACCAAGACATTCTGAAATTCTACTACAATTCAAATGCTAGCAAATCGAATAACAGCCAGTATAATAGAAATAGGTCTTCTTCCGGTACAATGAAGTTCATATTGCAAATTACTGCAGGTGGAAGTCGATTGTTAAACTTTGTCACGGCTTAGCCTTGGTGGCGTTGCGCTTGGTCAGGTTTAGCTACATCTTCAACTGTAGTTGACGTTACAAATAGGCAAGTGTTACATACTACTTACATAAAATCAAATAACTTAAATTTGAGATGTGTCTATTTTTTATCAAGGGTGCGATATGTTATTAGAAAAGTTCATTACCAAGCAACAAATGTAGGCACGGTTAATTTTTACTATTACGCGCCACGCGAGATTTTAAGAGCTGCCATCATTCATGTAATTAGCTTTACGAAAACCGAAAACACAATGCCGTCGCAGAGTAAAGTTCAACTTTCCAGAGCAACTCATGGAGTCAGTTTTGATTTTTAAATATAACAATATCAGGTTGATTGAACCATATACACTTGATAGTTCATTTACTTCAGACGTGACGGACGATAGTATTCCGAAAAAAATATTCTTTCACCATAATTGTCTGGTCACCATAACACAAGTCTAGTTGCTCATATAGGGACTAGATGCCGCTGTGTAAATGTCCTGCAATAACTTTATTTATTATTTATTTCGTGCCCGGCCCTTGTATCAGATTCCCTTGTTTATCTGTGGTTTATACAATTCGACACCAAAAGTATATTAAGTGTTGTAAACTTGTAAATAATTAAGTATAAAGGTTTAAGGTGAGGCTTCTCTAATCGGGTTTATTGACTTGGATTCAAGCCAGAAGCTCTAATGTCCAAAATCGAAAGAGTTAATCCATGTATCCAAATTCTTTTATTCTCGATTAAATAAAACTTCTGGCTCCAAAACTTATTTTTATAAATAAATATTTATTTTTATACGATAAAACATAAGCACTCTTTCCTTGAATTTAGCTTAGATATCGTTGTCGCTTCTGTGAATGGCATTCAACGGCAGCGAAAACATGAATCGAATCTATTATTTCCTATTACAAACTAACTATTGAGCTGCACTTGAACCGTTCCTTATTTAAGGGCATGCAATCACCATCAGTCAATCCACACCTTAACATTTACAATGCACCAATAAAGTCGCTGCGTTTGCGCCTTCATTAGTCTTTGTGATACATCTAATTGGTTTTTATGTCTGTGGTCAATTTTTACATCCTGTTTTGTGGTCCATAATATTTTTGTAATAAAAGTAATGTCTTATTATGATTATATTAGGTTGTGGCGATGTCTTTTCTGTAGGTAAACATGCTGTACTTAGGTACTCTACTACCTAACGGAACATTCTTAATAAAATAAAATAAAAAATGTCCCCATAATTTTTTTGTGAAAATGACTGCCTCTTTTAACTATATGTTTTTATAACGTGACTTTTTAGAAAATCATGTGGAAGATATTTGTGACCTGGGTATCAGCTCAGGTGCGACAAAAGACAAAACAAAATACAAACATCAAGCAATAACTACGTATCCGTTTTTGAAGTCGGTGATTTTTTTTTAGATCCCATTGAAAAAATCCGTAAACATACCTAATAACCTATTAGTTTTGCATAATACCATCCATAAACTGTCAAGTGTATAGGCAAGTAGGACTCAATTGACCGTAACAATTACTAACTACATTTTACAACAAATAGGATTTAACTGTAATAAAACAATACAAGATTTCTATCAATTCAGTAGTTATGTCCAATTGTCATCAGCTGCTGGTCTGCCTGTCGGTCGAGCAAACAAAACTAATCGTGAAATTCAAGTGAAATCGATTTGTTTCTGAGTTCGTTGACATTAGTTAACCTTAAAACCGGCAAGTTTTAAACAATTGTAGAAGTTAACCTATTTAGGTATTTATAACCCTTGTTTTTCTTCTTGACAATTTTGGCCACCATAGAGGGGGGCGCCACTGGCTAGGTTCGTTTAGGAAGATAGAGAAATATGTTTATAATAAGTTGTATGTCGTAACTACCTCTTTTTTGTTCTCTGATTATAGGTAGATATGTAACGTCTTTTGACATTAATTACATCTTATAATAAGTATTACTTTATCGATCTCTGTTTTAAAAATCGAATTTTTAACTGGAAGTAATAGTTTGAAATAAGAAAAGAGTATTTATACCTCATAAAGTGGCCGCTGGCACGTTGATGTAAGTCCAGCTCCAGGATTGTAACACTCTCGTACGTCTAAACAAGTCCCGTCGGCACAACACACACAGATTCTCACAACAAATACTCAACTAATTACCCAATAACAAAGTTTTACAAGTGTTTCATTGTTTATTATGAAATAACACGATCGATTTATTCGATTATCGGGTATCGTATCGCGTGCGAATCGAGTAACCGCGAACAGCGCACGTCCGTACCTTACTACTCACAATGGCGACAATCGACAATCGCGTGAGACTGCGCCGCCGGTACTACCGACAAATCGAGTGATAAAAACCGAACCGGTGAGCCAATCAGCGGGCGCCAATACGCCCACGAGTACCCGCCGCGTGCTGTCATTGGCCAAGCAACTGCCATTGCCTTACGGATGTTATTATGCAGAACGAGACCAACAGTTCGAAATTCGAAATAAGAATTTTAACGTTTACTAGCCGGGCGTACAATGCAAATTGGTTGCGCGCGTTGTACAGCGCGAGCGTGGTCTCTCTCTAGTGCTGTGCTGTCTTCTTTTTTGTTAACGATGGGCCGTATAATGCAAGAATAAGCATGACAGTTTCTGTTCATTTCACTTGAACCATTGTATGGCCACTTAGCGTTATACCACCACAATGCTTGAAATATGTTAAAATGATGCGAATAATTTATTTATTGCCACGTTTTATGTATGAAAGTATTTCTGAATATTCGCTTGAATAAATAACCAACTTGGAAATGTTGCTTTTGATTAAGGATACTATACACCTATATTTTATTATATAAGAGTATTCCTCTTCAGTAATAATGCTGATATTTTCTTACGGTGAACAAGCAATTTTTGTACGTACTCGGGTAAATATTTATGCATGTCAATGATTATGTACCTACTAGAACAATACAGCTGGTAGGTATAGGACCCTATTCTTGAATTGGAAACTTTTATAACAATGTCATAATCGGTTTTGTGTGCTGTATAAAGTAGGCAAATATAATAATGTGAACTTTATTTACTATACCTACCTATAGTAGGTCCTAATAGGGACCAGGTTATTTCACATTTTTGTATTGTCCCGCTGCACGTTGTCCCACTGCAGTGCAAATTTCTATTTCATCTGTTTCCAAGTCGGTTCTGGGCTATGTTTGGTATAGGCACATGAGTAACTAATATAGGTATAAAAAATAAATTTTATAGGTAGGTATAGGTATACCTACCCCAACCCATGTAGGTACAGTAAATTTAATCAAACTCTCAGACCAAAACAACATTATTGGTAGGTATAGGTAGTAAGTACATATTTAAAATTTTGTACGATAATTTTAATAAAATTTATCATCACATCACACTAAATTTCAAAGGAACGTTTTAACATCATAATGAGAACTATAAAATTTGTGTATATATACTAGCATTAAACTATTGCTTTCAAATAAAACAAATACCAATACCTACCTTTATGGAATAAATGATCAATAAAACCCAGTCTATCTACTAATCAAATAAATGGAAACGACAGTTACAGTAAGTATAAATAATAGTTGTTTTCATGTAAGTACGTACTATAATACGTCTGGCTGAGGTCAACTAAGATTAGTTTTCATCACGATGTATTCCTTCATTGTATAAGAGCAATGTTAATTAGCGCACATAATTTTTTCGTGTAAAAAAATCCATTGGTACACAACAGGTCCTCTGGACACGGTCGATTATACTCAAAAGGGGGTGGTAATGATTCTGGGCATGTCTACTCCATCTTAGGTTAGGTACTTAGGCACATGTCCCAGTCAGAACATCGGCATTGCCCTGAATAGCTTAGATAAAATTTTGCTAGTGCTATATAAATCATATAGATGTAAAATCCAATCTACGTACTACAAAATGTGTAAAGATTTCTAATTTCTAAATGAAGTCAAAAAATATTCCTTTGGATGCTTATTACATTTGTACACACATAGAAACGTCTTAAAAACTTAGGATGTGTGCCTTCGGAACGCGCCCACCAATGAGAAGAAGGCACAAGAAACTCATCATCATTTTTCATGTGATCACGCTCACAAAGGTCAATATTGGATAGATAGATAAATTCTTTATTGTAAACACCATTTTTAAATTACATTAAATAAAATAAAAACAAACCCTAAGTCTAAGTGTTACAAAGGGCGGCCTTACAAATTATTACAAATATTTGAAAGTATTATTTGAAATGGAGCAACTAAAGTCACGTCCATGGGTTCTTATCATTAAGGTAAGACGAAGTATCGTAGTACGCCTTACTGCAAAATTTATGCTTTATAAAAGTTTTGAACCTGTTAATGGACATGTCATATACATCTTTAGGTTATTTATTATAATAGAGCACACATGTACTATTTTACGACCTGTTTATTTTCCGAAACTTAGTAGGAAACATTATGAAAATACGATTAAAGAGATCCAGAGATAACCAATATGATAAAATAAGATCAAATATGCATAAAAAGAAAAAAATAGTTTGAAACAGTAAAATGCCCAAGATTTTAATATAACTGACAATTGAAAGATTCAGTTCCCATAAGACATTTCATCCGTTACTTCTTGATACATTACAAAAGATGCAATTTGTTTTCATTGCACTTTGATTCACATTACATCAAAATTATTACAATACATATCGATTTCTAAAGTTCAAGACCGTTGGAATACATTACGGTCAAGGGCTATAGGTACCAAATATTCACAATTTTCACATCAATAGAAATCATAACGGAAGCTAGATGTAAGAATAACATCTATTGAACTTCACTTGCAACCGAACGGTTAACTTATTGAATTTTTTTACAAAAATTACCATACGTCTATCATCTAAGATATGATCCAATAAAATAACAATACCACTTTCATGCAAATTCCGTAAGCGATAGCAAAAGGAGCAAGATAAAACGTCAAAAAATTGTCATTCTAAATTCAAATGAGATATTGTCACAAAAATCGTCATGGCCACCGAGAAATGCAATACAATTTAAAGTTATGTTTATGAATAATGATACAATGGAGGCGTTCGATAATTGAATTGTAACGTTTGTGTGAATGTTGGCGACACGAGGGCAGCGGGTCGCGCCCCAAACCGACGAGACGTTGCCAACACAATATCATTGAATACATGCAACATACGCAAATTACGCATACAATTTTTATCGGCAATAAAAAGTCTATTCATTGATTTTTTACGCACAGTACATGTGCCGTTGATAAAGAAATTTTAAATGTCGATAAATGATTTTTGCATATGACGAGGGCACGCCTCTGTAAAACTTTATAGTTATGTAGATTTTGTAACATGTGTAACTAAGGCAGGTAGATTGTGAATATCATGATTATATTGCCTCGGCTACTGTGATTTAAATTAGCTCGTCTGATTCACAACGGAGTTTAACAGACCGTTACAAATTCGTTTATTGGCAAGTGCTATAAATACTTAAATTAGATAATGGTTAATGGAGTATCATACTAAAATGGGTTAAAATTTTTTAAATTTTAATAATGCTTTACGTCTGACTAAACAGATTCGTCAATTTAGCCACTGTAGACCTTTTGATAAATTATTAATATTTTATTTATTAGTAAAACTATTTCGGCTAATTGTTTATCGAATACTTTCTAAATACAATATTCTGAACAAAGGCAGAATTCAACTACTGCTGTAGAAAGTAGGTTGGATTATTATATAAAAATCGTATTGATTATAAAATCAGTGATCAACAAATTTATTTGCAACGTCTGAGTTTGAAAAACAAATTGACATTCATACAACATCAAAAACCGTTTAAAAAATTGGGTAGGCTGTGACTCTGCGATGCAAGCTGCAATGAGCTCGAAAGTTGATAAAATTCTAACAAATATAGCAAATCAAAAGTTCTACTTCGCTTTTGCCTTGCATACCATACAATTAGCTACATATTCTTTCCTAAGATCCGTTACGCGTTTATGAAAACATTTATGACGTTAAATCCTTTACATTTGGTATTTTCAAGTGACCTACTTTTCTCAATTTCAATTTATTTACAAATAGAGTATAGGATGTACAAATGTCATATTGATTAAGTCCTACACTATTTTAACCTACTTTAGAAAAGTGAATTATGATGAAATGTATTTATTACAATAAGGTCAAATAAAAAACAATTAAATAAATAAAAATAAACATGTTCTGACCTATTTTAAAGAAGTTTCAAGTTTCAAAAAGATTTCATTTTCTTTTGTACCTAAAAATAATAATTCATAATCAATATCCAATAATCCATTTAAGTCGACACGCAAGTAAAGAACCATTGCATCCAACGATTTTCTGCAATATCGATACAACAACAAGTAAATCAATCGATAAATACGATTAAACACGCCTATCACAATAAAGTAACATTAGCATACGGGAGAACGCGACATAAAACCGTGTTCAAATCACACTGTCATATGGTAATACGATTGATGCTCGATACGGTCACAATTTCGCGTATTTGTCACGCATTGTACTTACAAAACAAAGTTTTGTATTTCGAATTTGGATAAATCTGTTATCGATATTTTTATGTTAATTCTTTTAAAATTCAAATTGCCTGTTTTATTGTTGTATGAATTGGTATGGATACTGGAAAAGGATTCTTTATTCAAAATTGAGGTTCGGGTGATTGACGTATTGTAACGCATTTAAAATCGACGTTGACACTTAGTAGGTGAGAATAAATGTATGCAGCAATCACGGCCAAAATTCGGTTTCAAACCGAGAAAAACTAGGGACTATAGACCTCAGTCACACCTCAGTATCTGGTATAAATTTCAACTTGCTTGAGCCACCCGTTCTTGAGAAAAATGGTGGTGACACACGGGCTTACAGACGGACAAGAGAGTGATCTTATAACTTCTTCCTTTTTTACGTTTTGAGGCACGGAGCCCTAAAAAAGGATAACGCTAGGTAGATATAAGTAAAATTCAAAGCCCTGAATTACTAACTGATATATCAACGCTCAGTTCAAGCCAAAATGGTCGGATCGAGATATTTGGCACACAGACTGTATAAGTTAGGCATTCGCGAAGAACTTTGGCGAATGGACAATTCAAACCCTACGCGGACAAAGTCGCGGGCAAAAGCTAGTCGTTCATACTAAAATAATTCTAAGAATAAAAAAAAAGAAAAATCCTTCAATTTTTTTATGAATTTCTGAACTTCAATTTCACTGAATTTCAATTTTATGAAACAAAAAAGTATATAGTTAGGTTTTTAAGAGACATTATCAGAGTAAGAAGGAAACACGAGAATAAGAAGATATACAGAATCAGATTCACATACCTATACGGGCCAAAAACATGAACCTCCCTTTTGGTTTCGCCGTAGTCGGATAAATAAATAAAGTTTCATCGCAATCTATCATGAAGAGGGAACAAACAAACAATCGTATTTACAAATTAAGTTGGGATGCAGGTGAAACCGTGTCGGAAAAATAGTTGAATGAGTTCCTTAATATACCTACTCAATAGCTTTTCGGTGTACCTACTTTTTAGGGTTCCGTACCCAAAGGATAAAAACGGGACCCTATTACTAAGACTTCATTGTCTGGCTGTCACCAGGCCCTCGTTGAGGAGGCTCTCAGCATAGCTCAGCGACGCTCGCTTATCGTTTACGGTCATGCGGGTAAAGCGACGCCTGGCGCGGTCATTACTTCAATGGGTGGCCAATTAGTAGTGTGGCAAAAATGTGTTTTCGTGAGCCCTTTCGTGCTTCGGAAGGCACGTTAAGCCGTTGGTCCCGGTTGCTACTTCCAGTAGCAGTCGTTAGGTCAACTCAGAGGCCTTAGGGCGATCTGAAAACTCTAACAATAAGTGAGCCACACCCCTATACGAGAAAAAGAAGAGACCAGGCGTCTCGTAGCATAGGTGATAGCTAGAGAGTTAAATTTATTACAGATAATGTATTTCTGTTGCCGCTATAATAACAAATACTAAAAATAGAAAAGAAAAAATCATTTATGTGGGCCTTCCATACAACACGGCATAGAACCTTTCGTACGCGAGTCCGACTCGCACTTAGCCGGTTTTTTGCCTTAAACAGCAACATTAATATATCACTAAACGTCTAAATACTTACCCAAAATCAAACAAACCAAAGCCACGAATTAACAATGTCATTCGAGTGTCGTAATTATTTACATTTCTCACAAGCTAAGGATGGGAATTATCGATAAAATACTATCGATATATGGTTCTGTCATCGAGTGGACGTGCGAATGATTGGCCACTTATTGGTTGAAGTTTCCTTTGTTTGCTTGAAGGATAAGTTTGTTTATTTAGAAGTGTTTGGTTCAGTTACAGTATAGATATATCTATGTGTATGTGTACGTACTAGGTGCGCTTCGCGTTTTTACCCACGTAAGTCCCGATCCCGTGCGAATATCAAAATGAAATGCTCGATAAATGGGTTATCCAACACAAAAATATTTTTTCAATTCGACCTAGTAGTTTTTGAGACTAGCGCATTCAAACAAACAAACTCTTCAGCTTTATATCTTAATCTTAATATATATAAATCTCGTGTCACAATGTTTGTCCTCAATGGACTCCTAAACCACTTAACCGATTATAATAAAATTCGCACACCATGTGCAGTTCGATCCAACTTGAGAGATAGGATAGCTTACATCCCGATATTCCCAAGGGATCGGGAGTTACGCGGGTGAAACCGCGTAGTAGTATATAGATTCTTAAAAATGGTATGCTGGTAGTTAATTGTGTAATCTAGGATCTAGGTGCGCAAAACTGTCAGTTGCATAGCTTTTATTGCGGGCTTTGAGCGCGGCGACCGAATAAAGTAATTCCGTAACGAAAATAAAACCTAACACCCCCCCACTCCGCCTATTTATTATAAAGTATAGTGATATTTTACTTTTTTGTAAATAAATATCCATTTAGTTAATTACAGGTACAAAAAATAGTCTCTGAATAAATCATTACGAATGATCATAGATAACATTCAGTTGAATTTTTGACTAAGTGTATAAAATCAAAATTATAATGAGAAATATTGGCCACAGTACTAGCCACACCCCGCGGTTTTACCCGTCTAAGTCTGGGATCGGGATAAAAACCTTTTAAGAAAACCTCAATAAATACCTACCTACAAAACACATGACACAAATAGGTACAGTCAGAAAAGGACTGAGGGTAGCAGGTACATATTTTAAAGTTCTAATTATATTAATGACGGTTCAATATTTTTTGGTTATTCTGCGTGAAATAACAAACACTTCGAAAGCTTTAGTGATATCAAGCAGAATAATTTACAATTACTGAACCGTTATTTAAAAAATTAAAACTTTATAATTTGCACCTGCTACCCTCAGTCTTTTTCTGACTGTACTACTTACCTAAATAATTATTTTTATAACCTTACCTTGCCGATGGCATTCTAAAAAATGATAGTTCTGGTTGCATTAATGATGACTTGAAACATCCAAACACTGAATAATACATTATTTTAAATAAATGTGCAGCAGCGTGTCGACACCGTTTGCGCGCGAAGCGACGTCCGTTCACAACCGCGGCACACAAACGACTGTACTCCGATTGCTCTGCAAGCCGTTGAACCGCGTGGTTTCGGCTTCGTTTCGAGAAGACGTAGTAGTACTGCATTGGCTTCTTACCTACTCAAGTACCTACCTACTTTTAATTTGTTTCAAACTCAACACAACTCTTTTGGTGAAAACTTTTTTCTACCTACCTTGATTAAACAAGTACCGAGATTGTTGTCATGAAAGACGGACCGTCTAGTACCTATACAGAAAATATTTTTAAAACAACTTCGGCCAAGTTTCTTATGCAATAGTCGGTGGCACTGGCTACCTGCTAGCCATATAGAAAGCCACAAAAAAAACTTTCCAACAAATTATTAGGTAAGTTAAGTACAGTAGTTACTGAAAGTTACTTATTTTTTTTTTAGGTAAATAAATGAATAATCGTCTGTTTTATTATTAAATTTTCAAGTGACTAGTAGCGTCCTGTAGTTTCACCCGTGTTTGTTTCGATTCGTCAGTATATCGAACTTTCGGAGATTACCTATCCATCACAATTCACATTCACACCATCACATTAAAATCTACCTATTTTGAAAAATTGTATTTTCACTAATACGGAATTTTGAAACTTTTCCCCGATCTGTGGGATCCATATTTACCTACTTTTTTCCCGAAACCTAAAGTGCTGTATGTTTATTATTTGATTCTATGATTTCTTATCATTGGTAAAAAAAATACTAGTTTTCAATTAGTAGTCGTGAACGAAGACGCAAACGAATACATAGTCAGTTTTTTTTATAAATTAGATAACCAATAGTTTGTACCGAGGTATATGTGAGTACAATGGTCTACAATTGCCCTTAAGGTTCCGCTGGTCGATCGTGTTTCCATACAAATTAAATTAAATTATATTATATTTATATTAAATTATATTAAATTAAATATAATTTGTCTATTTCGTCGCCTACATGGGCTAGATATAGACTTGTTATGTAGATTTAACTTTTGTTTTTTCAAATTCCATAAAGAATAAATGGATAACACTCTAAATTCATGTGTAGGTATAATATAATAATAATAGTTCCTCATCTCCGGCTTGCCTTAGTTGGCTGGTCGGAGTGAACACTGACGAGGAAGCGGTCCCCCGCCTCTGGCTTGCCTTCACCGGCCGTCCAGAGTGGAGTCGCATGAGTAGAAATACTCGAAGGATGGATGCTGAACGTCAGTGATGAGTTGGCCCGCTCGCTCGGATTACCAGCGATGACTTAAAATCCAGTGAGGCCTCTCCATCCTTCAAGCCACTCACGTTCCTGTTGCCCCCTTGCTGTAATTTACTCGGCTAATTAGGGTGGCCCAGTCTGAGAGTTGGCGAGTCTCCGCCTGCCATTTTTACGTGTTTATTGGACATTGTTACGGCAGGTGCCATAGTATCCATAGTTCCCCAGTATCTAGTCCACTACCATCCCATCACAATAGCTCAAGTAGTTTTGTCCTGTAGATTATCAATAGTTTCATCCAAACCGGAGGTTGTCCTTGGTTGCACTTTATAGTGTAGACAGGGATAATCGCCGGTTTAGAATCCACCCCATTGTTTGCTATTATACTTGTTATTGTAAAGGGCCTCTACGTGTTGGCTTCGGCTCCACGCATGCCTTCCAAAGGTCCGGGGCTCCATAGCCCCGTGATACAGGACATATAATATTATTGCTTGCTTGCTTGCTTCGCTGCCTTCTAGGTTTAGGTTTTTATAATAATTTACTGTTTTATATGCAAAATTTATACGTTATTGTTAAGACTTGTAAATTTAATTTTATTTAGGTACCTAGTATGTAAGTGCTTAGATGGAATTTTTTTATAAGTTTATATAGTGATGTATATATTTTGTATTCAGTTTGTTTTTGTAAAAACCTAAATTTAAGAAAAATAAATGAATGAGTGTATATAATATTTATTTATCAAAAGCTTACATTATATTACAATGCCCTTGGGTTCCCGCACGAGGCAGAGCCTGTATCGCGGGACACCGACTAAACAATTATACATTTACACTTACATTTTTTCTCGGGACAAGTAAGGAAGTATGGAAAACACGATCGACCAGCGGAACCTTAATTTATCGATATCGACATCTCACACAATTTCCCATCACTAAAACACCCATAAAAGGCTTGACAGAATCACACGGCTAACGTTAATTCAATTACTACCGAATCCCAAACAGATCTTTACAAGTTTTTGCGTCATCTATTGTAGAGGAATCGGCCCCCTTTAAACTATTTCACTTTGATATTCTATCGAGCGAAAGACCTGGGTTTTTTAATCCGGGATTATTTGCGCTTCGTTTGTTTTTATATTAAAGTAAGATTTAAAATTTAAGCAGTTTTCTTTTATATATAGACTAGCGTCCCGCTCCGGCTTCGCACAGCTATATTATGCATGTATTATACATATAAACCTTCCTCTTGAAACACTCTATCTAAATTAAAATACACCGCATCAATATCCGTTGCGTAGTTTTAAAGATGCATACATAGGAAGAGACAGTGGAAAGTGACTTTGTTTTATACTATGTAATGATAATGACTAGCTTTTGCCCGCGACTTCCACGTAGAAGTCGAAAGTAGACCAAGGAATCACGTTATTCGAAACTTTACTCCCCCCCCCCCCCCCCCCCCTTTTCACCTCCTAACTAAGGGGTATAATTTCGAAAAATCAGTTCTGCTGGGTTGTCTACGTCATACAAAGAACACACTCTCCAAGTTTCCGATCTCTACGGTTGAGGCTGTGCGTTGATCAGTCAGTGAGTCAGTCATTCAAGACAAAGCATTTTAAAATATCTAAGTATAGGTACTAATATTATAAAACTGAAGAGTTTGTTTGTTTGTTTGAACGCCCTAATCTCAGGAACTACTGGTTCGAATTGAAAAAATATTCTTGTGTTGGATAGTCCATTTATCGAGGAAGGCTACAGGCTATTTTTCATTTTGATATTCCTTACTTACGCGGGTAAAGCCGCGGAGCGCTGCTAGTACAACATATAAAATGCTTTGTCTTGAATGACTGACTGACTGATCAACAAAATCTAGATTATGTGAATTCGTCTATGGTTCGAATTATCCAAAATCCCTTCTTACCGGTTGGCTAAGTCATGGCGGTCTGTATGTTAAATATTCCGATCCGTAGTGCTTTGAGCTGTGTTGATATCAGTCAGTCAGTCAGTCAGGACTTTAAATTTGATATTAGATGATTTATAGAAGATCATATTTTGATAGTCCTGTTCCAATTTATCTGGCACAATCATAGTTGTTCACAATGATTGTTCCATATATCTGTTCCAATGAATTTCCCGGGTTTTAATCTTAATCAGTCGCCTCGCGACCATGACTATCGTAACATTGTCGAAACATCGAGGTAAGAGAAAAAAAAAGCGATTAAGACCCGGGAAAGTAATTACTAGGAATAGGTACATGTCGTGTGAGTGTAAAAAGTTTATTTGCTAATCATTTCTATGATGGTCTGAATAATTCTACTTCTATCGTTGCTTCTATGGCACTTTAATACAAACTACACAAGCCTGACTTCCTTTACTAGAAAATGTTTCCTATTATACATAACAGCTGCCACAAGTTAAATGGAATTAACCGAAAAGTGCACTAAAATTTCAAAGAAATAGTATCACAGTTCCGAGATCTTAAATTATAAAGCACTTGAGCACAAAATAAGATAAAACCCATTGACCAATTTCAGATTTAAAGCAGATTAAGTACCGGACATTCTTAATGTTTCTCACGAAAAATGAAAAGCAAACACACGTCTCAGATCATCCATTATACACATAGAACCATTGTAGAACCACTCGAAACGGTTAATAATGTAGCAGATGAACTTAAAATCAATAGCAGATTAACAAGTACTTACTTCATTATTGTAAGTAAACGCGGGGAAGAGTTACTCAATGGTAGAATAACCGACAATTCACCAACGAAGTCCTGAACTACAAATCTACCAAAAAGGTTCAATGCTTTCCGACTTTTTACGTATACATACTTTTTATTAAAGGAAGTTATCTCTTCCGCTCATTACAAAGATATAAAGACCACAAATGCGGCATTCATGACTGGTTTCAATCCGATACAAGCATTAAGACCGCATTAGCGAGATAACAATCTAATTTTGAATTTTTGAATGTCGAATTGTCGGAGAGTTCCACATTGAAACTTAATAAATTAAAGGACGTTAATCCCTTGGACATGCAACTGGTTGAGAATGTCAATAGCTTCTGCTATTGAATCCTGGGAACAGTTAAATGCAATATTGCTAATTTGAAAGGAAAGTACTAGCGGTCAGTTGTCCATTTTATTTGTTAAAATCTTTTGCTTGAAACGTGAGAAATGTAAAGAGAATTCAGACTATTGAATACTGTCTAGACATCTTGATTATTTTTTACCGACTTCAGAAAGAGACAACATACTCTTTCAATTCGTGTGTAGGTAGGTACTTAGTTAATATTTTGTATTACCTGGAGCTCAGCCCAGTTTTTATATAACATTTTTTTAAATAACGTTCAGTATGCAGGATTAGCTGACGATGACTTTCAAGTCTTACAGTTTTTGACTGGGTTTCAGACTTGAGCAAACGTAGTAAAAAAATATTTAGTTGAGTAGTTAAGTAATACATTCATTGGGTATTGAAGCTACTTTTTAACCCAAAATTTCCAAGAGATTGGCACATATACGAGTGAAACCACTGGGCGCTGTTAGTCAAGATCCCGTTCTCACAGCTCTTTGTTAGTGTTTATCTTATAACATCTCTTCCGAAAACCACAAAGAAAACAGACGACACCAAAAAAAGTTGCGATCATGAATGACAAACTTACACACGCTCGGTTTTAACATTATTGTGTCATATTCAGTATCCACTCGACTTAATACAAAGATATTTAAATTCTAGGAAAAAAAAAGATAGAGAAAACATTATAATATTTTCTTATTTACCTCAGGTATTTTGCCTTGAAACAGTTTTAAGCTATTGCATAGCTTTTATCGCGGGTTTTGTGCGCGGCGACCGAATCAAGAAATTCCGTAACGAAATTAAATTGGTTAATTATGCTGACATTTGGGACAATTTAAGGTACCTACATAATTAAAGTGACTTATTTGTTATCTTAACCACGGCGCGGTTTGGTTTTTTAAAGGTTGTCACTGGCTTGAAAATTACAATGTCAAATTGAAACACGACAGATGCGTGGAATTAAAATTTTGTTATTTGAAATGTTTAGATGTCTTCTCTATATCTTCGACTAAATATCTAAATACTTCAACCACTTCCGTTCGCGGCGCAACACTAATCGCCCCATACAATGACACTTCTAGTTACTTAAACTCAATATTTTCCGAAAGGTTCTCTACGGCCAGTCGAATTTATATTCTATTTTCAAATATTTAAAAAATATAACATCTCAAATCAACTGCTTCTTCCAATTGATTGTAAGTTCCACACCGTAGAGTTCTAATTTCAAAAACTTTTAGAAAGAAGGATCAATGCCAGTGTTAAAATCTATATCCGCTTTTTCACCGGTTCTTAGATTTTTTCGGTTTGTAAGTAACCATTTTATTATTTACATTAATATGTTGTTATTAATCCCGGTTTATCAAAGGCTGTACTTTTTGATGGACACTTATTGGTAGGAAATTGTAGTTTAAGATTACAAAGTATTAACTACTAAAGTTAAGTGGTCAATAATGATCATTTAGTGGGGTTTGATTGAAGAAAGATTGGAGATTAGTTTTATGTTCAATGTTAATAGGAAATATGAAAGTACAGTTACCTACAACAGTGTTATCTATACCTACTAATATTATTAAGTGTTTTTTTTTTGTAACGATTAGGCTCCGAAATTACTGGACTGATTTTTATGAAACTTGGTATGGGAGGTACATTGAATTCTTGGGAGTAACAGGCTACTTTTTATTCCGAAATTCACAAGGTGAAACCGCGAGTAACTATAGTAACTTAGAGGTACGGATGATAGAACTAGTAGTAGATAATAATTAAGAACCTAGTAGTTGAAAACTTATATTTTTAGAGTCGATTAGTACAAAATACTAGATTAGGTAATTTTATGCTTAATTAAAAATATGTTTTTTTTATTAAATTTCTTTGGTTAGAACATGATGAATTTTAATAAAAGAAAAAGAGAGCATAGCGAGAACAAATTTTAATTCTGGAATAGTTGCAAAGACTTCAGTTCTAAGCACTTAGTTGGAAAAAATAACTAAATAACACTAGACATTTTGATTTTAAATAAGTATTTTAAGAGAAACATAAAAAATGTCAGCAGCAACCTATTTAAAAATAAATAAATCCGTAACAGTACACTCGCAAACAATTATAGTTTGTAGGAATCATTGATAGGGCTGTCATCGGTTCGTTTTCAATCAGCTGTCCATGTACAATCACGTACAATACGTTGAATTGCATTGCATTCTCACGGAACTTACTGTTGCCCTGTGACCTGTCGCTCGCATTGCGCATACGCAGAAAATAACTGTACGATACGTTAGGGTTGTCAAGCACACGACTAGTAATCAGCACAATCACTACAATATAGTATAAAACAAAGTCGCTTTCTCTGTCCCTTTGTCCCTAAATCCCTATGTATGCTTAAATCTTTAAAACTACGCAACGGATTTTGATGCGGTTTTTTTAATAGATAGAGTGATTCAAGAGGAAGGTTTATATACATATAATACATGCATAATATAGCCGTGCGAAGCCGGGACGGGTCGCTAGTAAAATAATAAATAAGTATTAATGCAATAACGAATTATTTTAAATTAAAAATAGGTATACTTAGGTGTATATGTAAAATGCATATAGTAAATACTGTCATATAACCTAATTAACCCTAGCCTAGTTAGGTGAGTCTTGTACTTAACTTGGGGCTAGATGGCGCATATGCATGGTCCTTCAATTTTTTTTATTTTTATTTTTTATAACGTTTTTTCTATATCTAAATTGGTGAATTACATTTTTTAAGTTCAGTAAAGACTTTGAATTTAAATGAAATAACATTAAAAAGTAAACCCAAATAAAAAAAGAAAGTGCTTATTTTCAACCTCATAAATGTACTATTTCTAATATAGAATTCTTGTAGACAACCCTAAATAAATCTCAAGACAGGAAGTACAGGGGTGTGAGTATGACCTCAAGTTATCCATCAAGCACCCTCAATTTTTTCGCCCTTGTCACTATCTGGAGCATTATACGCCGAATAATAAAAATGCGCCAAAATGTAGCGCAAAAAATACTCAATAAATATCATTCAATTGTATTTAAAAGGGTTTTGAATTTAATATCGGCTCGATTGGGGATCGAAGACAACAAATAAGAAAAGAATCTATTCCTATTTCTCTTATTGTTTCTTTTTTTTAAATATCTATTTCGCACAATGTCGCATCTGCTACCAATTTTGCGCCAATTCTCCGCGGAATTACCTATTGATATTTTTTTGTGAGAATTTTTACCCTTTTGTGGAATATTTGTGCAAATTGGTCTGCCTTGTAAATCAATTGGTTTGTGGAAACGGGATTTTAATCCCAGAAACGAGTTTGGTCATCTTAATCCTTAGGTATGTTAATGCATTGAGGTTGATGAAAGTTATAGGTGTTTACGTAAAAATAAGTTTTGCATAATATTTGCTGCGTTTTTTTATATGTTAGTGCTGTAAGATGTTAAAAAAGGGGCACCAGGGTGAATGAATAGGGTCAAACCGCCTCGAAGCCAACGTTCGAATAAATTTTTGAATTTCCAAAAGTCGATAATCAAAAATGTGTTTTTTTTATGATGTAGGTACAGAAGTAGCTTTTAACTGCATTGTATATGTTATTAATAAAAGCTCTGTATAATACCAATATTCTGAGACGTTTTTGAACAAACACTTGCAGAATCTTTACACTAATAACTAGCTTTTGACCGCGACTTCATCCGCGCAGGGTTTAAAAATATATTTGAAAATTAGTGGATGTCTTTGTGCAATTTTAGCCCAATCCGTCCATTGCTCTGAGATGTGTGTAGATATAGATATTAAAATAGGATAGTCAAGACTTTGAATTTTATATTTATAGAAGATGACAGAGTTTGGGTAATTGTTGTCCTGGAGTCACGGAAATACACATAAACTTTTATCCCGATGTTCCCTCGGGATAGGGAGTCACACGGGCAAACCATAAGGCACAGTTAGTTTTATAAAATAGCCTTCATCTTTCTAAATATTTTTTCTTTTCGAAGGCATGTTTTAAAAAGGTTCGAAAAGTGTTGATATCAATTAGTCACGCCATTAAACGAGTGTTATTAATTAAATTTTATATCTAATTCTAATTGCGTAACAAATGGAACATCGTCGTTTGATATCTAAGATGTAGGTAGGTAAAGTACGATCTTGATTATGCATCCCGATATATTTTGTTTATCATCGGAAATGAACGCTACGATAGTTGTGAAACTTAAACTTGTCCTAGTATACCTAGGGCGAGTATACCTAGGTTCAAGTGAGACGAGATTCGGTATCAAAAAATCTAAATGTGTACTCGTCCTATTTTGAAATTATACTAATACCTGGTACTTATTGTACAAAATCGTTTAAAATTTATATTAAATTAAATATGATTAGTTTTCTTTCCGTTATCTAACTACTATGACACGGGCCTAGTGGTTATTTATAAATGAAATATGGCAGAGTAATTTTTATTTGTAGATAAATAAAAATTAATTACTTTCATAAATAATAAAACCAGGATTAGGAACTGAGATAACAATTAATATAAATACAAATAGTGTGCGTTTAAAAAGTCTATGGCAGACGAGCCTCAGGAAGACTGTCGAATGTTGCTCATATAGTATGTAAGTGTCGGAAATTCGAAAATTCCCGAGATGCATATTCAAGATCATGGTACTAAGTTAGGCAACATGTAACACGGAGGCTATTGAAAAACTGTTTTATAGATCAACTTCCTTATATTTACGACGTTTAGAGAGAACTTCCAATTTGTGTGTAACATAAAATAACTGTTTTATTACTACACTAGTGACTGCATTCTGTTTTGGTTGATCTTTTACTATTTGGGCGTCTTCAAATTGTATACACCTGTTAAATTAGTTACTCTGTCTGAAGATAATTCTTATCTAATCAACTTAACTTAAGATACATTTAGGAGTTAAACGTAAATGCCTGTCATCATTAATTTTAGTACGTAGATTTCAAGGCAAAAATATCTTTTTGTTGCCTGTTTTCGACTTTAGCTTGGATAAGCTTAGAAACGAAAGTTTTTCGATTTTAATTTTTACCAAAATGGAAGATAAAGTTTCACCTACAACAACAATACGGAAAACAGTGCATAGGGGCTGAATTGCTACATTTTATTGCATTGTGATTTCTCCTTATCTTTTAACACCAACAAACATACAAACACCAGTACAAATTATTAGTAAATAATAGATAATTATATCTAAACGACCTCGTATTAATTTTCAATGAATATTGATGGAGCTACCAGTGGCGTATTACGTTAGTTTTTAATGGTCCATGTCTTGTTTTTATTATAACGTATTTTTTTAGATTCCTCGCAAACAACAGATTTGTCTGTGGACTGTACACACACCCCCATGGGTTTACTGTGCATTGGTGGGCGCGTTCCGAAGGCACACATCCTAACTTAATTATTAAGACGCTTTAAAGTGAAACAATGATGATTCCTATTGAATAAATAATTTTGACATGAACTTAGATTTCTCTGTGACGCGGTGGGCGAACATGCGCCTGCGACACAGAAGGTTGCGGGCTCAATTTCTGCCTCAAACAGATATTTACGTACTTATTTGTTACTGGTCTTGATGTTCCTGTATAATATTTACAAACGAAACTCAGGCTAATTCTGGTAGAAATAGCAGACAATCAAGAAGTGGTAGGTCTTGGCCTGGGCTGCGGCTTGTAACACCACCCCTTTCGCGTTTCATCATGTTGTCCAGGCATGTCATTCTTCTTCTAGGCGAGCATGCTACATCCTCCGCCTCATCGTCGCTTCCCATCAGGGGCCTTATTCTGCTATTTGGCCAACCATTGTCATTATATCGAGACTCTATGGGGTTCAGCTAATGGATAATGGGACTGTACCTACGCCCTATTGCACAAAACATCGGCCGATACTTAGTTTCTAGTCCGCAGTAACCTCTTAACTTTCCTTATATTCCGGTAGCGACTATTTAATGGATATGTTTTGATTTATAGATTTTTATGCGATTTTTTTAATGGAAGATGGTATTTTATGTTTCTTCGAAACTAGAAGCTTAGTAATCGGAAATTGGGTTATCCTACTAATATTATAAATGTGAAAGTTTGTGTGTGTGTATGTGTGTGTGTGTGTGTGTGTGTATGTTTGTTACTCCTTCACGCAAAAACTACTGGACCGATTGCGTTGAAACTCAGTATGTAGATAGCTGGAGACCTGGATTAACACATAGGCTACTTTTTATCCCGATATTCCTACGGGATCGGGACTTACGGGATCAGGACTCAAGATGTATTTAAAAAGGTTGTAGTTGGGCGGAGGCGGAGAGAGTGATGAAGGGGAGAAGGGTAGGACAGAAAATGGGGAGCACAAGAAAGGGGGAGGACAGGAAAGGGGGAGGTCAGGAAAAGGGGAGGACAGGAAAGAGGAAGGAATGAAAGAGGGAGAGGATGAAATGGGGAGAAGAGGAAAGGGGGATGACAGGAAAGAGGGAGGACAGGAAAGCAGAAGGACAGTAAAAAGGAAGAGGATGAAATGGGAGAAGAGGAAAGGGGGAGGAGAAAAAAGGGGGAGGGGAGGAAAGGGGATGTTAGGAAATACGGAGGTTATGAAATGGGGAGAAGAGGAAAGTGGGAGGAAAGGGGATGGTAGGAAATAGGGAGGGAAATAAGGGTAAGGAGAGGAAAATGAGAGGGTGGGAAAGAGGGAGAGGAGGAAAGGGGGACCTAACCTTACTTAACCTTCTCCATCCGTGACAGTAATGTGTCAAAAAAACATTCTGGGCCTATCTGGACTCCTATAAACGTAAGCGCTCGCTTCGCTCGCAAGTGTTTGCTACTTCATCCGCGACGGTTCCGTGTTAGAAAAGCATTCTGGGTCTGTCTGGACTCCTAAAAATGTAAGCGCTCGCTTCGCTCGCACGTGTTTGCTACTCCATCCGCGACGGTTCCGTGTCAGAAAAACATTCTGGATCTGTCTGGACTCCTAAAAATCTAACCGCTCGCTTCGCTCGCAAGTGTTTGCTACTCCATCTGTGACGGTTTCGTGTCAGAAAAGCATTCTGGGTCTGTCTGGACTCCTAAAGATCTAACCGCTCGCTTCGCTCGCACATGTTTAGTCGCAATAACTAAGCTAACCTACTCCATCCGCGACTGTTTCGTGTCAGAAAAGCATTCTGGGTCTGTCTGGACTCCTAAAAATGTAAGCGCTCGCTTCGCTCGCACGTGTTTGCTACTCCATCCGCGACGGTCCCGTGTCAGAAAAGCATTCTAGGTCTGTCTGGACTCCTAAAAATCTAAACGCTCGCTCCGCTCGCACGTGTTTGCTACTCCATCCGCGACGGTTCCGTGTCAGAAAAGCATTCTGGGCCTGTCTGGACTCCTAAAATCTAACCGCTCGCTTCGTTCGAATTTGGTCACAATAGCCGGGTACCCACCTAGCGCACAGGCTCGCGCGGCAGCCTCGGTGTCCAGATCGCGAGCGATGGCTCCCGAGGCAGCCTCAGTAGTTTTCTTCAATTTACACGAGGAAGCCTCGCGAGGCAGGCTGAGCCATCATAAGTCCGCGAGTATTCGTTGTTCCCACCTAACGCACAGCGCTCACTGAGGCGCCTTTGAGCGCGACAAGTTTACCGACAACAGATGGCTCGGGCGAGCGAACGCGCGCCCGTGGCCGCCCGAGGCACGTCCACATCAGCCGAGGCATTTGGCTCGCTAGGCTGCCGCGCGAGCCTGTTCGCTAGGTGGGTACCCGGCTAATAACTAACCTATCCTACTCCATCCGCGACGGTGACGTGACATAAAAGCATTCTGGGTCTGTCTGAACTCTTAAAATCTAACCGCTCTCCCAAACTTCACTTTCCACGACTTTAATTTCCTACGACATCGCTTTTCCAAGACACCGTTCTCCCAAGACACAGGTTTTTTCACAATGTTTCTTTTTGCTTTTTCATAACGTCTGTTTTCCACGTCTTCGCTTTCCCAAGACTTCGGTCTCCCACGAGACCTCACGTTACCTTGACGTGACGTTCCTTCCCTTCACGTCTTGCTTTCCTATAACACCGCTTTCCCTTAATACTGGCATTGCTAAACACAAAAACTACTATACGAATTGTGATGAAAGTCGGTAGCAGGTAGCTAGAGACCCTAACAAATAAGCTACTTCTTATTCCGATATTCCTACGAGACTCGGACTAGCGCGGGTGAAACCGCGGGGCGCAGCTAGTGTAAAATAATTGTTTTTGTGAGAAAAAGTGAAAGACAAACAGATGGTCTCTAGCATTCTCCACGACTAATATTTTTGTTGTAGTTCTACTGATTTTTGGTATAATTTATTGACAAAAATTCCTTGTTGTTTCTAAGCCTAACAAAATCCAGGTCAAAATGCAGTCTTATTCTTCAATAAAAATGTAGGAAAATTACAAAGTTCACGCAACAACACTTAACAAACAAATTTCAATGCTTTAATTAACAATTTTGCTGTTTGCTCGTATTAAAGCCAAAAACATAACTCTCTTCCCGAATCGGGTAAAAAACACACATACATCTCTCTTATGCTCAATAACCCTTCAACTTATTTGTTCCACCATTCAATATATTAAATGTTAACAGATGATTACATTTCAAGATAACAAATAGGAAACATTAGCGAAGATCTAGCATAATTTCACCATAAAACGTCGATAACTTGCACATTATATTGACAATTTTATTACCGAACCACCCCATATTATAACAACCCGCTCTTTTAACTAGCTGTACCTCGCTGTTGTACCCGCTTAAGTCTCAAGCAAATCTATCTACACTAATATTATACAAAAAGATTGGAAAAAAGATGATTTTGAAATTATACCTATAGTTTATTTTTTCCAAACTACTGTCCACAGAAATTAATTATTAGAATTTTTTATTTGTTTTTATTTTTTCCAAACTACTGTCCACAGAAATTAATTATTAGAATTTTTTATTTGTTTTTATGTTTGTAACGAATAGGCTCCGGAACCACTGGACTAATTTTGATAAAAGTTGGTATGAAGATACATTGATTATATGGGAATAACATAGGTTTTTATCCCGAAATTCCCATGGGATTGAGAGTTACGCGGGTGAAACCGCGGAGCGCTACTAGTCTATCTATAAAGAGAAAAATACACATCAAGAAATAAAGATACTAACCTCAAACTTTGAATGATGGTCAATCATTTCTAAGTTAAAGACAGGTATATACTGTTCTATGATACCTCTATGGATATTATACTTCATAACAATTATTGATTCTGTAGTTCTATCGTAAAATAACAAACAAACACACAAACTTTCACATTTATTTATTAGCACAAAATGGAGTATATAGATACAGGGTGATTACTTAATGGGTAAGTAAGGGACTAAGGGTTAAAGGAGGCGTAACTTTAATGTCAAATTTAATAAATTGACTGTAAGATTATGGTTGTTGTCTCCCCTTTTGATGTTAAATATTTTAATAGTATCGTATTGACGTATTTATTGATGGACTTTATTGAAGAACTGATTCAATTTCAAACATTTAGGTACTTATTGTCTGGAAAAAAACATCAGCATCGTTGTCGTTTTTAAGTCTATCCAAATGTCAGTTAAAAACAGAAAAAGCTATGCCATTTTTTTCGATTCCAGAGTTTGGATCCAGGAATTTTTCATCGTTCAATTAGTGTACTAAAACGTTGAAAATGAAATCACTTAAACAAACACAACAACAATTTTCTACGTAATTTTGTCATGTTCCTATTGAATAGTCTCATTCCAGTAAGAAATGATAACAATTAAATATTCTAATTTGATTATGATGCTACGAGATAGATAGATCACAGTAGCACATTAGGCAGCCTTACTCGGTCGGTCTCTTTCAGATAACCCAGATAAGCTATAATAATTCTTTCTAAACTCACCGTTTTGATCCAAGTTAGTTTCAATTCTTTTTTAAATACTAAACTAATTGGAAAGTAATGCTATTTCTTTCGTAGCTGGATGTCCTACAATATTTCCCGCGCCATTCATCATCATCATCATATCAGCCGCAGGACGTCCACTGCTGAACATAGGCCTCCCCCAAAGACTTCCAGAGCGGTCGGTCGCATGCTCTCTGCATCCATAATGTATACAGTTCTAAAGCAGCATGCAACTCTCTCCTTTAATACTCAGTTAACACAGAAAAGACGGAAGGATATTGTTTGCCCTTACGTTAGCACACGCCGTGCTTTTACATCCAATTTTTATATGTACCTTGGTCCACTTCTGTATAACAGAATAAATGCCATAACTTACATATACCCGCACAACTACACCAGATGTAAAATAATGGTTTGTGAAGCTCTCCAGGATATGTCTTATGAAGATACAGAGAACTTATTAGATGTATTACAGTAAATATATTGTTTAATTGTATAGCAGGTACCTAGTTATAGAAAATAGCGTAAGTAGGTATTAATTGTAGTTTTATGTTTTAATTTGTAAGTACCAATTTACCATAACAGCAGTTTTTGCCTGAAACACAGGATCACCTAGTTCAGGTACATGTAAACAGTTAAGTAGGTATGTTTTTAAAAGTAGCCTTAATTTATACATTTCTGTTTTTTAAGTTTTTTTGAATAAATTTATTATTATTATTATTATATTATCCCGCGCTATTATAACTTGAAAATTATTTTTACTCTGCCACGGAAGGGTAATGTTTTATCACCCTAGTTTGTTTATTCAAACGTAATTAACTCGATATAAACTTCTTTCGTGGTAGGTAGGTAGGTATTGTTTCCGTGGTGCACCCGTAATCGAGTGTTAATTTTTTAACTTCTTTTTTTTGTATTCTAATTTTCCTCGGGATCATAACTAACGTGTGTTTTAAATCACTTTGTGAAATAGGATTTTTACTTATTTTTCTATTGTTCATTATTTTCTCTTTTTATTATGTCGTGTGCTTGTCTAATAAACGTTTTCTTTCTTTCTTTTATCCAAATGCGGAGGTGGAATATGTAATAACAAACAGTAATGTAAAATATACTGGGTAATAAGTAGTACTTTAACAATATTAAAATTTATACACATAAAAATATAGCTAGCTTAGTACAATAAACATATTTGTCTTCACAATTTACAGCACAAACCCTTCAAAAGAAAAGGGCGTCGCTACAAGACCGTGCCAAATCCATACAAAACATGGATGTTTTAATTTATAGTTCACGTTTTAAATTTTATTTTATGGGAACTGTGGTTTGAACAGCTTAACGGTGATTTAGCAGGTGACCGGTAATGTCCAGTTCCGGCCGGTTCTATCCGGCTGGATCCGGTTTGGACTAGATAAATTAGGGGAGTTTTACGCTAGCTCATTTTTTGAGTGTCAAGGGTTGAATGCGCTGAGTTGTGCTGTCTATGAGAGAAGGTAGATTAGAAGTGTTTTATGGTATGATTTCTACACGAACTTTTGTCGTAAATCTTTGGCCTTTTAAATATTTGGTAAGTATCTACTAATCTTAGAAGATAAGCAATTTTATTTCGGACTTTCGGTAGTTTTAAATTTACTACCTATAGCTATGGGACAGAACTTAACTATTCGTCTATGTCGTATTATGACAGATAAATTGGCACAAAATTTAATTATCTTCTGTTATTTTTTTCAATAGTAAAGAAGCAAGTCGATACTAAACTCACATATTTGATTGACCAATATAATAATATCCTCCACATCACTGCAAAAGAAAAGCTAACGCTGGTAACATTTGAAAAATTCACACGAAAAGATTTTAAAGAGTAACCCCTGTTCAAATGTGAATATTAGTATCAATTTAACTTATTTCGACACATAAGCCAAGATGATTCATAAAACCGCAAAGGTTGAACCTTATGCTTTAAAATAACAACACAATATAAACAACTAAAAAGGATATGTTTTGTGATACAATGGTAAAAATGAAAAGTCACCATTGTGGTTCCCACGTCACGAAGCTTTCGGGAGCGAGTAGGGAAATAAAAATGCCTGCGTCCCTTTTTGTACATTAATAAAACCTTAAATAAAAACCTTAAAGAAGCTCGATCTCTTTGCGATGCGCGGGCGCTGCTGGTGTCAGTGTAGACTACGATAAACTTTTAGACAATTCTTTAGACTCTGTTTCAGCTATTTCGTTTTAAACTTAACTGAGTCTAAACTTAAAAATAACTACAATAGTTTTGGACAAAAGTTCAAGTATTTAGTACTCAATTGGTAAGTCAATAAAAATCATAATTGTCAGAATTAGCTTTGGGTGATCAAAAGGCTCCTGCTACTTTAGCCATCAGATCGGCAATGCAATCAAAAGAGGCATTATAGTCAGACTTTTGGGCACCTTATTATTTAGGGAAACTTGTATCATTAAATTAATTATTTATTATAACTTCAAATTATTTAAGTAGGTGAATAATATTTAACAGTTTTATATAATATTTTTATTTATAATATAAGTGTATTATATTATAAAATAATAAAAACAAAACCATTAACTTCAATAAAACAAGTTTGATGACAAAATTAAAAACTTATTTAAAGATCGTTATATAGATAGCTTTAATATTGTCATATTAAAGTTATTTAAATAACACCTTATACAATATATCTAATTTAATAATGAGTTAAATAAGCCATTATTCTAATGAAGGATTTGTATTTAATAACTAATAACTTGATGTAGACAACAGTTACTAAAACTATTAAATTTACATACGTTTTAAAAGTATTTCAATAAATTATGCAAATTACATTAAAGCGGCAATTTGTATAAGTAGGTAGTTACGATTTAAGAAATGATTTATGTTGAATTAGAACAAGTTTGGAAAAGCAATATTGGAATGATCATTTTCTATGAATACCGTTTCTGACCACACTAAAATACAACACAAAAAATAGTTTTATGTGTTTTTTTAAGTGTACAGTTAACAATAATATAGGCTACGTAATCGCACACAATACATAAAAGTCTCTACTTTAAGCAACGCTCATTCTGAAAATTTTCGTTATACTACATCGTTAAACTCAATATATTCATAAAATATCATTCCTCACACACAATAAAAAGTAAAAAAAAGATATTAAAAATATATTCCTCATCGGAGATAACACTTTATAATGACGTGGGTCAGCGAAGGCGGTTAGAACAAACAGATCGTACGCACGCCATACTTTTTCAACCTCATTCAAATAAGGAACGTTGCACTGTTCTCGTTTCTTCCTTATCGATTCTCGTATGAAAGAGTGAGATGAAAAAAGGAATGGCCAGGTAGGTGCCGGGTTGTCTGCGATGGTAGACATAGAGGCACCAGATTCTGGAATGTTTCAAATTGTCTATGATTTTGATAGTGACATGGCAGGTTTGTTAATTGATTCTTAAAAAGTTGTTTGAGTGATAGCATCTGTGAAGAGTTGCAGCCTGTTTAGAGGAATTTTTGGACGCTTTGTCGTCTTTGTTTTTTCATCTAGAACATATTATGATTTCTATTCGATACACGTATTGCAACAATTAATGCACTTTCAGAAGGAGTTTCACTATGGCGTAAATACATTGGTTGGTTAAATAATACCCAACAACATAAATATTCATAGCAAAGAGATTGAAACTATAAATTCGAACATTTTTCATACAAAAACTTTATCGTTTATTTTAAGCACAAACGCTACGCTGAACTGATCGATTTTGTACGTAGTGTACGTAAATAAGTACTTTTTTTTTTCCGGGATTTAAGTCTTCGATTCATAGTCGAGTGGGCATTATGACAATTTCAAAATTAAAACTTTGTTCTTCTTTTATTCCTGCGCAGAGGTATCTCTTGTCACACTAGACTGAGCGATTTACCTACTACTAGTTAATATAAAAAAATAGGCCACTTTGTTAATATTACTCAGTCTATTTCTGTACATATTATAATAAAAATCTTTGGTAAAACAAAATTGGTAAAGCGTTACATTTGTCATATGGCTTACTTTTAATCAAATTACAAATGTTCCTAGTCCCTGCGTGTAATATCGTCAGGTGTCATTTGACATTGAGTGACCTCTACAACTGTTCTGTCTAACAAAATATATGTTGATTTTCTATAGTTTACTGACTTATTTCAAAAAAGTAGGCTGTGGAACAGGGACGCAGTAAGTTCATGTCACTTCTTTCATATATGTTAGATTAGCTACATCGTCTTTACTCATATCCGTTACAAATTATACCATACTAGCGACCCGCTCCGGCTTCGCACGGCTATATGCATGTATTATACATATAAACCTTCCTCTTGAATCACTCTATCTATTAAAAAAAACCGCATCAAAATCCGTTGCGTAGTTTTAAAGATCTAAGCATACAAAGGGAAATAGGGACGGCGAAAAGTGACTTTATTTTATACTATGTAGTGAAGTGAAGTATTTATGTTGTAACATCCGTTAATTTGATTTTTGAAGTGACCTTCTTCTATCCCTTTTTAAAGAAGTTTGTTTGTTTTTTTATGGATTGGATTATTAGTAGTAGTTTACGTAAGTAGATAGTGTCGGATATCGATTGCATCATCCACATATTAAAATATTTATTAATAATCAATCATTTTTGTCCCACTGTTTGGCAAAGGCCGCGTTCCTTCCATGAACCTCGGTCTATTTCATATCTGGCCAGTCTAGCGAATAAACATGACTGGTTAAATCTACATAAATACACAAATCAAAAGTGGAATCAAGTGCCATAGCCTTTGATCATATAGAAATGAAGGAACAAACCTCAAAAGGCGAATGGGTGAAGTACCCTTCAATACATTTAGCTTACCCATTACTTTGGTGTCCAGTTGTCCACTGCTTTGGGAACCATTGGACCGTTACACTTACACTACATTATGATTGGCATTTAATACTGCCTTTGGAACGATACATGGCTCTTGTTTATTAAAAAAAAATTAAAGGATTTAGGAAGGCGTAATTTTTTATGAATATTTTTATCGAATTTTAATAGAGATGTAATTTTTAGTTATGTTTAATCTTCAGCAACGTTCCTTAAGAGGAAAGGGTACCGGGGGCTCTTTCCATACAAACTATTACTAGCGTAGTCGACTGTTTTCTCCCTGGATAATGACACTAGAGCAAATTTTTGGTGCATAAAACTTATAACTGCCATGACCATGCCCCTATTTTTTTATTTTTTAGATTTTTTAAATCTTAATTTCTATGATATTTGAAAATAAAAAAAACCAAACATAGGTGCATTGCAGTTATAGGTTTTATGGCACAAAAATATTTGTGCTAGTGTCATTATCCAGGGAGGAAACAGTCGACTACGTTTTTATGGAGAGAGCGCAAGTACCCTTCACCTTAATTCTATTCCATTCAAAGGTTGCCTGGCAGAGATCACTATTAGCAATAAGGCTGCCCATTGTATACTTACCTGGGTCTGATTTAAGTATCTTTTAGAATGGTCTTAGCTACGCCCGCGCTTTTACCCGCGTAAATCCCATCCCGCGGGAATTCTGAAATCAGAAGTATTCTATGTCCTTCTCCATCCCCTAACCTAAGCCGATTTTAATCCAAATCGGCCCAACTATTTGACCGTGAAGAGGGAGTTAACAAATAAATAAATATACAAATTTACGAATTTATTAGGATTAAGACTAGAATGTACGAATTGTAATATCAATGTTGATAAAATAAAGCATATTATTTTATCTATCATATGAAGAAACAGCATTATCTTACAAAGAAAACATCTTTTCATCCATGAAAATATTTAAAGCACGTCAAATTATTTCTGTAATAATGAACCGAGTATGTAAGTACACTGTCAAAAACTAATTCCAACCTCCGTAACGATATCAAAACTTTAATAAACATCATCTTAAATAATTGCTATTATTCGTTTCGTTCCTTAACTGAACAATAAGTCATAATTCCTGTTAAACTAGTCACAATTCCTTACAATAACAATGAGAACATAAATGGTCACCCACGTCCTAAAAACCTGTCGAACGGCATGCCGAACCTGATTCAACCCTGACATTTTAACCCCGTCTCTATCTAACACCGTACACCGGAAAAGGACGGATGAAATAAATATTTTAACTGCGTCTTACCTCCTGTTCATTCTTCGTAATATAAAAAGAGATAGTGAATAATAAATGGTGTAACTTGTTAGTTAATCTTAGCCTCAGGACATTTGGTTTAGGATTCGACACGGTCCAACGCCTGGGGGTGAAATGACTTTGACAAATATGGTAAAACACCCCTTGTGTATGTGTTGTTTTGAATTTTTTGAAAGAAGACTTCAAAGGACTTTCTTGTTGTCACACGTATGTTTGTTCGTATTTTGATAGTTCCATTGACTTTATAATACAATGCCGAGCAAATCAGTTACCTAAAGTCAAGCAAAGTCATGATATAAAGGCCAATTTTCGTAAGTAAAATAGTTCAAATTACATTGGAAAATGATTTCGATTACAAAAAACATACATACAACCGATTTGAGAACCTCCTCCTTTTTTTGAAGTCGGTTAAAATATTCATTAAAATATCAAAAACTGACTTTGAGGGTATTTGGAGCTGCTTCGAGTGTATTTTTTTATAATCAAAATAAAATCTGAATGATATTGCAATGTAATTTAAGAGAATTGGCCTACTGAAGGTTTTTTGGCCACTAGGCCAGCACTGCTCATATCTGTATTTAGAAAAAAATCTGGTGCACTTGTACCTATTATGAGATTGTCAAACGATAAACATTTTTTGAATATAAGTAGGCGGGCACCGGATGCCCTATGGTAATATGATAGCTATTATGTACAAGGTGCGGGTTCACACCCCGGACTACACAGAAGTAATAATTGTAAGAACAAGTTTGAGGTGATATCTTCAATCAAATTATATTATTTTTAACTGGAAAGGTTTTTGTTAAAATTGTAAAAGAGGTGAGAAAAAAACAGATCAGGTAAAAAAAAATTCAGTTCAAAAAAAAAATCAAAAATTAAGTAAGGATGTGTTTTCAGAACGCGCCCACTAATGAGAAGAAGACACAAAAACCTCATCGGGAAAATTGAAAATGAAAGAACCAATGAGAGAAGTATAAACTATCTTCTTTGTAACACCATTAGTACAAAGAAGTTTCTACGGTTTTGAAGTCCACCACTCATAAAGCTTCTGGACTATGCGCCAAATAAGGTGCCGAAACCATTCACATAATTTAAGACCACTGAATCGACTCAAAGCGCATTGTCACTTCGATTCCACAATGATGAGTATATTCCACGTAACCGAATGATGAATGAAAGCTATCCTTAACCATTAATCCAAGGATGCACCAGACAAACTGGGACCAGCCGATGCCACAAAAAACATTATTTATCTATCCCAATTTCGTCGTCGTGTGTTCGACGTTATTAAAATACAAAAATACAACAATGACACTTCATTGTTGAGAGAAAAAAATTAGAGGAAATTTATAACCATCGCTTTTGTATTACAATGGTTTGCGGGGCGGAGCGGAACGCTAAAAAACCGTCAATGAAACCGAACGATGAATAGGTTTCTAAGAAAGTATTTGGATGGACTTTAAGGTATAAGCTGGCGTGAAATTTGCGCTTTTCTCAGTATAACCGATTTTCATTACACTTGAGATGTAAACAGTATTCAAGCCTTCTTTAGATGGACTACCAAGTTTCATTGTAGTTTATCTATTGTAACCGATGAATTTGCAAATGAAAGTTTAATAGAAATATTGAATTGTGAAGTAAGAAGAAGTTCTTTGACCTGCCGCCATTGATGTTGAGTTTAAATATGAAACGAATAACCGTGGCTGGAATATTGTATGTTTACAATACAATGAAAAAGTTTGGAATCGATTTATAAAACTGTCAAGATACTAAAACTAACTACTGTGAATTCAGCAGCATCGCGTCTTTAATCAAATGCAATGCAAAGGTTTTCGAATTGTCAAAAGCTCAGTAGATGGATCTGGGAAGAAATCGACTAAGAAAGAAAAATCTCAGTAGATTCACAATTTGAAATCTGAATCCAAGTTTCACTTGATCTATTCTGAATCTGGCCAATGGATCTTCTGAGAATGATCGATAATTTCGACTAGGTAGACAGGCGGCTTCATCAACAGGGACAGATTTAAGGATTTCGGGATTAAGGGGATGTTGCTACTGATTTCAGATATAAAAACAGTTAGATAATTTGATTGCATATGATGAGAAAAAAATGTGGATTATAAAGAACTCATATAGTGCAGATTGGGGAGAAAATGGCTACTTCAGATCAGAAATGGGAACGAATACGTCATGTAGAATGATGCCTGTCGTTGCTATATCATCCGAACGATGTTCCCGGTTGCATCCCTTTCGGAAGCCCGGTTTGTCTCGGGAGCCCGGGGTCCGCTATAGTTATACTAACACTACAATTATAATAGAGAATACGTCTATTAATGAACACTGGTCTTTTCAATCCGATTCTGCCTAATTCTCTACCTAATTTTCATCACTTTCTGACGAGCTCTGTGGTGCGCCCTGTGATGCAGAAGGTTGTGGGTTCGATTCCCACCTCAAAGAAGTATTTATGTACAGTTTTTGGTCTGGGTATTAATATATGTATTTACAAAAAGAAAAGTACATAAGTTTTCTATCCGTCTTCTGGTCACCGGTCACCGTAAACCTAAGCCTAGCTAACTTAGCTTCGAGTCTAGATGGCGCTTTTTGAATTGTCCTGCAATATTTATATCCAATCCAACTAATCCAATCCAACTAATATTATAAATGTGAAAGTTTGTGTGTGTGTATGTATGTTTGTTGCTCCTTCACGCAAAAACTACAGGACCGATTGCGATGAAACTCGGTATCTAGATAGCTGGAGACCTGGTTTAACACATAGGCTACTTATTATCCCGATATTTCCATGGGATCGGGACTTACGCGGGTGAAACCGCGGGGCGCAGCTAGTATTGTAATTAAACAGTTATACAGAATAAGTAAATTTACACAAAATGTAGTTTTTATTTGATACATACATAAAAATCGAATAATAAGTATAAACAAAGAATAATAAAACAAGAAACACTTTTTCCAAATGATATAAAAAATACTAACCTCCTTATTCATAAACATTTTAAAACCTGAAAATGACAAATACATTTTAACTAAAGAAAGTTTTAAAATGTTTATGTAAAACCGGCCAAGTGCGAGTGAGGCTCGCGCACGAAGGGTTCCTTCCCATTACTGTTTTTAGTATTTGTTGTTACCTATAGCGGTAACAGAAATACCTCACCTGTGAAAATTTCAACTGTCTAGCTATCACGGTTCATGAGCTGCCTGATGACAGCCAGACAGATAGGCAGTGCAGTCTTAGTGAAAGGGTCCCGTTTTTTGACCTTTGGGTACGGAACTCTAATAAGGGGTTAGTGTTTTTAATCATTTGGGAACAGTGTTCCCTAGACATAAGGCCCAATTTGTATTTCAAATTATCGTGTTTTGTTTTTTTTTTACAAATTTAAGCACATAAATTAGGTATTTTTATTGATATTTATGCTAATGTGGCATAATTAACAAAGCTATCCAGCATCCCGCAAGCATTGATCCCTCTCTTCACTCTGAAATATCCCTGTTCACCCCAGCTATCACCCCAAGAGTTCTTAATTATCCAATAAGGTACACCGTTTTCTAAAAAAATACAAAGTAAAAAATTAGCTAAAGTCTCCTTCCTGTGCTCTAAAGTGGAGTGTCTAAGAAAGGTATTTGCGAACTTCCCATAACAAACAGAATGAAGTTCGTGAATATGGTATTCTTTTCTAAACTATAATTGTAATTACGTTGATTGAGACGGTCTGATGTCATCATGTTTCAAGATAAAAAGCTTAAAAATCTGACCACATTCTAGAGATTTAGATATATCTACACTATGGTGTCAATTCACTGCGAGCAATAGGTACTTCCCATGCACTGAAGACTTCTTCAATCAACAGAATCTGATGCACCACGCGTTTGTTGCTTAGCATTATTGCTATGGTTTAGGGAAGTTCCGGTCTCTTGTCGCAGCGGAACCGTGAACAGACGATCAGCTTGAATGATTAAAAAAGTAAATGGAAAATGAAGTGAGTTTGTACCTTCTCCGTATCCCACTAGTAGTACTCCGTGGTTGATACCAGATGGTACACCACATTTTGCTATAATTCCACCGAAATTGGTGCGATGTAAATGTAGGTCAGTAGCATCGATGTCTAAAATAAAATATAATACAATTTTAGGAGATATAGTTATTATGAGATAACTGAACCCTCTCGAGTCTTATATTGTACTGAATTATACTTTTGAGCAGTAAAACATGAAATATAAAGAGGTTACGTTGGTAACAAGTTTGTATATTGGGGGTACTGTGGAAAACCACTGAACCGATTTCATAAATTCTTTTACCAATAGAAATGTAAATTATTAAGGAGTAACATAGGCATTAACTTATTTTGAAAAAAAAAAAAATGGATCCGTAAGATAATTGCAATATTGTAACCCAAGGTAGAAAACCCACATTAGTGTTTACCTTGCGCTGTGAAAAATATTGATGATAAAACAACAAGTTTGTAGACCTTATTATTGTCTACAAAAAAGTCCGCGATCCTATATTTTTTTGTTTAAAAATTCAATTACAATGCAGGTAAGAACTAAGGTTGGTTGCATTAGCATTATGGTATTAATCCTTATCCAAAATATTTCGTCATCAAGACTATTTATTTCTTAGTAAATTCCTTTTTAATTCATTCGAATTGGATATTTCGTTTAAAAGTTATGACGAGAATAAAAATGTTCGAGCTTTCTCAGCAATACCGCGTCTCGCGAAGTCTTGAATGGCCACAGAATAAAATATTGTTAGTAAGGCTCTTCACAGGTATATCTTTCCGTAACTATTAGACAAAACAAAAACTGGTCAAGTACGAGTGGGAATCGCGCAACGAGGGTTCCATATACATATCTATTAGTTAAAAAAAAAACAAGCAAAAATGCAAGAAGCAAGATCGTCGCGGCCCCGCCAGGATTCGAAGCTAGAATCTTCTGATCCGTAGTCAACAGAAATACATCATCTGTGAAAATTTCAACTGCCTTACTACTTATCACGGTTCATGAGATACAGCCTGGTGACACACAGACGGGCGCGGGCGGACGGACAGCGGAGTTTCAGTAATATGGTCCCGTTTTACGGAACCCTAAAAATGGCAATATATCATGTTTGATGTATAGGAGCCCCATTATAATTTATATGGCAAAACAACGTTTGTTGGAACAGCTAGTAATTTTATAACATTGTGTGTGTTGTGCATAAAAATATTTCTCTTACGTATTGCTGCTGGTCCTCGATCAACTAGAACTTGCCTAAGCCTGTCTTCATCTGTGAAATCATAACTTAAACATCCGTCTATCAAAACTCTGGGTTTATTTACATCGTAACATACACTTTCTAATCGTTTACCGACGTATGGGTATTCTTTAGATGTTGCAACACCAACGCCAGTCAAGTATCTAGTAAAAAAGAAGAGTTAAAATTATAGGACATTGTGAAAAACAAAAGTAAAACCAGCCAAGTGGGTGTCGTCTCCACCTGCATTATAGGATTTCGTAAGTTCAACAGTTTGAATGTCTTAGATGAAGTTGTCCAACAACTTCATATAAGGGTGCATAGACATGGCCAACATACAGCCTTATAGTAACTACTACTTGTACTTATATACGGGCTGTTTTCCGCGATTAGACTCTTTTTAATTGGGTCCTTTTTGCGTGAAGATGGAGTAGGCTTGCCCAGCACCTACTACCCTCTCAGCTTAGTCGCAACCATATCCAGAAGAGAGAACTTGTCAACACTTCTGGAGCCAACTAACATTTTATTTTTATTTTTTTTATTAAACGATTTACTTCGCGACAGTAAATCGTTTAATAAATGTAACTAGAAATTGGTCAAAAACTGTTTAAAAAATGGTCATAAAATTTTCGTCATTGTCCGCGCTACTACTTGATTAACAAATTACCGTGAAACGGAACGTTTTTTACGCGGAGTTCCGCGGCTAGGAAACAAACCACCCCACCCCCTATTTGACCAGCAGGCTTCAGACGGGACACACGTGCTGGATTTCGAACCGGTGGTGGGGTCTTGAATTTGATTCTCCTAATGGGAGTATTTCAATCGTCATTTGTATCTTTAACCATAACTTTCAAGTCGTGAGTGATTTCGAAATTATCTATACTAATATTATATCTATACTAATATTATAAAGAAGTCTATACTAATATTATAAAGAAGTAAAGTTTGTGTGTTTGTATATTTGTTAAATTGTAAGGGGTAATCTCGAGATCTACTGAACCGATTTTAAAAATTCTTTCACTAATAGAAAGCCACATTATTGCTGAGTGTCATAGGTTATATAAAAAACCGAAAAATAAAAAGGCTTTTACGTGGTAGTTCGTTTTGCAAAGTGAATCGGAGAAAAAACGGTCGAATGAAAGCGTTTCTTACGAACGCTGCCTTAACTATGAAAGATATATTTTTGAGTTCTAGAGAAAAGATGTGGAGCTTGAAAATGCATACAAAAAAGTCAACGACAGCATATGTCTAACTTTTATATTTAAGTTACAAAAACTTTTTTTTAAATATTAGTATAGATCATTAAATTTATTAACATTATGCCCAACGAAGTGGGCACGGGTCAGCTAGTAATTAGATAAATAAGCAAACTGTTACGTATTCTTTATCGAGCTAATGTTTTATTCCATCTAAAATCGTGTTCTAACATGTTTTGACATGTTTTTTGTAAATGTATCATTGTTCTCAACGTCATTGTCAGTAACAAGGGAGAAGAAGACAATGACACACGTTGAGAATAATGACGATATATTAGGAAGACAATGATTTATTGTTGAGAACAATGATTTTGGAGATAAGATGTGTTAATATCGGCGGATATCACCACATGTATGCATCGGCATAATCATATAGATTAAAGATTTACAACTTACTATAAGAACTGCAGCCGATATCATCACATCTTATCTCCAAAATCATTGTTCTCAACAATTTATCATATACTTACTAATATTATAAAGCTGAAGAGTTTGTTTGTTTGTTTGTGCCAGAGGACGCAATTTTATTTTTTAGTAATCATGAGGGGGTTAGACTAAGCTTAAATCCAAGCATATTATTATATTATTATTATAAGTTTGAGGGATTGTAGCTCTTGTCCCACGGCCGCCATCTTGAAAAAAGGGATTTAAACGGTTTTTATGGTTTATCTGACAAACTAAAGGTCTCACAAAAAAGATTACTGAATATTTTTTGTTGCAAATATGATTATCTACAACTTTTATTAAGCAATTTTTAGTCGTAGATCAAAAAACAAAAAGTTATAAGCGAAAATCCATGACAAACTGAGTTTCTATTTTTACTAAGAATAGGTACTGATTTCTTAGCACCATGGGAGTAGCCCAGGGTTTTCAAGGATGTAAACTCAGGTATAGACTACGCTCGGAGGGTTTAAAAACGTATAAAAATGATTACATGCGCTTTTTCGATGTTTACCTTTTTGTGTTAATTTTCAGAAGAAGAAAAGTAAGCATATTTTGAAAATTATAAGTCCTATCAACATACTTTCAAGATAGTTCTTGTAGACAATTTAATGAAAAACAATCGGTCAGTCACGGTTTTGTTATAGCTTAAAAATGGATGGATTTTCGCTTATAACTTTTTATTTTTGGTTTACGACTAAAAGTTGCTTAATAAAAGTTGTAGATAATAAAAACCGTTTAAATCCCTTTTTCCAAGAGGGTGGCCGTGGGACAAGAGCTACAATCCCTCAAACTTGGATTTAACTTTAAACTGACCCTCCCATGATATCTAAAAAATAAAATTGCGTCCTCTAACAAATGCAACCCCAAATTATATTTTAGATTGATAAGTAATATCTGAAAGATTGTGATTCAAAGTTTCTAATTATTACTTCTCTAATTTTATAATAAGCGTAATGCCCAAATAATAAGTGTTGATTTTTTTTTAAGGCTATTTTCATAATTATGTCAAACTAAGTTTTTAATAATAATTATTTAATTTACGTTATTTTCCATAAGAATAAAAAAATATTATACAAATTAGCATGCATTTTATTGCATAAATACCTGAATGTTAAGTAATTTTTAATGAAACGTCATTATTAGTAACGAAGCGTCATTGTCCTCCGTATTAATGTCATTATTCTCAAAAATTGTCATTGTCGGCAACAACAAATTTTACAAAATGTCATGTATTTCTTAAACCACGGCTCTTTTTTGTGGCTTTAAAAGATAAAATAGCTAATTATCAACAAAGCAATAAATTCTAACACTTATTTGAAATCTGCGCCTACGTTTAAAAAATTGTTAAATTTTTTGCAAAAAATAACAATTTGAGGAGAACCACCCACTCACTGGAATGCCTGTTCCGGAAAACCACCACAGCAGCCACAATTGAATGGATCGCAATCTACCAACTGTTGTACAGATAAATCAACAAGATCACCTGTTTTTATAGCATTCAAACCTTCTATGTTACCTGGAAATAAATCGAAAGTAGCATTATATTATACCTAACATATTTATGTATATGTAAAAATAATAACTTAAAAAAAAGCACGGGACAGGGAAATAGCGCAGGGCAGGAGTGATGAAAGACTCTTGTTTCGGAGGCCAAGATCCACTTTGGGTCGCTGAGCCAGCGGAGTAAGTAAGTAGTAGTAAAAAAGCACGAAGAAGATTTTAAAATATTTTTGTCGACTTCATTTTTGTCGAGTTGTTGCAATTAAAAATAATATATAAAAAAATAAACGAGCACTTTTTGGTAACTTTGCCTCCTATGAAATAATGATAAATGTGACGTCATTTTTCAAAATTCAAATCTGAATCTGTGATATGTTTTCAAATTAGCATTCTATGAATTCCATAAATAAACAGAAACCGCCCTAGCGCCAATGACCGAACCGAAACTAACTAGATTATTTTTCACTTTTCAGTTTTATTTTAGTTTTTGTTCACAGGTTTTTTTTAGTTTTTATTGTTTTGCAGGTTTTTTTGACTTGAAACGTCTTTCGGTTCGGTCATTGGCGCTAGGGCGGTTTTTGTTTATTTATGGAATTCATAGAATGCTAATTTGAAAACATATCACAGATTCAGATTTGAATTTTGAAAAATGACGTCACATTTATCATTATTTCATAGGAGGCAAAGTTACCAAAAAGTGCTCGTTTATTTTTTCATATATCATTTTTAATTGCAACAACTCGACAAAAATGAAGTCGACAAAAATATTTTAAAATCTTCTTCGTGCTTTTTTTACTACTACTTACTTACTCCGCTGGCTCAGCGACCCAAAGTGGATCTTGGCCTCCGAAACAAGAGTCTTCCATCGCTCCTGCCCTGTGCTATTTCCCTGTCCCGTGCTTTTTTTAAGTCGGTTTTTTAAATTTTAATTTATTTTTTTATTTAATAATCATTTTTAGTTCCGCTGTCACTGAAAATTCCATGAGGCGAAAGCGACTATTTCTTCAAATTGCTACCTGTACCTAATCGTAACCCATTGAGGAGTTTGGTGATGAGAAAGACCACCTTCTCATCACCATCTGAAACTGGACCCCTACCGCCATTTATGACAAATGCTTGACAAATGCATGATAAATGCTCCATTCATAGGTACCTATTATTTCTATTAGTGGAAATGGAAAACTGAGCAATTTGTTGAATCTCGCTCTGCAGATCTGTTCATCACTCCGAAGATGCCCATCAGATCTTCATTTAGGATAGGGTTCTCTATCAAAATTCATTCAAAACCAGTCCGGCAACTAAATTCAACTAAATTCTTCAAATTGTAACGCGTAATCGTAATTTATTGAGGAGTTTAGTGATGAGAAGGTAATTTCAGATGCTCCATCAATCTTTACCTATAAGTTTAAGGGTCGATTCTACTGGAGATCTTAAAAACTGAGCAATTTTCTGCACGATCGAGGTGCAATTCTGTTCATCACTCCGAAGATTCTCACCAAATTTTTATGGGACCACCCCTGAGGTATCACCTTTCGAACACAAAAAGAATCATCTCAATCGGTTGAGCCGTCTTCGAATGCTCGCGTAACATACATTAAAAAAAAACATCATACAGACGAATTGAGAACGTTCTCCTTTTTTGAAGTCGGTTAAAAAGTACACATTAAGAGGAAAGGGCATAGTCATGGCAGTTATAGGTTATATGCAACATAATTGTTTGTGCTAGTGTTCATTATCCAGGGAGGAAACAGTCGACTATGCTTGTATGGAGCGAGCGCCGCCGGTACCCTTTCACCTTAGTTTAAAAGGTAGATGTAATTATATAGAGGTACATATTATTAGTGAACATACCTATGGCCGAAAAAGCCCAACACGAACCACAATCAGCTTGTTGTTTTGCAGGTGTAACTACGTTTTTGGTTCTCCAATCAAATTCACGAGGAAGCTTATCCATTTTTATATCATCTTCGTCCATAATAGTGCAAAAAGAACCAGCTTTAACTGTTGTACTTTTTATTCCCGTGTAACCTTTTATCAGTTCTTCAGTTGTCAAATCGGTGAAGGGATTGACACCTATAAAATATTATTATTTTATGTACCTCCTATGTATTATGTATATACTCCTTAAGGCGCAAATTGGAGCTAAAAGTAAAATCTTTGAAATTATCGACTGCATTTTACTTTTGGTTCCTCCACGAACCGTAAGTTCAAAATTCAAAGTAACCCATTATCAGACACCAAAAGTGCAGAACCAGAGCTATCTTTGATATCATTGATTATAAGAGAATAAAGAATCATTTTTATCGGTGGAACCGAAATGATGAAGTTTTAGTTTTTGTCAAAATTATTCACGTAACTTTTTCAGCAATTTTTTAGTTTAGAATATTGCCCTGAAGGCCCATTTAATAAATTCACCCTATATTTTTTTAATTGAAAACCTTCTTCTTTTTTTGAGGTCGGTTTAAAAAGGAAGAATATAGCATTTTACTAGATCTACTAAGTCACGTGGGGTTCAGCTAATTGGTAATGTGACTGTACCTGCAGGGCTGCTATGTTTACCATGCCGATAAAGATGTGATTACCAACCCCGAATCTGGTTCGCACTATACGGTAAAAAATAATTATCTCAGTCGGTGAACATCCATAAAAAACTATTAATAAATATACCTACGTTTGAAAACCTCCTCCAATATTGAGGTGGGTTAAAATTGAATTAGGTGGGAACAGATAAACATACATACATACATACGGGTCAAAAACATAACCCTCTTTTTGGCTTCGCCGTAGTCGGGTAAAAAGATTTTAAAGGGTTCTTACCAAAGACAACGTAGCCATGATCGTCATTTTTCTCATTAATTTGTTCTAAATTATGCTTGAAAATTTTAAATCTTAGTTTCTCCTCATTTTTACTGCGGTATGTTTTATTGTGAGCTTTCATAAACCACATAAAATAGTCTTCTGCTTGCTCTAAATCATATTGAAACTGAGGTACTCCTTCATATGCCAAAACACTACTTATGAAGAAAGGAAGAAGCAGTGCCAGCAACATTGTGTTAAAATGAAGTGTGCATTTGGGCATTGAGTGTTATATACTTAAGTTTTTACATAAAATATTATCAAGTTATTTCAGGCCGCTATTTAGATTTATAGCTATTTGTATTTAGTACCATTTTATTAGTCTATTCGAAAAAATCTTAAATATCGGAAAATAATTTTCATTCCGTTCATTTTATCCGTTTGACTTATCCAATGTTACCTTGAACAAGTACCACATATTTTTTATTATTTTTTATGAGTTTAAAGATTATAGATTATCATTATGACAATTTTCATACTAAAACTGAACTCTAGGTAGTTTTCATACTCATTAGCTATTGTAGCTGAATGAATGTAGCAGATCATAAAATATAATTTGATTATTTTCTGAAATAAGTTTTGACCGGACCATTAACATCGTAATAAACAATATAGATAATTATTTCTTGTTTTGAACGGAAAATATTTTCATTCCTTTGAATTTTAATTTAACTCATCTTTGTTCTTTGTTGGAGTATTTATGGAGTCTCAACGTTCGTACGTAACTACGATTCAAGTTTGGACGATTTTTATTTAAATTGAACTCGTCCCATTTCATTTTAACTTGAATATGTATAAGATATTAAACCTCTTCATATAGAGGGAAATTTGGCAATTTTAAAACTAAAACTTTCCCCTTGTTTCTTTTTAATACATTAATAGGTGTATGTACTCTGCACAGAAGACAAACGTCTGTCATCGAAAATAGAAAATCAACGGAAGGATGTCATAATTTTAATACTTAATTATAGATGAATATAGGTAAGTACGTCAGAACGCCATTTTGTTTACTGTCATAAATAAAAATTATAAAATGACGGAACGTGGTACATTCTGTCGCAGTAGCTTTATGATACTTAAACTTTCTCATTGTCTCCCAATTTACTTGAGTTAATCTATATAAAGTGTAGATTAGGTTCAGGTAAAATAATCCTGATGGGTAATTGCTATTATAATTTTAGATGTCCTGATACTAAGTGCCTAGAGTTCAAGTTAGACTGGGTCCAATCACTGATTTTCAGCTACTACCCTTCAGAGTATCGAATACTCTCGTGTCTCGGCCCACTGCATACTGTGGTCTCTCAGTAATATGATTATTTCAAATCATAAAAAAGCTTTTAGTTTTGCAATCTCATAACTGTATATTTCTAGGATTGACTCATTTCGTCTCGTACCTTTAGATATACCTACCAATATTTTATGTAGATGCTTAGTAAAACTATACAATGTGTTTCAGCGAAGGGGTTTTAATACGAAAAGGGGTTGTTCTAAAAGTTTAGGCGTACAACTTTTGTTCTACGAAGTTTCTGTATGAAACAGCTGATTTTCAAGTAAAAATTCCCTCAGAATTTTCGAAAAAAAAGTTTGAATTACCAAAAGTCGTAGAACAAAAGTTGTTCGCTTAGACGTCTAGAACAACCCCCTTTCGTATTAATACCCCTTCGCTGAAACAAATTGTATTTTAATATAAAAATTGCATACTATTTTAGAGTTTATTAGGTATTCAATAGTTTTCCTGTAGCTAGTCCACTACCATCCTATCGCGGTAGCCCAAGTAGTTTATCAGTAGTTCTATCCGAACCGGAAGTTGTCCTTGGCTGCATTTCATAGTGCAGACAGGGATAACCGCCGGTTTAGTTTTCACATCATACTTTGTCATTTAGCTTGTTATAGGGACGCCTTCCAAAGGTCCGGGGTTCCATAGCCCCGTAACATAGGACAGTAAAATAATATGAGCTCGCAGACCACCTTGAGGCGAGGTGTCTGAGTAGCGACCCCGCGGTCCCTAGTGCTCCTAGGGGAAGCCACCTTTCCTTATCTCCGCCTAGCCTTAGTTGGTTGGTTGAAGTGAACACTGAATAGAAAGCACATTTCTGGCTTGCCTCTACTGGCCGTCCAGAGTCGAGTCGCGAGAGCAGAAATGCTCGAAGAATTGATGCCGAACGTCAGTGATTAGTTGGCCTGCTCGCTTGGACTACTAGTGATGGTTTAAAATTCAGTGTGGCCTCAATCCTTAGCCGCTTACTTTCCTATTACCCCCTAGCTGTAATTTATTCAGCTAATTAGGATGGCCCAGTCTGAGAGTTGGCGAGTCGCCTGCCATTTTTAACCGCCTTCAAAAAAGGAGGAGGTTTTCTGGAATTCTGGATTTGGAAGTCGGACTGAGTTATTGAGATTGAATGTTGAGAGGTAAACATAAAACATAGTGTCACCCAGTCCGATTTCCAAGTTAGTACTTATGTTTAAGTAATCTGCTGTATAATAGATTATTTTTCACTCTTAATTTTTTTAAAGATTTTTTTTCAGATTTTTTTGAAGTCAGTTTGTAAAATTTTAATTAATTGTTTTTATTACTTGTTTGTTGGACTTTGTTACGGCATTAGCCCTATGGATACTATTATTCATAGTTTCCCAATATACAATCCACTACCATCTCATCTCATTATGTATGTCCTATGATGATACAGAGAACTTACTTATTGTGACTAAATGATTGTAGCTGTAACTGTTATATTTACACTGTAAAATTTTATACTTAGATATAGTACTTTTGTTGTAATACCTAGATATTATATTATTTTTGTTTTTGCAAGTAATTATTAATTATTTAAGTCCCTTTTCGCCTGAAACACAGGATTCTCCTAGTTTAGGCAAATGTATTATTTATCGTTTTAAAATGTGATTTAGCTCAATAGTATAATATTTTGTAAAAGTTTTTATTCATTAAATTATTCTATTATTATTCTATTCTATCTCATCGCAATAGACCAAGTAGTATTCTCCTCTAGTTTATCAATAATCTAGTTATTAATAATTTTATCCAAACCGGAGGTTGCTCTTGTAGTGCAGACAGAGATAGGTAATCGTCGGTTTTGTGTCCACATCATACTTTATCATTAAACTTGTTATTGTAAAGGGCCTCTACGTGTTCGCTTCGGCCCCACGTACGCCTTACAAATATCTGGGGCTCCATGGCCCCGTGATATGGAACACATCACGGACAAACAAAATAAAATAAAACCATTTTATGAAAATATTTTATTATACAGCCTTTCTAACTAATTAATAACAAACGGATCGCGTTGCAATCAATAAGCTTGCCCAAAGTAAAAGTAGCTTAAAAGGTAAAAAATGGATCCTTTAAAAATAAAACCAAAATATATGTGTGATATATAACCATGATATATTAATTGATATTTAAGCTAATGTTGCATAATTAACAAAGCTATCCAGCATCCCGCAAGCATTGATCCCTCTCTTCACTCGGAAGTATCCTTGTTCACCCCAAACACCACCCCAAGAGTTCTTAATTATCCAATACGGTACATCGTTTTCTAAAAAGAAATCATAAAATAATATGTTAGCTAAAGTCTCCTTCGTGTGTTCTAAAGTGCAGCGTCTCAAAAGGTATTTGCGAACTTCACATAATAAGAATAGCTTGTCAAGTTTGTGAATATAATATATATTCTAACATAAATTACAATAATGTTGATGTTATTTTATTATATGTATAATTACGATCATGTGATAAGATAACAAGCTTAAAAATCGCACTATTATCTAGAGATTTTAATTATATTGTCAACTAGCTGCGCCCCGCGGTTTCACAAGAGTAATCACTTTTTTAATTTTTTTCATAAGAACCTTCTCCTGACAATAACATACACAACAAAAAAAAAGGGAAATCGGTTTAGCTGTTCTCGAGATTTGCGCTTAGCAACACATTCAACGATTCATCACTATCACTACATAGTATAAAATAAAGTCACTTTTCGCCGTCCCTATTTCCCTTTGTATGCTTAGATCTTTAAAACTACGCAACGGATGATGATGCGGTTTTTTTAAATAGATAGAGTGATTAAAGAGAAAGGTTTATATGTATAATACATGCATAATATAGCCCTGCGAAGCCGGAGCGGGTCGCTAGTTTTTTATATTATAGACTAGCTGTGCTCCGCGGTTTCATCAGCTTAATATCAAAATGAAAAGTAACCTATAGCCTTACTCGATAAATGGACAATCCAACACAAAAAGATTTTTTCTATTTGAACCAGTAAGTAGTTAGCGCATTCAAACAAACAAACAAGCAAACAAACTCTTCAGCTTTATAATATAAGTATAGATTTGCTTCGAGCATTCTCATGCACTGAAGACTTCTTCAATAAACAGAATCTGATGCATCACGTGTTTGTTGCTTAGCATCATTGCTATAGTTAGGTGTCTTTATCTTTTTATGTCTTTATCAGTTTGGAAAATGGAAAATGAAATGATTTCGTACCTTCTCCGTATCCCACTAATAGTACTGCATGGTTGATACCAGATGGTACACCACATTTTGCTAAAATTCCACCCCCATAAGAGCGATGTAACTGAATGTCAGTAGCATCGATAACTAAAACAAAAAAACATAGTAGTTCTGTGAATAGTAGAGCTTCGCTAGCATTAAGATTGAGGAGTTTTGTTAGAAGGTGATTCCAAATGCTAGATCAATCCTTGAATAGTATAGGTAAAGGTTTCACTGGTAGAAATCTAAAAGTGAACTGTTTATTGAATAATAAGGAGACATTCTGCTCATCATTCTGAAACTGTATAATCTGAAAATAATGTCAACAATAATGTTTAATAATATTGTATAACATTGTGTGTGTTGTGCATAAAAATATTATTTCTCTTACGTATTGCTGCTGGTCCTCGATCAACTAGAACTTGCCTAAGCTTGTCTTCATCTGTGAAATCATAACTTAAACATCCGTCTATCAAAACTCTGGGTTTATTTTTAATTAAACACTTGTGATTTGGATAAGCGACGTATGGGTACTCTTTCCAAGTTGAAACACCAACCCCTGTCAAGTATCTAGAAAAAAAACGAAGATAACTTCTAGAGTTGAAGTTATAGGACATTGTGAAAAGCAAAACGAAAACCGATCAAGTGCACCACACGCATTATAGGGTTTTGTACGTTCAACGGTTTAACGGCGAATAACATATATGTAATAAAAATTTCTTCTAAGATACTTTCAATAGTTTCAATGGTATAGAGTATAGGCAGAAATTTTTGCTTTCTAAAGTAGGTCGAATTATTGTTCTTAACTTTTAAAGATAACTAAAAATCTTGTAAAGGAAAGAAGTCCTTCACAAGTTTACACGACTTACAAGACAGTTTTCTACCTCGTTATTATGTTATTCCGAAAACCACCATTTACCGAAAACGGGTCAGTGAATTGTCGTTTTTCACCAAATACTTTCAAAATGTTTACTTAAAAAAAAATTATTTTGTCTTTTGGTTTTTAAAGTGTTTCATAGTAGCTGCTATTTCACTAATTTTCGATCCTTTGAGAATATCACACAGAAATAAAGATATAACCCTCGTTTGCGTCGTGAAATCGGTTAAAAAGACGAAACTCACTGGAATGCTCGTTCCGGAAAACCACCACAGCAGCCACAATTGATATCATTGCAATCTACTAACTGTTGTACAGATAAATCATGAAGATTACCTGTTTTTATAGCATTCAAACCTTCTATGTTACCTGGAAATAAATCGAAGGTGGCATTTTATTATACCTAACATATTTATGTAGGTTTAGGTAATAGGTTAGTAAACAAAACACGAAGAAGAAGCTTTTAAATATTTTTGTCGCCTTGATTTATCGAGTTGTTGTAATGTTGTTGTAAATAGTATAAATAAAATAAAAAAGAATAGGACTTCTGGGTAACGTTGCCTCCAATGAAAGTATAATGAATGAAAAGTCAATTTTCAAAATTCAAATCTAAATCCAAGCTGTGTTTTCAAATTAGCATTCTATAAATCCCATAGATAAATAGAATGCACATTAGCGCCACTGACCGAAACGAAAGACGTATAAAGTAAAAAATACATATTAATTTAAAAGGTAAATGTAATATATAGTGAAGAGTTATAAATGACGAGTTAACATACCAATGGCCGCAAAAGCCCAACACGATCCACAAGAACTTTGATCTTTTACAGGCGTAACTACGTTTTTGGTTCTCCAATCAAATTCACGAGGAAGCTTATACATTTTTATATCATCTTCATCCATAACAGTACAAAAATAACCTTGTTGATACAGCGTTGTACTTTTTATTCCTGTGTAACCTTTCAACAGTTCTTCAGTAGTCAAATCAGTGAAGGGATTGACACCTATAAATGTTATTATTTAATAAATAAAAGGTAATTCAAAAGTATTTTAAATAAACGACTTTTTAGTTAAATCGTTAAAGTAACTTATTATCAGACAGCAACAGTGCAGAACTAAAGCAGGGGAGAAGCACGAGTGCATACTTTGCGTTGCCGTTCTACAATATGTCCGTTTTCCTTACGAAGGTTTTACTTCACATTAAGACATACAAAATAACATAAGAATACGCAGACATTGTTCTCTTCATACAAATGCTCTTTAGTACTTAATTATATCCTTCCAAATTAATGCCTCTAGCTAGATCAGGTTTTCTATACATATTCTTTGTTGTACTTTTTCTTATAACAAATTACTATAGCGACCCTTAGTGATTGGTCTAAAGACATTATTCGTCCGTATTTTCATGAAGAAAGCGTAGGTATAGTCACATCACCAATTAGCTGAACCCTATGTGACCCAGAGCTCATTTTCATATCTGTAAAAAATGTAGTATTTATCTATTTTTTATTTTTTTGATATTGTTTATTGTATTGTATAGTATTTATTATTTTTATTTATTTTTAGCCTATTCCGTCCCACTGCAGGGCAAAGGCCTCCCTCCCCTCCTTCCACTGTTCCCTGTCTAGTGCCAGCTGGGTCCAGTCCCTACGATGCGAGTATTGTTTAAAAAAAAACAGAATCAGATAACATTACTTTACAACCTTACAGATTTGCGAGTGAGCTCTAGGTCACGTGGGGTTTAGCTAATTGGTAATGTGAATGTACCTGCATGGTAGTTATGTTTACCAGGCAGATAAAGATGTGATTACCAACCCCGAATCTGGTTCGCACTATACGGTAAAAAATAATCATCTCAGTCGGTGAACATCCATAAAAAACTATAAATAAATATAGGTACGCTTGAAAACCTCCTCCAATATTGAGGTCGGAAAAAATTGAAAAATATTTTAAAGTGTTCTTACCAAAGACAACGTAGCCATGATCGTCATTTTTCTCATTAATTAGTTCTAAATTATGTTTGAAAATTTCAAATCTTAACCTTTCCTCATTTTTACTGCGGTATGTTTTATTGTGAGCTTTCATAAACCACATAAAATAGTCTTCTGCTTGCTCTAAATCATATTGAAACTGAGGTACTCCTTCATATGCCAAAACACTACTTATGAAGAACGGAAGAAGCAGTGCCAGCAACATTGTGTTAAAATGAAGTGTGCATTTGGACATTGAGCGTTATATACTTAAGTTTTTACATAAAATATTATCAAGTTATTTCGGGCAGGTATTTAGGTTTATAGCGATTTGTATTTAGTACTTACTTTTTACGCAACCATTTTATTAGTCTATTCGAGAAAATCTTAGATATCGGAAAATAATTTTCATTCCGTTAATTTTACCCACTTAAAGTAAACCTTAAACTAGTACCACATACCTTCGCTCCGGGGGGAGCGGCGGGGATGTGTGGGGGGAGCCCCACACATCCCCGCCGCTCCCCCCGGCGTTTAGTTTTAGTGGGTAAACCCCTGGCCTGAGATGGTAGGCGGCCAGAGGTTTACCCACTAAAACTCCTCGGTGTCCTTCTCTTCACCGTAATCCAGGAGGAAGTAGGAACTGTTTGCACATACAACTACTTCCCCCTGGGGTGACTGGTCTAAAGACCCTTCCGCGAAAAAACCCTTCACAGGGAAAAAACCGTCTCGAGAGGCGGCGCAGGACACGCCGCCGCCATCTCGGGCCTATGTTCTGGCGACGAACTCCCCCGAGTCCGCCGCCATAGGCCGCTTACGGTGGGAGATGGTCATTCCTGACCCTCCTCCTATTGCGTCGGGACCGGGCAGGGTCGGAGGACATCACCTCCCTCACTCGCTAGGCTTCCTCCTTTGTCGACATCACGGCCTCACAATAGACCCTCGTCGCCTGCCATGACTCGTCGCTGTCGACCATAGAGCGCACGACGGCCGGCAGCGACAGATCACTTCCGACCACCGCGACGAGGGCACGCCGCGGTTCAGCCCACGCCGGACACAAGGCCAAGGTGTGATGTGCCGTATCACACAGACTGGCACAGTGGTGACACCTCTCATCCGGCTCCCGCTTTATACGACTCAGAAACTTCCCAAAATAGCCATTGTCTGAGAGTATCTGAGTCAATCGGAACGAGAGAGCCCCGTGCTCTCTACCCAGCCACTGGCTGAGCACCGGCCTGATCGCGTCGATCGTCACCCTACCGAAAGCAGCTCGATCTAACCTCTGCTCCCACTCAGCCACCATGCACAGTTGTAGCTGCGAGTACCACATACCTTCAGCGACCGTTATTGAGTATTGATTAGGGAATGTAAACCGGTTTTTATTATTCAGATAACCGATGTTTCGGTTTTTACGGTTTTTCATTATTACCCGCTCGAAATGGCATGCTGAGAGGCCGCTGGTTTCAGACCTAAATTTCTAATGACCAATTCAGAGGTCATGTTGATTTTTTCTTTTTCAGATTTACTTTTTGTTGTTTTACTCGACTGAAATTCACACCTCCAGCGACATCGATTGCGACGTCAAGTCACGCACTTCAGCGGCTTGGGCCAAGTGGCGTGAGGTGACTGGTGTCATTTATGACCCCAAAATGCCGGTTAAACAAAAGGGACAAGTCTATAAAACCATCATTAGACCTGTCCTTTTCTATGGTAGTGAGGCGTGGCTGGTGCTTGAGCGACATAAGCAGGAGCTGCGTGTCACGGAGATGAAGATGTTGCGCTGGATGTGTGGAGTGACGCGAAAGGATCGCGTCAGGAACTCCCGCATCCGGGGCAGTCTTCACGTCCGAGACATTGCAGATAAATTGCAAGAATGTCGTCTACGCTGGTACGGTCACGTTTTGCGAAAACCGGCTAGTTACGTGGGGAATGTCTTGCCATGGCGCCTCCGCCGGGTCGTGGCAGACTGGGTAGACCTAAGAAGTGCTGGCTTGACGTCGAATAGGGTCGCCGAAGATATCTTGCGAAGTGGAGGCGTAAAAGTAGGAAAGCGGACCCTAGTCTCCCGAGAGGGATACAACCGGGAACATCGCTCGGATGATTATGATGAGAACCGCATTTGAAGCTTTCTAAGCTTTAGTTAGAGAGGTCATGCACTTTTAGGACACGGCGTCATAAGGACGTAGAATTCGAAATTTGAAATGATCAGGACTAGTTGGAACCACTCTGGCACTCTTCCCGTTGTTTTTTTACGAGTTGAATGTTTATAGATTTAGACAATTTTCATACTAAAACTTAACCTTAGGTTTTTTACATTATCATAATAATGTCAAATGATAATATATAGCGGCAGATCATACAATATTATTCGATTATTTTTTTCAAATAAGTTTTGATCGGACCATTATCAATAGATATTTCTTGTTTTTGAAAAATTATGTCACGGAAAATATTTTCATTCCTTTTAATTTTACTCATTTAACTAGTTTCATGTTGGAGTAAACCTCAAACTCGTTCTACATAACTACGATCCACGTTTGGAAGAGTCTGAGATATTTTTTTAATTGAACTCGTCCCATTGTATTTCAATGAGTTTGAATGTAAGAGATTAAACCTCTTCTTAGACAGGGAATTTTGTCAATTTAAAATCTAAAACTTTTCCCTTGCTATTTTAAATACATTAATAGGTATATGTCACTCTGCACAAAAGTCTGTCAATCGAAAATAGAAAGTCAACGAAAGGATGTCATAATTTTTAATAGTTAAAAAATGAACGCTGACATACCCACTGTCAGCGCGCCGTTTGTGGCGCCATTTTGTTTACTGTCATATACAAAGACAAAATGACGGAAGGTTCAGGTAAAAATAATCGTGATGTATATGTAATTGCTATTATAATTTTTAGATGTCCTGATACTAAGTGCCTAGAGTTCAAGTTAGACTGGGTCCAATCACTGGCACCAATCACAACTGCTACCCTTCAGAGTATCGAATACACTCGTGTCGCGACCCACGGCATACTGTGGTCTCTCAGTAACTAGATTATTTCAAATTATAAAAAAGCTTATTTTTATTTAGTTTTGTTTAAATATACCTACCAATATTTTATGTAGGTACTTAGTAAAACTATATTATAATATACAAATTGCATATTATTTTAGAGTTTATTAGGTATTCCATAGTTTCCCAGCAGCCAGTCCACTACCATCCTATCGCAGTAGCCCAATCGGTTTTTTCCTGTAGTTTATCAAAAGTTCTATCCATACCGGAGGTTGTCCTTGGCTGCATTTCATAGTGCAGACAGGGATAACCGCCGGTTTAGTTTTCACATCATACTTTGTCATTTAGCTTGTTATAGGGACGCCTTCCAAAGGTCCGGGGTTCCTTAGCCCCGTAACATAGGACAGTAAAATAATATGAGCTCGCAGACCACCTTGACTGTGAGTAGCGACCCCGCGGTCCCTAGTGCTCCTGGGGGAAGCCACCTTTCCTTATCTCCGCCTAGCCTTAATTGGTTAGTTGAAGTGAACACTGACTAGGAAACGCCTTTCTGGCTTGCCTTTATCGGCCGTCCAGAGTCGAGTCGCGAGAGCAAAAATGCTCGAAGAATGGATGCCGAATGTCAGTGATTAGTTGGCCTGCTCGCTTGAACTTGCAGTGATTGTTTAAAATTCAGTGTGGCTTCTATCCTTTAGCCTCTCGCGTTCCTATTACCCGCTTGCTGTAATTATTTATTCAGGTAATTAGGCTGGCCCAGTCTGAGGGCGTGTTCAGTTGATACGCGTCGACCACGCACAGAATACGCTCACGCGTTGCGCCCGTTTAGCACCTGCGCACGCCACCCGCACGCCTCGCACCTGCTTATACTACTAGTGATTGGACTACTTCGTTTACTAGACGTAATTGGTTTTTTTATCTGTAATTTGTGGTAACGATTTCAACTGTGAAAATTTTATAGCTTTCTTGGTCCTTTCCAAATAATTCAATTGGCCCTTCGACTTCTGGAAAAACTTATACAGTAAGTAGTTTTGCAACAGATATATTATGATAGACAATATATGACAAATACGTAGGGACGTGCCGTAGAGATTATAGACGAGTCACGTGTTCCGATAAATGTCAAAATCTATAAGTGTGAATTTACGGTTGAAATTTTCCAAATATCTGGCAATAATCAAGTTATTAATAATTTTATCCAAACCGGAGGTTGTCCTTGTAGTGCAGACAGAGATAATCGTCGGTTTGGTGTCCACATCATACTTTATCATTAAACTTGTTATTGTAAAGGGCCTCTACTTGTTGGCTTTGGCCCCCACACGCCTTACAAATATCTGGGGCTCCATGGCCCCGTGATATGGGACACATCACGCATCACGACAAACAAAATAAAATGAAACCATTTTATGACAATATTTTATTATACAGCTTTTCTAACTAATTAATAACAAACGGATCGCGTTGCAATCAATAAGCTTGCCCAAAGTAAAAGTAGCTTAAAGTTTATAAAAAAAGATCTTTTAAAAATATAACCAAAAGCGTGTCGTATATTAATTGATATTTAAGCTAATGTTGCATAATTAACAAAGCTATCCAGCATCCCACAAGCATTGATCCCTCTCTTCACTCTGAAGTATCCTCGTTCACCCCAGCTATCACCCCAAGAGGTCTTAATTATCCAATACGGTACATCGTTTTCTAAAAAGAAATCATAAAATAATACGTTAGCTAAAGTCTCCTTCGTATGTTCTAAGGTGCAGTGTCTCGAAGGGTATTTGCGAACTTCACATAACAAAATAGCGTGTCAAGTTTGTGAATATATTATCTATTCTTACACTTACATAAATTATAATAACGTTGATGTTAGTATAAATTACTCTTTCTCTTAGGAACCTTCTCCAGACAATAACAAACACAACCAAAAAGAATTCGTGAAATCGGTTCAGCTGTTCTCGACATTTGCGCTTAGCAACACATTCAGCGATTCATTTTTAACACGCTTCACTACATCATCACTACATAGTATAAAATAAAGTCACTTTTCGCCGTCCCTATTTCCCTTTGTATGCTTAGATCTTTAATACTACGCAACGGATTTTGATGCAGTTTTTTTTAATAGATAGAGTGATTCAAGAGGATGGTTTATGTGTATAATACATGCATAATATAGCCGTGCGAAGCCGGAGCGGGTCGCTAGTTTATTATAATATTATAGGTATGCTGCGTGGACAGCCTTCCGCACCAATAGCTCCATCCTCAAAGAACTTCAAATACAAGAAAGACTTTCGTCAACTGTGCAGATACGAATATTGAAGTTCTTTGGACACATCTCCAGGAACGAGCACTCGATGGAGAGACTCATCGTTCAAGGCCAAGTGGAGGGGAAGAGATCCCGTGGGCGCTCACCAACACGATGGACTGACCTTATTAAGCAGGCTACACAAACATCCCTGGTACAATGTGCTCGCAATGCCACTAATCGCCACAATTGGAGATGCATTGCAAAGAAAGCTGCGGCCCTGGGTAGGAAGGAGGGTGATGATACCCGTGCATCATCGACATGATCACAACCACTCTGTCAAGAGTGCCCGACTAAGAAGAAGAGAAGAGAGAGAGGTATGCTGCGAGCATTCGGTCTCATGCACTGAAGACTTCTTCAATAAACAGAATCTGATGCATCACGTGTTTTTTGCTTAGCGTTATTACTATAGTTAGGTGTCTATAGGAGTCTTTATCTTTTTATGTCTTTATCAGTTTGGAAAATGGAAAATGAAATGAGTTCGTACCTTCTCCGTATCCCACTAATAGTACTGCATAGTTGATACCAGATGGTACACCACATTTTGCTATAATTCCACCCCCATTGGTGCGATGCAAATGGAGCTCAGTAGAATCGATAACTGAAACAAAAACGACATAGTAGTTCTGTGAATAGTAGAGCTTTGCTAGCATTAAGTTTGAGGAGTTGTATTAAAAGGTGATTCCAAATGCTAGATAGTATAGTAGGTAAGGAGTTCATTGGTAGGAATCTAAAAGTAAACTGTTTATTACATTTTAAGGAGACATTCTGGTCATAATTCTGAAGATGCTCATCAAATCTTTAGAGTAGTAATGTCTACAATAATGTTTAATAATATTGTAAAACATTGTGTGTGTTGTGCATAAAAATATTATTTCTCTTACATATTACTGCTGGTCCTCGATCAACTAAAACTTGCCTAAGCTTGTCTTCATCTGTGAAATCATAACTTAAACATCCGTCTATCAAAACTCTGGGTTTATTTTTAATTAAACACTTGTGATTTGGATAAGCGATGTATGGGTACTCTTTCCAAGTTGAAACACCAACCCCTGTCAAGTATCTAGAAAAAAAAAACGAAGATAACTCCTAGAGGACATTGTGAAAAGCAAAACGAAAACCGATCAAGTGCACCACACGCATTATAGGGTTTTGTACGTTCAACGGTTAAACGGCTAATAACATAATATTACAACTTCTTCTAGGATTTTCAATGGTATTGGTAGAAGTATTTGCTTTTTGATGTAGGTCGAATTATTAGTAATTATTTTCCCGGGTCTTAATCGCGTATTACTATGAATATAAATCGTGTGAGTTTAAAAAGTTTATTGGTCGAATTATTGTTCTTAACTTTTAAAGAAAACTGTAAAATCTTGTAAAGAGAAGAAGTGCTTTACAAGTTTACACGACTTACAAGAGCCTTGGACGTCGTCGCAAGATGGCGAGCTTGTCGGTCTTTTATCGGATACATTTCGAAGAGTATGCATCTGAACTCTATGACCTAATTTTGCCATCTCCATTCTTTCGTCATTCAACCAGGCAGACTGCTGTGCGGCAACGTTTAATTGTGGACATACCAGACGTTCGCACCAAGCGTTTTGCTTCGTCATTCCTTATTCGTACTGCAAGGGAATGGAATCGGTTGCCTACGTCCGTCTTTCCTGACGTGTACAATTTGGGGGTCTTCAAGTCGCGAGTGAATAGGTATGTTCTAGGAAAGCGTGCTACATCTAAGGCCGCATCGTCACCTACCATCAGGTAGGTGTGATAGTGGTCAAACGCTGACCTATCATTTGTAAAAAAAGACAGTTTCTTATCTCGTTATTATGTTATTCCGAAAACCACCATATACCGAGAACGGGTCTGTGAATTGAAAATGGTTTTGCTCCAAATACTTTCAAAAAGCTTATTTATCGACATTTTAATTTGTCTTTTGATTTTTATAGTGTTTTGTAATAGCTAATTTTTCACTTACTTTAGATCCCTTGAGAATAACACACAGAAATAAACAAAAAACCCTCGTTTGCGTCGTGAAGTCGGTTAAAAAGACGATACTCACTGGAATGCTCGTTCCGGAAAACCACCACCACAGCAGGCACAATTGATATCATTACAATCTACTAACTGTTGTACAGATAAATCAACAAGATTACCTGTTTTTATAGCATTCAAACCTTCTATGTTACCTGGAAATAAATCGAAGGTGGCATTTTATTATACCTGACATATATATGTAGGTAGGTACATTTTTTACTAACCTATATGTCATAGGTTAGTAAAAAACGTACCTACCTACCTTACGTCCGTAAAGTCTGTTTACGGACGATAATTTTACATGATAACGTTATAAGAAAACGATAAAAAATCTCAATTTATTAATTCTAAATTTCCTTTCAATTTCCTTTGATTTGTCAGACTATGTTGTTTCCAGGAATTGATCTCTATTAGCAAGACTATCGATTGGAATAAAAATATAGGATTTTTTTTTATTGGAAAAAGAACAGATTTGTTTCCCGACTACGGTAATACCTTTTTCAAATATCTAATGATGCAGTTTTAGTTATTATCGAAATCGCCTTTTTCAAAAATCTAATGATGCAGTTTTAGTTATTATCGAAATCGGGCATGCAACTTTTTTCCCTAATTTTTCGCTATCTCTTATAGTTTAAGATATAGCCCTGAAGACCCTTGTAAAATATAACCCTGTATAGTGAACAGTTACAAAGGAGTAGTGAACATACCAATGGCCGCAAAAGCCCAACTCGCTCCACAGTAAGTTTGATCTTTTACAGGCGTAACTACGTTTTTGGTTCTCCAATCAAATTCTGGAGGAAGCTTATCTATTTTTATATCATCTTCATCCATAACAGTACAAAAATAACCTTGTTTATACTGCGTTGTACTTTTTATTCCTGTGTAACCTTTCAACAGTTCTTCAGTAGTCAAATCAGTGAAGGGATTGACACCTATAAATGTTATTATTTAATAAATAAAAGGTAATACAAAAGTATTTTAAATGAACGACTTTTAAGGCGTTTTGAGCTATAAGTAAAATCGTTAAAGTCTTATTATCAGACAGCAACAGTGCAGAACTAGAGCTACCTCTCAGGGGAGAAGCACGAGTGCATACTTTGCATTGCCGTAATAAACCCCAAAACATGAAACCGTTGTAAGTTCTTCCTTTTATCTGTTTTGGTTAGAAGTAAAAAAAAAAATGTTCTTACCAAAGACAACGTAGCCATGATCGTCATTTTTCTCATTAATTTGTTTTAAATTATGCTTGAAAATTTTAAATCTTAGTTTCTCCTCATTTTTACTGCGGTATGTTTTATTGTGAGCTTTCATAAACCACGTAAAATAGTCTTCTGCTTGCTCTAAATCATATTGAAACTGAGGTACCCCCTCATAAGCCAAAACACTACTTATGAAGAACGGAAGAAGCAGTGCTAGCAACATTGTGATGAAATGAAGTGTCCAATGCAGTGTTATATACTTACTAAAGTTTTTAAATAAAATATTATCAAGTTATTTCCAGCAGGTATTTAGGTTTATAGGTTTGTACTTAGTAGGTACGTACGATTCGAAAAAATCTTAGATATTGGATAATAATTTTTATTCCTTTCATTTTGTGTTGGAATTTTAGTTGTGACATACCTACGACCACGTTGGGACGAGTATGTGGTATCGATAAATTATAATTTATTATTTGTAAAGAGTCTCATTATTTTTTTTTATTAAAGACTAGCTATCCCGGCAAAGGTTATTTTGCCATATAAAAAAAATTGATGTTCGATTCTCAGACCTAACGAATATACACAATAAAATTCATACAAATCGGTTCAGCCGTTTAGGTGGAGTTTGGCAACTAACACCGCGACACGGTTGACATCCATATTTGTACGATACTAACGTCGCTCAATTATTTTGCCTTCCCGGAACCTCTCCACTAAAACTTGAACTTTATGATATGGTATTAAAGTTCTTTTATGTAAGACTTTTAAGTATTATTACGAATCGTTTGTATAGAAAACTGTTGTTTTTAGACTTTTTCAGGCAGTTTTTTTTATAATTTTTCTCTTCGTAAGAACCATCCTCGTACTTAAAGAAATATTCTAAAAAAAAATGCTTAGGTTCAGCCATTCTCAAGATTATATATTATAGACTAATTTAAATAATTAATTTTAAAATTTCTTTATTGACTAAAATATAATTGTATCACTACATAGTATAAAACAAAGTCGCTTTCTCTGACCCTATATGCTTATGTATGCTTAAATTTTTAATACTACGCAACGGATTTTGATAAGGTTTTTTGAAGTGAAAACTTCTTATGGCGCGTTGGGCACTTTTGGGGGTGAGCATTTTCAGCCGTTCTCGCGACAGACGACAGATTTTCTCGCGACAGATGAGATTTTACACAGATATACAGTTTTTTAATTTGGCTGTGAGTGTATTAAGACGTACATATGGTATTTTTTAACGGACGACTATTGGGACGACCCAGTTGGCACAATGGTCACCATGCCGGACTGCCAAACATAGGGTTGCGGGTTCGATTCCCGCCTCAGACAAGTATTTATGCTTAGATATTTGTCTGTGGTCTGGTTGTTTCTATGTATTATAAGTATATATTTACAAAAGAAAAGTATATAAGTAGTATATCCGTTGTCTAGCACCCATAACACAAGTCTAGTTACTTAGTTTGGGGCTAGATGGCGATGTGTGGAATGTCCTGCAATATTTATTTATTTATTGACGGACGACAAATGTCGGACGACTATTTGTCGGACGACAAATAGTCGTCCGACTATTATTTTTTTCATCTAATACTCTTTTTGCGTATGTTCTCGCGACAGATGAGATTTTACACAGATATACAGTTTTCACTTCTGCCTGCACTCCCGGAGTGCGCTGTTTTTTTTTAATAGATAGAGTGTTTCAAGAGGAAGCCGGGGCGGGTCGCTAGTATAGAATATTATAGACTAGCAGCGCTCCGCGTAACTTACCCATTGCATACACAGCTGTTGTCCTGGTCACTCAATAAGAACTTATTTGTTTAATAGATATAAAAAATCTGGTGCGAGTCGGACTCGCGCACTAAGTGTTGTATTCGTTACTCATGTGCTAAGGGTTCCGTACCATTATAATATTCTGTTTTTGGTATTTGTTGTTATAGCGGTAACAGAAATAGGTACATCGTCTGTGAAAATTTAAACTGTCTACACTGTCTAGCTATCACGGTTCATGGCATACAGCCTGGTACAGACATATAGTCTGAAGGACGTAGAAGTAGAATATTTAGAACATATTTAAACTTAGTAATAGGGTCCCGTTGTTACCCTTTGGGTACGGAACCCAATTTTTTTTGATAAAAAAATTACTTCCCCTCGCGGCCTCATTTGTAGAAAACTACAAAAAGGAGTTATTTCCTTTGATTTGCCATACTATGTTTGTTTGCAGGAATTAATCTCTATCAGCAACACTATCGATTGGTATAAAAATATAGGATGATTATTTTATTTGAAAAGTCATTACCTACCTAGTAGGGTAGGTATAGGTAATGACATTACCTACCTAGTACCTAAAAAAAGTCATAAGACTTTTTCAAAAATCTAATTATGCAGTTTTAGTTTTTGACAAATATGAGCACGCAATTCCTTTCAGCATTTTTAGCTATCTCCTATAGTTAAGGACTAGCTTTTGCCCGCGACTTCGTCCGCGTAGAAGTCGAAAATGGACCAACGAATCATGTTGTCCCATATAAACTTTACCCCCTATTTCAACACCTAAGGGCTAGAATTTCGAAAAATACTTTTTTTATCGGATGCCTACGTCATACACAGATCACACGCTCCAAGTTTCATGTGTCTACGATCAGCGGTGTAGGCTGTGCGTTGATCCGTCAGTCAGTCAGGAGAAAGCATTTTATATGTATAGAGATAGTCCATGTATTTTTTTTCATCTTATAACCTCTTGAGAGGTTAGTTATCGGTTTTCTTCATTCTCTCTTTCTTGTACAGTTATTCGTTATCGATCCCGATTCTTAAATTTATTGTAGGCGGGGCAAAAACTGAGAAATGCCGCCCCCGCCCACTATTTATTTTTTTCCTTTATCATCTTCACAATCTCAGCTATAAGCTGTCCAGTAATTTATAGACACAGAGGCGTATCTAGCTCATGTAGCGCCCGTGTGCAATCATTACCCGAACGCGCATATGGAGAGAGTTACCCTAAAGTTGTCGTCTCCAACTCTGAAATGTAATTGTTTCACGTGGCATTTTAAGTACAAACCGATTTTCAGTAGCTACCTACTAAGTACGCTTCACCTGTGGTGCATGCGTGACATCCGAGGCGGATGGCGTTCAGGCATCCATCATTCAAATAAATAAATAAATTCTGGTAGCGAGCGAAGCGAGCGACCTCAAAATTTTCTCAACGTGTTCGAGAATTGCTCTCAATTTGTTCGTTTCTTGGAGAAGGAGGAATCTACTATATCGTTGAATTCTAGCAGTAGTTTCAATTTTGTGAAATTAGTTTTTTCTACGGCCACGAAGCAGACCTTTGTAATGGAACGATAATTAATTGATTTTAACCTTCTTTAGGAAAGTTCAAAAACACACTTTCCAAAGTACCTATACCTAAGTATTATTCGCAGGGGCGCTCGCGGCCCGCTTCTGTAGGGCTTGCGCTGCCCACCTTTTGCCTTCAAACTGTCAAGCTCGGTCAACACGGGCGATTATGGATTAGCAGGGTTTTGTGGCATTTGGACATAGGCCAAATGCCACAAAATGCGCGATGGATGCATTTGGAAAATAATGCATCCATCGCTGTTCTTTCTGTGTTAAGCCTATTTGTAAGCCGTCTGTAAAGTCATGTGAATTTGGCCGCCCTCTGAACTTGCCACCCGGGGCATATGCCCCGGCTAGCCCCCCTAGATCCGGAGCTAGACTCGATTCGTCACATTTTTGTAGAATCTATACATTCCTCATAAACTCGCCACAACCATGAAAAATGTAAGTATAAAAGGGTCATAGGTATTTGTTGTAAGCTCGTGACACAAATTGATTTTATACTATTTTTGAAGAAAGTACCGTCAGTAAGCAAACTTATATATACGAAATTTTATCATCAAACCATTTATTTTTCTAGATTATAGGGTTCCGTACCCAAACGGTAAAAACGGGACACTTTTACTAAGACACCGTCCGTCCGCCTGTCTGTCTGTCTGTCATCAGGCTGTATCTCATGAACCGTGATAGCTAGATTAGCTAGACAGTTGAAATTTTCACAGATGATTGTATTTCTGTTGCTATAAGATACCTATACACCCGTGGCTTGAAGACCCCTACGGATGCGAGTTAAGGTATGGTGACAACAGTGAAACGAGAACTTTTAAGACCTGTCCTCCTTTCGTTTAACAACAAGAAATAAAAGACATAAATAAAATTCACAATTTATATAATTATGAAATAAATACATTTAACATGGAATATATTCTCGGTTATAAACAATGTGTTTCGACAAGAGGAATGTAATAAGAAATGGGGTTGTTCTTGGCGAAAATTTTGATATTATATTAATTTGGAAATAAGCTGTTGCTTGGAGTTACATGTGGTTGAGTTTACTTATTTTTATTATTATTTAATATTTTGAACATTGATGGTCCTTATTTCAATAAACAGCTACTTTTCAAACAAACATACCCTTAAAATTTAAAAGTTTACATTTCAAAACGAGAAATTAATGTAATAATAAAACAAAATGTAATGAAAGTGTGATTCTCAGGGACGCGGGTCGCTCGGGGATCGGGTCGTTCGAGCACAAACCCAACGACACATATATGTATGTATGTACAACTATATTGCTGTGGATAAAATAGGTAGTAGCAATCAAACATTAGCATGCTCAACGTTATAAGAAGTAAAACCACATGCATTGACTCCTCTTTTGATTTTTATGTAACCTTGATCGCCCCATGAACCCCAGGAATTCTTGATTGCCCAGTAAGGAGTACCGGATTCTGGAACAATTTTTGAAATACTTAGGTCCGTATTAATAAACCGAACTCAATATCGATTTCAATCTTGAGTTTGCTCTTGAGTTGTTGCGCTGATTAATAAACCTATCTTAAGACGCGATTAAAGAGCGACGTATCACTTGAGTAATACCGTAATAATAAATCAAACTCAGCTCTCAAGATATGTCTCAAGATGTAGTTTCGTGAACTCAAGTCTGATTGCGGGTCATACATGACTAAAGTTAGAGGGCATTGCAGTGAACAAATAAAGTCATCACACCAAACCTTTAAAACGTCTCGGAATAATTATTTAATAGTAAAATCTTACATTTTGTAAAATATTTTCACATTAAAAACAAGTTGACAGTAAAATATGACGAAACTACCTACCATAGGGTAAAAACAGATCATTTAAGGTAAGAACATAGCGCTACTGTCATTCAAGGTCGCTCTCAAGATCAGTCTCAAATCTCAGGAGCGATATCAGCTTGGTTAAAACTTGAGTTTTATCTATTAATTAACGCCTAACTTAAGATAGTGACCACATCTCAAGACTCACTCGATTGATACGCACTCAAGATCGATATTGAGAGCGATTTATTAATACGGGCCTTAGTGTTATATGCATCATAATAATTCTAACCTAATTCTAATCTAGTCCTAATTTACATAATAGTACTATATGTTTGCCATGTACCTACCTGGAATGAAATAAACTATCTATTTATTTTCTATCTTCTATCTAGATTCTATACATAATAAAATATTTGTTCTAACTTACTGACTGGCGGCTCAACGCACAGCCTAAACCGCTGATCGTAGAAACTTAGAGGGATTTTCCGAAATTCTACCCCGTAGGAGGTGAAAAAAGGCGGGGCAAAGTTAATCTGGGACAACGTTATACCTTGGTCCAATCTACTTCAAATTTTGCCTAAACGTTCTTTACAGAATTGATGGAAAACATTCGTATTTTATTGAAAATAATTCCTTAACGGGGTTGAAAAGGGATAGAAAGTTATACTTGCTTCTTCGAAGTTGCTGACAAAATCTAGTAATTATACACGGTGTAACAAGGGGGGTGGATCATCGGTTGTTGGTAGGTGGGTGACCTCAGTACCTATCGATTTATCCTCCATGTACCTATGTTCAGCAATATTCTCTGGTTTAAAAGTTATTTGGACTTTAATAAAATTTTAGACAAAATCAGATTTTAGCCTGAACATCGCAATTACAGCCAAAGTATCACTATCAGGTCAGCGACTCTGCTTATTTTGTTAAAACAAGTTCAATAGTGGACCTCTTGTACCCCTATACAAATCAAAGTCTAAGATTTTTAAAACTCCTAATAAAACTACTTAACGCTTTTTTTTTCCAAAATCTAATTATTACATTATCTTTGAATGATTCTAAAAAAAATATTGAACAGATTATTTTTTTCTGCAATCTATCTTAAAAACTACTGGCGTTTATGAAGTTTAAACCCTGTAAGTTTCATTTGGCTAGACTAAGGCGTCATGTTGAAAAATGTACTTGATAGTCCAAAAAGTGCCAATAATCGATATTATTTCCCTTCAAAAAACATAAAAAAAATAATATTTTTTTACCGTGGCATAGTGTTAGTGTATTTTATTTGATTTATTTATGTACTTTCGTATAATAATTTTGTTATTCTAGTTTTAACATAGTTTACGCTTAGTATCAAAATTTATCTAAATAATGTCGATTATTGGCACTTTTTGAACTATCAAGTAAATTTTAAAACACTTTATTCTTCATAAAAGCCAGTAGTTTTTAAGATAGGTTGCAGAAAAAAATAATCTGCTAAATATTTTTCTAGAACCATTCAAAGATAATGTAAAAAATTAGATTTTGGAAAAAAAAATCGTCATGTGTTTTTATTTGGAGTTTTATAAATCTAATACTCTGATTGGTGTAGTGGTATAAAAGGTCCACTATTGAACTTGTTTTAACAAAAAAAAGCAGAATCGCAGACCCGACACTTTGGCTGTTATTGCGATGTCCAAGCTAGAATCTGATTTTAACTTAAATTTTACTAAAGTCCAAATAACTTTTGAACCAGTGAATATGGCTGAACATACATGGGGGTTAAATCGATAGGTACTGAGGTCCCCTTTCCCCCCAACAACCGATGATCGAACCCTCCTTGTTACACCGTGTATATATTGCAGGCCGCTAAAAGCAACATTTTCCCTCATTTTCGCTTCCCATCAGGTGAGATGAGGTCAAATGCAAGCCTAAATTGTTTAAAAAAAAAAAAAAAAAGCACATACAGTCATCTATAAGAACCTGGGTGCTTATGTAAATGCACACTTGCACAGGTGTTTAAAGTATACCTAACATAATAATAATATTGGAGTCGCCTTGAGGACCTGACTGCTTATTTTCTCAGGTGCTCAAAGGACAATAAGCGCCCACCACGCGCATCACACGCGTTGACCACGCGCCCACTACGCGCATCACACGCGTTGACCACGCGTTGAACACGCGTTGACATTTGTTCTATACATAAATTGAGTCTTATGACACATCAATAGATCTCAAATTGCATTGCATAAGACTCAAATTATGTATAGAACAAATTTCAACGCGTGGTCAACGCGTGTGATGCGCGTAGTGGGCGCGTGGTCAACGCGTGTCATCTGAACGCGCCCTCAGTGTTGCCTGTAAGCTCCCAGATCCTGTGGCATATACCGATATAATATACCTGTTCCATATCCAACGAGGAGGACAGCATGATTTACAGATTGAAATGTGCAATGTGGCAGAACGCCTGCACCCCTATACTTCTGGAAACTTCTTGAATCGACACCTGAAATAAAATAAAGCAGAATAAATTTTATTGATAAAATATAGCCCTGTATCCCTGTTATCCTTATTAGGTGCAAGTAGGTACTCTACTATATGCCAACATCGGTGTTTTCACGTAATCTTGAAATTTTCTCAAATGTTCAGGTAAATTTACCAAAATTAAAACAATCTACAAGTACAGTAGACAACATAATTGCAGACCCACCATAGAGTTCCAAAAAAACGTTTGTCTAATAAATTCATGAGTTAATTAAACTTTAACTCAAGCAGCAACTTAGAATCTTGCTTGAGTTGAAATAAGCCTAATTATAGTTGCATGATTGTATGTAAGTTTTAACATAATACTTACCGATGGTTAACGGTCCTTCTGTGTATAAAACTTGTTTAATCTTTTCTTCATCTCTTAATGAATAGCTTGAATAATTTTTTAACCTTATTACAGCTTTAGATGGATTAAACCGACATCGCCCTTGACTTCCAGTATACTTGTAAGTTGATTCACCTTCTTGTCCACCTAATTGAATTATGGACCTGTTAAAAAATAGTACATTGCGATACAAGTGTGGAAAGATGATCATTCCATAGAGGCGGTTTATGACGCGCGAGCGGATCGCGAGCGTGGCAAAAGCCGAGATGGAATGATCAATCCACACCTGTATCGTACAACGTTTTTTTATCACAGTTGCGAATAAAAAAAAGACTTGTTAAAATAATAAAAAGTTTTTAAGAATTTTAGGTTATGTTTACCTACTATTTTTTGTTAATTACACTTCCGAAAGGCTAGGCAAAAGACTTTTAACCTATACAGCCTCGTCTGACATACAATATTTTTTTAGGGTTTTTTTCATTCGTTTTTGCATCGGCGGTTAAAAACAGAATATAATGGTAAGGAAAAAATATATTTATGTACCTAAAGAAAAAACTAAATAAAAACAAAACTCAATTTTTAATTATTTTCAAAGACGTTATCACGTAAAATTATCGTTTGTTATCAGACTTTAGAGACAACCTTTTGAAAAGAAGAAAAAAGGTACCCAAGGATACCCAAATACCGAAAGATACCCAAAAGCCAGCAAGGCTTAAAAACTCTTTGATGGTACCTTTTTTCTATACATCAAAACAGTATAACCTGATAAATTAAGAATGTTTCATCTACCTAATATGTCATTAGCAGTAAGATACGTATTTGACTTATCGGGATAGCGTATTATTTTAGCACTAGTTGGATTTTTTTATCGCACGCGTGTATAATACGTTGCATTATGAGCCTAAAAGCGGTTTAATAAGATTCACTTTATGAGCAACTGTGATAAAAAGACTATATATTACGCCAATCGCCAAATGACAGAAGCTTAGGGGGCGAATCGTTTCAAAACTGGAACCAAGAACCAATTGGCTCTTTTCAATTTTGATAATGGTCAACTGGATCCCCCAAGTATTTTATATCAAACTAGCTGCGCCCCGCGGTTTCACCCGCGTAAGTTCGATCTTTAAATTCTCACCGTTTAAACCTTCCCTGGACTACAACAAACACAACAAAAAAAGAATTGGCCAAATCGGTCCAGCCGTTCTCGAGTTTTAGCCAGACTAACGAACAGCAATTGATTTTTATATTATAGACTAGCTTCGCCCCGCGGTTTCACCCGCGTAAGTCCGATCTTAAAATTCTCACCGTTTAAACCTTCCCTGGACTACGACAAACACAACAAAAAAAGAATTGGCCAAATCGGTCCAGCCGTTCTCGAGTTTTAGCCAGACTAACGAACAGCAATAGCTGCGCCCCGCGGTTTCACCCGCGTAAGTCCGATCTTTAAATTCTCACCGTTTAAACCTTCCCTGGACCTCCACGAATAATTCAAGACCAAGATAAGATAAATCCGTTCAGCCGTTCTCGAGTTTTAGCCAGACTAACGAACAGCAATTGATTTTTATATATAAGATAAAAAAAAACATAAATAAATACATTGCAAATGGGTTGCCTAAAAAAATTCTGTCCAGAATATGATAATATAAACAATTTATTCTTTTGTTTTTTAAACCTTTCACTGGAGATAAATTCCATATCAATCGAATGTATGAAGTCTACAGAATATGCAAACGTTGGGTTGACTATTTTTTCCCACCACAACTCGTGTGTGGGCTGGTAAATCGATACTAGTCATTTGCACTGGTCTGGTTAATTAGTTAAAGTTAAGTTAAAATAAAGATTATATATTTCATTGGTACGGAATTTGTCTATTGACCAAACAAAAATTGATAAGTATAAAACACTTTTCATCCATGAAACAGGTCGATGAAGGCGTTCATAATGCGATCCCGTATTATCATTATAAACTCACTGCCAAGCATTAGACGCATGACCTCCATGACATCCATTAGACCGTCGGTCGCAGTCTACAAGCTGTTGTTCAGATAGATCCAATATCCTTCCGTTCGCGATAGCATACGCAGATTCGACACTTCCTATGAACAAATAAGTAATGTGAAAGCACACTATCGACTCTCCAATCTGCGAATACTCGCAACCCGTTTCATTACTTTAATTGCAGCCTTTGAGGACCTGGGTGCTCATATTCATATATTTTTTTATAAGTAACTAGCGACCCCTCCCGGCTTCTCACGGCTATATTATGCATGTATTATACATATAAACCTTCCTCTTGAATCACTCTATCTATTAAAAAAACAAAATCCGTTGCGTAGTTTTAAAGATTTAAGCATAAGTGCATAGGGATATAGGGACAGAGAAAACGACTTTGTTTTATACTATGTAGTGATGAATAAAACAATTACATAACATTGACAATGATTACAATAAATGCATACTTATTCAAATTATCCTCGTAACTTGACATTATATACTAACTATTGTGACATATGAATATTGAAACAAATTGACAATGTAAATTATTAGTTTTTTATAATAATATAACTTGAGATTTGCACGCCTCTTGGGCAGTGTAAAGAGAACTATAATATAATCTGATATAACATTTAACCATGTACCTTTACTAGCAAAAGGTTGTGCCACCAGCCCAGACTCTTTAGAGACTGGTGCCTCGAAACCAAAACCTTTCGTCTTCTCCTCCCATGTTATGTAATGTGTATTATATTAATAATAATAATAAATAATAATAAAAAATCTTTATTTATTGCCAACGAAACATATAGGGTAAAATATAACATGAAAAATAATACACTAAGGTTATGATTATGGCTAAGCATCATAGTATGAAGTCACAACTGTCCCCTAGCTAGGCTACGGATAGCAACCTGTATTAAGGGCGACAGTCCCGTTCCCTCGTAAATACCTTGGTATATTGGTGGGAATTTGGAATTAAATATTTACGTTGAGATGGCAATTAAATTACTTACTAACAAATAACAGAAAGAGAAAAGTAAATTATTTACAACAAAAATAATGGCTTGAGCTGGACATTGATTTATTACAACATATTATTAGGTTAAGATTATAGTTTGTATAAATTACATAAATAGGATGATTGTATATATAGATAATTATTTTATATATAGGTACACAAATAATATAAGAATATTAGTAGAGCATATATATATATACATACATTGTTAGTACATAGAAATATGATATAAATAATCTCTACATATAATAAATTCGAAGTTTTGGAAGTAAGCGTTCTACGTCCATAATGATCTTAGCACTATAGAATTCGCTAACCTTATATAGCTCCAGTAGAAAAAAATCTTGCATGCGCGATTCAGGTTTTCTTAAATTTAGAAAATCACAAATTAGTTGATTATTCTTTTTGTTCTGCTTAAAAATTTTGTACACTTATGTATTTTAAGAATACATAGCAATATACACATTTTTAACTAGAAAATAAAGTAATTAATTTAATAAGATATTTTTTTAATTTCAAGTAACTAGCGCCATCTCTTCGTTTTCGCGAAATAACCATTTTCTCAGAAAATGTTGATTTTATTTGTTTACCTTTGTTTGTGCAGTCTAATTTCGGGAACTAGGAAACAGATTTTAACATAATCTTCACGAATGTGTTCAGAAAATATCAGAAGAGGTTTAGGTATTTCAAGTAGATTTATGTTACTAATTAAAATTTGATATTTCTTGGCGTAAAAAATAAACCATAATATTTTTGCATGAAAACGTACAGAACGTAGGGATGATGTCAAAATTGTCAGTTTGACATACGGAAAGAAGCATCTAGCGCCATCTCTTTTTTATTTATAATTTTATTATGGCTTCGCATTATTACTATCGTGCATATAGCCAGTGTCGCAGTCAAAGAAAATTAAATCCAATGCAGGAGCGTTTTTTGAATTTGGAACATTACAACGCTCCAGCAATTTTGTATGAACATGTGTATGAAGCGGCGTGCTGGGGTTATTAAAAACTTAAATACTCTTTGATTGGATCTCTTTTATCAAAGTACTAGCGACCCGCCTCGGCTTTGCACGGCTATATTATGCATGTATTATCTTCTTATCTATATAGATATAAAATCCTTTGTCCTGACTGACTGACGGATCATCGCACAGCCTAAACCGCTGATCGTAGAGACTTGAAACTTGGAGGGTGTGTTCTTTGTATGACGTAGGCTTCCGATAAGAAAGGATTTTCCGAAATTCTTTCCCTAAAGGGGTGAAAAAGGGGGGCAAAGTTTGTATTGGACAACGTGATTGCTTAGTCCAATCTATTTCAAATTTTGCATAAACATTCTTTAACAGAATTAATGGAACACGTGTTTCGTATTTAATTGAAATTCATCCCCTAACGGGGTTAAAAAGGGTAAGAAAGTTTTTTGGGAGTGATTTGCTTCGAAGTTGATATCAATACTCTTTAGTGCTTTTGATTAGATTGGTAACATACTATGATTGGTACAGTGGCGTAGCGTGTCTTGTCGGGGCCCCGTATAAAAATTTGCTTGGAGGCCCTTATATGGGGGTAAAGATTTTTCACAAAAGAAAAAAAATATTGTGAAAAGAAAAACACTTTTTTTTAAACTTTTTTTCACTTTTTTTTAAACTTTTTTAAAGCACTTTTTTTATAACCTCTTCCCTTTTTTGTTTACTTTTTCTTTTCCCAGCGCCCGCCGCTGGGATAATCTCTTTTCCTTTCACTCATTTCTTTTACAAATCGCTACTAATACTGCTAAACCAGAAGAACAATATTGTTTGCACTGAATTACAATGTAATGCACATTTATCTACATAAAGCGCGTAAATAACCACTGCACTGCACTCCGTGGTTTAACATCCAATGTAAAGTACAACAACGTACACGTACATCGCGATATCGATGAACGATTCCCCGCTGAGTTGAAGATGAAGTAGGTAAAACGGGGAAGTCCCGGAGCCCGCCATAACGATGTAGAGTGTTGCCAACTTTTGAACGCACGCTTAAGGCGGGAAAAAAAGTAATTGCTTTATAGAATTTTGTCATTTGTAAAATAAAATAAATTAGAAAGTTTTTAAATTTTTTGCTTACACACTTTGGGGGCCCCCGTGGCCCGGGGGCCCCGTATAATTGATACGGCAGATACGGCGGTAGCTACGCCCCTGGATTGGTAAGACGTCACTTCAAGCTGACAGCCGTTAACGTAAAACCAAAGAGGTTGAAAACTTCGAACATTGAACTGAAAAAAGGTGTCTTGCCATTTAGTACTGGGAACTTAACATAGTATTTTTTTTTTGCGCGATACGTTTGCTAATACCTGTCGATAGAGGACATTACGGCAAATATGCCTTTACACCAAATCTCATAGGCGTCTCGGAAATGGGGTATTTGACCAAACGTTATGACTAAGATTTTATCAAAAGTGCGCTGTGCACAAATAATGCTTTCTAACCAAACTTCTAAACCATCTCGGAGACGGGATATTTGTTAAAACATAGAACTGTTATAGGATAGCCACTGAATCACTTAAAACTCTATATTTTTATTAGGATACGCCAAAATTACTCTCTGCGCAACTGTTCAGCCCTACCTAATAATAAAATTTTGAACAATTTGCCAAAAGTCACAGTTCCCAAAGTTAGTAGATACTAATTATTTAGTAATTTAAAAGAAATATCTTTTGTTATGAATACGAAAATACCTAAACAAATGAATAGGACTTTTACACCTTTTTCATTTTTAAAATGGACAGGAAAGTGATCTTATAAGGGTTCCTTTTTTACCTTTTAAGGTACGGAACCCTAAAAAACACAAAAGATGACTATGATAGATAGGTAATTACTAATTAGCACGATATGATTATAGATTTACTCATGTGGTAATCGTAGAGTTTTGTGCATTATTGGCTCTGTGTTAGAAAGACAGAAATAGAAGAATTCATTTTTTTGGTTTAGAACTTTAGGTACTTAGACGTATAGCCCATTTTGGATCACATCCCAAGAGAATTGGGTGCACCCGAGGTTTTCGTGTTCCAAGTTAAAATACATCTCATTCAAAATCTATCTTCTCTATACATATAAAATTCTTTGTCCTGACTGACTGACGGATCAACGCCTAAATCGTAGAAACCTGAAACTTGTAGGGTGTGTTCTTCGTATGACGTAGGCATCCGATAAGAAAGGATTTTACGAAATTAATTACCTACCGGGTTTAAGAAAGAGTAGAAAGTTATTTTAGGCGATTTGCTTCGACTCGAACTCCTTAGTGCTTTTGATTAAATTAAGTAAGTACATTTTATTTTGACACACATGTTTCAAACTCAAACTAATTTGAAATCAACAAAAAATAATCCTATTTTAACTATTTTCGACTCCTGCGCGGACGAAGTCGCGGGCAAAAGCTTTTATAAATATATTTAATATGGGTGGGTACACAAATAATAAAAGCTATATACTATATTGTACGAATTATTACCATGATATAATTGGATGGTTAAGGATAGAATTTGACTACAATCAGTTAAGTAGGTTTATAGAATGAGTAAAAATTATTAGAAGTTTGAAAAGAAATTAAGTAAGAAAGACCATTATTTCCTCTGTTTCCTCATAGGATCTTCCCAAGAGCCATTTTGTTAATTGAATTTTACAACTTGCGCGAGGTAGGACATGATGAGATATTGCTTTGTTTATGTTGTTGTAAATATACGGGCCTATGAAGTAGTGAAAATGATGTGTGAAGGATAACTTGCCCTTGACTACATTGCAAACGTTGAATTTGCTGCGTCTCTGGTCAGGTATCAAAGGGGTTATGGAATGTATTTGGAGGACAGAATATAAAATGAAGAGTTGGCGGGCGGTAAGCACATTACATTCTTTATAGAGTTGCTGCGTTGAAAACATTCGTGGTTTGAAGGTACTGACTTTAAGGAGTGCCCTCTGGGCCCTTTCGAGATTAAGAAAGTGAGTTTTAGGGGTACCTCCCCATGAAGTTATACAATAGGAGATTATCGATTGACACAGCGCGAAGTAAGTAGTCTTAACTATTTGTCTCGATGCAACATATCTTAAGGCAACATTCCTTTTGCAACATTTCTTTTTTCCTTTTAATTTTTTTGTTTTTATTATTATTATTTTTATTTTATTTTAAACTTTTGTTCTAGTGCTTTTATGTTTGTACTACTTTTCTGATTGTCTTATGTCGTGTGCTTGTCCAAATAAATGTTTTCTTTCTTTCTTTCTTTCTTTCTTTCTTTCTTAAGGTCTTAAAGATGTATATTAGTTTTCTGACTCTGGAACACAAATAGTCAATATGTTGTTTGAAGCTTAGGTTGCGGTCAACGATGACTCCTAAGTATTTTATTGATGGATTAGGTTCGATAGACGGACAGGTTTGATTGCAAAGGCTAGGATTGGAACAGGTATGAGCAGTCAAGGTGAAAGGAGAAGGTTGGGTATTATTTCGGATGGAGAATGTGATAAATTTGGTTTTAGAGGCATTCAATGTTAATGAGTGGGTCCTTAGCCAGGTTGTTACTCTGTCTAATCCAGTTTGGGCAAGTAGCCGTGTTTTTGACCACGATTTAGCAGTAAAGGTAAGGACAGTGTCGTCGGCGAAGGAAATTATTTTACCACTTTGCAGGTTGATTTGAGTGAGATCGTTTATGAACACCAGAAACAAGGTAGGTCCTAGTATGCTGCCTTGTGGTATTCCGTACGTCACAGGGAGGTCATTACTGAACGTGTTATTTAATTTTACTTTTTGCTTACTCCCTAATAGGTAGCTACTAAAAAGATTATGTTGTGTGCCGCGTATACCCAGTGCGTCGAGTTTGTTTAGAAGGACTGAGATAGGAACCGTATCAAAAGCCTTGGCCAAATCGAGGAAAATTGATACGACCTTAAATCCCTTATCCAGTGAAGTCACAATATGGTTAGTTAGTTCTAGAACTGCATCGGCGGTGGACTTTCCTCGACGAAAGCCAAATTGATTGTTGGATAATAGGCTGTTGGATTCTAAATATTTAACAAGGCGTTTGTTTAGAAGTCGTTCGAGGATTTTAGAAAGAGATGTAAGGACGGCAATTGGTCTATAGTTTCCGATCTGATTCCTATCCCCACCCTTGAAAATAGGGTGGACCAGTGCCTTCTTAAATACTTCAGGAAAAATACCCAATTCGAAACAGGCGTTGAATATATGAGAGAGGGGATGTGATAAAAATCTCGAATATCTTTTCAAGAAGTTAGAACCTATACCATCCCAGCCAATTGCAGTATCATTTTTCAGAGAAGCTATAGTTGCTGCGATTTCCGATGGGTCAGTACTTAGTAGGTAAAAGGAGTTTCGGGTTGACAAGGAACAGTCCTTTCTTACTTCGGTGTTAGTGTTTACTTTTATGTTATCTGCTAGTTTTTTTCCAATAGAAATAAAGTATTGGTTAACCGTATTTACTGACTCATCGGGTGAGTCACATAATTTCAGCAATTCGATAGGAGGCTGTTTTGGTTTATAGGTATTTGTCACTCTTTTAATATTATCCCAAACCGCTTTGATATTATTACCTGCCTTTAGGAATTGTTCTCTATCGTACTGCCGCTTTGTCTTTTTTAGGATTTTATTACAAAAATTCCGATATCTTATGTAAGACGTTTTTAATATGTCATTATCCGGAGCGTTTTTAGATTGACGATGCAAAGTGTCCCTATGTCTCATACATCGAAGCAGGCCGGGAGTAATCCACGGCTTGAAAACGCTTACGTTTAGGAACTTTAATATACTTAGAGTTTTGTGCGATAGTCAAGGAAAGGGATTTAATTAATAATTCAATAGCTAGATTTGGGTCAGATATGGCGTACAGGAAAGAAAGATCTAGTTTAGACATAGTAGTATCTAAGTTTTCATAGTTAGTCTTGGTTATATAATTTGTGGATCTTGTGGGAATGGAGTTTATACTTAAGGATAATAGGGTAGCAGTGTGGTCTGTTACGGTAGTTTCCATTACTAAAGTAGTAGATGGTAGGGACGTTTTAAGGAAGATGTGGTCTAAACAACTAGATTCTCGAGTTGGTAATGAGTGTGCTGGTAATAAACCATGGAAAGCCAGAAAAGTCAGATATTCTGAGGCTCGCATGTCTGTAGTATTAGGCGTAATATTAATGTTTATATCTCCGACAATAATTAGATTTTTTTATGGTTTATGGGTAGCAGGATATCATTTAATGAACTGAGGAAATCTGTAATGGATCTAATAAATAAATAAATAAATATTTCAGGACATATTACACATCGCCATCCAGCCCCAAGCTAAGCAACTTAATGCTTGTGTTATGGGTGCCAGATAACGGATAAACTACATATATACTTTTTTTTTTGTAAATATATACATATTATACATATAGGAAACACCCAGAACCAGAAACAAGAATTTATGGTCAGCATAAATACTTGTTCCCGGCGGGAATCGAACCCGCAACCTTCTGCGTCGCAGTCGGGTGTTCGCCCGACGCGCCACAGAGGTCGTCGTAATAGATGGCGTACGATAAATACTCAATATAGATGTGTTTGAGTTAATGTTTATAAGAAGACCTGATGCGTTAGTAAGTTGGAGTTCGACAACTGTTACCTCCGTTAGATCCGATTTTATATATCCGACAACCCCATCGCTTTGGTTTATATGATTTTTTGTACAGAAAGTTTTGTAGTTGTTAAGATTAGGAATATTTTGATTGGATAAACAAGGCAGCCAAGCTTCGGTCAAAATTATAATGTCGGGTTCAAAAGGCAGTTTACGTAGGAGTGTATAAAAGTCGAGTATATTAGCGTGGATGGACCGTATGTTTTGTGTTAATATTTTTAGGCATTTGTTAGGAATATCGATATAGTTAAGGCAGTTCTCAGGTAAACAGGTATATGGGTTGGATATAGTTAAGTCGTCAAGGTTATTTATGGTACTAAGTAGAGAATCAACTGTTAATTATTTTAATTTGATGATTTTGGGTAAGGTGTAGGGGGAAAATTGGGTTTGTTTGGGTTTTGTTAGGGTTTCGTAAAATAATATTGTGTGTAATTATGTATAGATATACATCTAATAACTCAGAAGATAGAAATAATATAGCTTTTATGTTATTATAGTGATTTCTAAGATAAATAGATATTGTATATAAAGTATTCAACCACTTAAATAATATAGGTAATTTAGTTTTCGAGTAAAAAAAAATATTTTTTGTAGATATTTCTACTAGGTTAAAGTGATGTCCATATATAAACGAAAGTAGCAAAAAAATAATTTTACAGCTAGATTTACAACTAGGGAGGGTTTTACAATTTATCGAACGTGTGCTCACTAACGCGAAAACAATTACTAACGCACAGTGAAATACATTAAACAAATATTGACTATCTAGTCAGTCTTTAGAGCGGAATTCTTCTATCTGGGCTTCTGTTTTTATTTGTATAACCGGTGAAGCATCTGATTTTCGGACTAGGACACGTCCATCGGCAGTCCAACAGTGTTTTATCGCTCCTTCAATTTTAAGTTTTCGCGCCAAGTAATACAAGCGGGCCGCCTGCTGCGTAAGATGTTCCGCGATGTAAATAGGGACGGCGGCGGGCGGTGGGTCCACTGATCTCCGCGAGACTTGCGTTTAATTTTGAATCCTTGTGTATTTTGTTGTACGATTTAGCTGCCTGAATAAATTTATTTTTGGCAGAAATACACGTCATTTCTACGATTACCGGCCTATTTAAGTCTTTTTTTCCCTGCAATCGGTAAACGTCTTTCATGTCGGTATGCTGCACGTCTATGTTCATCGAAGTTATGAGTTTTCGTAGTTAGGAAGTGAGGTCTAATCTGGTTTCTCTTTCACCGCCTGGCAAGTTGCGAATTTCGACCTTATGGGCCCGTGCATTACGTTCTAGGGTTTCAATTTTTTCTTTGAGTACTGATATGAGGAGGCTATTAGCCTTACATTCCTCATCTAAAGTTTTCACTTTAGATTGCACCGTCTCGTATTGTTGTGACAAAAAGTCGATAGATTCACCAATATCAACACTTGTTTTTTTAATTTCGGCTAGTGGTTTCTCTATGGATATCAATTTTTCTGTTTGCTGCGATGTAAAAGACGTCATTAGCTGTCTAATTTCATCCCTAAACGAACTAAATTCGTCTACTAATAAGTCATCGTAGCGTCGCTTCGTGCGCAGGGCAGTGGCACTCCCAGCGGCGGCGGCGGCGGCGGCCGAGGCCGATATGTCCGGCTCGGAGCCCGAGCGCCCGCGCACATTATCATTCGGTGACCGTAGCATATTAGATCGGCTGCGCTCGGCTTTGTACGAGAAAGGACGAAGAGATAGGTGTTGACTCACGTAAACGGTGCAAAGCGAAGCTACACTATCTCGATGCGCTGTGCTCCTGGTACTCTCATCAATTATTTTTCACTATTTAATTCGATTTTTTAAAGAAAATAAATAAAACAGAGAGCACGTCTACTCGCTACCGCGGTCCGGAGGGAAGGGTATGTATGTATGTATACATTATTATTTATGTATGTTCATATTTATATTTGTTTACACGTTTATTAATAAATTACCTGCTTTGGCTAATGCGACTACTAAACTATTATTTATTTATTTTGTTATAATTTGTTCATTTTTATATAAAAGGCGTAACAGAATACCAGCGCTGCTTTCGCCTAGCGAAAGCAGCATTAAGCTGAGTTGCGTCCTTATTTAATAACTGTAAAGCCTTAATGTTTTTTTATCTATTTTAGTCATTATTTTATTATTGTATGTTTATAATGTTCATTGTAACTTTATAAAACTAATGTATTCCAGGTTTAAGTTTAAGGTTAAATAAAATATTTTTCTTTCTTTCTCTCTTTCTTTCAAAAAATGGGTGCGTGTACTTATGTACGTGCGTGAGAAGTTATACTTCTATACGTCGGTCTGTATGTCCGACCGTCTGTTTTTTATTTTGCGGGCAGCTTCAACCTGTTACTTTAGTGTTACAGTAATGCGCGCGCATCTTTAAATTTCACTCTTACAGCTTCGACCTGTTTTATTTTTGAGTTACGCAGTTGCAACATGTGACTTTTGTGTTACAGATGCGTGCGCATCTTAAAATTTCACGCTCATCATCCTACTAATATTATAAATGTGAAAGTTTGTGTGTGTGTGTGTGTGTGTGCGTGTGTTTGTATGTTTGTTACTCCTTCACGCAAAAACTACTGGACCGATTGCGATGAAACTCGGTATCTAGATAGCTGGAGACCTGGATTAACACATAGGCTACTTTTTATCCCGATATTCCCACGGGATCGGGACTTACGCGGGTGAAACCGCGGGGCGCAGCTAGTTTTTTCATAACGCCCCCAAAGAAGTATAACTTCATTAGATGCTTGATTTATTAGTTTATTTACCCCGATTTTACCCCGATCCGTTCATTGCATACCTTTGAGCTGTGCGTAGGTACTTTGAATTTAAAATTTATAAATTTGTCATTGTCGCCTTCTATATTCCATTTTGCAGACACTAAGGGGATTTATTTGGAACAAAGTTCCTTATCGCGGTTTAAAGGGTAGGGACCAGCCTGCCTAGCATGAACACCAAAACACGATACGATAAAGCGATATAACAACATCAACTCTCAAAATATGATAGATAAAGCCGCCATGTTGAATTTTTATTATAAATTGCGCTAAAAATTATGATAAAAATTTAACATGGCGGCTTTATCTATCATATTTTGAGAGTTGATGTAGTTATATCGCTTTATCGTATCGTGTTTTAGTCTTCATGCTAGGCTAGCTGGCCCGGAAAAATAGATTACGCTCTACTAAAAAAATGTGAAACGAAAACCGTAAGATAATCTATAAAGGTTTGTACTATTAAAACCAAGGACTAGATATCCAAAAAGCTCTTGCATTTCAAAAATCTATGTGTTTTATTAGATGCATTTTTTTTTAATTCAGTTTTAAAGATACATTGTTTTATTAGGTAATGCTTGCACGATTTATTTTTAACCTGTGGCGCCGTGTAGTTCCTATCTACCTATCACAATTTTAAACTTATCCGACACTAGCTGCGCTCCGCGGTTTCACGCGCTTACTCCCGATCCCGTGGGAATATCGGGACACAGTAAAATGTAAGCTATGCTATCTTTCAAGTTGGATCAAACTGCACACGGTGTGCATATTTGATTAAAATCTGTTAAGTAGTTTAGGAGTCCATCGCGCACAAACAACGTGACTCGTAATTTATATTATATACTAGCTGCGTCCCGCGGTTTCACTCGCGTAAGTCCGATCTTTCTCACCGTTTAAACTTTCCCTGGACTACGACAAACATTTCAAAACCGAAATCATCTAAATCGGTTCGTGCGTTCTGGAGTTATAGCGTCAGGAAGGAAAACCCGACTTATTTTTATATAGTAGATATGAAAGATGATTGCACACGACTTGAACAGGAACTGATCTCCCACATAATTATTTATATTTATATCCCACACATAAATGAAAAAGAAAAAATAGAAGGTAAAGGGACTGTCAGAGTCCCCGCGACACGTGCATTTTTTAAATAGCTTATACCTACCAGTGGCAGCAAAAGCCCAACACGATGCACATTGCTGTTGATTTTTAACTGGACTCACGGCACCTTTCTGTCTCCAATCGAATGCGTCGGGAACATCAACATACGCTTGCAAATCTTTTTCAGTTTTGACATTAGGATTAACCGGCATATCCTCCATCCTAACACAAGTATATTTCTGTATAAATTCTTCAGTGGTTAGATCGAAAAACTTAGTGATTCCTGCAAGAAAAAGGTTAATTAATTAATGCTTAGTAATAAATGGCATGCTGACAGTATCTAGAATAAGTATTTTTTTACAAATCACATAAAGAGCAATACAATATGAATTTATAACAAAACTATATAATGATGAAAAAAAAAACGAATTGTTTTTAACAAAAGTTGAAAAATTAAGAATTATAAACCTCATTTTAAACAGATATTTTTTTTCTGCTAAGGAATATTAAAAAAAAATGCCTATTTATTAATCGGAATATATAATACTTTCTCCTAATGCATATTTTTTGTTTTAGGTACAAGGAAAAAAATTGGTAAGTAAATAAATATAAATAAATATTGCAGGACATTCCACACATCGCCATCTAGCCCCAAGCTAAGTAACTAGACTTGTGTTATGGGTGCTAGACAACGGATATACTACTTATATACTTTTCTTTTGTAAATATATACTTATAATACATAGAAACAACCAGACCACAGACAAATATCTAAGCATAAATACTTGTCTGAGGCGGGAATCGAACCCGCAACCCTGTGTTTGGCAGTCCGGCATGGTGACCATTGTGCCAACTGGGTCGTCACAACTACAAGGTTACGGTTAAGGTAAGTACTTAAGTACAAGGTTTTTTATTTCCCAACCCAAACATCTTATTATCTTTGTTATGTTATGGAGTTAAGACTGGGCACTAGTAATGAAAGAACTTACCATAGACAGGAAAGCTAAGACCCAAATTGTCTTTATTGACCGCCTTCAAATTGTCCTTGAAGATTTGGAACCTCATTTTAGTTTCATGTTTTGTGTAAGTTTTGTTGTATGTATCCACGAACCATGAGAAGTAGTCCTCTGCTTCTTCCAAGTCGTAGTAGAACCTAGATTCACCGTCATAGGCTAGAACGTAGTTACTCAGTAAAAGGATAGTTAGTGTTACCAACATCGTGGAAGTAGTAATCTGTAGCTGTTTATTGTCACATTATATACCAAAATGTTACCATGGATTATGTGAAATATGATTTGAATTTGTTAATTTATAGTTAATATGAGTAGATAAGGTATATGTGACATTTACTATTGTCTTTATTCGCTTATCAACATTTTTTAAATGTTATTTAGACCAAGGAATCTCGTTCCATTCCATTTTACATGTCAAAGATCAACTTGACATGAACGTTATAAACGTTATATAAGATACCTTAAATACAAATCAATAGTTTTTCACTTTATATTTTTAAATAAAAAAATAAACGAATACACAAATCAAAACATATCCTATCTTCAGTTTCGCTTCCCAATAGCGTCAGTTAATGATGACTGAGTGACTGATGGATCAACGCACAGCCTAAGTCGCTGATCGTAGAGAGAAACTTGGAGGGTGAGACGTCTAGGCGAACAATTTTTGTTGTACGACTTTTGGAAATTGGAACCTATTTTTTTTTCTAGCGTAAAACTTATAGTAGGTCCTTACTAAAAAAAGTTTTTAAGACTAGTGTGAGGCTGTAAATTTTCATACAAAAAGCAGTAACGTTTTCCCCCCCATAAACGAAGTCCTATTTTGATAATTTTTGAAAATGTTCTAGGTCTTATGGAAAACTAAGTTTAACCGTTTTTATTTTAAAGAAATATTGCCTAAGGTAAAAGTTATTAGTAACTGAATATATTTTTGACTTCATCGAGCGTTTCAATTGTTTTTAATAGACTAAAATGAATCACCAAAAAAAGAAAAACGAATTAACCTAGAATAAGATGCAGTGAATTAAATGAGACCAAATTTATTTCATTTTGTGAAGGATAAAGGGGTAAAAACGTAACGGCCCGCAACATTATTTGAAAGCAAAATGAAAGCAATTACGTCCGAACTTAAACTCTCTCTATCGCACGATACGGGTCATTTTTGAAAATACCTACTCGCGCCGCGTATCGAAAACTCATGATTCTTTTAATACATAGGTATTAAGAACGAAAGACTCCAAATACGACAAGCATAATATCATAGGTGCCAAAATTACCAGTTTTAGGGTTCCGTAGCCAAATGGCAAAAAACGGAACCCTTATAGATTCGTCATGTCTGTCTGTCTGCCGTATGCACAGCCACTTTTTTCCGAAACTATACTGTTGAAACTTGGTAAGTAGATGTATTCTGTGAACCGCATTAAGATTTTCACATAAAATTGAAAAAAAAAGCAATACATTTTAGGGTTCCCCATACTTAGAACTAAAAAAAGTGTCCCCCCTCCCGGTAACTTCTAAAATAAGAGAATGATGAAACTAAAAAAATATATGATACTAGCTGTCCCGGCAAACGTTGTTTTGCCATATAAAAAAAATGTGATAAATTAAGAACCGCTCGACCGATTTTGTGCAAACTTCACATAAACCATCTACTAAATAGTCCAAACAAAGCTTAAACATTTGGTTTGGATAGGTGAGCCCGTTCTTGAGTTATAAAATTACAACGAAAAGTGGCATTGATTTCTATAGAATACAGCAAATAAAAAAAAAAGGGTCTGTTGGACTTCGAAAAAGTAATAGAACAAAAATATATCTGTCTGTCTGTTTGTTTGTTACATAATCTACAATTAAAAACGCCTAAACCAAGTGAAATCTGAGGAAAGTCGTGGTATACTTTACATCAAAATCCAATTAGTAGGTGCTGAGTAATCAACAAAAAAACTGCAGCCTCTCGAGAAAACCCCCCGGTCGAACGCCTTGCAACAAAGACGAACGTCAAACAATACATAATAGTGTATATCCCGATATTCCCACGGGATCGTGACTTATGCGGGTTTGAATATGGAATAATTCGTATATTTAATTTCACCCGCGTAAGTCCCGATGTCGTTTGAATATCGAAAAAAAAAAAAAAAAAATAGTATCCTATGTCCTTTTCCTGGTTCTAAGCTACCTCTCCATCAATTTTCAGCCAAATCGGTTCAGCCGTTCTCGAGTTATAAATAGTGTAACTAACACAACTTTCTTTTATATATATAGATACATTACCTCATCATGGAAACTACTACCCAAAATTGGTGCGAACGAGATTAGGAGCCCTATTTTTGAATCGTTCGCCCCGCGTCGAGCGCTCGATTTCTACTGATATTCGTTCGACATTGGAAATTCGCTATTTTTGAATCGCTCGATCGTAACGAGTGGTCTCCACCACTCGTCGCCGACAGGCGAGTGGTAGAATAAACGTTAAACAATCATAGTCAAACATTCGGAGACGATCTTTAATAATATTTCTATCTTTTGGTATTATTTCGAATGTTCATCGGTAATTACCGTTTTTCAATTTTCTGCGGAAAACAACCAAAAATTGTCATTTTAAATTTCGACGACGAACGATTCAAAAATACAGAAAATTGGTGTCATGCGACTTGGAAGTTGAACGTGACTTGTAGGCGTATACGACGAAGATATGTCACACGAGTGATTAAAAAATAGAGCCCCTGGTAAGTCGTTTTTTTTTTAAAAGTCATAAACCGTAAACCGCCATTTAACCTTCATTCATGTATTTTTACCACTATATAGCGCCATCTATTTTTTTATTATGTGATAATAATGGTACGGAACCCTTCGTGCGCGAGTCCGACTCGCACCTGACCGGTTTTTGCTTTGGGTGACCTAAGAGCTGGCTCCTGCCTCGGACAGTGGATAAGCATCAGCAGTGGATGGGCACACTTCCTTGGGACCTCCATTTGGACTTTTAATTTTCTTTAAATAGTTTAAGTATTCAATTAATTCAAGTTTTGATTATTTAATTGATATGAATATTTTAAGCCTGTTTCTGTATATCTTTATTTTATCTGAATAAAACTAAAACTTGTAAAATAGGTGCCTAATATCGCTATAACCAGACCTTTCAGATCAGCTGATTTAGCAAACCCAAACATGATAGATATTTTTACTTTATATTATAAAAATGTAAAAGTATTATAACTTCATACAAGCCGATCACATGAATCACTCGATGAAAATGGGCCCCCAAATTAGTTTCGGTAAGAAGTTTTGGTGAGGATATTATATCACTAGATCCTGAATATCAGCTAATGCTTTAGTATCTAAAGGTAAATAGGTAGGTAACCTATTTAAAAATGCGATCTTAATGAATACAAACGCGATTGGCTTATCGTGATGTTTAGAAGATAAGTTCCTTCAGCGTCCCTCCGGCTTCAGATATTAGCTGATACTATCTAGCTAGAGTACTTACTTCTCAAGACGGTCTTAACGAGTACAAACGTGATAGCCTAATTTTGATGGCAGACATGTTTCAAACAGACAGATATCAGCTAATATTTCAGTACCTTGAGTTCCTACATAGGAAGACGATCTCAACGAGTAAAAACAAGGCCTATCTAGATTAGAAAATAATTCTTATGATCACCTTTCTCAACATGGCTTCACGTCAGACTCACAATATTTTTTTTAGTATCTACTGATCATGATACTTTGAACCCACTACCCAAAATGAGCATCGATCGCATAGGTGAACTTCGCAAACAGAAGCACAGCCTGCGCCTTCATTGTGTCGGCGGTTTCGTGTGTTGCGTGTCTCACAAAACCTAAAAACTAAATAATGATGGCAAGCCATTTAGTCTTCTTATTGGCCTTAAATTGTATGTAATTACAAATATTTCTAGTGCAGAAAGCTTCCGACTAGCTCTAGTCAGCCTGTGAGTTGGCCATAATTGTTTTATCACTATTTGATCACTATATGGAAAAATGTTTATTTACTTTGGACATTTTTAAGTTATTTTAATTTTCGAGATTCGAATACGTAAGTACCCATATTTGGGGATTTTGATACTATATTTTTTTTTAATTTTTATTTATTTGGAGATCTAAAAGGTATTAAGCATATTTTTATAAAAAATAAATAAAAAGGAGTATCCTTTATAGATCATAAATAAAAAGGAGTATCCTTTATAGATCATAAATAAAAAGGAGTATCCTTTATAGATCACTAGCTTCGCCCCGCGGTTTCACCCGTGTAAGTCCGATCTTTCTCACCGTTTAAATCATCCCTTGACTTCCACAAATAATTCAAGACCGAAATCATCTAAATCGGTTCGTGCGTTCTGGAGTTATAGCGTCCGGAAGGAAAACCCGACTTATTTTTATATAGTAGAAGATATCTAAATTACATATTTCAATCGTTCAAGCAGGGCCTTCGAGGACCTTGAACTAAACATGAAAGATATCTAAATTAACCGACTTCAATTAAAGGAAGATTTATATTCCTCGCTTATATTTTTGTCTAAATGTATGTTAAGAAATCAAGTCCTATACTAATCCTCAAATTCATTATTATGTAGAAATAAATAAAAAGCAAATAAACATTGCCCAAATTATATTATACATAAAATATATTTAATAATTTCCCATCCCAATAAGTAATTTATTAATTAATAAAATTCAACAGCATATTGCATTAAATTAAGCCAGCTCTACAGTTTCGAAGTAATAGTCGGCTAAACCACATGCGTTCTTTCCTCTTTCGAGTCTGATGTAACCTTTTTCACCAAAGTCTTCTCCCCAAGAGTTCTTGACTATCCAATAATCTTGGCCATTTTCTGGAACAAGTGTTTTGAACTTTAGTCTAACATATTATATATTAAAAAAAACCGCATCAAAATCCGTTGCGTAGTTTTAAAGATCTAAGCATACAAAGGGACATCGGGAAATAGGGACATAGGGACGGCGAAAAGTGACTTTATTTTATACTATGTAGTGATTAGTTTAATCGTAGTGTCATTTATCGGTCCTGGTGTAAAGGATTTCTCCTAACAAATGAAAAACTGCTAGTCTTACTTAGTTTTTTTGGGTCAGCAGTAATAGGGTGGGTTGTTTGTGCTGTTCGATTAGATTTCTTTTAGTACATTAATATTGTATGTACGTAGTGTATTTAATGTATACAACATTTTATTTAGACTTTACTAATTGTTAAGCAAGTTCCTTTAACATGATAAATGTTTCACGTTGCATATTACAGGCAGTTTTCAGATGTAGGATGCTTTTTTTACTTCAGTGATTCTGATCTGTTTATCTTTATACCCTGCTCGGGATGTAATAAACCTTCACTAAATACAACTTATATATTATTACCTGATCCATATCCAACGAGAAGAACAGCATGATTTAATCGCCCATAGATGCAATTTGGAAAAATGCCCCCAGTGTAAGACTTGAAGGAACTGGCGTCGACGGCTAAAATAAAAATTATTCACATGAATTGTTATGTAAATCTCTTCCTCTTTGCCCGACTTGTTAAAGTTTTAACTCCCTTAAATGTATGTATTTATGAGGGAGAGTATAATGTATTTAACGATAGTTTTGATCATTATGAAATATGATTTTAAAAATTCGATTAAAAATCTTACTAATATTATAAACTAGCGACCCGCCCCGGCTTCGCACGGTTATATTATGCATGTATTATACATATAAACCTTCATCTTGAATCACTCTATCTATTATAAAAACTTCATCAAAATCCGTTGAATAGTTTTAAAGATTTAAGCATACATAGGGATATAGGGACATAAGGACATAGTGACAGAGAAAGCGACTTTGTTTTATACTATGTAGTGATGTGAAAATTTGTACGGTATAGTGTGTTTTTGTTAATCCTTCACGCAAAAATTAGTGGACCGATTGCGACGAAAGTTGGTATGAAGATAACTGGAGACCTTAATTACATATAGAATGTTGAATATATTAACATTCTATGTGTAATTAAGGTCTCCAGTTACAGTAACCCATGTTGCTTTTGAAGAGCAGATCTCTGCACCCTGTGGCTAGCAGACCATCTGCTCAGCAGAATATCGATGATGTTGTTACCGTAGCCAAGTTTTAGACCAGAACAGATCTTGTAATCTACTACTAGACGATTGTGATTGAATACGAATAGAAACAAAGATTTTATATTTCAAATATTACCCACCAATAGATAACGGTCCTTTTTTATATAGAAGTTGTTTAGCTTTTTCTTCATTTACTTTATAAGCCGAACAACTTTTCAAACTAACTTGGACCTTAGATTTATCGAATTTACAACCACCTTGATATCCAATATATTTGTAGTCAACTTCCTTTTCTTGTCCACCTGATCTAATTAAATAACTGTAACAAATATTTTATTTTACTTTGATTAAAGTAGTTTAGTTCGGAAAGGTCAACTTGTACTAAATGGTTCGATTCCGAAATCCGGGAAATTATCCAAATGTAAAAAATAAGACAGATTGGCTTACTTAAAAGCAAGAGAGGGAAGCCCTCCGTCACATCCATGGGACTGACCATCGCAGTCTACCAACTGTTGTGGAGATAGATCAATAGAATGTCCACTCTTTATAGCATACGCGCCTTCGATGTTACCTGTAATGAAGAAAAAAACAATAATTTTATGTATTTTTGTAGTTGTTGTTAACCCTCGTTCCGTGGCGTAGGGGTAGATGTCTCGTATGGGACGCAACTTGCGTCAACACGTTCCGGATGAGTCATCTGTCCCTCACGGCAAGAGTGGCTGGTGCGGCGCCGAGGTTGCTGCAGGGAGTAAGCACGCCAAATATGTCCCGCTTGTTCAGAATTATATTTTTGTGCCTGTGGCGGTCGAGACGTCTGGGAGTTGGGGGGCCGAGGGTTTGACATTTGTGAGAGAGATTGGCCGTCGCCTCCGTAACATGGGGTTTGATGCGCGTTCCGGGGCATTCCTGATGCAAAGGCTGTCGATAGCGGTTCAGCGGGGTAACGCTGCTTGCATATTGTCCAGCTTTGAACCGGGAACGCTGGGGAGGGGTTTGTTCGATTAGGTTTAGTTTTAATTTTTTAATTTTGTAATTGTTTTATGTAACTATTTTGTAATTGTTCATATTATGTGGATTTAATTAAATAAATTTAAAATAAATATAGGTAGTCAAAATCACAATTTTTTTGTAGTGTTTTTAATATTCAAATATACATATAATTTTCCAAGACTTTATTTACAGGTCAGTTCAGTTCTGTGGGGCTGTTTCCGCACTTAGCCTCTTCATTTGAGCCATTGTGCGTGCTAACAGTTATTAGCTGTTCCGTGCGTAATAATACGTCAGTGTCCCAAACACTGAAGGATTGTTAAAATATAAATGAGCCTCTACAACACAGGAATTTAGTTATCACAAATCACCAAACCAAACTTCTTCCAAATATGTTTAGTTTTTGTGTGATTCAGCAAAATATATCTCAGAGACTTACAGGAAGCCTTCGTGGGATTTTATTTTCAAAAACGTATAATTATCACAAATCACCAAACCAAACTTCATCCAAATATGTTTAATAGTTTTTGTGTGATTCAGCAAAATATATCTCAGAGACTTACAGGAATCCTTCGTGGGATTTTATTTTCAAAAACGTATAAATAAACGGCTACATCCCGACTCACAACCCGCCCTTCCTGTTTTGACAGGGAAGTAGGGATTTATGTTAATTGTATTCTAGTCAACTTCATTAGATGTGCGGACGATACGCTTCTGATTTCTTGTTCTAAGGCTGGACTACCAAAACTTATGCAAAAAGTGGCTAGGGGTGGATATGAGACTTATCATCAATGTGAATAAAACCAAGGCAATGGTAATAGCGAAAACGCCACAATAACTTCCTAAGTTGAAGCTTATTGATTGCGCACTGGTAAATATCAACAAGTTTATGTACAATCGGCGCTCAGAAGTCCACTTGTAGACTAACGTTTACAATCCTGTGCAGCACTATTTTAAACATACCATGCAATGCAACTACGTAACCTGTGGATCGAACCAACGATGGTTGGTGTAGCTGGTGGAAGGTCGTAAGCTATTTTTATGCAATAGATTGAATAGTTTTGTGTATGTGTTATATCAGCTTAGGAAAACTTCTGCACTAGTAACTTTATTGTCGACGTACCATGCATATGTGTCATCAGTTCTAGATTATGGTATAATCTTGTGGGGTAACTCCACAGACATCGATAAAGCTTTTCGAATACAGAAAAAATGTATTCGGGCTATTGCTGGTATCCCACCATAGGAATCATGCCGACAATTGTTTAAGAAATATAATATTCTTACTTTAGTACCTATGTATGTACATATTGGAATCAGCCAAGTTTGTGAAACTACAACTTCATTTATTTACAACTGCTAAAGAAATATTTCCTAGAAGCACGAGAAACGTGAAAGACGTAGAATTAAAATGTACCACAAAAATTGTATCACAATGTGCGGTGTCATCTATAATAAAATACCTACTAATATTAAAGAGCTCCCGTATATGCAATTCATTAGAAAACTCAGGGCATGGTTACTAGAAAAATGTTTTTATCAAATTAATGATTTCCTATAGACAACTAAATTGTTTTATTTTTTTATTATTTATTATTAATATTGACTTTGAATTGAATCAGATAGGTATATTTATTTATTTTATTGTTCATATAATGTAGTAGATTCGAATATTTGACTTTAAATCTAATTTATCTTTATTGACACGTTTTGGCCTATGGCTATATAAGTTAATATTATTAAATGTTGTATTGATAATGCTATTGTGACTACAGTTACATTACTTAATTATGAATTTTCTTTTAATATATATTTTGTATGTCGAATTTTCGACGAAGTAAGGACCTGAAATATTATATAAGATCTTTTGTAACCTACTTCATGCAAATATATAATATTTCTATTTTTAAAAGAAAAGTTCAATACTGGTTTATAGTATCATTGTAGCGCACTGGTAGTGTGTTAATGACGCATACTGTACTTTAGCCGATACTTAGACCACGAACAAGAAATAAAGTGCAGAATAAGGTCAAGCAAAGTAGGTTTTTACAAAATAGTCAAAGTGTTATGTGATCGAAAGATTCGACTTCCTCCCATTCATAGGCTGTGGAACCTTAGGAAAGGAACTTGTGTAGGTGATTGGAGGCCTTAGAGATATGGATTCTTCGTAAAATGTTTAAGATCCCATGGATCAGCTTCAATTCCAACGAAAGCGTAAAATGACTTTCTTCGGCCACCTACAGCAAGGGGCACGGTCTCAGAATACGTTTTGTTTTGTATTCTGAGGGCACGGTATAAATTCTCCAGAATGATACTGGAATGAAAAATTCAGGGAAGAAGGGCAGGCAGAGGCGAACAACGTGGCTAGACGACTTTAAAGAGTAGAACTAAACAGGAAAGTCAATTATCAGCAACTCAAAAATGTGGCTAAAGACCGCAAATACTTTCACCACCACCACCTCATCTCAAAATCATTTAGGAAAAATACACGTAAATTACCTGTTGCACCAAAAGCCCAACACGATCCACAATTTAGTTGATCTTTTACTGATGTCACAGCATTTTTCTCTCTCCAATCAAAGTTGTCTGGAGCATCGTCATGCACATGCTCATTTATCTCAGTTTTCTTATCGCAATAAGTCGGAAAGTCATAACGACCATCGTCATGTCTGAGACAAGTGTATATTTGTGTGAACTCTTGAACGGTTAGATCAGAGAATTTAGTGATTCCTGAAATAAATTTTTAATGCTTTATTCTTTCAATTTTCTCAATTATTTATATTTTACCATTGGTCTTTTAAGTTCTACTACATATTTATTTACAAGGTGGGTGTAAAACTTGACCCCTATAGGTGCCTACATGATAAAAAAACGTTCTAATTAAGAAAATAAATAGATGCCTTACATTGTATTCTCACTGCTATTCATTTTTAACTTTTTTCCTACTTGTGCTTTTTTAAAAAGAAAAAAAAAACACTAACACTAATAATTATTGCTTTGCCTCTTAAAGTGGGTGTGAAGGGCGGTGCACATTGCATTTTGTGTTTGGCACTAGGGTCGGAACTAAAAACTAAATAATATTACTTCCTTTACAGTTGGCGTTCCGAAAATTCTTAATGGGTAGGTAGGTAGGTACTTTATTTTTTGATCACGAAACCTGAGTTCTTGAAAACTATGAATGGTGATGACAGATAGTCGGACAATAATAATTGAATAAATAATTTATAATTTATGTATTTCTATTATTTATAATATAATATAAGTAATACATATTTTTAACATTTCATTCATCATCATCATCATATATTTACAGAAATATGTTTATTCGTTCATTTATCACTACCGCTGTTATAAATAAAAAAAATCAAATTGAACAACTCTGTAAAGTTTTTTAAAATCCTAAATACCCAGTCCGTTTGAATATACTTTTTGATTGATTGTTCAAGAACTTACCAAAGACAGGAGAGCTGAGACCATAATTGTCTTCATTAACAGTCTTTAAATTCTCCTTGAAAATTTGGAACCTCATTTTAGTTTCATGTTTCGTGTAAGTTTTGTTGTATCTATCCACGAACCATGAGAAGTAGTCCTCTGCTTGTTCCAAGTCGTAGAAGTGCCTAGGTTCACCGTCATAGGCTAGAACGTAGTTACTCAGTAGAAGGATAGTTAGTGTTACCAACATCGTGGAAGTAGTAATCTGTAGCTGTTTCTCGTCACATTATATACCAAAATGTTACCATGGATTATGTGAAATATGATTTGTATTTGTTAATTTATAGTTAATATGAGTAGATAAGGTATATGTGACATTTACTATTGTCGTTATTCGCTTATCAACATTTTTTAATGTTATTTTGAGTAATGTAGGAATTCTGCTCCATTCCCTTTTACAAAGTGTCAAAGTAATATTTTTTAAACGTTATTTAATAAAATATTTGTGATAAGATAAGGTTTCCGCCCGCTACTGTGTACATTAATGTACGTAACGTACACGTAGATAGTCTTATGAGTTATATTTTTCTACTTCACTATCACTAATTTGGAATTTTTTAAAATCATTAAAGGACTTGTGTTTAAAATTACAGCTTTCTAACTTAGTAATTTAAGCTATTTCTGAAAAAAAAAAAAACTTAGTAGGTAGGTATATAAAATTAATAGGTGGCTTATTTTTATAGTTTTACTAATAACAAAAGCGAATAATACTGTTCAATGAGTTTTTACAAGAATTCCAAGATCGACGGCCCAGACGAACAAAGCGGTTAAATGAAAAATCAAATTTTATAGGAGAGCCAACAAACGTTAAAATCGATCTGGACACGATCGCTGTGGGAATTATGTATAATTTTTATATCATTGGATGCGTAAAAAAAAAGAGCTTTCGAATGATATAGGTATCACTTCACTATCACTACATAGTATAAAACAAAGTCACTTTTTCTGTCCCTATTTCCCTTTGTATGCTTAGATCTTTAAAACTACGCAACGGATTTTGATGCGGTTTTTTTTAATAGATAGAGTGATTCAAGAGGAAGGTTTACATGTTTAATACATGCATAATATAGCCGTGCGAAGCCGGAGCGGGTCGCTAGTGTTATATATAATATTTCGTAATTTCCTTAAAATACCCTAAAAACCAAGTAACATTTATATTCGCCTACGACGAGGTGGATCTAAGTTTTTTAATATCACTTTACGCCTTTGTTCCTTTGGACGTATCTTTAAGTAATAAACGATTACATACCTTTTTAGCTATCTATATGCTAGGATGTCAAATAGCCAGCAACACTTCGACCCATTGGGATCTTTTGTGTTTACCCCTACCTTAATGTTTCTTACTATTTGAAGAAGTGGTCGATTAACGCGGTGATCCCACTAAGAGGAAGAAACCTACCTATATTCCTCCGGTTTGGGATACGCATTCCCAAGGAGGCTCAAGCGCGACGTCGCATTCACACAGTATGTGCTCCCATGGTTCACCGCAGGCTCTGCAGTCATTATTTGAAGTTACCTTCATTTTTAAAAGCATGTCATTGGTTCCGTAGTGTCCTGTCAAGGTACCACCAAGGCAGCTCGTGCTTTGCTTCTACCGTTGTTCAATATTTTAGAAGCCCCTCTGGTGCTGCTGCCTATGAATTTCTTCGAATGTAGCAGCCCTTGACTGATTTCCCACTCTTGTGAGTGTTTCTTATCAGCGTTATACTTTATGGCCTTTATGATTGTGCATGCTGGCTGTGTGGGTATACATGGTTCAGGTCCAAGCATAGTACTTGCCGATCCTGTCCTTGCAAACTCATCAGCTTTCTCATTTCCCGTTATTCCTACATGGCCTGGGACCCAGAGTAGTCGAAGTTTGTTCCTGCGGCCCAACTTGTTTAGGATTTTCACCGCATTTAGGACTAGTTTTGAGTTGACCTTGCAGGAATTTAAGGCCTTTAGTAGCGCTTGACTGTCGCTAAGAATGTAGATGGTCTTATTCTCTACACTCCTTTTCAGATTTTCCTCTGCGCATGCTATGATTGCATACATCTCTGCCTGAAAGACCGTAGTATATTGACCCAAACTACTCCATAGTTGTAAAGATTCTGAGTAAATACCTGCTCCAGTGCCAGACTCGGTTTTCGAACCGTCTGTGTACCAAATGAGACAGTCTGCGTCTGGTGAGCGCAGTTGCTGCTTCCAGTCTTCCCTTGTAGGGACATGTATTTTATAGTTTCCTTTGAAGATTTTGACACACGGCATCACGTCGCTAATAATATTCATCTTCCTTTGAAGCTCATCATTAAGCTCTATTTTGTATGCCTCGTTGTGCCAAAGTAATATTTTAAACGTTATTTACTTAAATATTTGTGTTTATATAAGGTTTCCGCCTGCTACTGTGTACATGTACGTACACGTACCTACGTGCTCTGTAACTCACACAAAAGCTTGGTGCAAATGCAAATACTCTTAAAAATTGGAATGTCTCGAAAATCACCGTACAATATTAGTACCTCATTTGAAGGTTCATAAGCTTTAGGACAGGGCCTCATAGGGACGTAGAATTCGAAATTTGAAATTGGTAAGGACTAGGTAGAACATTTTGGTTAAGTTATAATATGTACGAAACGAATCATTCCATATTCAAAAAAACATGTAAAATACTTACAAACTACTTTCGACTTCTACGAAAGCTATTTAAAGTATTACATATAGCTTTTAGTGTTTAAGGTAATTTGACAGTTGCAATGGTCTGACCAATGATCATAGAACAAAAAAAAGATGTTTGGAAAGGTGCGTCTATCAGAACAATGAAAATAAAACCGGTAAATCAGATTTATGGCGCAACGCGCGCCAACGCAGAATTCAATTAAGCCTTTATTTTTATTAGCATTTTTATTGAGTTTTTGTAGTTGTAGTTATTTTTGAGACAGGTTTATATTTAAGAACCGAAAATGCAAGATGTAGGGAGCCTTTCACATGCAGTTTAAAATATAAACTAAACAAAGGTCGTAAAAATTCATTTTAAAACCGGATTCACCAAAAACCTGTTTTTTATTTCGAAAACCGAAAATAAACGGTTTTCAATTTCGGCCGGTTTTGTATTCCCAAAACTAAATATATCTACTTGAATTCGATTACTGAGAAAAAAACAACCAAGTACTAAACTCTGGTAGTGTGCATGAGCCGTGCGAAGCCATAATTGTTATTTTTTAGTGTTACATAAAGCAAGGAGGTTAGGTTTTTAAAGTTCCTAATGTGTAATGATACTGATACTGGCTATATGCACATTGCACGCACAAGCCGTGCAAAGCCATAATTTGACATCTGTCAGTGGAAGCGATTCTCCCTAGGGCTGAAAGTTTTACTTTCAACACGCTCTTCAGGCACCTTTAGACCTACTTTCGGAGTAAGAGGAATGAAAAATATTTCTTATCCATTAACCAGCTCGGTGAAGGTCGCTCTATACCTACAGGGATCCTTTAATATAATATTATTATCTACTTCATTGATTTTGACAAATATGAAAAATTCCTATTTACGATGAGATTTAGGAGCTTCATCGGCGCGCACATTTTGGTCTATAATTATATTAAGAAATCAACCCCAAGCCTATCCTCAAATTCAATATCTTTTAAAAATAATTAAAAACAAAAATACATTGCTCAAATTATATAAAATTATATTAAATACATAAAATCAACTGCATATATATTAAATTAATCCGCTATATGTGACAATTTGAAGTTATGGTCGACTAAACCACATGCGTTCTTTCCTCTTTCGAGTCTGATGTAACCTTTTTCACCAAAGTCTTCTCCCCAAGAGTTCTTGACTATCCAATAATCTGTGCCATTTTCTGGAAAAGGAGTTTTCAACCTTAGTCTTATATAATTTAGTTTAAACATAATGCTTTTTGTCGGTACCATTGTAAGGGATTTCCATAACCAAATCAAAGGGCAAAGCTGCTAGTATTTCTTTAAACCAGCAGCGATTACAGGGTGGGTGCCGACAGCATGTGATTAGATTTATTATTTAACTCTATCGAACTGAATGTAGGTACATATTTATTAAGATTTGTTTTTAGAGTTACTTAAATTATAATTTAGAAATTCCATTATAAAATAAAATTAAATGTCTCACAGTGTATATCACTTGCAAGAATCAACTTTTTGAAATAAGAGTACAGAGAGTTTTGTTATCTTTACAATGAACCGTCCTATACAAAAAAAAAAATATTAAATACGCCGTTCAACTAGCGACCTACATGATATTTAGCGATTAGATAAAACAGCTAGGCAATTCACTTGGATTAATGACGTTTTATTAATTGCCTAGTCCGTTCATTTCAGTATAGTTCCACTTTCTATCGTACGAATGGCCTAAGCATTAGCCAGCTAAATTATTAAATCTTTACGTTCACAAAAATCCTGATATTTTTCGCCAAAATAGCGATATTCATAATTTCAACTTAAGAAATAGGGATGATCTGACCTTGCCCGGTAGTAGGCTCCGGAAAATAAACAGGTCGTTTAATAGCACATATGTACTCTATTATAATCATTTACCTAAAGATGTATTTGACATGTCCATTAACAAATTAAAAACTTTAGAATAAAGAAATTTGACTATGACTTGCTGTAACAAACGCTACGGCTGAATATCAATCACGCTGTTGATTGAACGGCCAATTTAGCTAGTTGGCTGCGATATATACATCCAATTCAACCTACAGATTATTACCTGTTCCGTATCCAACGAGGAGAGCAGCATGATTTAAAGGTCCCGGTTCGCAATTTACCAAAATACCACCTTTATACAAACGGATTTTCTTAGCGTCGATACCTAAAATGATAGAAATTAATAACATGATTAGAAAACCTTTTCCTCCTGGAGTAGGAGGTTATGTGTCCCTTAAATAAACCTATAGGCATGAATGAGTATGTATATGTCAAAATATTTAAAAAAAATTGAAGATTTGGATCATTATAAAAATTGGTTTGAAAAGGAGATTACAAACATAAATATAACATTAGAAATAAACTTGAAATAAAACAGTTATTTGAAATTAATAAATAAGGTGGGGCACCTTATACATACATGCCCATCTAGCCCTAAGCTAAAAATATTTTATTCCATTGGTTTTTTTTGATGTGGCTTACCCTCTATGTGTTTTTTTGATGTGGCAAGACCAAAGAAATCACTATTGTTTGAGTCCTGCCCGCTTGCAATTAAGTTTTCTTCGGTTTAGTAACTTACATAAACTATGCATGCTAACGACACTTAATTAATACGACGTTCATTAATAATAAGAATCACGTATAATACGATTCAATAGGTCATTTATAGTCGCTACTCGAAACGTGCCCTTTTTGAAAATAGAATAGTTTATTTTAAACTAAACACATGACAAACATAGTTACAGAAGAACAAGACACAAGAATTTATAAGAAAAGGAAGAGAAGCCGTATTCTGTCCTAAATGAGTTGAGCTTAGTTATAAGCATGCTTGACTGCATAATCTTGTATGTGTGATCCAAAGAGCATACCTCTAAGCCTGCAGAGTATCTGCTCAGCAGACCAACAGATGATACGGTTCGCGTACCCACGGCTTAATTTTAGACAAGGCTTTTTAGTCACTGCTCTGTCTCGTTGATCATCACTACATAGTATAAAAACAAAGTCGCATCCGCTGTCTGTCTGTCCCTATGTATTCTTAAATCTTTAAAATTACGCAACGGATTTGAATGCGGTTTTTTTATAGATATAATAGATTCAAAATGAAGGTTTATAGGTATAATACATGCATAATATAGTAAGGGAACACTGATAATTTTAGAGATTTCTAATGTGATGTCGTAAATAAACACTTTTTTTGACCGTGCAAAGCAAACGCTGGCTTAACCCTACGAACCAGATCAAATCAATAATGTAGAACAGTATAATTGTACACCTTAAAAAGGTCTACAAAAAAGTTCGCGATGGTATATGTCTATCTCTTAGGGATAACTCACAATAACTATTTTTATATTAACCATTAACAATTGACCATAATGGCACATTTACGTAGCGATTTTTAGGAATACAGCATTATTCCTTATCCAATTAGGTCCTTAAATACATTATGCATTTAATATAGATTAATATAACAACAGTATATTTAGTATCAGCATTACACACGTGCGAAGCCCAGGCGGGTCGATAGTTAATAAGAAAAAAACAGTGATTTTATACCTACCAATAATTAATGTTCCATTATGGGCTATAAATTCTGTAGCCCCTTTTTCATTCATTTGGATATCTGTAAAACCATCTATTTTAACTTCAATTTTTGATTTATCAAATCTACATTCCTCTTGAGTTGCAATATACTTGTAGTCATCTTCCTTTTCTAGTCCACCTGATAATATCATATACCTATAACAAATATTTCAGTTTGTCTAGTTAACAGCAATTTAAATTAACCAAGCTTTACTAAATTAACAGCAGCTAATACTGAAGTAATTTGTCCAGGTGTAAAATGAGAGATACATTGGCTTACCAAAGAGCAGAACCTACATTGCCCCTTTTACATCCTGAAGAGCCTGAGTCGCAGTCTACCAACTGTTGTGGAGATAGATCCAGAAGCTTTCTAGTCTTCATGGCAAACAAACTTTCAACGTTAGCTGTAATCGCGAAGAAACATGTGTCATTTTTCGAGATATAATTTAAATGTCTGAATATGTTTCTTAAGATTTTATTTGAAAGTAACAGTATCATCATACCAGGAATCTAGACATCACCAATGACCACACCAAGCTTCATCACAACCGGTTTAGTAGTTTTTGTATGATTAAGTAAAAAAAACTGTGACACTTTAGGCCTTGTTCGCGGGAATTATCAGCGATTTTAAAAGTAGAATGATCCCTGGAATTTTTTATTGATTTGAAATCGCGGAGCGCAGCTAGTTTCATATAAAAATTACACATAGTTTACCTGTTGTAGCAAAAGCCCAAGACGAACTACAATTTTGTTGATCTTTAATTGACGTTACGACATTGTGGTCTCTCCAATCGAAGTGGTCGGGAACATCATCACGCATTTGTGTATTTAAAACAGTTTTCTTACTGTTAAACTTCAGATCATCATATTTTAGACCAGTGTATCCTTGTATGAACTCTTGAACGGTTAGATCGGAGAATTTAGTGATTCCTGGAATAAATTGTTTATGCTGATATACTTATTTTTATTATTTAACTAGCTGCGCCCCGCGGTTTCACCCGCGCAAGTCCGAGTCTCGTAGGAATATCGGAATAAGAAGTAGCTTATTTGTTAGGGTCCTGCTACAGACTTTCATCACAATTCGTATAGTAGTTTTTGTGTTTAGCAATGCCAGTATTAAGGGAAAGCGGTGTTATAGGAAAGCGAGACGTTAAGGGAAGGAACGTCAGGTCAAGGTAACGTGAGGTCTTAGATTCCTAGGAGTCCAGACAGACCCAGAATGCTTTTCTGACACGGAACCGTCGCGGATGGAGTAGGTAACGTTAGTTATTGTGACCAAACACGTGCAAGCGAAGCGAGCGGTTATATTTTAAGGAGTCCAGACAGACCCAAAATGCTTTTCTGACACGAAACCGTCGCGGATGGAGTAGCAAACACGTGCGAGCGAAGCGAGCGGTTAGATTTTTAGGAGTCCAGACAGACCCAGAATGCTTTTCTGACACGAAACCGTCGCGGATGGAGTAGGTAACGTTAGTTATTGTGACCAAACACGTGCGAGCGAAGCGAGCGGTTATATTTTTAGGAGTCCAGACAGACCCAGAATGCTTTTCTGACACGAAACCGTCGCGGATGGAGTAGCAAACACGTGCGAGCGAAGCGAGCGGTTAGATTTTTAGGAGTCTAGACAGACCCAGAATGCTTTTCTGACACGGAACCGTCGCGGATGGAGTAGGTAACGTTAGTTATTGTGACCAAACACGTGCGAGCGAAGCGAGCGGTTGTGTTTTTAGGAGTCCAGACAGACCCAGAATGCTTTTCCGACACGAAACCGTCGCGGATGGAGTAGCAAACACGTGCGAGCGAAGCGAGCGGTTATATTTTAAGGAGTTCAGACAGACCCAGAATGCTTTTCTGACACGAAATCGTCGCGGATGGAGTAGCAAACACGTGCGAGCGAAGCGAGCGGTTATATTTTAAGGAGTCCAGACAGACCCAGAATGCTTTTCTGACACGAAACCGTCGCGGATGGAGTAGCAAACACGTGCGAGCGAAGCGAGCGGTTATATTTTAAGGAGTTCAGACAGACCCAGAATGCTTTTCTGACACGAAATCGTCGCGGATAGAGAAGCAAACACGTGCGAGCGAAGCGAGCGGTTATATTTTAAGGAGTCCAGACAGACCCAGAATGCTTTTCTGACACGAGACCGTCGCGGATGGAGTAGCAAACACGTGCGAGCGAAGTGAGCGGTTATATTTTAAGGAGTTCAGAGAGACCCAGAATGCTTTTCTGACACGAAATCGTCGCGGATGGAGTAGCAAACACGTGCGAGCGAAGCGAGCGGTTATATTTTAAGGAGTCCAGACAGACCCAGAATGCTTTTCTGACACGAAATCGTCGCGGATGGAGTAGCAAACACGTGCGAGCGTAGCGAGCGGTTATATTTTAAGGAGTCCAGACAGACCCAGAATGCTTTTCTGACACGAAACCGTCGCGGATGGAGTAGCAAACACGTGCGAGCGAAGTGAGCGGTTATATTTTAAGGAGTTCAGACAGACCCAGAATGCTTTTCTGACACGAAATCGTCGCGGATGGAGAAGCAAACACGTGCGAGCGAAGCGAGCGGTTATATTTTAAGGAGTCCAGACAGACCCAGAATGCTTTTCTGACACGAAACCGTCGCGGATGGAGTAGCAAACACGTGCGAGCGAAGTGAGCGGTTATATTTTAAGGAGTTCAGACAGACCCAGAATGCTTTTCTGACACGAAATCGTCGCGGATGGAGTAGCAAACACGTGCGAGCGAAGCGAGCGGTTATATTTTAAGGAGTCCAGACAGACCCAGAATGCTTTTCTGACACGAAACAGTCGCGGATGGAGTAGCAAACACGTGCGAGCGCAGTGAGCGGTTATAATTTAAGGAGTCCAGACAGACCCAGAATGCTTTTCTGACACGAAACCGTCGCGGATGGAGTAGCAAACACGTTCGAGCGAAGTGAGCGGTTATATTTTAAGGAGTCCAGACAGACCCAGAATGCTTTTCTGACACGAAACCGTCGCGGATGGAGTAGCAAACACGTGCGAGCGAAGTGAGCGGTTATATTTTAAGGAGTCCAGACAGACCCAGAATGCTTTTCTGACACAGAACCGTCGCAGAATGAGTAGCAAACACGTGCGAGCGAAGCGAGCGCTTACATTTCTAGGAGTCCAGATAGGCTCGAAATGTTTTTTTGACAAATTACCGTCACGGATGGAGAAGGTTAGGTTAGGTCCCCTCCCCCTTTCCTCTCCTCCGCTTTTCCTCTCCTCCCCCTTTCCTTTCCTCCTCCTTTCCTCTTCTCCCCATTTCGTCCCCTCCCTCTTTCATACCCTTTCTCTTTCCTGTCTTCCCCTTTCCTCTCCTCCCCCTTTCCTCTTCTCCCCATTTCGCCTCTTCCCTCTTACATCCTCTTCCTCTTTCCTATCCTCCCTCTTTCCTGTGCTCCCCCTTTTTATTTTTCTTACCCTTCTCCCCTTCATCACTCTCTCCGCCTCCGCCCAACTACAACCTTTTAAAATATATTTTGAGTCCTGATCCCGTAAGTCCAGATCCCGTGGGAATATCGGGAAAAAAGTAGCCTTTGTGTTAATTCAGGTCTCCAGCTATCTACTTACTGATTTTCACCGCAATCTGTTCGGTAGTTTTAGCGTAAAGGAGTAATCCCGTAAGTCCCGATCCCGTAGGAATATCGGGATTAAAAATAGCCTATGTGTTAATCCAGGTCTTTGGCTATCTACATACCGAGTTTCAACGCATTCGGTCCAGAAGTTTTTGGTGTGAAAGAATAATCCCGTAAGTCCCGATCCCGTGGGAATATCGGGATAAAAAGTAGCCTATGTGTTAATCCAGGTACTCAGCTATCTAAATACCGAGTTTCAACGCAATCGGTCCAGTAGTTTTTGCGTGAAGGAGTAACAAACATACACACACACATACACACAAACTTTCACATTTATAATATTAGTAGGATTAATTCTAGTTATTATTTTTTAACAATGGCCTTCTATTTATTAGCAAAGTTAAAAACAAAATGTCATGATGAGTAGCAGTAAAACTTGAACCGTATGCCTCTGAACCCTATTGATGCCCAATAGTGCCCATACGATCAAATTAAATTACGATACATTGTGTTGTAATTGAATAATTTAATATTTTACTTCTCTTGGTTTTCATAATATTTTTTTTTTGCTTTGGTAGAAATTTAAAAACGAAATTTACAAAAAAAAAACATACATACAACCGAATTGAGAACCTCCTCCTTTTTTTGAAGTCGGTTAAAAATTACTCCTTCCGACGCGATCGAACAAGCGATTCAAGTGCCAAAATATACAACAGTGATGCAGTGTTAGTGGGAGTTGCTAACAAAAACCATTTGAACAATCTCTATGAGCTCGAATTCCAAACGGTGATTCCATCTGAAGCAAACATTGTAAGTGACAATATAGTGACATGGCACAAAAGATTGGGACATGCAAATGTCAGAACAATGCGTGAGATGGTGCGTAGTGGATTAATCCCAGGTGTAAAAGCAGAAGAAATGACGACTTTTCTCTGTGAACCATGTTTATTTGGAAAACACCACCGTCTACCCTTCAAGTCGTCAGAATCAGAAGGAAACACTGAGCATCTTGGTGTGAAAGTGTACAGTGATATATGTGGACCGATGCCTGTAAACTCAGTTGGTGGAAAGAGATACTTCGTGACATTTATCGACCAAGCCTCAAGGTATTGTAAAGTGTATTTTATGAAGTACAAAAATGAAGTTTTTAAATATTTCAAAGAGTATTACAATCTAATGCTTACAAATGGCATTAAAATAAGAAGTCTACATTCAGATAATGGCTGTGAATACACTTGTAGCCAAATGAAGGAGTTTGCAGCAGACAGAGGTTTAGTATTGTGTCGTACAGCTCCCTACACCCCTCAACAAAATGGTCGTAGTGAGAGAATGAATAGGACATTGATGGAATCTGCTCGCTCCATGCTCTTTGATAGTAAGTTACCGGCTAATCTCTGGGCAGAAGCTGTGAACACGGCTGCCTACCTGTTTAATAGAAAGGAAAGGGACGGTGTGACTCCATTCGAGAAGTGGACAGGACGAAAACCTAACCTTTCTCACTTACGACGGTTCGGCTGTGTAGCTTATGTGCACATACCTAAAGAGAAACGTAACAAGTTGCAAGCAAAGAGTACGAAAATGATATTGATAGGCTACGAGAATGATTCTGACAACTACAGACTGATGGACTTAAAAACCAAGAAGGTGCAAGTATCTAGAGATGCAGTATTCAACGAGAACAAGGTTGACTCCAGTTTAAAAGAAGAAAAAGATATACTAATTCTTTTTCCCACAGGTGACGATGACGATGACAGTGAGGTGTGTCCCCTGCCATCCAACATCGAGGATGAGGCAAATCTGCAGGCCTCATCGTGTCTGCCAGTCAACTCGACCTGTGCCGGCGTCGAGATCGAGTCTCCGCCAGGCGAGATGCGAGTGTGTCTACAGGACGTCCATGAACGTGATGAGACGCGTGCTGTTCCAGCTCCGCAGGCTTCTACACCTAGTGGAGTGAGAAATTTGCGTCCGCTCCCCCACCGTTTCAGAGAACAGGAAGTACAGCAGCAAGAGAAGCATCTGGAGACAGAGGATAGCTTCGAGGACGCCGACGACGACGCGAGTTTTGTAGCAGAGGCTCTAACCGTGGACTGTGACATACCAACTACATATGAAGAAGCCATGAGATCACCTGATGCAAAGCAGTGGGCAGAGTCAATTCAGGAGGAGCTGACAGCTCATTCAGAGAACTGTACATGGGAGCTGGTCAATCTACCTGCAGATAAAAGACCTATCGGCTGCAAATGGGTGTTCCGGGTGAAAGAAAATACAGATGGCTCTACCAGGTTTAAATCTAGGCTATGTGCTAAAGGTTTTTCTCAAATTAAAGGTATAGATTTTACTGAAACATTTTCTCCAACTGTTAGATATGATACAGTCAGAATAATGTTAGCTTTGTCTGTGCATTTAAAACTTAAAATCAGACAATTTGATGTAAAGACTGCTTTTCTTTATGGTAAAATTTCTGAAGAAATATATATGTGGCCTCCTCAAGGCTTGATAAACTTAGAAAATAAGGTTTGTAAACTAAAGAAAGCTCTATATGGCCTTAAGCAAGCACCTAGATGTTGGAATGAAACTATAACTAATACTTTAAAGGATTTTGGTTTTATTCAAAATAATTTAGATAGATGTGTATTTGTTTCTCAAAAGTATAATGATACAATGTACCTGTTGTTATATGTTGACGATGGCCTTTTATTTTGTAAAAATGATAAGTTGTTGGTCAAATTCTTACATGAATTTAAAAAGAAGTTTCAAATTGTAATAACTGAGAATGTTAAGTGTTTTGTTGGCATGCAAATTGAGATAAGAGATAGTTCAATTTTTATTTATCAGACACAATATATAGAGTCACTTTTAAAAAGATTTGTAATGGAAAGTTGTAATCCGGTGTCTGTACCATCTGACCCTAATGTAAAGTTAGATAAACCTGAAAAATGTACTCAGTTCAAGAACTATAGAGAAATAGTAGGTTGTCTGATGTTCATTGCTGTTGTTTGTAGACCAGACATTGCATTCTCAGTAAATTATGTAAGTAGGTATGTGGAGTGTCACAATAAGATGCATTATAATGCTGTAATAAGAATTCTCAAATATTTGAAAGGCACCAAAGATTTGGGCATAATGTACTCTTATAATGATCAATTTTCTGTAAAGTCATATAGTGATTCGGACTTTGGTTCTGACATAGATACTCGTAGGTCAACGAGTGGCTATTTGACTGTGATAAATGATAGTATTGTAACATGGGCAAGTCAGAAACAAAGCTATGTAGCATTGTCTACCTGTGAAGCAGAATATATTTCAGCGTGCAATGCAACTAAAGAAATTGTATGGCTTAAATTCTTGCTAAGATCATTGTGTAACTTTGATGAAACTGTCCAATTGCTTATTGATAATCAAAGTTCTATTAAATTAATTAAAAATGAAAGTTTGCATAAAAGAAGTAAACATTTTGATATCAAGTTGCATTATATTAGGGACAAGTTTAATGATAAAACTATAAATGTTTGTTATGTAAACACTAAAGTTCAATTAGCTGATCTATTGACTAAACCAATACCTAAGTTTCAGTTTGCATTTCTTAGAGATAAACTAGGTATGTGTGTGCTTTGAATTTTTCAGTAGGTAACTTAATGTAAGCTAATTTTATTGTTATAATTGGGTGTGTACTCTTAGATAGGTAGGTACCACGTAGGTATATATAAGTATGTAGGAATTGTTTGTTTGTCGTTAATTACTTTAATTTTGTTTTATGGACTTAGGTACCTGGCTAGACTAGATAGATGAAAATGTAAAGAGAGTTGACATTTGGTGGGAGTGTTAAAGTTTGATTGTTGTCAACGTCAAGTGACAAGTAAAATGTCAGCTTTCTCCTTCACACGAGCAGCTTTCTCTTTCTCTTACAACGGCCATGCTTTTGGATTACACACCCTGCGCAGTATCTCGTGGTTTTAAATAAATATCTTTGAATATAAAACTCGGCTTTCACTGGGCTTAAATCCTTATAATTGTGCTTTCCGAGTGATTAATTTATAATTTATGTGTATTAATTATTTATAATATTATTTATACACATTTTAAACTTTTCATTCATCATCATCATCATGTATTTACAGAAATATGTTTATTCTTTCATTTATAACTACCGCTGCTATATATCATACATTAAAAAGAAATATATACGCGTCGACTTGAGAACCTCCTCCGTTTTTTCCGTCGGTTAACAATAATTGTTTTTTAAAATCCTAAATACCCAGTCCGTTTGAATATACTTTTTGATTGATTGTTTAAGAACTTACCAAAGACAGGAGAGCTGAGACCATAATTGTCTTCATTAACAGTCTTTAAATTCTCCTTGAAGATTTGGAACCTCATTTTAGTTTCATGTTTCGTGTAAGTTTTTTTGTATCTATCCACGAACCATTGGAAGTAGTCCTCTGCTTCTTCCAAGTCGTAGTAGTGCCTAGGTTCACCGTCATAGGCTAGAACGTAGTTACTCAGTAGAAGGATAGTTAGTGTTACCAACATCGTGGATGTAGTAATCTGTAGCTGTTTATCGTCACATTATATACCAAAATGTTACACATTATATACCGTGGATTATGTGAAATATGATTTGTATTTGTTAATTTATAGTTAATATGAGTAGATAAGGTATATGTGACATTTACTATCGTCGTAAATATAGTGTAGGACTCCTGCTGCATTCCATTTTAAGTGTCTGCCAAGTTATCAGTTTTAGAGTTCTGTACGCCACAAGGAATCCTTGTAATTTAACCATGTCTGTCCATCTTCATCCGGCTTAACACAGTGACTATGAAAACTAGAAAGGTGTATTTTGGCATAAGCTTGCATAATAACCAGGACCAAAAAATATTTTTGGTCTATACCATGGCGTTGGGTAGTTCTTTTCTAAATTTTAAGGTTTTGTTTTTGCGAAGTATGAACTTTATACGGTTCAATTCGAGTGTAGGTCCGGTTGCTGCGAGCTGAATCGTTTTATACCGAATGACCGACGACGTTATAATAAAAAAACCGACTTCAAAAATTAAGCAAATAATCAACAAAAATAAATTACAAAGCAAAAACTAAAAAGTTAAAAAAATATACAAAAATAAACTAAAAAGTTAAAAAAATAAAACATAAATACTACAGATTATCAAAAAAACACTACAAAGTCAAATATAAATAGAGTTTTATTTGAAAAAATCGTCGTTTTGGAGGTAAAGCAAAGTTTCACTTCGTCGTATTACTGAGCCAGCGTATTATTAAACGTAGGTAAGTATTTAGAAGTCGGACTTGGTTTGATTAAGAAAACCTTACATGGTATCATCCAGTCAAAAATCAAATAAAACTCTATTTATATTTGACTTTGTTTGTAGGGGAACCCTACTCGTGGGTACGACAATTACACATATTTTTAATAATTGATAAAAGTGGTGTTGGTCTAGTAATAAGACCTGTCTTAGCATTCATTCCGAAACCGTGGTACGATCCAGGCCAGACGAAGGTGTAAAGTAAAACTCAATATATAATAGCTTTGCGACAATTTGTTACAACCAAAGTCTTCAAAGTCACAATTTATGCTTTATAAAAGTTTTGAATCTGATATTTAACATGTCATATAGATAGATAAACACTTTATTTGTACAACACACAAAACATTAAAAATAACAAAAAGGACGAGTAAGCTTATTAACTAAGAAATTGTACAAACAGGCGACCTTATCGCTTAAAGCGATTTCTTCCAAGCAACCTTCGAGAAGGTCTGTTTAGCTTAATTGGTAGGTCGTGTGGTGTAAGAAACACAATATTAATAAATGCTTACGTAAAATAGATATTATAAACGAAATACTTAAACATAGATATCATAACATACACATAATAATATTAACTAATAATATAATACACTACATATACCTAGCAATAATATTCATAATGAGAATATATTAACAAATATTTTATATAATAAAATAATACATAAATATATATATCAGATCAGAAGTATTCGAGCAGTTCATTTTCTAATGACATAGTGTGGGCGTGTGTTTGTTACGAGCAAACATAACTAATTCTCTTTTAAAAGAAATCACTTTACTATAATCGTTAATTTTACAATGTAGATACTAAACGAAATAAGCCACTTAATTGAGGATAGGTATCGCACGCATAGGTATTTTCACAAGCGTATCGAAGCGGAGAGACCAGTTCCGTGTTGTCACACCGAATGTCGAGGTGATGTCTTCCCAGCAACACTCGGCCGACTTTACGGCTCTGCCTAGACACGTCGGAGTGAAGTTAGCACTACTTGACGCGTCTTCCGTTTTGATTTAAATAAACCGGATCCGACATATTTATAAAAAAAAAATTACATCTTTAGGTAACTTATTATAATAGAGCACACATGTACCATTAACCGACCTGTTTATTTTCCGGCGCCTACTACCGGGCACGGTCAGTTTATCCTTATTTCTTAAGTTGAAATTATGAATATCGCTATTTTTACGCAAAATATCAGGATTTTTGTGAACGTAGAGCAAGTTTTCGTAGATATATTGTGAAGTCTCTTCAGTCAGTTTGTCCAGTCCACTTCTGGTAACATATATTGAAAGTATTTTTTGTATATTTGAATTTAACAGTTAAATAATTTTAGTTGTCTATTAAACAATCTCTTTCCTGCTTACTGTTAACCAGTCCAAGAACGTCGACTTTGTTCCTCACCGCCTTCGCCAGGTGAAATATTCAAGAACAAACAACGAAGAAAGGACATTTTAAACGGAATTCTATTATTCCAGCCTTCCCACTTTTGCTTACCATTCACAAATATTTACAACTGCAGACTTAGGAGTCCATTCATTAGTTTCATTCATGTTTGTGTATCACTTAAGCTGGACTTATCTACGTACTTAAACTGAATTCTACTTTATTGTTAAAATCGTAGTTTCATTCAAGTAATGCTCGTTTTGGCGGCGTTTTACTTTTATTTCATCATTCTCTACGTTTGTTCCTTTTGCAAATAGAATGTGCTTATTTATTGTCACTATAAAGAAAACATTCTATACTTACCTAGAGATTGAAATTTGAATAGAGATAACTTTGGATATTTTAGTCACCTTCCCAAAAAAGGGTGTCAATTTGTTGCGTATTTTTATAATACAAAACTTATTGATTTTTTTATTTTATGTGCTGAGTGACTTCTTTTACGTCCCACTTTTCTGAAAATTATTGTTCTAATATTTAAAAATAACGATAGTTTTTCCTAAAGTCATTTTCACGAAAGACTGCATATTTTTCAAATTTGATACGAAATACCCTTCAAACAAAAATACAATAGCTTATTTAACAAGAAGGAAGGAAATAAATGAATACTAAACTCATTATATTCTGATTCCATATTAGTTAAGCCATGTAAAACTTTATCAAAGCAACACTTAAATTTCAATATAATAAACTTCTTTTAATTATTATTCATAATGGTTACAATAGTTCATTCATGTACAGAAAACCACTTTCAGATTAAAACGGTAGCAGCCAGACATCGAGGCACCGAGGATTATATTTTTTGTTTATCCTAGAGTTCCTTTTACAGTGCACGATGAAGTGAGTAGTGACCCGACAATGTAGTCCGACATAAAATAAACTTATAGGTACTAATGTAATCTACGATAAGTTTTATGGTGCTTGATATTGCGTTCCACAAAATAAAAACATGGTAAATATCCCGTTTTGAATAACTTTAGTAGTGAAAATAGCCATGGTAGTTGTAAATCCTATACCTATGTTAAAAAAATCTTGGCAATAAAACCGTAAACTTTGCTATAAGGAAATCGTAAATGTAGACTTATGATATTAAAAATTTCATTTTTATGTCTAAAAGCCTTCATCGTCGAGTTTTTCTTGTCTTCATTTTTGAGCCAGCATACGATTTAGTTTTTGCTTTATTTGTTTATTTATTAGTGAATGTAGTGTTATAAATATGGCTATTTATAAACGATGTATTTATTTATTATTATTTATTTGCTTTGCTTAAGGCTAGATGGCACTGCGTGCTTTGTCCTGCAATATTTTTATATTTAATACAAGTGAGTTGTGTTATTTTTTCTCGTACAATCATAGATAGGATAGCTTACATCTTAATTTAGTCCGATATTGTCACGGAATCGGGAGTTACGCGGGTGAAACCACGGAGCGCAGCTAGTAATCTATAAATATTAAATTCTAAGTCCTGATCTGACTGACTGACTATTATATCAACGCACACCTTAAGCTTAAGGTTTTTTAAAATTCGCTTCTTTCATGATACAGTCACGTAAGTGGCGACCACTGGTAGCTAATCTACAACATTATTAATAAAGCGTTTTTAATGTTTAAAGCCTGTCGCACTCACAGTGTATCGCTCGCTCGATCATTGTGTGCTGTAGTTTTCATTCATAATTCCTTCAAACGGCATCATACCATTTCATTGTGTTTTATTCAGCGTAAACTTTGTATTATTGCATTGAGTATCCGGATTAGTGAGGTACTTTGATTTGCCGATCAATTGTTTATTGAGATTGAGTGTTTAGGAATGATCAATGCTGCATGTAGTTTAACCTCCATTTGCCTAGTGCTTTATGGGCTTCGCAAAAAATTTTAAAAGATCCATAATTTTTTCTTAAAATATTTACCTAGAGACAAAATCTCAAAAATACTTCATGATAATTGTCATAGGCATTATAAATAGGATCTGTAATGGAAGTAAACTGGAAGTGTACTTCCATTACAGATATTATGGAGTTCCGAAAAGTAACGCCGGATTCAATCAACTATATTATGAATAAGATTAAATAGAAATTTAATCCTATTCATAATGCCTAGTAATGTCACTTTTATATTTAGAGAAGAGTCTCTAATAAATATAAAAATAAAACAAAATAAAAAAATTAGCTATCTAAACAAAATATTTTTAATTATATCAACCAATGTAATAATATACAAACACCTACCTAAAGTGAAACAGCTACCCAATCTATACAAAATAACGAACATACACAAAACACTATTGTCCCTTTAAATCCAAACGAGTGCCCTTTCAGAGTAGGTACCACAGAGTACTTATACGAGCTAACTGAAGCGTTATATCCATATTAGAAGAGCACGATAAAATTAATTGGTAAATCCTCACCACAATGGGACCAGCACACATGAGATGATCACAATCATATAAATAAAACCAGGATTAACTGACACCCGCTAATATTCATGAGAGTTTGGAGAACTCTCAGATTGCATTCAATTTTTTCAGCTGGTAGAGGGTGTATCATCATCATCGATGATTACCACCGTTAATTAAATTACTCAGAAGTCTTGCGTAACATTTCACGTGCGTGTTCGCAAAAATATATATCTCAAAAAACCAGACCCCTTCAAATATTTGTAATGTGTAAGTTTATGTATGTATGTTTCTTTCTCTTTCACGCAAAAACTACTGGATCGATTGCAATAAAACTAAGTATGTAGATATAGCTTAATATCTGGATTAACACATAGACTACTTTTTGTTCCGATATTCCCACGGGATCAGGACTTACTCAGGTAAAACCGCGGGCGCAGCTAGTTGAAAGTGTTCAAACATACATAATCAATAATAAAAAATACTATTATCAGGAAACTAAACAATCTTTTTCGTCTGGGCATGGTCGACTAAGATGAGAAGGGTGGTATGTATAGGTTCTGGGCAAGCCTACTCTATCTATACGTGTTACTGGCACTACAGAGTCTGCTAAATACTGGACTGTATTAAACATCTATGTTATTGTAAACGATAGGTACCTGTATTTGTTGTAAGTGTTAAAAAAACCTCAATTTGTAAAATAATTCTGAAGAAACAAACCTAAAAGAAACAACAATAATCCACATGGTGTTACAATTATTTTTGAAACCATTGTTGAATTGCCCTGCAGCATCACACATGCCATTAAATAATACCTTTCTGTTTAATAATTTCTTAATGATACCAAATGTAACAGTTTCAATGTAGCTTAAAAGGTGCTAAATGTTTTTCTTATTTCCTACCCTTTAGCCGTAAGTATAAGTACTAACTTTTAGACAAAGTCATATTCGAATTTATTGTAGACCAATGACTTTCAGACAACTGTAACTTTTGTCGCAAAATTTTATACTTTGTAGTACGAAATAGCTCAATCTAATTTGACGTTTGTGTTAAAAACAACAAAGATCCGCGGTTTCACCCGCATAACTCCCGATCCCGTGGGAATATCGGGATAAATTAGGATGTAAGCTATCCTATCTTTCAAGTTGGATCAAACTGCATGCGGTGTGCAAATTTGATTAAAATCGGTTAAGTAGTTTAGTAGTCCATAGTGCACAAACAACGTAACACGTAATTTATGTATATTAGAATATCATAATATCGTTTTCTATTCACTTTATTTTTTTTTAATCACTCTGTTATAGTCACATTTAATATTGGCAAAGTGAACTATAATTATTAATTAGAGTGTCATATCATGCACATGGTAACATTAGGGGCGCTAAGATTAGGGCTATATTTAGGCGAATATCTCCACTACACTCTTTCATTTAAACATTTTTACATTAATTCATACAAAAGTCAATTCTTAATGGTTCTCTTTGGTCCATTGAAATACCAATGGGCCAATATTTTGCGCATTTCTACCCCTATTTGGTCCAAATCAACCCAAGCAGTAGAAATTCGCTTGAATTGATTCATTGTCATATGACAAGTAGTTTCAGAATAAACCACCCTGTTGGTGGTACTAATTTGTACAGAGCCGGATTAAGGAAAGTTACCTTTTCAAAATAATAAATGGTTCTAGTTTTCAACTTCAATAATACGAATTGGGACATAGATGTTATTTATATTTATTATCTTTAAACTGTTGATATACCTCATGGCGGTTTAGTCCTTTTGATTCTTTATCAGACTACGAAAATGGCGTACAATCTAGTGCTACATGTTGCTATCCTGCTGTTTTTATGCTAAATTAACAATATTAAGAATGTATTGTATATGGCAAACCGCTATGGAACATACCCTCTTCACAATCTGCCTCCAACCATCTTCAGGGCAGTAATACTCCAGTTGGTCTTCCTTCTTAGAGCAGCCAGGTCTTCCTCGATGGAGGTAATGGATTTTTTCCTTAGCATATCACTTGTTTCTTAATTTTTTAATACTATTTGTATTATATTATTTAACACTGTTTAAGTGTTTGCCCTTTTTTTAATTTTTTTGTGAGTTTTTAATCTTTTAACCTATTGTTTTAGTTCCGTTTAAATTTGTATTTCAGGTTAAAATGAATAAACCTAAAATTTTATCTAAATCAGTCAGTCCTTCATAATATTTATAAGTTGAAATTCATATTCCTCAGCAGTCCATCCCTGTCCATCAAGGTGCAACCCGTTGCAAAAACAGGCAAGAATTGTCCAAAAACGTCTGTGATCAATGCCTTTGTCCACACACACCCGCTACAATGCCCTACAATGCGCCCATCCTTAGCTACTCTTTTATCTACAACAATACTACTTTGCTCTTTGACTATGAACCTTTTTAATATAGAAATGACATAAACAACAATGCTTCTATAATCAAAAATAATATTTAGAATATAGAACTTAGGATCTAATTTAAAATGTTTACGAAATTTTACATCGGATGTTTTAAATTTTGAATCGTAGGCATCTCATGTTTGCCATAGTTGTCATTGTTACCTATACCTATTGTATCGATTGTTCCCGATTCATTGTGATCGAGATCAATGCGAAACATTTTAATATTATGAAATTATAAATGTCTTCCGTAATGTCTGATGGACAGGGAAGCTTTGGAGATGGTGGTGAGAACTTAAAATTATCTAAAATGAAATAAATATAAGATACTTTTTAGAGTCAAAAGTGCAGATCGATTAAAAATGGTTGTCTGTAAAGTCGGTCTACGGACGATAATTTTACATGATAACGTCATAAAAAAACATTGTCAATAACATGACGCACGACGGGAACTTAAGCGATGACGTCACACTTTTTTGTGAGTGCCAATGTTCATCGTTATGACGTCAAAAATACTTAACATTATATAAAACCTAGTTAACCTCTTCGTTGTAACCTGAATTCACTGCTCAGTATCCTTCCATGCTCCAGTCACGATTCAGAATCTATAAAATAACGTACCGTAGGTACTTGCTACCATGCATTTCTCTATGATCCATCTTGCCGGCGTCGTGTATTTTTTCTTCTCAAGTCCTTGTTTGTATATTTTTCTTTATCGTGAAAACAGGACATTATTTCCATAAAAGTTGGAAACAATAGAAAAAAATAACAAAACAAAATGTGATGGGAGCCAAAATTGGAAGCCTCGGGGATGCCTTCGGTTCTGACCCAAATATTTTGAAGAATATTTTCTTGTGTAAAGTGGAAAAAGAAAACATTTTAAAAATTGCTTTTAAATATTTCACTAACACTTTTTCTCCATAGCATTACTGTCCCACCTACGATTTATTGCAATATGAAACTGTCCCCACATGCCTTTCATATATCTTTACCATGGAACAAATATAACACAAGCACGGCAGGATATATCCGTTCTATACAGCCATACTCAAACAATATTGGTTTCATAAAACTTTTTGAAGTGAAATTGCGTTATTCGTCAAATGTTACAGATACATACAGTCCGAAGCAAAACTGTACCAAAGAGTGTTCAGTACTGATCAAACAACGTATTGAAGCTTTTGTGGTTCACTGTATTTTTAAGATGGTGTGTTTAAGGATTCAATTTCCGGTCATTTTTGATTGTACAATTGAGACGTAACAGGAAGGATGCGTACGAGCAATTAAATTTATTGTTAAAATTAACCATGCTGCGTTTCGTGGGAATTCTTTGTTGTGGTCACAAATTGGAAGGATTTGAACTTTAGTGCACTTATAAAATTATGGACCTTGGATTTTAGCATTGAATTGAAACTAAATCATCACTACATAGATTAAAACAAAGTCGCTTTCTCTGTCCAGCAGGCAGCTATGTATTACAAAATATCTGTGTTCGGAAACACCAACCGTAGAGTTAAAAAATACTATTATTGGAATGTTTTCATGCAGATAATGTTTTTCTAAGACTTTAAATTTCAACTCAAGCCGGACCATACAATCTTGCTTGTGTTGAAAACATTCTTATAATATCAGTTTTGCTGGCTGATTGTACCAATAAATTTATGATCCAGTTACCTTAAAATCGGGAAGCCAATGAAGGCATTATGCCTAAATAGAATGTGTGCCTAGAAAGCTTGCCGCCCTAAGCGAGAGACCTATATTCGGTATGTTAATCTTTGTATATAATTTACGCTTAAAACCAAATTAGTAAATGCTTGATCCGAGCTATGAACATAACAAAAATGTCTCCCTACATCAAAAACCCTATCATTTTTACAAATGTTATTCCATCGTTTTCAGTGACCTCGATAATATGGATTTAGTACATAAATAACGCACAAATGAGTGTCGTTGGTCGTCGGGCTAATCCTGATTTACTGTGGTCCCGCAGCGAAGCGGTCTCAAGGAATGTTCATATTGGTATAATAATATATACCTACCTAATGTGATATGTTCCTTTATTGATGACAATTTTTGTGATTCAAAATGGTCAATGATGAAGGTTTAGATTAATTTTAATAAATATTTTTTTACTAAGTAAGTTTGCATTCTATGTAAAACTAGGAACTGTTTTGGGTTCAAGCGCATTGATAAATTATTAAATACCAAAATTAAAATAAATTTCAGGACATATTCACACAAAGTGCAATTTAGCCCCAAGCAATTAGACTTGTTATGTTCGCCAAATAAGGTATAGAATACATTGTTATAATATAGGTAGGTACTTATTTTATTCTCCTCAAAGTTTCTGAAAAAAAGTTTGAAATTTTTAACTTGTACAAAGTTTGTACGCCTAGACGTTTAGAACACCCCCTTTTAGCTTTCATCTTACTTACAGACCACAAAAAATATTTATGTACAGAAACAACATTAGTTCCACGGCTGAAATCAAACCCACAATCTTAGCCTCGCATTTGGAAATTCTCCCACTCAGTCAAGTCATCATCTGGTTTAAGTAAAATAGAAAACAATCCTAGTTTCTATTCTGCACACTTCTTTACATCTATGAAGATTCATGCTTGTCCATGGTATAAAATGAAGTTGGAATTTCTATCGATTCCACATAGGGCCGTTTTCCACCAGTAAATGAATCTGAAGACTCGTCGACTGAGACGTGTTTTAATTGAAAAATGTGACAATCCCATACTACCAGTAAATGTATAGTTGTAAATGTTAAGGAAAAAATTTTAGTCTGTCCGTGAGTGTTTTATTAGTTTTTATCAGTAGATATTATGGATTCTTGGATATTTTAGGGTTCCGTACCCAAAGGTTACAAACGGGACCCTATCACTAAGACTTCACTGTCCGTCCGTGCATCTGTCACAAGGCTGTATTTGAACCGTGATAACAAGAGAGTTACAGAGATTGTGTGTTTCTGTTGGCGCTATAAAAAATATTTAAGTGGGGCTTCTATACAAAATGGTACGGAACCCTTCGTGCGCGACACCGACTCGCACTTGGCCGATTTTTTTATATCATAAACTTTTAGACGATTACGTGATTTATGACGACACTTCGACAGTTAACATTGTTTTAAGACATTAATAATGGAAAAAAAATCTAAACTGTAAAAAGTGTTTAGTAGAAACAGATTTTTATTAGTTATCGACCGTAAGTCCATTTTTTTATATGAGAAAATAATTGAAATTATTTTCAATAAACTATTTATTATGAGAGAAATATTGCTGAAGAAAGCTTTCCAATTGATATCCAAGACCAATCCTTGTTCATGTCGTATAAAAGGCAGCAAAATCCCTCACAAATCATATTCTCACATAAGCTAACATACTGAAATGTTAAAATAGACCACAGATTTTTCAATAGGTCGATTATGTTGCTGACCGTTCAATTTGAATGAAGCTGAAGATTCACTTCCTTCACGGGATTATGTTGCCAAGTTAAAATAGGGTAAGTCCTTCTTTTTATTTAACTAGTATATAACCATTTAACTCTTTGCGCGTACGCATACCTCATTAGTCACAATAAATGCGCACATCTATGTGTACGCATCATGTTAGTAACAATTAGTCGAATTCGATGATACCTAAGTCAATAAAGGTGTACAACTGAATTGGACATGAAACTCATTGATTGACGCAAAATAAACTTCACTGCGAAGTGTCTAGTTGTTACTCGCTGTACCGATACAAGAAAAATATATGAAAGATGGAAAAGATTACAACGACAATGGTCTATGCAAAAATCGTGCGATGTCAAAAGTGAACCGTCGGCCGATCAGGAAAGTCTGTGGTCTACCCATAAACCCCTCACAAATCATGCTCACACATACTGAAATGTTTAATGTATTGATTGTGTATTGTATTGTATACGGTACATAACTCAAGATCGAGTCGCGATGTTTACGCGCAAAGTCGCCCCGTGATGCATTCATGGCTATTACACTAATGGAAGATTTGTTCCGTCGCTGACGATTGAATTGATTTTATTGCAGATGAAAAGGTAACTTTAAAATAATATAACTTTTTTTAAAAACTATAGTTAAAATACGCTTGTATTTGACCTCATCTCACCTGATGGATAGCGACGATAAGGTCGAGGATGTAGCAAAGAGACCGGTATGCCTGGAAAACATGATGGAACGCAAAGAGTCGCTTGGTGCCATGACTTTATCCAGGTGGTGGTGTTAGAAGCCGCCGGCCCAGGCCTACCACCTATTGTTTAACCCACAGATATGGATATACCTGTCTGTGGTTTAACCCTTAAGATACGTAGGTACACGTTTTGAACCTACGACTCTCAGAAGGAAAGTCGAGGTATGTAAGTACTACTAAGCCAACACTGCTCCAAAGCTATTTAAAACGGGATATTTACTTTTGTTAGTTTAGAATCATGAATTATTATTTCCATGGTCGAGTGATTTCACCAGTAGTTCAATCCTATCACACAAAAGGTGACGTTGCATATAAGCAACATTCAAATGAGCATCCCAACAATACACTTCCAAGTGTTATAAAACTAATTTAAAAACACTTTAAGGAAACCCTTCAAATAACGTAATCTCGAGCAAGCTCATTTTCTCATGACCACACCAATATTTCATTATTAATTATACATTCATGTACAATGTAAACATAGGACATTGTTGTATTCTCTATTTTGTCTATCAAATACTGCCCACAGCGCAAACTATATTATAATACGTCTAATTATACTTTATGGTAATTTTATTAAGATTTTATGAAATTCCAAAAGGGTTTGTGTGTCGTTTGTATGGGAATTTGTATGACTGTGTTAGAGTGACGGCATTACTGTCCGGATTATTTCGAATTTTGATTGTGTAGTATGATGTACGGTTGGCATTAAAGGGTTAATGAGTCAGCTTATAATTTTGTGTGTAATTTTGATGTGGTTAGAATAGTTCACACCTATTTTAGTTGGATTAGTGTTGTAATGTCATATTTGCACAATTTCTTATTGTAAATGATGGTCAACAAGTAATAATATGTTTTAAATTAATGTATTTATGTTTTCAAACGGCATTGTAGACTGCGTAACGGTTAATGAACAATAACATAATCAAACAAACCCCATTTTAAAAGCAACTTCTAAAAGAAAATGTTCACCTGTAAAAAATATAGTCATATTTTAAACTATCTGGTGATAACTGGTGATAAAGATAGTTAGTGTAAAAAGTTACAGATTATACGAGCAAAGAAAATCTAGATTGTACTATAGCTGATGTTTACGTCAAAAAAAAACTGTGCCGTATTTTATCAAGATCCAGCCAGTCGTTTAGGACTTTGAATTTTATATTTATAGATGTATGGAATAGACGAGCGTGGTGTTTGCTTATTGGTGAATCCATCGACTTTCATTCTTAAGATCGTGGGTTTAAAGGACCTAACTAAAGAGGTCTAATTGCGGAAAAACGGTTCTTATATAAGTACAAGTTATAAGATTATAAAGTAGGCGTTGGTACTTAGTTCTCAAGTAATAAACCGTGTGAATGCAACACTAGCGTTTCCTCCAAGTACAGTGGGCGGGCAGCGCAGCATGAGGGTCACGCCTTGCCTCACATCGACTGCAAATATCCTGGAGAGAAGAAGTTTAAATATTTGGGTGCTATAAAAATATTTAAAGATTTTTTATTCAAGTTTTCGAGACTTAACCTCACAATGAAACGATTTTAACTGATATATATTTTTTTGATTATTTTTTTGTTAAAATCTGACATTTCGAAAGCCCTATTATCTCGAACTCCCATAGTCACAGGCAGACACGATCGACGATTATTACTGTTAATTGTTTTTGTGAATAATAAACTATTATTAATCAGTCAGTATCAGGCCGGCCGTAAAATATTTTCAAAACATTTTGCAACTCAAAATCTATTGGCAGCAAGAAAAAAATATGCAGAGGAAGAAGACTTTTAATGTCATAAGTTTAAGCTTTAGTCATGCGCCAAATCGTCGCAGTTTATTTTAAAATACATCAAATGATTATTTAATAAGTTCGTGTGAAAAGAATATGGCTACATTCCCTCTTTCTCTCAGGTGTTCAGGGTGCAAGGCGGGCCGCCCAGCGTGAGCAGTCACGCCCTGCCAACGCCAAGTTTCACTCCTTGCTGTGATATCCTGGCGAGGTAGGTGTGACTTCGTATGGGAAATATGTTTAATATTGTTATTTCGTCCAACACAATTACGATTAACACATTTTTTTAAAGGATATAATATGACTGTTGTGTTTTGTATTCTCTATAATTAGTATTAATTCCAGTTCGTATGATTTAGGTTTCTTTTTATTTCATTTGATGCATTGATTCTACATGTGAAGGGAAGATATAAATTAAACTACGTCTACTATGAGTTTTCGCTATGCTTCATAGCTTCTACAGTCAAGAAATGTACTACCCTGAACTTGCATAGGACCGACAAACCAAAGACAAAAGCCTACTTGAACCTGTGTATGATAACATGGCAACACTTGAGAGTATACACTAGAGCAATAGAAAAAAATATTATTAAATTCTCCATCTTTCTAGATTACAATGAAATTGGTAGTATTTTGTGAACTAGATGTGGAAAAAAGATATAAACATTTAAATTCACGTGTTTTTCATTTTCTTCATCAGCATCTGACGCCATTTTACATATTATAGGAACTTTAAGAACTTAACCTCCTTGCAAACATGTAATGTTCGAAGTTTTGCCATTATTCTTTGAGATACAACTTAAAACAAATGTCTTTACTAGTTCTACTACTAAACGCACTATTTGTGCGAAGTCATTAATTACAACTAAAAAAAAAAACATAGTAGCAACAAAAACTAAATAGAAATTCAAATAATACATTCGTTACCATACAAAAACACAGAGTCATCCACACAAAATAGATAAGTAGAAAAACGTTATCAAATTAAAATGCCAAACAAAAAGCTGTATGTAATTACTATTGAATTCGAACAACTAATTTTTGAGGTCAACAATTTATCTGACACTTAAAACATTCTACTAAATGTTTCGACTTACAATCTTAAAGATAACAGTCATAACTTTCACCACCTTATCTCAAACACTGAAGATGTAAATTCCCATGACAAAACTACAGGTTTATCGTTGTAAGCCACTGTAGTCTTTCTTTTCTTTAAAAGTTAAACCATTAAAGAGTAATGAGAACGTTAAGAGTGGTCCTTAAGACGCGTGCCTCTTCAATACTAACTACTGAACAGTTCAATAGTTAAAAATAATTGTAGTTTAGTTTATTGTGGTTGATGGTACTTCAAAGTAATTTTAACATTAAATTTCAATGGTCGGTCGTTAGTGAATGAGATTTAGTTAAATAGTTCCAGAGATTGCAAGGACATTACAACTCGAAGCGGTGCTCCTTGCCTGAATAATAGTATATAGAATTTTACATTTAATCTAGATGATTTAAACAACACTAGCAACTTTAATCCATAATGTTCAAAGCGTTGTAGTGGTTGGTTTGTACCAAATCATCATCTAATACATCTTTTACTTGTGTATTAGATAGAGTAGACTTGCACCTAGCATCTGCTACCCTCTTAGCTTAGTAGACCATGTATAGAGAAAATAACTCGTCAATCAGGTCAAACGTCAGGAACCATCTAAACAACGGGTTTACCGGTAGAGAATGTTAACGTCTTGCCTTTACCTTCTGACAATGAGGTTGGATTAGCTACATATAACGCAATATGCATTTATGACGTAACATTCTTTATTATTCTTTATTCTCTCTGACCAATTTTAAAGACATTAAAATTGTCTTCTATACCTACCTAAAATATAGTAGTCAAATATAAGACCAAGGTAGAATAAACACAAAACAAAGTAGTCTTCATTCATTGACATCCAAATAACCATTAACAAGGTTTTGTATGACCGCCATTACTAACTTGAATGAGAAAAATATCTCAAATAAGTACATTCTCATAATTGATAATGTTTGCCGAAGGGAACATTCAGAAGCCGAAAGACGGGTTTGAACAAACAGACAAACAGATATCTGTAGTATGGTGGACAAGTCAAGTGGGTACGACTACGACTCAAAGGCAGACAGAGAAGAAACTAAATATTATCACGTACAGAACAAACCTCGGCGAAATGAAATTGCTATTTTCTTTAATAACAAAGAAGGAACATTCGATTTGTGATATTATTTTAAGAACAACAACATATGGTCAAAAATCAGGCCGTTTATACATTGTAAAACAGTTTAATGCATTATCATCAGACTTTTAAAGAACTCACAACCTTTTAAGACTAAGAACAAAGCTAATTCTTTCATGCAAATTATATTATTACTTTGTTACTTAACCTTTGGTAACCATATGTCTTTTAACCGTACAAAATTATTCCCTCGAGGTCGTTCGTTAGCTGAGACAATCCAGTTTCGCGAGCCGATCACAATGCATTCACAATTCGTCCGTCGACAATACTCTTTGTTGTAAAATAGCCAATAGGTACGAAAATGACGGGTTGCGAACACAATTGTATAACGCCGAACTTTCAGCCATTATGACAGATTCTTTGTAAGGTATGTCCTCAGGGTGACGACTTGAGTCGACTGACGGACGAGCACCTTCACAATAACACCGTGAAATGTATTTATAAACGTTATGATATGAATGGATAATATGCGCGTCCCTTGTTCCCTTTGTAATGTCACAATGGTAGGCCTTGGTCTTGTACAATTGTCAGTTTAGATGAGGAAGACGATCCAGATGCTGACCCTATGGTTCTAACGACTGACTAATCTAACTTGTTTGGCTTTAATTGTGAGCATTTATTGTATAGAGTCAACCTTGAAGATATAACAAACCAAACATGTCATTACTATTCACCAGTATCAAACAAACAGATTCAAAATATAGCACAGCACAACAAATATAGAAATAGGAAATACAAAAGTGTCTTCAAAAACAAAGTTTTAAAAACGTGGTTAACTAAAATACCACGGGCACAGTGGGCCGCCATTGTGCACAGAATAGAATAAAAGATAAAAGAAAAGGAAAAAAAGATTGTGTCGTTTCTGTGTTTGAACAATGGTGCTTGTCACCGCCATGTTGGACTGCGGCGCGTGAGTTTGTAAGACTCTCGGTTATTATTCTGTGGTTTTAACAACTACATTTTTCAAATAGACAGCTGAAACAAAGAGATTTTTCTAAACAACTGTTTTATATTATTTCCTTTTAAAGGCACATTGAACTATCAAATCTATATTCTTTATACTTTTCTCTGTCTTATTTATGAAAAGGAATTGCTGTTCGTTAGTCGCGCTAAAACGCGAGAATGGCTGAACGATTTAGGTAATTTTAGTTTTGAAGTCCACTGAAAAATTAAAATAAAATCAAAGATTACGAGGGGAAATTGCGGGGTGCAGTACCTAAACTATAAATTTATAATGCTAAATTCTGACTGACTTTTATAATTCAACGCACAGTTTAAACCAATAGATGGATAGAAATTAAACTGCGTCTACTATGAGTTTGCGCTATGCTTTATAGCTTCTACAGTCAAGAAATGTACTACCCTGAACTTGCATAGGACCGACAAACCAAAGACAAAAGCCTACTTGAACCTGTGTATGATAACATGGCAACACTTGAGAGTATACACTAGAGCAATAGAAAAAAATATTATTAAATTCTCCATTTTTCTAGGGTAGGATAGGGCTAAAATTAGGTATACAGTAAGCTACTTATGACATAGGCATCCAATAAGAAAGAATTATCGAAAATGTAACTATTATGCGAATGAAGTCTTGGATAAATCTATTCACTTCATTATAATACACTATATCGAATCAAAGTAAACAATTATAATGCAAAATATAAAATTGAAATCGTGTGAAATAAAATGATCATTGAACCCGTTAAAAGTTCTATTGTAATTTTGTTTTGCCAATCAAGATTCGTATCTCAATCTTAATCGTAGAATAGTTTTATATCCGAAATGAATGCTTAAATTGCATAATTCGATCCCACAGAAGCTAGAACCTAAAATAACAACTTTCATTGTTAAATGTGTGGAATCCATAGATCTATGACGGAATCTATTCATTTTTTCGATCAAAGTTTTTTTTGTAATATTTGATACGTTGGATTTTGTGAATGTGATTTTTTAGGACAGTGACACCTGAGTGTAAAATGATAAAATCCTTCTGTAGTTTAAGTGAAAATACGATATGATACCTTTTGTCATTTGAGACAGGTAAAATGGTCCGGATGCTGGTATAGAGGTAGAATAAGGACAAGGGTTTAAATGCAAGGAGCAACCTATGTAGATAATTATAGTTTTCATTCCCCTTTTAGTGTTATATTTTTATTGCTATTGTTAGTTTTTCTAATGTAATGTTTAATTTTTATTCATGAAAATATATAAACACTTTATTTGTATAACACACAAAACATTAAAAAAAAAAAACAAAGAGTACAAGAAAGCTTATTAAAGAAAGCTTATTAGCTTATATTTCACTAATCCCTAGCCTAAAACAGTAACTAACTTAAAAATAATGTACTAAATACGTCTCTATCTTCAAAAGAAAATCCGGTACTTAACTATGTAAATAAATTCAATTATCATAAAAAAATGTTTACTTTTCGTAAAATTCATCATCTGTACCGATAAATTAAATTTTAATACAATTATTAAGGGCTTACAATGTTGCTCTTGACTTCTCAGCGTGATGTCTTCGACCCCTTTTTGACTAAGGAGCTGTGGCCTATTCCATGATCGTGTAGCATTATCTGAATCGTAGAATACGCTACGTGGAATAAGCCTCTAATATTTGTTAGGGCCGAGGGCTGACCCTTCCTGCTGCGAAAATTAAAACTTCTAAATAGTTAACAATGAAGATTGTCATGAGAAATTTAGGCGTTTTGGGTGGGGTAGGTAAATTTTGGAATATTTGAAGTTTTCACACAATTAAATGGAATTAAATTCCAATACTACTTCACATTGAAAAATACTGTGTTAAGAATATTATAGCGATAACAACAGACATTTTTTTGGAGAACGGAAAGTAGAAAGATATCAATAACTCAAAATTAAATCTCGCCGGGCGTCGATATGTCTGGTCTGACCAAACCTGTTCCTTGCCAGGTTATGTTTCGAATTGATTTCCTTTTAGGGTGAAACAAACTGCAGACTAAATGGTCAAGCGATAGTTCACCGATATTGAAGGCATTACAAATTTAACGAACGATAGCTTCGTATAATTTCTTGTCTGAGGTAAACCTAAATTAAGGAGAGGGCCGTAATATTGGATATTTTATAGAACATTCGGTTCTTAGATCTCTAAAATAATATGAAGTTTCGAGTGATTCAATGAAATGTGTCTATTTTATTTGATGTTGTAGGAACTCTGTGGTATTTTATAAATGGATATTGTGTGTTTCTATCAGTACATCACTCGAATTATTGTCTTTACAAGACAAAGTTACATAGGTAATGGTTTAGGAATAAGTTGAATGATTCTGGTGTAATCTTTTCAGTTAAGTTTAAGAATTTAATCTCTAGGAAGTATAGTGATAGCAAGAAGTTGTTACATAAGCAATCTTTTTTAAGCTATTTAAGTTATTTAAAACACGATATTTACCAAGTTAATTGTTTTTATTTTATGGAGCTTGATATTTCGATGTTGTGACATCTAAATATTTCTATCCAATGGTAAATATACCGTTTTAAATAACTTAAATGTTGAAAGTAACCATGGTAGTTTGAAATCTTATATTTTTAACCTATCCGCAACATTTGCATTAACATGAAAGACCTATACCCACATTGCCCCAGACACTATTACATAAGTACCCAAAGTGCTTACAAAAAGGAACAAAAAAATAGGAAGCAAACTATTATAGGTACGTAAATGTAAAAGATACCGGCACTTATAAAACGGAAATATCATAATTGTAATAGCATAATTCAACTGTAGTTCCCACTTATATCTGGTGCGCTTGAGTTGATTTGTGCAAAGAGATCTTATTGATCGAAGTCGGAATACAAAAACTTCTATAAAAATATGATATAGAACCATTATAAGACTATTCCGATTTGTCAAAAAAATTACAATCATTAATATTTGAATTGATCGCAAAAATGAGCTTAATTGTATTACAAATAGAGTTGATTTTTCTAGTTTAGGAAAAGTAGTATTAGTTCTAAATCATTAAGCGTAGTTCACATTCGCCGACATAGTCCCGGAGTCTTGTTTAATACCGTCCTGTTTAATACCGCCCCATTAAACCAAGTCGAATCGAAAGTTTGCACAACAATCGCTCTTTACTCAATCGATGCTTTTTTCCACGATTTTTAGCGCGATTTTATTACATTGTTCAATAGATAATGTTGCGTTTACAAAAGTTTATGTGTTTGTTGTTTGTTCGCGTGGAAATTTGATTAGTTTTGTGCAGATGGTTACCATTAATGCTGTTTAGGTGATATATATATCATTTTTACGTATTGTCGTCGTTTATTAAGAGTATTGTGAATGTAGATTGTATGAGTTATTCTTTCATGAAAAAAATAAAGATGGTGTTATTTTATTAACCAATCGATTCAGTGTTATATATATATAAAAAAGACAATTCATCATGTCAGCTCATACACGTCCACTGCTGAACATAGGCCTCGACGCCACAAACAATGTCGTCGGTCCACTGGGCAGCTGGTCTCCCAACACTCCGTTTCGCGTTGCATCGCGGCCGCCACTCGAGAACCTTTACTACCCAGCGGTTGTCAGTTCTGCGAGCTATATGACCTGCCCATTGCCACTTCAGCTTACCAATCCTGAGAGCTATGTCGGTGACTTTGGTTCTTCTAAGGATTTCCGTATTTCGGATTCTATCACGTAGAGAAACTCCGAGCATAGCTCTCTCCATAGCCCGCTGAGCAACTCTGAGCTTATAAACGACGAACGTGTTTTAAATAACACTTTGTCAGCCCCCATACCTATGGGGGCTGACAAAGTGTTATTTAAAACACAGAACAATTTAAGATGTTGTAGCTCAAAATCTTAAATTGTTCTGTGGAGTTCCAATGTGTTTATTTGGGTTTTTTCAATATAGTGAGTGATATTGGCCCATTATGAACTCGTGAGGCTTGGCTACCGGGATCCACATGTCAGGGATTACCAAAGAGTTAAAGAACATTCTGTTGTATCATTTGATTAAAGTATAATTATGCAAAATAAGACACATCATAAACCATACAAACAATTTAAAAAATTAAACCTCATTCTTTGATATTGCATAAATAAAATGAAAACATTTAATTTCCCAATGTCTCATCTGTTAAAGAATCTGCCAACATTACAAAAAAACACGTTTACTGTGCCCGAGCCACGGCAAACAACAAAGCGGTTTGAAAACGTTTTTTAAAAGCAAAAATATTCATATGAATTCTGTCCGATTACCGGATACGAGGGTGACATGATAAAAACCCTTTTTCAAGTGTTAATACCGTGACAAATGTCGAATTTATGCGATTGTGGTGGCTGGGAGCCTCCCCGCTGTGCGTGTGCTCTTGCCTTAAGGACGATGTATACTGACCTTTAGTATCCATACAAATTATGAATGAATGTCTTGAACAACTTTATACATAAAATAACTTTCGATAAACAATTTTTAAGCTATTGCATAGCTTTTATCGCGGGCTTTGAGCGCGGCGAGTCGGCGACCGAATCAAGAAATTCCGTAACGAAAATAAAACCTAACACCTACCATGTAGCTCGGCCGAGCGTTCGCTTAACGTGTAAGTATATGGTACGACTGTACGAAGTTTTTAATTCTCTTCACAGTTACACAAAATGTACCTGAAAAGAATTACCTCCATAACTGGTGTAATAATTAACCATAGTAAGTTTGTATGTAAACGTCACAGAAGACAAAACAGTTTGACAAGAGAAACGAAATACAGATTCAAAAACAAAAGTAGATAAGAAATTCGTAAACCTTAAAGGCTTATTCACTCTTATAAAGGTGTTCCGAGCATTTAATCGCTTGTTTTATAGTAGTGTCATGTTACATCGCAGTGAACAGTAGCGAGGTCATGCTGTGAGATGAAGATAGCTTGGGTAGGAGGCAAAAGGTTATAAAAATATATCATAAGAGAGTTTTTGGTTTTATAATACCTACCTTTCTATATATTTATTGTTTTCCCGGATCTAACTCGCGTTTTTTTCCTGTGACCTCGACGTTTTGACTATCGCATATAAATAAAGAGGTAAGAGAAATAAAAATACGAGATTAGGTCCCGGGATAATAATTACTTTGAATACAAATGGTGTCATTTTAAAAAGTTTATAAACTCTCATTACTTTCTATATACATATTATTTACAAATTACAAATTTTGTAGGCATTTTCAAGCTCCACATCTTTTCTATAGAACTCAAAAATATATCTTTCATAGTTAAGGCAGCGTTCGTAAGAAACGCTTTCATTCGACCGTTTTTTCTCCGATTCACTTTGCAAAACGGACTACCACGTAAAAGCCTTTTTATTTTTCGGTTTTTTATATAACCTATGACACTCAGCAATAATGTGGCTTTCTATTGGTGAAAGAATTTTTAAAATCGGTTCAGTAGATCCCGAGATTACCCTTTACAATTTAACAAACTTTACTTCTTTATAATCTTAATATATATAAATCTCGTGTCACAATGTTTGTCCTCAATGGACTCCTAAACCACTTAACCGATTATAATAAAATTCGCACACCATGTGCAGTTCGATCCAACTTGAGAGATAGGATAGCTTACATCCCGATATTCCCACGGGATCGGGAGTTACGCGGGTGAAACCGCGGAGGGCAGCTAGTATTAGTATATAGATTACAATAGTGTGGGACTTCATTTAATTTGAATAGCTACTTACACATACCCTTGTGTTTAGATTAAACATCTGACACGAGTTTTGAGTCAAAATAAATGATATATTACTACGATATTAATTAAAACATAATACAAACTTACTTAGCGCTTTTTTTCCGCGCTGGCAACACTCAAGCGAGCAGCTGTTTTGAATTTGTCCCAAATATTTAATTATTTTATTAGTTATTTTGTGTATAAATAGCCCAATTACAATTTCATCGCACCTCTAACCATAGTATTATCAATATCTGATTGTTAATTAGTGAAAATTAAGTAAATAAGTCGTGAAATTTGTGACGGTCGGTCTAACGGCTTGTCAATTATTGTTCTGTGTTCTTTTGAATATTTTTGAAAGATATTCAAAGTGATTTAGTGTTTGTGGGTTTGTTTACCGATTGTTCTCGTGAATATATGTTACAGTATATCCTACGCTGATAACAGCCAGGTACTTAATTTCTACAAATTCCATGTAAGTACAATAAATTGACATACCGGTATAACCTACCTACTTAGTTGCTTGAGGATCTGCCTGCTCATTTTCCCAGTCGTTTTTACCTATCATTCTTTTAAAAATGCAGACTAGAAAGGCTTTCGCTGTCGCTTCTCGTCAGGAAACGACCAAACTGCAACTTACTTTACAACAACTAAAGACCGCAAATGAGCAGGTTGTTCTATTGAACAGCGAACGGGACGATAATGAAAAGGAACTAATAAGTACAATAGAACAAAACGGGAAATTAAAAAATAAATTGTCTCAATTAAATTTAAAATTAGAAGATATTACTGCGGAGCGGGATAACCTCAAAATATTAATAGATAGGTTTGATAGTTGTAGTGCAGAGTACGAGCAGGCTTTACGGCGCATATCCGACCTTGAGCAGGAGCTCCGTGAGGCCCATCGGCATATCACACACCTCGAAGCAGCCTCACAGGAAATCACTACTCAACAAAACCAATCTTTGTTCGACGCGCTTGTAGGGAGGTCCCCGCAGTTGGTTGCTGCTCCAAGATCCAGACACACAGACATTATAGATCTTACTAATGACACTCCTAAACACCATTCAGTGTCGACTAAGATGTGTATGGATTATTGCAGCAGCAAGAAACTAAAAAAATACATAAAAATTAGTAAATTTATTAGAAAAAATAAAAATTTAATTAAAAATCATAAAAAGTTCTCAAAAAATATTAATAACGGCAAAAATAGATTAGAATTATTAGATAAATTAAGTCTATGCACCTTAGAGTTAGAAAATAATCAAAGGCAACATGCAGCCGACACTCAAAAATTCCAAATTAGGCTTAAACAATTACAAGATTCGCTTGAATCAGTGAATATCATGTACGATAAATCGAAACAAATTATTGAGGAATATTCGATGGCAATGGGGAAACTTATAAACTCAACATCTCACTACGCTGACCGTTTTGATTCATTATCGGACAAAACAACTTTTGTTTGTGACCGCTGCAGCCAGCCAGACCCAACGGATACACCTGCCTTGTCGAGTGAACGGCTGTGTGATGTCTCACAGCCATTATATTCCTCACCTTATTTGAGTTCTCAAATAAATAAAAAAATTAAAAATAAAATAATAATGTTCAGCGATGAAATTGGAATCGATATGGGCTCAAAATTAAATTATTGCTCAAAGGGACAGTCCTTTATAAATTATTGCATGCCTTCTGCATCTTATCTTCAAATTATGAAAAGAATAAGTAGTTATAAATTTAACAAAAATGATAGTTTGGTTATATTTATTGGAAATAGGGGAAGTGTTTACAAACAAGACTTGTTAAAATATTGTAATACTTTGTGCTCTCTAAACATAGATAAAATTGTAATGTTTACACTACCCTACTGTAAAAACTTGCCAGCTGCGGAAAATAAACTTAGATATAATTTAAATTTAACATTGAACACTATATCATGTTATAATAAGAAGTTCAATGTGATTGACTCTAACCCTATTGTTAGTAATGATTATTATTTGACGAAGGGAAAGCACAAGCTTCCGGATTTCATCAAAAGACAGATAGCATCTTCGCTATGTTATTTTTTTAACTTTACTGCCAAGAACTTGGCTACATACACTGCGCCTTTTGCGCAGTTAAATGACATACATAATATTCAGACTACGGATAGTCATCTTTATCCGATTAATTTAAATTAATTATTAAGACAAAAGAGGGACGCTCTTGCAGTAGTTTTGAGACAATAGAGACCTCTAGCACTTTACAAAGTAATAATAATAAAAAAATAAATTTAGATAACAATATTAGTCAATTATTAATCTCATTATCAAACAAGTCAAATAATAACGATTGCTGGAATAAATGCCCTAAAATAAATAAAGTACAGAAAAATTATGTAAAAAATATAAACCTTGTGCATCAAAATATCAGAGGGATGACAGAGGGCAAAATACTAACACTGGAATTGTACATGAACGCTGAGGATATTGACATTGTATGCATAACCGAACACCATCTCCGGGCTCACCAGCTCATGTTCAATTTCAGCAACCACCGGGTTGGCAGCGCATTCTGCAGGGTAAACACGGCAAAGGGGGGGTCTCTTATAATACTGAACAAGAAATTAAACTATAAAGAAAGAAAAGATGTCGTGTCTATGTCTGTGGAATGTGTAACGGAAATATCTTGTGTAGAACTGGAGCAATTAATAGTAGTATGTGTATATAGACGACCTGTTTTTGAAAATTTTAAAGAATTTATTGAGATATTGGATGAAATGCTGACAAAATTAACTAAATCAAAAAAACAATTACTTGTATGTGGTGATTTTAACGTAGATTTACTGAAAATAAGTACCTTTTCCACGAAACTTCTAAATTTGTATAAATCACACAATTTATCTAACGTGTTTCTGGAGCCTACTAGAACCACTGACACTACTGCGACATGTATTGATAATGTTTATGTTACTGATAATATATCCACAATTAGCAAATCTATCATTAATAAATTAGAATCAGACCATAGTGGTCAGTTTGTCAAATTTGCTATTGTCATAAAATCGATACCAAAAAGGAAAATAAAGTACGTACCAGTGACTGCTGCTCGTCTGGAGGAACTTAGATTGAATTTAGCTAACGTTTTACCGTTTCTACCTTGTGATACGGATCCAAATGTATTATACAATAACTTTTTTTCGGTTCTAAATAACCAATTTCAGTCTATATTTACGTCCAGATCTATGGTAGTCTCCGACAAACGTGAGTTTAGTGACTGGGCAACGGTCGGTATTCACCGCAGTAGACATAAACTATATGAGTTATACGCGGAAAGACAGAGTAATACATCAGGGGAGTTTGGAGCCTACGTTAAAAACTATTCAAGGATATTTAAAAGAGTGTATTTTGGCAAAATCTCTCTTCATTAAATCTGTGATTAAATCTAGTGATAATAAAATAAAAGCTACATGGAAAGTAATTAACGCTGAAACAGGGAGAGTCGCAGCCAAAAACACCGAGTTTAAATTGAGTATTAATGGAAATATAACTAATAATGATCAAGATATCGCAAACGAATTTGAGATTTTTTTCAGTAATGTAGCTGTTACTTTGACGAAGGCTTTAAATTCTTCTACCCCCATTGCAGAAGCATTGCTAAAAACGAATGTACCAAATTGTAATAAAACATTTAAATTCCAATATGTTAAAAATCATGACATTATTGTAGTGCTTAAGCAAATAAATCTCAAGAAAACTAAAGATCTATGGGGGATGTCTGTCCCGATTGTTAAATCAATTATTGAACTGATTATACCAGAACTAGTCATTATATTTAATCGATGTATAGATTGTGGTGTGTTTCCTGATTTAATGAAATTGAGTAAAGTAGTTCCACTGTTTAAATCTGGTAGTACCTCAGACCCCTCCAATTTTAGACCAATATCAGTACTACCCACGTTAAGTAAAATTTTTGAAAAACTTATTTTAAAGCAACTACTGAAACATTTCCATGATAATAATATCTTACATAATAAACAGTTCGGTTTTAGTAAGGGGCGCTCGACTACTGATGCGGGTATAGCGTTAATTAAAAACATATTTGATGCTTGGGAGGAGTCACATGATGCGTATGGCATATTCTGTGACTTATCCAAGGCATTTGATTGCGTTCAACATAATACATTGATCATGAAACTACACCACTACGGTATTAGGGACGGCGCCCTGGATCTTATCTCTTCTTATTTGAGCGGTAGGGTCCAGAGTGTTGATGTTAACGGGAAACGATCCCCCGGATCTGCGATAGCAATGGGGGTTCCTCAAGGATCCATATTAGGACCTTTCCTGTTTTTAGTTTATATAAATGACTTACCTTACCTTGTAAGGGACAACCATGGGATAGTGTTGTTCGCAGATGACACCTCCTTGGTGTTCAAGGTTAAAAGGCGTCAGTCCAACGTTGACGATGTGAACAATGCCCTCTCTAGAATAGTTGATTGGTTCAATTCCAATAGTTTATTACTGAATGGATCCAAAACTAAATTAATTCGGTTTACACTTCCAAATGTAAAACAAGTAAAAACTGTTGTAAAGATTAATGATGAGGAAGTTGAATTAGTCAGTAAGGCTGTCTTTCTAGGTATAACTTTAGATCCTAAGCTTCAGTGGGGCCCGCATGTGGAAGCATTGTCCAATAGACTTAGTTCTGCCGCCTACGCCGTTAAGAAAATTCGCGAATACACGGACATTGAGACTGCTCGCCTAGTCTATTTCGGCTACTTCCACAGTGTCATGTCGTACGGCATCCTACTGTGGGGGTGTGCTGCAGATATTGATGCTATTTTCATATTGCAAAAGAGAGCTGTTCGAGCTATCTACAAAATGGGCCCCAGGGAATCACTTAGAGAAAAATTTAAAGAGTTAAATATATTAACGCTCTATTCCCAATATATCTACGAAAACTTGCTCTACGTTCACAAAAATCCTGATATTTTCCGTAAAAACAGCGATATTCATAATTTCAACTTAAGAAATAAGGATGAACTGACCGTGCCCGGTAGTAGGCTCCGGAAAATAAACAGGTCGTTTAATAGTACATGTGTGCTAAAGAGGTATGTGACATGTCCATTAACAGGTTCAAAACTTTTATAAAGCACAGATTGTGCAGTAAGGCGTACTATGATACTTCGTCTTACCTTAATGATAAGAACCCATGGACGTGACTTTAGTTGCTCCATTTCAAATAATACTTTCAAATATTTGTAATATTGACCATTGTGAGCGTGATCACATGAAAAAAAAAACCCCATGAGTTTCTTGTGCCTTCTTCTCATTGGTGGGCGCGTTCCGAAGGCACACATCCTAACTTAGTTTTTAAGACGTTTTCAAGTGGTCTATTATACTTTTAAGGTATTATACATCCAAAGAAATAAAAAATTTTGATTTGATTTGATTTGATTTGAAACGACATTGGATATAGTATTTGATGATGTATCGGTTGTATTAAAAGTTGTTTCTTGTCCATAAATACTTAAATAAGAGTTAATTCCGTTATATTAAAACATAAAATGTAACAGCGGCTGCCTTCATGCCCGCTATTTATCTTATGTTGTGAATATTTCTTACCCTTTATGTAGTTATAAAGGGAAAAAAAATATTCAGGATAAGGAGTTCTGAAAAGTAACGCCTAACTCAATGATTTACCATTGCTTAAATAAAAAAGTCCGTGTAACGACCGATTACACGTTATTCCGACAATCGTTTAGTTATATAACGGTCTTAAACACATCTATTAAAGAACCATTTTAATCACACCTTAAAATCAAGATCACCAATTTCTCACGGTGCAAAGATTAAGAAAATGGCATTTTGACATTTACACAAGTCAGAACAGCTCGTCCGGAAGCTGTATAGGAATGTTAATTGAAAGAGATAATATCTTGATGGTATCTTGTAATAAGTCATTGTGTGGTAAACGGGCGTTATATCAAGTGTGCCACCGGTATTATGTGACGCAACCAGTTGTTTCTTGCCTTTGTATGTTGGCTTTTGAATCAGGCGCAGATTTGATACTGAGTACCTAATCCTCTACTATTGTTTCAAAACAGTGACATTTTTATAACATACTAGCACTAGTAGCGCTGGTTTTATCAGCTTAAGTTTTGATTCCACGGGATACATATGAAAAGTAACTTAAATTATGTTATTTCCAAGGATTCAATGTGTTCATATACCAATGTTTCATTAAAATCGGTCAATAAACAAAAATAAAAATAAAACAAAAAACCGCTTTATAAATTAGGTGTAGTGTAGATTATTGTAAAATATTAAAACACCTGTCAAGGGGCGCTTGCGTATAGAGCCAGTTTCACAAAGGGACATAGTAATTTGAAACTCACATAAAATTGATTCCTCAGGTACTTCAATTGTTACTTGCTTTTAATTTTTACGAACAAATCTCACGTATGTCAATTAAAAGAACAATACCTATAATTATTTAACAGCCCAATCATTATCCAAACCAGATACTTCAATTAACCCTAAACGTTCAACAATAAGTTTTAAAATATTCACGTTTCACAAGTTTATTGCTGCTACTGTGGCTACAATAAAACGTTCGGACAGACAGACGGACAGCGTGATATATAGTGACCAATTAAACACGTGTAACCTCCCTGCGATTCTTAATGATAAGCTACCGGAGGTCCCGGACAGAATCAAGTAAGAGTAGAAATGACAAAATACTTCCTTTCTTGTCACTTTTCAACATTTTTTCGATGTTAAACAGATAACTACAGCAATAATAACTTTGGAAAATTGAGACAGTTTTTATGAACTCGAGTCCACATTAAATTTTGAAACCTCTTTTATATGTATAAATAATTCTAGCCTTCACACGTCTAATCAAGCAATTTTTCTAAAAATCACTATAGAACCAGAAAATGTAACGATTTAGTCTTATAGCTGTCCTATTGAGTATTTTATATATATAGTTAGTACTCTGATACAATACTATAATGTAACAATTTTCCAAAAGTCCATTCTAATACACGATGTTCTTCGTAAATCTACTTATCTTTTGAACAAGTTTACAGCATCGTAAAACGTTTTAATTAAGGATCCAAATCATCAAGCCGCCTACAGAATATTTATTATTCTATAGCAGATTGAATTTGACAAACCATTTTAGACCGTATTACAAAGGAACTATGTTGAAATTTAAGTTTTAATGGTTGACCGAATTTTTCCGTGAATCTGCCCAATTAGCACATAGGGACTTGTAATGTTTGAAATACATACTCGTATAAGTTTTTTGAGAAATACAGTTTTTTCCAATTACAAGACATTAAAGCCCATTTAGACCTCTTATAAAGCCATTCTGTAGTACTTACTTTTTGATAATAATTATAAACTTTATGAAATAATAAGAGAATAAGTATTCATAATAAAATAATTTGCTGCGAAATATCACTAACTTAGTATAATGTTAGTCCTGACTAGCGGTGCTGGTCTTCCATTGCAGAAGAACTTACTTTTTCGTCTCAGTAGAGTTGCTACTATTTGTTAGGTAATAATTTAAATCCAGTCATTCAACATTAATGAGATACCCTAATAAATTTGAACCTTCAAATTTATGCCACAGGTTATAATACGCAACCACACATTAAAGTCGACTGTTAAAGTTTTAAAATTAATTATTAGTGTTATACGATTAAGGACCGACATTCCTGTGATGACACTTCTAGAAGCGAAACGCGAACGGAACGATCGACGGCTATTCTGACATCTAAAATATTCGAAAATAGCCCGAAAAAATATTCCGCCGCCGTCACCGTCTTTTTCGTCGTCACGTCACATTATGTAGTTTTAAAACCACTAGACCGATTTTGATAAAAATATCGTGACGATACATTCAATCGCTTAGAGTAACATAGGCCAATTTTTATTATAACACTAGCGACCCGCCCCGGCTTCGCATGGCTATATTATGCATGCATTATACATATAAACCTTCCTCTCGAATCTCTCTATTATTAAAAAAAACCGTATCAAAATCCGTTGCGTAGTTTTAAAGATTTATGCATACAAAGGGAAATAGGGACAGTGAAAGCGACTTTATTTTATTAACACGCTTTTATTAGTTTCACCTGTATGTTTTACTATTTATTGACTATGTTGTAGTGATAGTGATATGTACGAAATTGGATCTTGCGCGGGGTTTTGTAAATGATTTATACAAATAAAAACAAAAGATATTGTTATAGTCTTATTAGTGAGTTATAAAAGTCGATATAAAGTTGAAAACAAAAGCTTTGTGATAAAATTATTACACACAATAAATTGTAAACATAAAACAAATCAGTGACGTTTTGCTTTAGTAAGCATGCCATTAGACTTTATGCCTGTACAAAACCCTCAAGCATTATTATAACAACACAGTCGTAAAATACCATTCTCTGTTTTTGAAATTGCGATAGCTATAAAGCTTTAAGCATTTAGGGCACCCAGAATAAGGCTTTGAGTAATAAAATTCGCCTGTCATAAAATCGATACGGATATCTCGTAAATTTTAAGTATCCCGGATTCAATATTTGAATATTATCCCAACTTTAATATAATAAATGCGAAATTTTGTTTGTTTGTTTAAACTTTGCGGTCAAATTTCCCGGCCGAGCTGAACCAAATTTTTTACAGATGTAGTCTAAAGTGTAAAGAAAGATATGAACTACATACTTTAATCTCCCTACGAGATCAGGTTCAGGACTTATGTAAATGAAACCGCAGGGCACAGTTAGTAATATAGGTTTTTTTAATATTGTTTAGTGTTAGAATTAGATTTCAAGGGCGTTTTGCGGTTGGTTTTGCACATTAGTTTTGTCAAAAAACTGTGAAAAGGGTTGTCGTTTATAATCGATTTGATACGTGTTTTAATAAGTTATGTGACTTTGATTATGTTGTTTTTGTAAGTTTTGTTAAATGGAATTTCGGATTCTTTTGATGAGTAAGTTATAAGAGTTAGATAGATAAACACTTTATTTGTACAACACACAAAACATTAAAAATAACAAAATTGACGAGAAAGCTTATTGACTACGAAATTGTACAAACAGGCGACCTTAGGATGGAGAAGGTCTGTTTAGCTTAACTGGTAGGTCGTGTGGTGTAAGAAACACATATATTAATAAATACCTACGTAAAATAGACATTATAAACGAAATACTTAAACATATATATCAGAACATACACATAATAATATAATATTAAATAATAATATAATACAATGCAAGATTTCTTTACCTTTTAATATTATTCAGTTTTTTAAGTTAATTGTTCTACACAAATAAAATAATGAGATTGGACTTATACATCTTATCTGAATTAATACAGCACCAGCAATTTTTAATCCATGCTATTCAGGACGCAATAATGCCTGGTCTGGGATATGTATTAGATAGAGAAGGATAGCCTGGCACCTGTGCCGCCCGTTCAGCTTAGTCGACCATATGAAAGAACTCGTCAACAGTTCTGGAACCAACTAAGCCTCGGGTTTCTTCAGAATATTTTCCTTCGCCGTAAGAGCAATGTTAATTAGGGCACATGTAAGAAAATTCTATATTATATTATACCTACATGATAATCTAACCTTTAACTATTGATATTTTAATATTGAATTATTTCACACAATACAATGTACAATATATATTTCACTTATACGATCTTTATATGATTATTCAAAATAATGACCCTCTCGTATGACATATCGCCTGTCACGGTGCGATCGGACGCGGTAAAGACAAAGAGATAAAGTTGTGTATACGTGTCCTGATTACAGTAAAGGTTCTGTATATAATTTATTTAAATAGGGTACTATTTGCTCTATAGTGTAATCGTAGATTCATCTAGATTAGATGTAACGACCAATATAAAATAACAATTTTAGTATTTTATCCAGATGAAAATGGAAAGACGGACTTGACACCTATTCAAAAGATTGACCAGATATCGCGAGAGAGTGGGTTGTTTAAAAGGGAGATCTTTGCGCAGTGTGCACTAAATACATCAGTTTGTATAGATTTAATTTGTATGCTTCATTGACTAGCACAAAATACTCATTTTAAAGTGATAAGGAACCCTAATATATGATAAAGCGAAGTCCAGCCACAAGCTCTTTTGTCAACATCAATATGTGTTATCGGAATCATCTTAAAAGCCCCGATCGGGAACAATAAGTGAATCCTAAACGTTGGGCTTATCAGATATATCTCCCGTTTAAAGTGCAGTTTTATTGACGCGATTAACAGAGTATACTTACCTACAACTTAGATAGCGACTTTCAAGAAACAATTTCTACAGAAGTTTATTTTTAAATCCTATGTCTAACCTCTATTGGACATAAGTTAAATACACTTCCTACATCCACTGTATTTTACAAACAAATTCGTTTCCAATTTAGAAGTACATATCATCAGTCGAAATATTTATTAAAAGTTTATTATGTTTAATGCCAGTTAAAATGCCATTCATATTTGCTAGTTCTTTCTTATTAGGTAGTAAAAAAAACAAAAAATACTATATCTATGTCACCTCTACTTAACGAAGGCCTCTATAAAAACTCTAACATAATTTCTTAAAGTACGCGTCAATTAATCCCTACCTTAACTCAGATCAAACGTAAAGCCGCAGCTTCATACCCGTCAGTTCTAACCTTTTTGATATTTTCGTAAATATTTGTTTCATTAACTAAACAACTAACAATCGTGTTAAAGATACTATCGGAATGACAATCAAGATATTTGGAAACAATATGAATTGCTTTAATTTTTTAACGTCTTTAGAATTCACACCTACAGAACTCTTATACAGCTCTTATAAGAGTAGATTAGGATCTTGCACTATAAAGGGTCTGTGACATTCTTTCGGTGCCTTTTGTGACAAAATTGACCCAATATTTTTTTATCATCAAACATGATTCGGTGATACAAATGTTGAATTACACTAGTATTTTTTATTGTTGTTGAACCTAGATACTATGTAGGGTCGGCTGCATAATTGCAGTCCTCGGTAGAGTTCGAAAATTACTATTATTGGAATGTTTGCATTCTAAACATTTTTGTTTGATAAATTGATGAGTTAGACGACTTTAAACTTCACCTAAAGCAGGTGCCTAGAATCTTGCTTGTGTTGAAAACATTCTTATATCAGCCGTTTTGGAGCTCTACGGTGGGTCAGCAATTATGCTGCCGACTGTACTTGCACATTCTTATGAAGAAATATTTATCTTTAGAAACCTAGTGGTTTACAATATTTTTTTTTTGTTTGCATCGAATAGGCTTCGAAAATAGGCTACTTTTATTCTCATTGTTAACTTCTACAGATATTTTGTTCCTGGCCTAGGATAGTATCAATTTAAAAAATAAACATTGCTTTTATATCTACTCTACCCACCCATGTCACAAACTGAATCGTTTCGTTTGATACTAGATGGCGCTGTGTGTAATTTTATACAATATTTATTTATTTCAAAATATCGTTTTATTATCAACAAATGTAAAGTTTATTGGCGTTTAGTAATTTAAATCAAATCAAATCAAATCAAATATCTTTATTTTCTTTGGATACTTAATACTTAAAAGTATACAGGACCACATAAAAACGTCTTAAAAACTAAGTTAGGATGTGTGCCTTCGGAACGCGCCCACCAATGAGAAGAAGGCACAAGAAACTCATGGGGTTTTTTTTTTCATGTGGTCACGCTCACAAAGGTCAATATTACAGTATTTGAAAGTATTATTTGAAATGGAGCAACTAAAGTCATGTCCATGGGTTCTTATCATTAAGATAAGACGAAGTATCATAGTATGCCTTACTGCACAATCTATGCTTTATAAAAGTTTTGAACCTGTTAATGGACATGTCATATACATCTTTAGGTAATTTATTATAATAGAGCACACATGTACTATTAAACGACCTGTTTATTTTCCGGAGCCTGCTACCGGGCACGGTAAGTTCACCCTTATTTCTTAAATTGAAATTATGAATATCGCTGTTTTTACGGAAAATATCAGGATTTTTGTGAACGTAGAGCAAGTTTTCGTAGATATATTGTGAATAGAGCGTTAATATATTTATCTCTTTAAATTTTTCTCTAAGTGATTCCCTGGGGCCCATTTTGTAGATAGCTCGGACAGCTCTCTTTTGCAATATGAAAATAGCATCAATATCTGCAGCACACCCCCACAGTAGGATGCCGTACGACATGACACTGTGGAAGTAGCCGAAATAGACTAGGCGAGCAGTCTCAATGTCCGTGTATTCGCGAATTTTCTTAACGGCGTAAGCGGCAGAACTAAGTCTATTGGACAATGCTTCCACATGTTTAATTTTAATGCAACGCTGCAACATTTAAATTCTATTCTCTAGTAAGCTGTTACCTTTATACCACTCTTATACTACATCTGTGATTCCTTGGTCCGGCGTCAAGTGACAAAGACATTTAAAAACCTCTAATAACACACAAAGTTAATATTCTATCGATTTTAGGTACATAACTCTTATAGCAGGGTGATAAAGTAGAATTTTCTATGCATCTTTTCGTTTTGGTTGTATAATGGTATTTGGGAATTTAGGTTCACATAATAATGTTATTATTTGGAAGCGAGTGGGTTGGTGATCATAACCTATTCTGTTGGTAAAGAAGCATGCTTAAAGCTTTTAAAATTATTTTTATTCGACAACAGTGAAACTAAACTTACTGATGGTGGTTCCGTATGATTTGTTGTAAAAATACCGATTATTAATTATTGTTGATTTACCATAAATATTTAGTTTAATAGTTTAATAATAGATAAAGATAGGGAATATTTATCTTAACTTAATATTTTAAACAACGCATTTTAATGCGAAAGTAACGCTGTCTGTCTGTCAATTTCACACCGAATTTTTATAATTTTTTGTACAGAAATAGATGGGACATTGGATAAGGATATGGGCTACTTTTTATCCAGATTCTGGACTTTTATATAAAACCACGAGGCGTAGCTAATCACTACATAGTATAATCAAAGTCATTTTCTCTGTCCCTATATCGCTATGAATGCTTAAATCTTTAAAATTTTGATTTTGATGCGGTTTTTTTTAATATATAGAGTGATTCAAGAGGAAGGTTTATATGTATAATACATGCATAATATAGCCGTGCGAAGCGGGGGCGGGTCGCTAGTGTTTCATAAATTCAAAAGGAACCCTAAAAACAAACTTAAGCTATACAAATATTAGAAGTTTAATGCACAGATCAAGTCCATTACATAGGATAACGTCAAAATGTATCATTCACAACTGACGGACACAAAGAACGTAATTTACTATGCATAGAAGCAAATGCATAATAACACTGACTTCTTAATGTTGATAGAAGTTGATTCAAATTATGGTTCCTTATGATAAGTAATGAATTTAATCATGTTTAGTCAATGTTTAGTAATACAGTATTGACATTGTAAAGGTTTTATACAATTTTCTATATGACCTATGTGAGTCTGTACTCATGGAAGTAAAATAGAATAGAGCCGATAGGTCTTAGAAAAAGCTGTAGGTAGATCACCAATTCATAATTTTACATATGACTGTGTCTCTATTTCTCTTGTAAATCATGAATTCATCAACGAAAAGCTGCGGCTGCTCGCTGCACTATTGTTTTATTTGATTACTACGGTATCCCGTAAACATGAGCACATGGTATGCGAATGCGCTTTGCGGCTTCTATTTATTCTGATTTGCTCAAAGGATCGGGACTTACGCGAATGGAAACGCGGGAGCTAGTTGAACAACTAAGTTAAAGCTATTGTTAAACTTTAGAATATTGATTTCATGCCGCAAATCTTTTACCGATTTTATGGATTCTCAAGTTTCTTCCCCCGCCTCTTACACAAAGGGAAATTTCCATTCGTCCACACACGTTATCATTTAAATGTTCAACTGTTCTTTTTTCAAAACACGACAAAAATGTTCGATCGGTCTAATGGCCGATGAATCGACCAATCCAGGCCGGGTACCGGGACCGCATTCCTTTGCTCCAGCGCAGACGAGTTGTCGCCACGCACACATGTAACGTATTATTTCTATCAAGTATTTTTGTATCACTTTTGTTAGAGTAAGAAAGGTTGTATGAGTCTTGATATAAGAACAATGTGACATAGTATTATTTTAACTATGTTTTTAAACTGATACAATTTGTATTTATTAAATACTATGTCTAGGTAAGTTTGAGAGTAAACAGTAGTGTTGGCTTACTGGTAGATAACTTGTTTTTTTTTCATGAGTCGTGGGTTCGATCGAATCCGATGCAATCCGTGCTCAATTAGGTTTAAATATACGAAAAAAATACGTGCTCATTAAATATTAGGTAGTACGTTCAGTGAAGAAAGCCATTTTAAGAAAACCGACTCGCCCTAGAACTATTACCGTATCGATGGGACATGTGGGTAGAGACACCCTTAGCAGGCCCATGGTTTGATTGAACTGAGACACTTTAACTGGCTAATTTGACTTAATCTTAGTATATAGACCTTTATATCTGATCTAGACAACTTTAATCCATCAATGCTGGGCGCTGTTGTGCCTGAGACATGTTTTAGATGGAGTAAGTTTACCCAGAACCTACAGGTACTACCATTTTAGCTTAGCCGACCGTATCCATGGGGAAGAACTCGTCAATACGCAATTAAACCAACCAGGCCGCGGATTTCATCACGATGATTTCCTTCACCGTAAGAGCAATGTTACGTTAGCGCACATTTTCGTAAGAAAGTTGACGCACGGCTTGCGTTATGTATACGGGTTTAAATCACGTTTATTAAATATAACAATTGTTTACCACCCTTCTTCTATGTTGGAATTACCGTGGTCACGAGGTGGACGCCTCGTGATTTTCCTTATTGAACGATGCAATCTATAAAACACTCCGCAGCTATTCCGCAGCACAGTTAAGGAAATACGTATACAATGGCACATACAAGTGCCACAAAACTTTATCAAAACTTTTTCTTGTTTAACAATTTCTTTTTTATTAATTAGTTGAAAACTTCAGGCGGTCGAGCAAGTTTTGGTGGGGGGAAATCCTATTGGTTCGGGTCACCGACATGCTAATGTAAACAGTATTTCTGTAGCTATGCGGATATTGTGCTTGACGACTGTTATTGTTTTGTTTTAAGTTTTCACTTCTGTTCAGTGTGTACAGTCCCCGTGACTGTTATGTTTTATATTGAACTAGCTTTATCAGCAACTTTGCCCTCGTAAGAGTTGAAATTTTCAAATCATTTTTGGCCGATGCCTACGTCATAATAGCCGTCTATTGGTTTGAGTTGTGAATTTTATACTAATAAATTCTAAAATGTATCCCAAAAATCTCAGGTAGAGGCACATACAGATGGTAAAAATATTGTTTAAGTATATTGTATCTCATTTACAAAAATCAGTTCAATATGATTTTAAACACTCATAAAATAATATAAGTAAATTTATTTTTTAGCCGGATCATCCACATTCCAGAGATCTCCCCAGACTTGCCGTCGCCCGCGCCGCGCCCGCTTGCGCATGCGTGAGTCCAATATCAATGACACATTCGATATAGTTTTGAATTTAGAAGTTTATAAATTTAAAATTTTTAAACGTTCTTTCTAAATTCGACGGAAGTCATCGTGTCATGGTTCAAAAAGTTACTTTTTTAAATTACTTAAGGTGGTACGTTTTCCCTACTAAATGTTTTAGGGATTCCTACGTTTTATACTGAGATATTTAACTTATTATGACTTAAAGTAGGCCTAATTTAAGCTATTGTAGGGGCAGACCAAAAATATCACTGTTTAACATCCAGGAAGTACTCTGTTTCAGCGTGAAAAAAGAGACCAATTTTACGTATGTGGTGGTGCACGGCTATATTGACGTATTGTCATAGTGTGAGGTGACGTATAGATGTGTGGAAACACGCGACGTTGTCGCGTTGTGTGTGGAAGCAGGAACACGCAATTACGCTAGAGCAGAGCCGCAATACAGTTTGCTGGATAAGGGCGACGTTGCCTCTCCGTCTAATCTGTCTAATAAAAAATCAAAATATTTTCAATTGCATGATATTCAACTCAGTGCTGCCAGACCTACACCTGCAAGATTTTATGTAACTTTTGGCACTGTCGCGTCACTTTTGATACTTGAATTATACATTATTTTGATAGACTTATCAAATTATCACTTTACGTATATAATAAATAAATAAACATTTGTACTTGTTTGCATTTAATTAATAGTATAAAAATATAATAAAATATAAATGAAGTATAGTAATTCGCGAGAAACAAACCAAGCAGTCTTGTTGTTTTTTTGATACTGTTTGTTGTACACACTGGCAACATACACCCAGTGGATACTTTGCCTCGCACTGGATGCGCGCTTGTTACCTAGGCAACGGAGAGTCAACAGAGATGTCAAGTAGTCAGTAAATAGAAAAACCAAAAATAAAATATTATAATCATTTAATATATTCCTACTATTGTGTTTAAAGTATCATCCATCTGAGCACCTACTGAAAATAAACCTTGAGGGAATTTTAGTGTCTTGTAAGTAATTGAATTATTTCACAAGTATCTCAAGGTGGGTAACCTATCCACACAAGTTGGGCCGTAGGAACAAACTACGACTACTCTGGGTCCCAGGCCATGAAGGAATAGCAGGAAATGAGAAGACTGATGAGCTGCAAGAACAGGATCGGCAAGTGCTATGCTTGGACCAGAACCATGTACGGGCCTGCCAGCATGCACAATCACAAAGGCCGTAAAGGATTACGTTGATAAGAAACACACGCAAGAGTGGGAAATCAGTGAAGGGCTACTACATTCGAAGAAATTCATAGGTAGCAGGCCCAGAGGGGCTTCTAAATTTATATTGAACAACGGAAAAAGCAAAGCACGAGCTGTGATTGGTGCCTTGACATGGCTTTACAAAACCAATGACATGCTTTTAAAAATGAAGATAACTTCTAATATTGACTGCAGAACCTGCGGTGATGTCAGAGAAACTATGGAGCACATCCTGTGTGAATGCGCCGTCTTAGTGACGAAGCGAAGGAGACCCATGGGCCTCCTTGGGAATGCATATCCCAAACCGGAGAAACATAGGATTTTTCCTCTTAGTGGGATCACTGCGTTAATCGATCCCAAGGGGTCGAAGTGTTGCTGGCTATGTCAGTCCCCGATATAAGATGATAAGATAGAACTAATTTTAAATAAATAAACCTTTTTGTACATTACTTTGTCTTTATTTTTCTCTTTCCATTCAGACCTAGTACAATTTGCATCGTTCAGAATTCGTCCTAGTTTAAAAAAAAAAGATTACTAACAGTACCTACCATAAAATTGATCCTGTTTTAGAAAATTTATTCAAAAATATATTTTCAAAAAAAAATTCTATTTGTATCGAGATTTGAACTGGGGCTCTTCAGAACACTACCCCGCCGCTCTAAATGACTACACCAATCGGTATCTGTAGGACTACGTCAAATATAGTCTATAGTTGCTACAGTTTATTGTTTTGTATGTGTGCGTGTCATTTATATCGTGACAAGAGTTAAAAATTGTACTTTGGAAATACATTAAAATGTGACTTCCAAAAAATTAAATTATGTTTAAAATATGTTCAGAGCAAACTAGAAAACAGGCAACATATATACAAATACTTTAATTCCACGTCAATCATAGCAAAATAAAATAAAAATATACTTTCGGGGAAAACAAGCGCCATCTAGCGGAATACTTTGCTTAGCGATACGAAACATTCAACCTTAATTGTTGCGTGCGTGTTAAATTTTTTAACGGCTTAATATTTTGTGAAACAATAAAGTGATGTGTGCGGTAGGTAAGAGTCTTAAAATGGACAACAAGTTTATTGCCACTTGCAGCGAAATTGAAAAATCAGGATTTTTTTCATACTTTTGTAGAGACCTCCTTCTCCACCGTCGTTTCTTCAATGCTGAGGACTGCCTCTCCTGGTGCTGTCTTCATCTAATGATGCCTAATATAGAGCCATGATGAGAGATATATCTCAGTTGTTCGGATAGCTGGTCGTAGGTGATGTAACCTTGTTAGGTACTTTATACGGGATGTTTTCCGTAACTTGACCTTTTTAGTTGGATCCTCTTTGCGTGAGGATACCTAGTATTAGGTTGAGAGGGTGGTATCACCCTCTCAACCTAATCGACCGTATCCAGAGGAAGGATTGTCAATGCATCTAGAGCCAACCAAGCCGCGGTTTCATCTCGATGTTTTCCTTCACAACAAGGCAAAGCACATAAATTGTAAGAAATATTCATTGGTGTAATCTAACCTTAAAGTTAAGCTTTACTTGCATATACCGTACCTATTTCACACTACTCAACGCGAATCTCGCATAAATATGCATTTACACGAATATTCTAACTGGGAGCCGTCTTTCAACATGGAATATGCATTACTGCATTGTGTACACAAACACGTGCAAATGTGTGCGTCTTGCTTTGAATAACAATTGTTATTTGTTGTTAGCGAGCTTTTCAAGGTATTTCCGAAATGAAAGCTTTATATTTTGTTTATGTTTGTTTTAAGCTTTGAGTGAAAAGTCGCATTAAGTGAGACGGATTTGCAATTACCTAATTTCTTATTTTTTCTTTTTATTGCCTTTTATTGTGTGTTGTCGCAAATATATAAATGTAAGTATATTATTTCTTTCGAATTTTTTAATTTTTGGTAAGTATAAAAAGCTTTCTGATAAAGCTACCATAGTATGTTTCTGACTCTGTCATAAATGTGTCATTTCTTAACATAGCAACGGTCTGTTAAGTTGTTATCTTTTTTTGAGTACAATCATTGATTTATTGTTTTCATTTATTTACATCACAATACAACGAAAAATAAGAAATTGTTACAAAAACAGCGTAAAACTTCGCTTAGACAAAGCATAAATAACAAATAATTTGTGGCCAAAATGAGAACCCTAAGAGACACCCGCATCTTAAAAGCTTTCACCACAAAAATTAAGCGTTGTAACTCGACAGAAGTCAGTCTTTTGTACAATTCACAGTAAACTGTACATTTATTTTTGTTCAATACAATCGGTACAATGAAGCGTAGCCTAAAAATTTCGAAAACAATTCTCTAAAGCCCCCTGTGGATCGAAATGGGTAATGATAAGTAAAGGTGTGGAAAATCGGCCAAAATGCAGCTGTTACCACACAATTATGAACATACTTAACCTTAACTGAACGGAATAGAGACTATAATTAATAAAATAACCGAAAATATTCTTGGTATAAAAATTAAAATTGTCAATGCAGTCACAAAAACAGCCAAAACAAATGAAACTTTAAAATCCAACTGAATACGGTTGAGAATATCTAAATAGCAATTGTAAAGGATAGTTGTCCCAGTATGTTTTGTATTTATAAATACTTTTTCGCCTGTAAAGGATCATTACAAGGTATTGTTGTGTAATTTCACACGTTTGGCGACACTGCGGGCGTTTTGTAGGGAATTTAGCGAGAAATCCGCAAAGAATGGCTTGTATGAATAAAGAATGAAGTAATGTTGGTCACCACTTTGGTTAACAGTGGCATTTGGTTGCTGTTACAGGAAGACTAATGGTTAACCCCACGCTTGTTGGCTTTTTCATGCTTTACTATCAATTAAACAATAAGTAATTTAAACCAAATTCATTCATTTTGTATTTTACCTACCACACTGATCATGTCTACTTTCTCCCAGAAAAGGATCAATAACGAAAGAGTTTTAGGTTATAGTCTTAACCCAATAAATGAAAATAAATCCTATCCAGAAAAAAATAAACCTACTCCCAGAAAAGTCTTTGGTCCACGTTTTTTAATTTAGAAGAGTTTAGAACCTTGACTGGATTGTGTAAGTTTTATAGTCATCATGGCTTTGTAGATCTTTCCTTACTGAACGACAACAATAAAATAAGATTTTTCTCATCTTACCTAATTTTAACCTAAACATTTTCGACCAACATTAATCAGATTCATGTCTTTATTAGCTACAGCCATTGATATAACTGGCAGGTGTAGTTTTTGTCCCCCATATAATAAATCTCCTACAATTTAGCCGACAATAGATGCGCGAGCGCAAATTCAAGGTGCGTCGGATCTGCCATTTGTATCATTGACCAATTGGGGCTTATTGTGCAATTGTTGGAATAGTTTCACTTTGTAGAAACGCTTCTTTGTTTGTTCCATGTTTCCGCTTTTCGTCAATTATACTAACGCCTTTTAATTGCACCTGGTTTTTGGAAAGTTACTTCTATTTGTATTAATATCTTACCTAGTTAAACACACAGGTTCTGTGGTTAAACCTAACCTGCACGGCATTTTAATTATGTGCTTCATGCATACTTTTTGTTTCGGAATTTCGTATTTTACATAATGTTCCGACGACCCTATAAAGACCTCAGATTCATTTTTGGAAAACAACACCTATTCTATAATCACTAAATAAAGGAAGTAAAATAAATCCTTTACAAAATTGACAATTTGTTATTCCTGTCAATTGATTTCCTTTGATTAGCGATCAAACCAATAGAAAGGATGTCGGAGGTGATGGGTCTACAACGTGTCGCCTGCTAATGATTTTTTCGTCATGTTATTATTATACTATGCTTTAGATATCACCATTTATAATTTTGAACATATTTGGTGTAATATCACTATTTTGTAATATAGGCAATGGAAAGTTCCCAACATTTTGTGCCTCCAATTACTAAAACCTTAACAATACACAGAATTCTTATATCAAATATCATTTTTCCCTTTCATAAAATTCGATATTACTGTACATTATAACAAGAAATAAACCTACAGTATTCAAATAACCTCTCCACAATCAAGTAAAAACCTCAATGAGATTTAACAAGCAGGAATAAAATATCGACTAAGGGACGACATTAATAGAGTAGCCCAGTATAAACTGAACCCTGTATTCTTCAACCTTTTACTTATTTTAACGTACCTTGACTATACCAAAGGTCAAGTTATCCTGGTTATACGTTATGCCTATTTTATTCGAACTGAGGTTTTCTTACAATCGAAAAACGGCCGATTCGAATTGAAAATGTGGGAAATCTCAGGGGAAAATTGTTGGGTTAGGACGTAATGCAGTTTCATTTGGGTTTGTTTGGCTTTTTTAATATATATTGTAACTTTTCTAAGAAAATAATGAGATATTATTAAAGAACAGAATTGTGCATAATTTTGCTGTAGAATAAGAAAAACTTAAAAAAATTGTGTTGGTAAATATAAAATAGTAACCTCAAAATATAGCCCTCTGACCTTTATGAAAAAATATAGAAATGAGAGCTACCTACCACCTACCTACTGCCTACGCTATGAGAATTATAACTCTCGTAAATGTTTATAAATTCTATGCCAAACTAGTGATGTTATCAATAATCGGTTATTAGGTTCTTTAATCTGAATATTTTCTTTTTTTTTTATCTCTCAATATTCAGTTATTAGGCCTATTTCCTTTTTGTTTGTTTATTCTCTCTATGAATATTGTATTTTGGACTAATTATTGCTTAATTTGAATTTGACAAACTACACAGCTCTAATTCCTATTTCAAATTTGAATATATTAGCTATAATAGCTCTTTATTTTAACTTAACCAATCTAAAACAGTTGTCTAGCGTCTAAACCCCATCACCCTACACCGAAACTTCAAAATCTAAGTAGATTTTGATAGAATCAACAGTGGACGGTCTATCGAGTGGTGTCGCATCGATAATGTCTCCCTCTTCTAACCGCGACCTGAATGTAAAGTAAAATTCAGTTTACCAAAGTTCTCGTCTCCAATTCAACTGTGGAAAGTTATATATTGTTATACACTGAAGGGGTACGAAATTTGGTTACAGGATTTATATTTCGGATATCTGATTTTGTGACAATGTCGAATGGGTATAATGGGGTCGGTAATGGAATAGTTTTCTTGAGTTTTTTTTGCTTTTATTTGTGTAGGTGGATAACCGATGTGAAATAAAGGTGAAATAGATTATTCCGATTATCGAAAGTCAATTACTGCACTAAGCTTTATACTTCGTCATTCCTTATTTGTACAGCAAGATAGTGAAATCCTGCGTGTATTTACTGACGTATGCAATTTGGGAGTCTTCAAGTCACAAGTGTCTGTACGTGCAGACATTTTAGACCGTATCTACACCTACCATCAGGCACGTGTCTGTGGAATAGTGGTCAAACGCTGACCTATCATTTGTAAAAAACAAACTAGTCTATGTAATAACATAGACTTACATCCTTGGCAATAGCCAAGGATTCGATGTATATTAGTGCTAAGTTGTATCAAAATCGGTTATTCTTCACAAAGAAATGCTTCTTCATTGTGTACATTATAAATTTTGGGACACACGCTTCCCATATTTTTAGGTCCTTTATTATTTTCACAGCCCACTACTCTACTCTTTTACAATAAAAAATACCTTGCTAATGTTAATATCTTTCGTATTCATCCATAAAATAATATTTTATTACCGTATCATTGTTCAAATATCACAATTATATGTCACTGAAAATCATTCCCATTGCAGTAAATCAAGAGTACAATTTAAAAACAGGTTCCATTCCATTATAACGTTACTGTTTGTCTCAACCTTTAGTGGTACATAAAGTTTATAGTAACAATACACACTTGACTTTGAATCTTACGTACCACACGCGAAGACCTTTTCTACTTTACAACCAATATCTACGAGCTCTTCCAAAGTGAAAATCCTTTCAACCATAGCTCTACTTACATTGGTCTATTCAACAATTTCTACACCAAAGAGGTTTCATATTAGAATTTATTATACAGATATTGTTATCACGTAGGCTGAGATGTCGTTACAAACAATAAAAGTAATTTTTACGAGTGGCAACCCTATGTGTTAATAAATTAAAAAGTTAGCTAGGGATAGGGTTGAAAACAATACCACTTACCTCGGTGCCCAAAGACTTACCCTTCGTTAATAAGAATGAGTCTAGTGCTGGTATTTTATAGCTATGCTGGGGTGTGCGGCTTTTATAAATTATTTTGGTTACCTTATTTATTATCAAGACAATTAACTTCTTACGAAAACTCATTTCAGATACTTAAAGAAACTAAACTTACAAGACCTTTTTTGCCCATTTTATTCAACTTATTTTGATACTATCTGTGTTTTTTAATAATTTTTGGTTTTATACCGCTGATGAAATTGTATTTCTATCATTATTATTAATATTAATTTCACTAGAAACAATAAAAATATCAAAAAATCTGCTATTGTAAATTATCTAATTTAATACCAAAAATTAACATTACTAAGTATCGATCTAAACAGAACCCACAAAAGCGTTGCACTATGCACCCAAACATTAGGGTCGCGAGATTGGGTGACTACACAACAGTTTTGTCGAGTACCCCCAAATTAATTTTTGAGAACAAAATCCATTAGCGAATGAATCCTTTTTCTACTCATTGTTTAGCCTTGTCCGTTGTCCCATAATTTACGCGCGAAACGATTGAAGTCGATTTTAAACGAAAGGGCGGCGAATACGCGCTTCATACGTTGAGTACTGTGCGTTCGAATGACAACCATGTAGCTTCTATTGCAAGTACAATCGAGTCCAAAATGGATCAACCATTTTTTTCGGAACTCTGTTTTTAATCTTGCCCTAAAGTGTTTTCTTGTCAACTGTATGATTTATACCATCCAATTGTCTATAGTATGATGCGTGTAAAGAGAATTTCTGTTTGTATAGTTATATCAGAGTTTTTAGTGTCGATCTCGTATTATTTTTAATTTGGCATTGTGTGCGATGTATTTATGGTGAACATATTTATGGATGACGGGTCACATGTTCGTGAGGATACCTTGCTTATTTTTTGATTACAGATTAGTAATTGTTACAAGATTTTTATAGCAAACTCATGACAAAAATAATTTTCCCGATTTCAAAATTATAGATGCACATAGGCTTTCAATTATTTTATAGGACGAGATTGCAACTACTTTTAAAGCTTTTAGTATATAAAGGTAATAATAATTAAATTTTTTGTAAAGTATCTAAGTAGGTACTTACCTACTAACAGTAATTACTTACCTACCTCTATTTTATTAAATTACAATTATTTCTCAATAACGTAGATCAGCAAACATTTTGGACCAAAAGCGAAGCCTTACGGAACACCGAACTAAAAAATATTCTTTAAGTCCTTTTATAATCGAAATTCTAGCGCGCAACTAAAATGCCAAACACCCTTTTAATACTGTTTGCACATTTTATATAAGTCATTCAAAACCAATAAATCAAAAAAGATACGAAAATCTCACATCAAAATCATCACAATACCTAACAATCATAATCCCAACGCACCACATTTACAAGTTATTAAAAAATGTAAAACACAGAACAAAGGTACCGGCTATTCGCAAACATCAATCCTTTTTGTTTCGCAGCATCAGCTGTGTACATCGGAACACAATAACATAATACACCATTCTATATTCATGTTGGATAATCCACACAATGACGTGTGTGCGACGATCAAAATAACTATAAAAATACAATAAGCAGCTTATACGTGTACCCTATGTGTGCACGATTGTACATGTGAACGAGGAGGAAAAAATATGGAATAAAAGTTGTGTCAGTGATTGTATTTATCAAAATTTTAGTAATAGAAAACTAACCTCGTGTTTCAGAATTTTAGTAATAGACAGCTATGGTTGCCTGGAAGAGATCGCCCTTAGGCGATTAGGCCATCCTTTGGATCCGCACTTTAGGATCTTTTGCACGTTTTGGTTTGTATTTTATATGTAGGTACAATAAAATACAAAACAATACTAAGTATTGTAACTAGCGTAGGAGTTAAATTATCTAAAACCTTTTCTTAACTAATGCCTTCGAAATAATAGCAATTTGTGTGCCATATTATTTTGAGTTGTGCGTTATTAATAATAATTTTAATAAAACTTTCGAAGCTGACTGTACCTTATACTTTCGATTTCAAATTTTAAACTTCGAATTTTAATCCATTTCAATATGGCGGTCCTTTGTTACCAATTAGGTTGAGTGTACCATCAGAGCTTTAATCCTATTGGTTGCTTTGTGAACTCAATTATGAATTGCGTTTGTACCATATTGTGCTTATAAACGCGTATAAAACTATTGTGAACGCACCTTTAGAGGGATTAATGTTAGGAAAATTGGGTCAGGAATATTTTTTGCGACGGAATAGGAATACTAAATATATTCAAAACGGGATACTTACCATATTTTTTGGTTTTAATTTTCTGGAGCTCGATATCTCGATGCTGTTTCAAGCACCATTTTCACGAGAATCAAAAACATGGTACATATGGTAGAAGTGAAACTAACCATGGTTGTTTAAAATTCCTGTGCCTATTGAATAGGATGGTGGGTAAACTCTCAAAACGCGGAAGGTTGTTGGTTCGATTCTGTAGAACAAATAATTACGAATATTTTGTCTGATCTAGGAGAAAATGAATATATTATAATCATAATTATATTTGCTAAGTGTAGGGCTAGATGGCGCTGCGTGCTAGGGACAATATAAAAAATAGCATCCGGTATGACGTCACAACATTAGGGAAGCCACACACAGCTGCCCTTTATCTCGTCTCGATCTAAAGCCGCTCTTAGCGAAAATACTCATTCTTATCTTAAATACGATCTGGATCTGTCCTAATCTGTCTTTTGTACGTCTGTTTGTTTGTATAACGATGTTTTGTACAATTAGCGATACCGAGCGAATTATGGATAGGGCGTCAGAATGATACCTATTAGGGATTTTGTCAATTGATTCCCTTACAATGTTTTGTGGGTTTTTTCTTGTAGCTTATTGATGTGGTATTATGGAGATGAATGAAGTGCTCTATAGGAATTAAGTTTGCTGATTCGTTTTTTGGATAAGACATAGTAGGCATAATAATATTATAAGTAGGTATCTATACCATCTATAATCTATACTAAAATTAAGAAAAAAATATTCTTTGTTTGTTTGAAACGAATAGGCTCCGAAACTACTCTACCGATTTTGTTGAAGCTTGATTGAATACAATGATTCATTGGAAGTTTCATAGGGGTTTTTTCCCGATATTCCCACGGGATCAGGAGTTACGCGGTTAAAACCGCGGATCGCTGCTAGTATACTGACTGTAACTGACTACAAAACTGAACTCCGACAAATTGTACTACGAAATTATCGAACTCTTATCGAACTCATACGACTTAGTATCGACAATACTTAACTACGACGTAGCTTAACTCCGATAAGCCGTTTCTTCGACATAGCGAAACTAGGTAACGATATGTTCGACACCATTTTTCTTCGACAATAATGCTACTCCGAATGATTCTTTTTCGACAAGACTCTTCTCTGACGACGATGAATTTCGACGTAATCTTTGTGGGGCGCAAACTGGCCTTTTTGTATTGACGACATAAAATAGACGAAACTATGATAAAATCTTACCAAATCAATATCCAGTGATCCGCAAATAATTCGTTTACAAAACTTTGTCCAACCTTAGGATTCCCTTCTCTGTCCATGACAGCTGATATAATTGTTTTCTTTTTATAAAGTAAAAACTATATACCTACTGATTCTTGTCGTAGTTAAAAAATGTACAAATCTATTGTGTACAGTTTTCTTATAGACGTGAGATTAAGTTTGTTTATCTCTTTCACTTTTCTAAGTTTAAAAAGAGAAAAAAAATATTTATTCGCTGTCTCATTTGTTCATACTAAATCGCATATCTAGTAAAGTTTTTATTTAATTTTTAAGAGAGCGTCTCCGGAAAATGATTGCTTTCAACTATTTAAAATCGAGAATTGGAAATATGCAAATTGTCGATGAGTTTTGTGGAATTGATTTTGGTTAAGAAAAATATAAAAAGTTTGACTGAGAACCTTTGAATTTTCTATCAGTGATAGACTAGACAGACTTAATTATATTTTTTCCAGTATACAGTGTGTAAGAAAAACCCTATAGGTAATCCCTCTTAAAAAAAAGTTTTTATTTCCAAAATGTGTTCACTTAGACGTCTAAACTAAAACAACCCCCTTTTCCCTCCGTTAAACACTTGTATATAGGTAAACGAAGCAAGGTCAGTAAGTAACAACTAGTAACAAGTATCTTCGAGTACAAAACACATAATTGTTAGGCCTAACGGTCAATACAAAATTGACCATAATTTTATTCTAAAACGAAATAACGAACGAATAATCATTGTTTATTATCATCATTGTATAAGTTTTGCTAATTGTACTGTACCATTGTTATTTATTATACATCATACAATACTCATTACAGCGGTTTCTTAATACGCGTGACATTTGCTGTCTTAACTTATTTCAAACTCTATAACTGAAAGATAAGGTTGATTTCAGTTTGAAATGACGATTTGCCGACAATCGTTTGGGGTAGGTCCAGCTAGACATTTAATAATTTAGTTTTCGGAATGCTTAAAACAAATTACTTTTAGGAAAATTACACTAATTTAATAACCCTAGAGTTTGGGGAATTGAAACAATGTGACAACATCATTATTTAACACTGTCAATATTTTATTATCAACCACAGAAGTTATTACATATTGAAAATTCCATAATGTTTAAGTACTTTTTTTTTTTTGTTATAAATTAAAATATTACATTTAATTTTATGCATAAATATTTTTATATATTTTAAATAATTTTCTGTTACCTACAAGTACCTAAGACAAACTACAGAATTTTCATACGCACTGTGTAATAATTTTGGTTTATAAAACTTTTATACTGAAATTTTAAAAAATGTATACCTACGGAAACTTAACTAAATAAAAAACAACATTTAAACGATTATGGTCGGAATGTTTTTTCTCATAGGCCTTTGTTGGAATGCGTGTCATAAAAATTACTGATAGTCAATAGTTTCGATGGTTAAAGATACTGCAAATACAATCTTAAATCAAAATGACACAAACACTTCAATTAAACATTTCGAATTTATACTCTATCGCAACCAGTAAGAGATTCAAAATTGATTGTCGTGTTAGATAACTTAAGAGAAATAAAACTGTATAATATAACCTTTTGTCTAAACAATTACAGTATATTTAACGTGACCATACGTCCGCTTTGGGCGGGACAGTCCCACTTTCAAACTGTGTGTCTCGCTGTCACTGGCAATGGGGAAAACGTCCCGCTTTCATAAACTCAAGTAAAGTGCCCTTGAACACTGGAATGACTATCGAGGAAGTAAATGCAGAACTGAAGATATACTACTAAAAAAAACTGTTGAAAATTTTCATTGGCACTTGCTATGCTATGTGTGTCCACAGTTCTAAGGAAGTTAGTAAGATTTTAACCTAACTTAAACCACTTTCCTGGGCTAATAAGTTTTTTTTTTTTTTTTTTTTCGTTTATGTTCTGCTTAGCTCGGCAATCTGTTTCCACATTTAGCTGATCCTTTGACTGGTCCACTGCCTGGGTGTGTCATATGCGCCATAAAGGGAAGTCCATTGACCCCTTTATCCATCAGCTGTCAAATCGGTCAAGGAGGTGCGGTACGCTGTTCCTCCTCAGTCTTGAAAAGCTAATACTACCAGGTCCCGATAGTTTATTCGCTAAAGTGTTGATATGTCTAGATAGCTTTTCCTGGTAGTAAGAGCTCCTCCGCGAAATCTCTTCCCTGACAGTCTTCAGCTCAAGATCTCTCAGGATGTATTTATTCCCAATGCAGTTGGGAATGCCAAACATGCGTCTCATCGCTTTGGTTTGGAATCTTTCCAGGATTTCTATGTTACTGTTACTTGCTGTTCCCCAAAGTTCGATGCCGTATGTCCAAACTGGTTTCAGTATTGCTTTGTACACAGTCATTTTGCTTTCGTTTGACAGTTGGGAATTTTTCCCAAGCAGCCAGTGCATATTCCTAAGTTTAGTGTCGAGTTGCAAGCGTTTACTCCAGATATGTTTTCTCCAGGTCAGTCTCCTGTCCAAATGCATACCGAGATACTTTGCACTCTCCTCTTGTGGTATTTGTTCGCCGTTGAGCAGCACTGGAGGGCAATTTCCTTGTCTAAGGGTGAAAGTGACATGAGCGGATTTGCTTTGATTTGCCTTTATTCTCCACTGTTTCAACCACATTTCCAGGTCAGTAAGGTGGCTTTGGAGATTCTGTGAAGCAATGGAGCGATTTGTGTCAACTGCCAGTATAGCCGTGTCGTCCGCATACGTCGCTATTGTGGTGTTTTCGTTTATAGGTATGTCGTGAGTGAATATTAGGTACAGGACAGGTCCCAAGATGCTACCCTGTGGCACACCTGATCGTATTTCGTAAAGATCCGACAGTTCTCCGCCATGTTTAACCTCAAAGCATCTTTTCTTTAAGTAGCTCTCCAGTATTAGGTAGAAAGAGTGTGGTAGAGATTGTTTGATTTTGAACAGGAGGCCAGTATGCCAAACTTTATCAAAGGCCTGTCCAATATCCAAAAACACAGCAGAGCAGTACCTCTTATGCTCCATCGTTTGACTAACAATGTCTGTCAGTCTGTGTACTTGCTCGATTGTACCATGTCCATGCCTGAACCCGAATTGATGTTCAGGGAGAATGCTATCTAGGTTTGGACTTAATCTTTTTAGGATGACCTTTTCGAAAAGTTTACTGACGACCGGTAGTAGACTGATTGGTCTGTAAGAAGAAACTTCTTGGGCTGGCTTGCCAGGTTTAAGAATCATCACAACTTGTGCGAGTTTCCACTGGCAGGGGTAATGCGAGAGACGCAGACAAGCATTAAAGATTTGAGTTAGATGTACAACTCCTTTTCTGGGAATGTTTTTAAGTAGTGTGGAGTCAATGTGGTGCTTTACCAGATTTGAGTGAATTTATCATAACACTGAGTTCTTTGGGACTTACTGACTTTAAAGGTGGACAGAGTTGGAGTGGGCATTCCAGGTATTCTGTTACCTCTATATCTTTTTCTGGGTTGTTACTAGGAAAAGGTTTAAATACGCCCTGGAGGTATTCTGCAAATATTGTTGCCTTTTCTTTGTCTGATCTAGCCCAGTCTCGGTTCTCCTTCCTCAAAGGTGGTATATGTTGTGGTGGACGCTTAAGTTTCTTAGTTGCACGCCATAATAAATTGGACTTCGACACGATCGGACGTGTTGTTTATTTAATTAATGTATTAAAAAAAAATTAATTACTTGCATAAATTGTGACCTAGACTTTCATACAGAATCTATCTAGGTCACTCGGATATAAGTTTTAACAATAATTATGTGTGGTGTGTTCCATTAATATAATAATGGATAGTCCCTTTAAGGAACGTAGCGCGTTAACGCGTCGTACCCCGCCGCCCACGCCTTCACGTGCGCCTGCGCCCAGACCACAGGAAGAGGACTCTCTAGGATTAGTGAGTACCTCTGAGATCCAAAGCTGGATGACCTCTATCGAGTCATGCCTAAATGAAGTGTGCGCTGTGGCATCCGAAGGAAAGTTGAACTCGGACCAAAAACTAAGGATCAACAATTTATGCCGCAAAGTGGGTCACGGGACATCTCAGCTGGCCGTCCAATATCAATCGCTGAAGACAAAGGCCATTACTACTCATGCTTCCCTACAAGCCCATAAAGAAAATCAGGACCTTTCGCAGCGACTTCACGACCTCCAACAAGCACTTGAAGAGTCCTCTAAGACAGTATCCGCCAAAGTTTCCTTCGCCGACATGATAAAAAAAGGTACCAATGATTTTGTTCAGCCCAAAAACATAAGCTCTGTCGCAATTTATCCCACAGACAAAATGAAATCTAGCGAAGAGACAAAATCTTTGGTCCAAAATATTATCAAGCCAGGACAAATGAAATTACACGTTAGGGGTTTGCGTAAGACAAAAAACGGCGGCATCATCATCAGCACTGACACAAAGGACGATATTGAAAAATTAAAGCAGTCGCCGCAACTGACTACTTCTGGCCTTACCGTGGACGAGCCACATAAACGGAGACCTAGAATTGTTGTGATCGGGGTGCCCGCGTCCATGCAGGAATCGGACGTCTTTACTTGCATTTATCAACAAAACTTGGCTGATAAACTTCACGGTACAACTCTTGAGAATTTTTTGTCCTTGATTAAACTCAGTCACAAATCTGGTAAGAGAGACGCTGAGACCTGTAATTACGTGCTGGAAGTCCCGGCACAAATTCGCAAGACCCTAATAACCAACGACCGAGTCTTCGTAAATTGGTCGTCGTGCCCTGTGAGAGACTTTACACTCGTCACAAGGTGCTTTAGATGTCAGCAGTATGGACACGCAGCTAAAACATGCCGGGAGGAGGTCAACACCTGTGGACATTGTGGCGAAGTAGGTCACGGGATAAAGGACTGTAGGAAGACAGCTGAGACGCCAAGATGTGCCACCTGCCTACGATTCAAGAAGCCGTGTAGCCATAAAACTGGCGATCCTACCTGCCCAGCCAAAATACTTGCAGAAAATCGGCACATTAACTCTATAGATTATGTAGGCTCCTAGAACACCTTTTATTAACTCTAAACATAAGTAGTATTTTTAAGAATAATAATTGTCCTACTAACCTTAATTAGTAAATTACCAAGTAGATCTCGCACGCATACTTTTATTATATGTAAACAAATTTCGACGATTTATACAATAATTAATTGACACAGTTTTTTCCTTTTATTCTGATGACGGCGCGGAAACTTGCATGTCGCATTTAATAAACAAAAATTCCGCAAGCTAATTTAAGAAATTCGATTAAGTAAATATTAGATTTTGCCTTTAAACACATTTTAAGCACATGGTTTTTGTTTCTAACTATTGTAAGGAAATACAAATATTTTTGCTAGTAATTAGTAATTTAATTAATTTTATAACTTAAAGTAAGTCCTTATTCGCCTGAGATACAGGAATCTCCTAGTTCAGGCATATGTGTTTTTATTGTTTTCTTGTATGTTTAGTCCTTAGTTTACTATGTAAAATATTTTTTGATTAAATTTATTTATTTATTTATTTTTTTTTTTTATAGAGAGTAGTTTGAATCTTTGTGTGCCGTCAGGTGTGACAAAGTGTTCTGTAGGGGCTCATTTTCATATTCCCGTAACATTGTCTTAAGCTCATCTGATGCTTTATTAAATTTTCTTTTATCATCTGGGTATCTAGATTTCTGCCAATCCCTTCTAGCTTTACGTCGCTCGGTAACTTTGTTTCTTATTAGTTTAGTGTATTCCTTGAGTTTTGTGTGAACGTTTTTTAGTTTAGGTGTGCTCAAGTAGGCAGCAGAGTGTATTATCTTGTTGAATTCCTCTATACAAACTTCTATGTCATCTGGCGCTTTAAGTTTTACGTTTAGGTTTAGATTATCTATGATGTACTCTTTGTACTGTTCCCAGTTTGTCTTATTGTTGTAAATTTTTGTAGGGGGCTCCTGCATGACCACTGACTTGTACATAGTTAATGCTACTGGTGTATGATCTGAGGATAAATCAACACAAGCCTCAATATTCATATAATTATGGTTAATATTTTTTGTTATATAAAAATCAAGTAGGTCTGGTATCTTAGTTCGATCAGTTGGCCAATGTGTAAGTTGTCCATGGGCCAAGCATTTCAGGTTTAAGTCTATTGTTGTCTTAAATAGTTGTCTACCTCTAGAGCTGATTATTCTTGATCCCCAGTGGGTGTGTTTGGAATTCCAGTCACCTCCACAGATGAATCTAGTTCCTAGGAGACCAAAGAACAGTTTAAAATCATCAGTAGTTATCTTGGGGCTCGGTGGACAGTACACCGCAGATAGTACCGTGTCAAAATCTTTATGTTGTATGCAGATTGATGTAGCTTGAATTTTATTCGTTTTGTATTCTTCTAGAACGTAATGTTTGATGTTACTTCTCAGTATTATAGCCGTTCCGCCGTGTGTGTTCCCGGATGGGTGTTCGGTTCTATATATTTTGTAGTTTGACATTTCTATATGTGTCTGAGGTGTGAATCTAGTTTCTGATATGAGGGCAACATCAATGTTCTCCATATTCATAAATAATTCAAGCTCTTGCCGTCTCCCTATATTTAGTCCATTGGCGTTCCACGTGATAAGCCTGATGTTTAGGAGGCCTTTTGGTTTACAATCTGTGTAATTAGTTGAATCATACGATCCATCATGCTGTCCATCATATTTTTCATGATTGTTTGAAATCTATTAAACATGTTATCTAGTAGTTTTTCCATATGTCCCGATTCGTTCGCTGAATCGTGTTGTTTGTTGTGCATTGGTATTTGGTTTTTAACGTGTCTGAATAAGTTTTGTATAGTGTTCGTTTTGTAGTTGTTGTCTGTTTCGTTATGTCAATAGGTAAATCCAATGGTATGTTATTTGGTTTAGGTTTGATTTTCATTATCTTTTCTTTATACTGTTGGAATTTCGTGCATCCCTTATAACTTGCAGGGTGGTTCCCTTGGCAATTAACGCAAGTTGCTTCTGTTTCAGGAGTCTTTGTGCATGAGGCTGTGGGGTGGTCATCGCCGCATTTGACACATCTGAATGGTCTAAAACATTGATTTTTTGAGTGACCGAATCTTTGACATCTTTTGCATTGTAAAACTTCTATTTTTTTGTATGGTGGTTCTATTGTGATTTTTAAATGACCTATGTTTTTGAGTTTAAAGATGTCTCTGTTGTTCGAATTCGGCTCTAGGTCTACAAAGAACAGAGGTAGTTTTTCTTTTGTTGCACGATGTAATACATTAACAATTTGTCTAACTTCATGTCCGTTTGCCCTTAGTTGATCTTTGATCATAGAAGTATCCTCAGTAGAGTGTAGTCCTCTAATTACTACTCTATATGCTCGTTCGCTCTTAAGTTTGTACGTGTAGTGACTAACATTATTTTTAATTAGGTTGTCCCTAATAGATTTGTAGGTATCAATATCCGCTGGGATAATTTTAATAATGTGTCCTGATCTCAAGGCAGTCAATGTGTATTTGTTTATTTCGGTGGCTTTGTTCAAGAGTTCCTTGAGAGGTTCTATGTCTACCACGCCAGTTACGAATATTGGTTCCGGTTTAGGTATGTATTCTTTCTTGGGTTGTTCAACTTCGCTTTCAATGTCGTCGAGGATTTCAAACTGATTTTGAGTAGGGATTGAGTAAGTGACGCGATTGCTACTAGGCTTTTTCCTTGCTGTACCCGGGCTGATTTCAGTTCGCTTCCGTTTTCTTCCTTCGGGAACGACATCTTTTTGCCATTCTTTTGCTTGTACTGGTTGTTTGTGTTGAGTTGTATCTTTAGTTGTTAGTTCTTTGTTTTTACTCAAGAGATCCGAAATTGTGACGTCTTTAATATTGCTTATATCTCCGTGTGAGTTTGTTCGGGGCCGACTGGCAAACAAGCCCCTGTGGAAAACTTGTTGAGTGAGGTTTTTTATTATTTTAGTTTGATCCTTGGGTGGCACCACTTCGCCCCCCCCAGAATACGTGGGGCAGCCCGAGCTGTGCTCAGGGAGGGATTCTCCGACAGCAACGCCGTCGGTACCCTCCTGGGGTAATTCTCTGTTTAGTTGTGCTTCCATGGTTTGTGTTATTTTTTTCTGTCGGGGTTGTCTTCCCCTAGCCAGTGAGTCCGGTTATTAGGGCGCCGGATATTCGCCCGCGTACTTCATGCTCAGCTACTACAGTCCCGAGGTAGGTGCTATGTGCGGGGCTCGTTAAGGACTGTAGCATTGCCCAGAGGGGACGACCCACAAAGATGGTAGTATGTGGGTCCACCACTGGACCGCGGCGGCAGTCCAACAGTGGCGTGGACGTGCATGAAGTACTTGACGGTGCGCGCCTGATAGCCTAGCTCCGCACACCTAGGCGTGCGCTACTGGCAACTTAGCATTTTTTAGAAGCGGGTCCCCTGGCCAGGAGCCCGCCCCACTAAGACCTACACCGACCGACCCCCCCCTAATAATAAGTAACATCATTTCCGACAGTTAAATTGGTGTATGATTTCCACAAATCTGACAATATTTAAAATGTAAACCATCATCATCTTCCTGCCCTTATCCCAATTTATTTGGGGTCGGCGTAGTATGTCTTTTTCTTCCATTCACTCCTATTAGTCGTCATCTCATCGTTCACATTCATCTCTCTCATGTCTTGTCTCACGCAGTCCATCTATCTTTTCTTCGGTCGTCTTCTTCCTCTCCATCCCTCTACATTCATACTCATCACTCTTGTAGTCACATGCGTCTCCTCTCTTCTCATCACATGTCCATACCAACTTAAACGGTTGTTACTTTTTCAGTAATCGGTGCTACTTTCAGGCTTCCTCTAATATACTCATTTCTTATTTTATCCATCATCGTTACTCCACACATCCATCTCAACATTCCGCTGCATGCAATCTTCTCTCATCCTTCTTCTTCACGGCCCAGCATTCCGATCCATACATGACGACAGGTCTTATCACGGTTTTATAGATTTTACCCTTCGGTTTAAGGGGCATCCGTATGTAAACCTATTTTATTTTATTTTCAATTCTTTAGTTGTCCCGTTCTGGCGAAAGATATGGTCACGTTAAGTATATTGTAGTTTTCTAACAGCATTCATTTGTGTTTCATACAAGTCTGTGTTGATGGGTGTCCGGACTAGATCATAAATCAGTTTCTATGGGTGATGGTGGTTTTTAAATGCGAATAGGTTAAATGATTTTGAGCTCTATTCCTTTGTGATAACGATACAAGGAAGTGAGGACTGGCTGTGGGAAGATTTGCCAGTCGGATGATGGACATTGATGTTTTTATTCTGTTTGATCTATGAACTTTTTAAATGCATAGAATGTTTTTTATTCGTCGATTCTTAGGTATCTTAGATACCTGCTACTTTGTATGCACTTTACTAAGGAGTTTTCCAAAATGTTTCGTACCTAAGTGATTGTAAATATTTTTAATGTCCCTATATACGACTTGCCCTTAATGTCTTACCAAGAACTTCTCGTCTATCACTCTGCTGTGTTACTTGTTAATTCTATGAACCTCCACTTTATAAGACTCCCAAATAGGGGTCTTCGAGGGTCACGATAGCACCCGTCATAATTATGTTGTTTCTATACACACGCGAAAAATGGAAAATTAAACCTTCCACTTCGTTCTGTCCTTTGGATATGGGTATCAGAATATTTCCCTCACTTTGTCTGTCTTCTTCACTACATACCTAGTATAAAACAAAGTCGCTTTTTCTGTCCCTATTTCCCTTTGACTGCTTAAATCTTTAAAACTACGCAACGGATTTTGATGGGGTTTTTAATAGATAGAGTGATTCAAGAGGAAGGTTTATATGTATAATACATGCATAATATAGCCGTGCGAAGCCGGGACGGGTCGCTAGTAACTACATAAAGGGTAAAAAATATTCACAACATAAGATAAATAGCGGGCATGAAGGCAGCCGCTGTTACATTTTATGTTTTAATATAACGGAATTAACTCTAGCTAGTTTTACATATTTAAATGAAATGTCTACCAGTGGATGGATATACCTTCCTTTTACCACATGAGTCTTTTACTAACCCTCACAAATGCTTGTTATGTAGATGAAATATATGATTGATGTACCTATGTAAGTACTATCCAATTATTAATTAGAAAATGTTGTAAGTATGGCAGGCGCTGTAATCTGAGATACAAGCGTACCGATTAGTTCAGACAGATTTAATTTTATATTATACCTAACTATTTACTACATAAGTCAGTTATATATTTTGATTTCCCTTATGTTCCGCTAGGTTATCATTTTTATCCTCCATCTTAAACGTATTTATGGTTAAATAAGTTGTTATCTTACAGCATTAAAAACTTTTTTATTATTTAGTACCCACCAATAAATAAAGTACTTAGACTTAGATGCCTACGTTTTTCAAACACCGATATCGAGAAAAATTTAACCTGTGAACCTTTTTTCACTGCCATTCAATAAACAATCTTTCATTTCTCATTTCTTAGTATTTCTTAGGAAACTATGGCTTAGACTTTAATACCTATCTCTGGTTTTAAAAGTATACTTTATAAAAATATTTATTGCAATTTTTACAGCTTACAAATCGTAAAATTCCTTTCTGTTCAAACTTTATCGTAGATCATAAAACTATGAAAGTTGAGTTTATAAAGAATAAAATATTTTCGTTGCTCGGTTACCGCTAAATCTTAAGTGTCTTTTAATTGAATTATGTGAGAGAAAAAGTAGCGGATCATACGGTGTCTGAAAGGCTTTTCTGTATGGTGTTTCAATTTACGATAAACCTTTTGGTTTAAAGCTTATATTTCTAAGGCTATCCGTAAAATCGATGAATACCTAGACCTACCATCACATCTTTTGTTTATTATTGCTATATTCTTAGAAATGGCTGGGTTTTATCGTCTTTGATGCGATGATGTTTTTCTGTATTGATGCTAGGTATAAAAGTACCTATATAAGTACATTAATAATTTAATGTTTAGTAGCAAACACGGACGCTTGAAGGAGGCTGAGTATACATACGTACTATAAGGCATTATGGACGCTGGGCGTTGTATTGCGACGTTTGGTAAAGTAACAGGCATGTAAGACACTTTCAGTCACAGAGTGAAGGGTGCAGAGTCTTCTATTCCTTCGTATATCATCATATTCTTATCTTCCCAAAGTTAGATATGGATATTTCCATTACGCGTTGCCTTGCAGTCATAAGCCTCCGATGACTTCAGCCACGAGAACCTGCGCGCAGATCTTCCCCTTCCTCTGCGTTTTCTCTGTGGGCATCGAGCAATCTCACATACCGATGAATATAAAGTGAACCAACTGCTAATTTCACCAATAAAACCATCTAATTTTTTACAAATTATAGGTCAACGTTTGACAACTATCACATCTGCCTGATGGTAAGTGATGATGCGGTTTAAGATGTAGCACGCTTTCCTAGAACATGCCTGTTCACTTGCGACTTGAAGACTCCTCAATTATACACGTCAGGAAAGACAGACGCTTGCTCTACGAATAAGGAATGATGAAGCAAAACGCTTAGTGCTAGTACTTTCGATAAAATGACCGGGCAGTCATGTACTGTGGGTAAAATACACTTTGACCACACTTCAAGCTTCTCGGAGAAAGATTTTTGACAGTATATTTATACAGTTTGATAAAGTAATCATTGTAAGTTGAAGTACGGAAGTAAATTGGCCATTCAACCCACAATATGTGATCAGAACTAACCGCCGAGTTTCCGTGTAATTATCTGTATTCATACGTTCAAAATTGACCGGTCAATGCGCAGCATCTTTTGGTAGCAGTTGAAAGACCACACTGAGTTGTTACCACTACAACTTCATTTCGAATGTTATTGTGTGAATATTTTATGATTGTAATACAATGGAATTGAGCATATTATGATTCGTCATTCGAAAAAAAAATACATACCTACACGTGAAAAACTAACGAACATTAAAAAAAAGTTGATCAAAAAAACATAGCGCAAGCGACGCTGAACAGTCTCGTTTTGCGAACGATGAAATATTGTTTTTCTATATATTACTATAATATAGTATCGATTGGATAGCTGATTTTCGATGTTAATTATCTAGGTATAGTAAAATTTTCTACGGAAACACTATCCAATACAAATAAAGTACATAATATTAGCTAAGTACAAGTATTATTTAATTGCTGCGAAATTGTTAAGATTCAGAAGCCCTAATCTTCAAAGCTCGCTGTTAACTAATAACAACACAAAGTTCTTACTGTAATATAAAATGTTGTGTAACTTAGAAACATGAAAAAATTATGTTTCATAATTTTCAAGTTTGAAGTTATGCAATAATGTTATGCAACACAATATTACCTTCGTTATGAGAGTTTCTTCTTGTTTTTCAGGTTTTTTGTTTAATTGTTCCGTTAAATTTGCCAGCGTTTTGAATATTTTATTATAAGTTTCTGTTACTCGGCGACTATGAAAATGGAAACCTTGTAACAGTTTCCTTTAACTTTTCGTTTTTTGTTTTTGTTCACCCGATTTTTATTGTTATAAGGCAACAGCCACTTCTTTATCGTAAACATGTAACAGCGTCGGTTTGAATCATTACATCATCGGTTTGTTTTGATTTCTTCTTGTACCGACTTTAGATGATATTCTACTAATATGAAAGTTTTTGTGTGTGTTTGTTACTCCTTCACACAAAAGCTACCGAACTGATTGCGTTTAGACTTTGAATGTATAGATAGCTGGACACGACAAACACATAGGCTATTTTTTATCCCGATATTCCCACGGCATCGGGACTTACATATTTTACCTTACATATAAAAAATTACATCTATAAAATGCAAAGTTCTGTCAGACTGGTATATCAATACACAGCTCAAACCATTGAACTGTTCAGGCTAAAATTTGGCATTTGTATGGGTGTTATTATCCGTTAAAAAAAGATTTTGAAAATTCAACCGAAGTCGCTAGTGAAAACTTGTTTATAATAATAAGAGTTGATCTATGAGACTATGGTTTCGTAGACGGTCGAAGGAAAATTATATAGGTATTTATTTATACCAAAATATAACTCAAAATATGACTTAACAAATCTTAAACATCCTTCAAAGACCCTCAATGTTACAGACGCCTCTGCTAATCGCCTCAAAGCAACTTCCCAAAGAAAGCTCGCCTTTTCACGCCTTTGTACAAATTCAACGATGCAGTTGTCTTTTCTAAAATAATAAATAACACTCTAAGATACTGCAGTAAGGTGTATTTTCGTTTGGCAAGAATAAGGGTAAGATAAGAGAAACTCAGAAGTGTCGGGCGTAATTAAAAGTTTGTATATTGTAGGGTACTTCCAATTAGTTAATGGTTAGATTGAACGATTTAATGAGATTGTAGGCTTTTGATATTATGTCGGCTTAATTATTTTTATGATAATATCTTTATTTTTGACTTTTATACTCACTTACTGATGTCAAAAAGAGTATTTTTTGTAATTAGAATTAAATGTACTTTTATTGGTAAAGAAAAAATGAAAAGGTGTTTTTACATGTACCTATACTCCGACGGCATTAAGATAAATATTGCAAGTAAACGGTAATTTAAATTGTTATTAAGCTATAAAAATGACGATAGAAATATAAGAGGAAAAATCTAAAAGAACGCTTATAAATTGTTTCATAAACTTTAGTCCAAAGCACGTATATTTTTTAAAAGATAAAGTCGAATAGGCTATATCGGCAATGCATGCAGCCTCTATTCGTAAAACGTCTTAAAATCGACAGAATTCTGACGGATGTAGTTAGATTCTAACTTATTTGTTACTATGCTATCCGTTACAAATGATCACGTATTTATGACGTTACATCCGCATTTTTATTTGCTAGTGACTTCAGGTACGTATTGAATTACTAAAATTGAGATGTATTGTTGATCTATGATGATGATATTGGTCCCCAAAAATTTGGGTTATTCCTTTCCACCCCATTTATCGACTCCCATTTCCCATTTAAATTAATTTCTTTACAAAAAACTATTAGACAGTTATTTGATGGGAACAAGTCGCGGCAGAAGGTCTCCACAAGGAGATTGCTCTCGTAACCCCGCCCAGAGGTCACCTGTAGGACATCTAGAGAATTCTCTGTATCAAACGTGAATCTCAGATATTATTTACGGTCTTGTGACCTTTCAAGATAATAAGTTTTAAAATGTTGTAGTTGCTAGGTAACTCAAAAACATAATTGTAGTTAGTTTTAGAAAGAAGAGGTGGAGGGATTGAGTTAGGGATGATATGGAAAGTAAACGTGGCTTTAACGGGGAATAGAATGGAGTGGACAAAGATGACATGTTGTCCCGACCGAACTTATGTAGTTGGATAGGGGAAGAAAGAAGAAGAACTGTCGTCAATTTCCAAAAAGTTAAAAGGTAATATAATAACTTTAAATTCAATTATATAGAGCCTGGTTTAAAGTCCATTGCTAATTAATTAAAAGTACCTAACATAGTAAATTAGCAAGCCAAACGTGTCGCAGGCAACTGAGCTAAAAGTTAAATGAGTGAAAGAACTTAATTAACGCAGGCCTCGGTTTTAAATATCAATAAATTTTTAGTTTTAGACACCCTTCTGGGGCTTGGATGTAGGAAAATGTTCTGGAAAATGGATAAGTCGAATTTGAGTTCCAACAGTCTAAGGTTTAAGTCTAAAGTCAGTCAATAAGTCTTCGATGTAGTTACATAATGTTTGCGTAAGTTTACGTATAAATACTCCGTTGTACTCCGACTGTTGACGGAACGCTGATGGGCCCCCAATCCGGAGGTAGCTCCCTTTCGGGATGACGGGATGATGCAGTAATGAATTCTCCAATGTTAAAACAAAAGGTAGTTATCATGTTAAAAAAGAAAATCTGGTAGTTCTAATTCAGACCTTCAAAATGAGTACCTACCTATAGCTAAACACAATTTAGTACAATTATGCTTAAAATCAATAATACCGTTACTGTTTATTTGAAGATTTTTTGCCAAAAAGTTCTGTTTATCACACCTTTTTAAACAATCGAAAAATGAAATATTCTGCCACCCTGAGAGAGCTGGCAAGGCTCCCTCCGGCCTGGGGATGAAACCACAAAATGTGGAAATAGAAGCCTTTTCTCAGCAATGGGCAGCCTAATAAAAAACAAATATTTGGCCAGTCGCCGCCAAATGCATCGAGATAATCACACCATCGTTTTCGGGGTTTGCCGATTCAGACGTCCGTTGGGATGCATTCTGTTCAACATAGGCTTACGAAAAATATTATACCTCATCCAAAGCAACGACAGCTCAGTCCCAACCTCGTAACTACTCAACACCATAATTGCACAAGGCGCGAGACCAAACGCAGCAGGAACACCAACTAATTGCCATTGAAAAAAGGCGAAAACCTTACTGAAAACATTTCCCGACTACCTTTGATGTTTTTTTCTCTCTTTAAATCCCACCTTTTTACCTTTCCCTCAAAGGTTGATAAGCTACACTAGGTAAAACCAGTAATAAGGCACTTTGAAAGTAGGTGTGATGTACTTATTATAGAGATGAGTGTGAACCCCGCTTTATGGTCGGATCTTGTTTTATGAAGGTTTTTCTTTGGGGTGTTTCGAGTGGAGGAAGTGAGGTCGTGCAACGTGTGCACTCCCCCTTTGAAGCTAATTTTATTATTTAGATGGTTTTAGTTAGACTAGGGATAATTTGTTCTTAACCGACTTCGAAAAAGAAGTATTTACTCAATTTGACTGTATTTATAATTAATTGGTCGATTCTAGTCAGAAACAAGAATAGAACCGACCAAATAATACACTGTTATCCTGAAGGTACCGAATAGTGCGGCGGCGGCGTACTATGATACTTCGTCGTCGTAATAAGAACCCATGGACATGACTTAAATTGCCCCGTTTCAAATAATTGCTTTGTAATTTTGACCCTAGTATAGTAGCATGATCACAAAAGCACCTCATAAGTTTTTCATTTCTCGTGGGCGCTAACTAACTTAGTTTTCAAGACGTTTTACTTTGATGCAAACTGCATGATTCCAAATGAATTTTGACGTCGACTTTGACGAGAATAGATATACGAAACGAGTATATTAGAGGAAGTCTGAAAGTAACGCCAGTTACTGAAAAAGTAAAAAGAAACCGTTGGAGTTGGTATGGACATTGTGATGAGGAGAGAGGAGACGCATGTGACTCGTAGAGTATGAACGTAGAGTGATGGAAAGAAAGAGGACAATCTAAGAAAAAATGGATGAACTGAGTAAGACAAAATATGACAGAGGTGAATGTGAACGATGATAATATGACGACTAATAGAATCAAATGGAAGAAAACACACGGCAACTTAGTAGTCGGTAGGTATGTGTGTATATATTTGTTCGAACAAAAAGTAAGTACAATAGTTTTAACACTTCCCATTGTAGAACGGATGCCGTCCGCCGGCGGTCACACCTTCTCATTGTTACTTGTTTAGTTTTTAATAATATTACGCCTACGATACTCTAATTATTAAAATACCTGTTCCTGCTACCTTGAGAGGGTGACCAAGTCACACTGTTACTCAATGCAAATATTTATCCTAACCAGTCACAGTAGATAGTGTGACTCGTTGCGAATAATTCTTTCTTTCTTTCAAATTCTTGCTTTTCGTATCGATCTGTCTTAGTTTTTAAATTTTGATTTTTGATTTCCTTTTATTATATTTTTGTATTAAGGTCTAAGGTACATAGGTAGGTATATGAAACAACTAGAAAAAAAAACTTAACTATATGCTAGGTACCTACACATTGAAAGAAAATCACCTTAGACAAAAAAAAGTCTGACACTTCGTTGTCTGTTTAATGTAAAAGATATCAACGCGTGCGCAGCGCTACGAAATATTATCGTAGCTTACTTCTGACAAGACCGATAGATAATACTTTTTTTTTAACTGAATTTAACTTATTTTTGTGTTATGGTGCCAGACAATGCATAAACAAACACTCACATACTTTTTTATGTAAATAAATATTTTATTATAAGTATTTATTTAAAGCATTTACATAATACATACAGAAACACTCAGATCATATTTGTGTATAGAAATAAATATCTGAACACAAATATTTCACAGGAATTGAAACCGCAACCTTCAGTGTCGCAGGTCGTCAAACCTCCTGCAATATTTATTTATTTTATTTTACAATCGTCCTTCAATATTCATTAATTTAAACGAGCGTATAGGTATCTTCTAGGAAAGCGTACTTCATCTTAGACTTCATCTACACTTACCATGGTGTGAGATAGTGGTCAAACACTGACCTAATTATTGATAAAAAAATTCCGAAATAAATATTTATCTTTAGTAAGGTATGTATGGTTGGTTACCCTACGAGTACCAGCATACCTAATACTAGTTCCATACAATGAATCATTGTCTTCAGTTCCAAACTTCTGTTCAATGGCCACGTTCTCTCTCTATACTATTGAATAATTACTTTCCTGCTACCGCTGCTGTTGATATGGATACACGATTATACCGTACCGTACTAGCTTCGCTTTTGATATTTATCTCTTTAAAAATAAACTAGCGACCCGCCCCGGCTTCGCACGGCTATATTATGCATGTATTATACATATAAACTTTCCTCTTGAATCACTCTATCTTTTAAAAACCGCATTAAAATCCGTTGCGTAGTTTAAAAGATTTAAGCATACATAGGGATATAGGGACAGAGAAAGCGACTTTGTTTTATACTATGTAGTAATATTAATAATAATAAATAAATAAATATTGCAAGACATTCCACACATCGCCATCTAGCCCCAAGCTAAGTAACTAGACTTGTGTTATTGTTGCTAGACAACGGATATACTACTTATATACTTTTCTTTTGTAAATATAATAATAATAATAATAAATAATAAATTTATTTATTGAACAAAAACATGTTAACAATTTACAAAATGAATCTGCTGGCATTCGACTAGTCGAGACTGTGTTCCGAATGCCAGTTTCTTCTCCCATTGTAGTGAAACTAGGTAATAATCTGTTTTCGTTTAAAGCATTATAAACAAACTAATACAAAGAGAATATCGTAGGATTAAAAATAAAAATTTGCAAACAGGGATGCTGGGGTTGAGTTGATAGGGAAGGATAAGGAGAGGGATCGGGTAGGTTATGTGGGATAGGATTGGGGACATTGATGTTTTACTAGGGGATGATGAGGGGGAGTGTATATATTATTGTGTTAGAGCACAATCCTTGAGTTTCACACGTCTTCGCCCCAGAGTCTCAAGACTCTGGGTACGCCGGCTTACACCTGGATAGGTGGATGTAGATGTGAGAGGTGATCGGATAGTGTGCAAGTTCATATGTATGAGTGTAAATACGTTTGTATTTAGTTAGATTAGGTTAGTTAGTTGTTATATAAGTTTGATTTAGCCAAATATATATCTCTCCAAATCATCATAATCAAATTGACATATCCAGTCAAGTAATAGGGACCTGAAACTAGTTACATTTAGTTCCCTTATACTTTGATTTTCTTTAGAAAAGGCGAGCATGATCTTATTATAAGTGCATGGAGTCACGTAGTTGTAATGTTGTTGCCCGAAGGCTGACTTCATGAAAGGAACTGGACATTTATCTATTCTTTTTGTCACATTGTCTGGAAGGTAGGGCACGGTTTTGCTATGATAACGTCTAAGGCTGTCAAATAAGAAAAGTTGTCTAACTGTTAAAACTTGTGCTTTGCTATAGATTTCTACCGTAGGATGCCTGAAAGGTAATTTAAGAAGAATTTTAATAATAGCTCTTTGGGCTCTTTCTAAATTAATAAGGTGAGTCTTTGCTGCAGATCCCCACGTACAAATACCATAACGGATGACACACTCACATAGACTTTTATATGTTTGTATAAGCAATGACGTGGGGGCTACAGCTCTTAAATTTTTGAAGACATAAATAAGTTTCCTTACCCGTGTGCACATGTATTCTATATGCTGGTACCACTTTAGGTTGTTATCAACCAGGACTCCTAAATACTTTATCGTGCTTGTGCGACTCAGTGAGATACAGTTACATGTATCTGGGATACGGTTATACCTGTTGCAAGGAAATGTATGTATTTTTAAAGTAAAGTTTGGAGCCGGTTCACCTGCTGTAGTTTTAGAGAAACAAATGTACTTCGTTTTGCCTGAATTAATTGACAGTAAACTATTTTCAAGCCATTTTGTCACTGCTGCTAAACCACTTTCAGCTACACTACGCAGTGTTGACCAGGTCTTTGCATGGAACAGTAACACTGTATCATCGGCAAACATGAGAATGTCGAGGCTAGGTTTAACGATGTTGTTTAGGTTATTGACGTAAACCAGAAACAGAGTAGGACCCAAATTGCTGCCCTGCGGAACTCCATACGTGCATAATGAATCCTCACTGTCTCTGCCATCCACACGAACCCTTTGTGACCTATCAAGCAGGTAAGTCCTAAACCAGCTATGAACCTGACCTCTAACGCCGATTTTCTCAAGTCTATTCAGCAATATATGTACTGATACAGTGTCGAACGCTTTTTGGAGGTCAAGAAACACTCCAAGACACTTTTTACCCTGATCTACGTAGTTGGTTATATTAGTAGTTAGTGTCAGTAAAGCATCTTCTGTGGATTTGCCTCGTCTAAATCCAAATTGGTTACAGTGTAGCAAGTTGTTATTTTCAAGGTAATTCACTAGCCTAATGTTAACAATTTTTTCGAGAACTTTAGACAAAGTACATAGGAGCGAAATTGGTCTGTAGTTTGTTGGTTCTTTTTTACTACCCGATTTATATATAGGACATACTACGGCTTTCTTAAAGATATCGGGAAATACGCCTTATATATACTTATATACATAGAAACAACCAGACCACAGACAAATATCTAAGCTTAAATACTTGTCTGAAGGCGGGAATCGAAACAGCAACCCTGGTTTGGCAGTCAGTCTTTTTAAATTATAGAGAGAAATATTATAGGTATAAAAATATATAAGCGATTTCTTTTTTTTTTGCAAAATTAAAGGTCCGATTCTTGGCTTTGCTACCTGAGAGCTCTCCAAGCGACTATGGTGTGAACTTCTTAATTGCACATAGTTCATATCATGCGCTGAGAAATTATCAGCTCTTATAAAATCACGAAAGTTCGGTGGTAGGCGGGATCTTGGTCTATGATTTAGATTTCCTACAAACACAGAATTCATAATAGTTACTACTAGCGACCCGCCCCGGCGTCGCACGGCTATATTATGCATGTATTATACATATAAACCTTCCTCTTGAATCACTTTATCTATTAAAAAAACCGCATCAAAATCCGTTGCGTAGTTTTAAAGATTTAAGCATACAAAGGGATATAGGGACATAGGGACAGAGAAAGCGACTTTGTTTTATACTATGTAGTGATTTGATTAATTTTTACTATGCAGAAGGTTGCGGGTTCGATTCCCGCCGGGAACAAGTATTTATGCTGACCATAAATTCTTGTTTCTGGTTCTGGGTGTTTCCTATATGTATAATATGTATATATTTACAAAAAAAAAAAGTATATAAGTAGTTTATCCGTTATCTGGCACCCATAACACAAGCATTAAGTTGCTTAGCTTGGGGCTGGATGGCGATGTGTAATATGTCCTGAAATATTTATTTATTTATTATTTACTACAAACTTCAAACTACAACAAATCGCCTAATAATATTGGCTTTAATATCTAATCTAGTTATACAATGCCAAAAACTTTATATGCTGCGCTGTAGTGTCTAGAATATGTGGAGATGGCTTGACCAGAACCTATACCTACTCATGTGCCTATACTACCCTCTCAGTTTAGTCGACCATTTCCATAGGAGTCCAAGTTTCATCACGATGTTTTCCTTCACCGTAAGAGCACCAAAATCGTAAGAAAAATCCATTGGTGTATTCCGGGATTCGAACTCATGACCTTCAGAATGCAAGTTTAGACATCTACCACTATGTTATCACCGCTCTTCACACTATGTTACGTAATTCTAACATATTTCTTAATTATATCGTCCAAATTCAAAGGTTGAATATTACATAACCATTTTTCATTATTAAATATTAAAATAAAAAGGCGATCTCTAGCATGAGTTGCGTATGCGCAGCGTTTGATTCACCGCCCGATAGTTATTGTTTTCAAATGCGTAAGCGATCCAGTTCCGCCACTGGAACACTCCATATTAATTACAACTAATTGAATTTCGAATTGGTACGATGACATTTGATTTTTGGCGGGCGATCGTCGAGCAGTAGTGATGTGGTACAAAGACGCCGAAAAAAAAACTATCGAGACCGCCCGCGGTTATGCATAATACAACACCACAATCGACTGACTATATCGAATAGTGAAATGTGTGTAATGAGAATTATCTGTTTTGCTTCCGTAGCATCAGTAGGCGCGATACTACTTCTATTAACACTATGAATAGGCCTTTAATACCCTACCCTATCTATTCTAAAACATTGTATATTCCATTGTTGAAAGAAAAATAGTAATCAGTTAGTTTATTAGGTGCGTTACTTGCAGAAACGTTTGGGAACTCCTTTTATTTGAACACAACAGGTAAAAGAATCATGTTTTATATGAAATGAGCGTTCGAATAATGATTTATTAAATTAAAATTTATCACAGCAGGAGGGAACGAAGCTCGGGGATTAGCATCATAATTAGCGGAAAACTGCGTTCTGTGTTCACTCATCTTGACGGATCTTTTGTACCGAACTTTGCTGGTAGAAACCTTAAGTTGTTTGGTATAAGGTTTGTAATCATTGTTGTTGACAAACAGTGGATTTGTCCGCGTCGTTGGTCACGTCTCCCTAGTAGTCGAGACACGTGGGACGCCCTGCAGGGAAGCTGATTGTCGGCGAGTGTCGCTTCACGCCGATGTGGACAACACTAGTTTCCAAATTTGAAATTAAAATGAAATATTTGTTGTATTACGGAGTAGTTTAGTACCAACGAGGTTGCATATACTAAGTAGTTACAGAATGTAGTCACTTGTGATTTATTTAAATTTAAGACCGATCGTAGACAGTTGTTAGAAATCGTATTTAAAATACAAATATAATACAATTTTGTTAGTCAAAAATCAAAGATTAGAAAGCTGGCTACATTAGTCGACTTTTTTTTTTGGTTTAGGCTTCGTACGATTTGTGAATTCTATCCAGATCAAGAAATATTATATTTGTACTTAAATATCTTTTTGTGGTAATGTTGTATTCGTATATGTTATCTTTAATTCATATCATAATTCTCTTTTTCTGAAGCCAGAACTTTAGGCACATGAGTAGTTTACTCATGTGTTTTAGGGATACCTGGAGTTTTTGCATCAATAAAATAGTTTTAACCTGTGAAAAGGCAAACCTCAAAATCCTCAACAATTAAATACTTAAATTAACTAAAAGTCATAATATATTTTTCATTCGAAACACATGTTAAAATTAGGTACCTATATCAAATTAAATATTTAACGCAGGTTAAAAAAAACAAATAAACTAAAACCACCCAGAAATTATATATAAAACAAAACAAAATAATGATAACACTAGAATAAAATAACTAATAGTTCAATACAAGAATTAAAATAAGTACCAACATAATGAAAGATTAGGTTCACTTAGCTACTTACCTACTTGTTTTTTAAGTGAAACCCTTCTAGAAGTTCCTTGAACAAAACTAATTAAAACCACCCCCTTCCACCCTTTACCTCTAATTTACCATTTAACCGATCAAATGTTCCCGTCACGTGACTCTCTCTGCTTCTCGTAAACAAATTCACGTTTAATTAATTATAAAGCTTACGGTTTGTAGAGAATTAGTAATAATCTGTTTAATAGCCTAATCCTAAGTAATGTTATAAATCCGAAAGGTTGTTTTGTTTGTTTGTTCCCGCATCATGCGGTCATATGTCTGAACCAATTTGGATGAAAATTGTGGTAGTTTAGGGGATAAAGAAGGACATCCAATACTTTTAATTCCGAAATTCCGAAAGTGTTACAAAAAAAACAAGATCATCATAGGGCTATAGGACATAGGGCTATATTAAGGTTTTAATAGATATAAAATTATGTTCTGAAAGCGTATTTTACAAAATAATGTTATGTTTCGATTTTTATCTGAGTAATTTTAACGAAAAACTGAAAAAAATTGAGGGCATCAACGTCGGTATCACTGAATCACTTTTTTCATTTATTTAAACCCAGTTAAAACCTTATTTCACTCACTAATGACGCCAACACCATTATTAATTTTAACAACATTTTAATTCGCGTGAAATAACTAACATTAGATTGTATCACCTAGTAATTAAAAATATATATTACATAACACAATAGATTTGTGTAACGCTAGTCACGATGGGCGGTGACGCTAATCGATTCCTATGTTTGAAACGTGTTCATTTCGAATTATTTTTGTTATTCCGGTTTTTTTATTGCTTCTGAAGTTTGAGGTTGAATTGTAAAAACTTTTGGCACGTTTTGCATATTTTAATAAAGTAAAAAGAAACTTAAGTTCAAAGCAGTAGGTTTATTGGGGAAATTATTAATTTGTATGGCTTACAACGAGTTGTTTAAGTTTTATAAGAAAATAAATAAATATTATTAATAATTCATAAAAATAATACCTATTGTCAATGCTAGATGGAAAATATATCCATCCATACCCACCATATTTATATACCTACCTATATAATGTATTGTGAGTTTTTCGTTCTTCTTTTTTTTTCACGCCAAGCTAAGAGTACTGCCGGAAGACCAGGGCTGTACCTGCCGCATGCAGTCAATGGTTAAGGAAGATCGTGGTCAGCAACACTATCTTAATATAGATTAACGTCATTCCAATGTTTTCTAAAAGTGCTTTTAAAGTAAAGGAAAAGATACTGAAGAAACCGAAATGCGTTACTTACAATAAAATATATTTGAGAAAATTAAAAACAGGTATATAAATCCATTGCTTATTGGGCGATAACTGACATGAGCACTCTATAATTACCTACTAAATGCATCCTCTATGCTTCTAATACACAAACAGTACTTAAGTTGTTCTTGGATAAGTCAACGCACAGCGCTAAATGCGGCTCTCTGAGTGGTCAATTTTGTGCTGCTCTCTTCACTTTTTATATTATTTGCGGCTCTATGCGTTCGCGCGCACTATGCAGTCTTATAGGGTTGATTGTGAATACGGGTGTACGGTACGACATTTCCTCTGTAAGACGGTTTCTCTGTGCCTATCCTATACGGCAAAATAGACTAGCTCTATACAGCATTCCCTATGACAGACAATACACACAAACTGGCTGGATACATCACGTATTCGAAGTTTGAATCTAACTATGTTCTAAATTCAAACGTGTAACGTCTAATCTGGAGCGCAGTTATCTCCGAAAACATTGTGCGCTGACGTCGAAAGACGACCGACGTCCGAACGTCGAATGATGGGATACAAGTATGCTAAAGAGAACAAACGTATTGAAGGACGACATTTTGTCAAATAGAAAATGCATTACCGGTGTTTGAAACTAACATTTCTCGGACTGAAAGCCGACGCAACCTCTAAATATACCAACACTGCCAACCAAATAAAATTCCATTATAATTTAATTAAACTATCAATTAAATAATATATTTTAATTTTTTAGTACATCTAAGATTGTAATTTGTCATTCTGATTAATGTGTATATTTAAACTTAATCTTGAAGGCGAATTTTATGAAGTTTGGTACTGATAAATGTATGAACACAAATAACAGGTTCACTCTATGAAGTCAACACAATAGCCAGACGTTAGTTTAGTAACTATTTCAAATAATGTGTAAGAAGTATAGGTTTTGTAATTAACAAAATAAATAATAGAGTTTTACGTGCAAAATTAGATATGAAAAAAATAGATAATGAATTATTTTACTATTCCTAACCTAACCCGCTACCGGGTTACGTTTTCTGGTCAGGTTAGGAATAATCCAAAATAAACGCGATTTATCCCGTTAAGTATTATTACAATTGTATAATTAAAATGCAAGCTTAATTTGACGATAACTCGCGTTTATTAAGAATTTAGAAATTGAGTACAACAGCTTCATTGAAGATCAAAACGGAAGAGGCAAAGTTGCCATGTTTACTTAAAATTAATACCAACATTCAATGTTGCCCTACTTATTAAATATAGCATTTTAGTAGAAAAATACATTTTCATATTAATGTTCAGATTTAACTGAACATAGTTGGGCCCAAAGGGAAAAGGAAACAGTAAAAATACAAATAATTAACAAAATGTGAATTTAAATGTGACTCTATCTTGATACTGGCGTTAAATTCGTTAAGGATTAATAGGTATAATGTTTCAAATAAAACTGAAATAATTTTTATGTGAGAATCTAAAGCTTGGTTTTACTTTTGCCCTTAAACAACTTTAAATACAAAAAAGAAAGTAGAAGGGTACCTACTAGAGGCTAATACTTAACTTTCTTAAACCTAAGTAATATTTGAGACTATAATAAGTCTATTTCTTTAAAATTAAAACTTAATTCATAGGTAGAGGGCTTAATTTTCTATAAGACCTTGTATAAGTTTTATTACCAATCCTGATCTCAGCCACTCTTACCTTACCGTCAGAGCCAGGAAAAACTTTTACAATACGACCCATTGGCCATTTAAGTGGAGCAGTATTATCTGATCTTACAATCACTAGATCTCCTACTTTTAAATTAGGATGAGCCTCAATCCACTTGGGCCTACTCTGAAGCTGAGTAAGATAGTCTCTTGACCAAGCCTTCCAAAAATCCTGTTTTAATTTGGTCAAGACATTCCAAAATTTTAAACGGTTTACATTTTCATTGGTAAGATCTACTTCAGGATAGCTTGTCATTGCTTGGCCAATGAGAAAGTGGCCTGGGGTCAGGTAGTTGGTGTCAGAAATGTCAGAGGACATAGGAAGCAGTGGCCGTGAATTGAGAATGGCTTCTATTTCTGTAATGACTGTGTTGAGACCTTCATAGGTAAGACAGTGATTGCCAACTATTCTTTTTAAATGAAACTTCAAGCTCTTAACCCCGGCTTCCCATAATCCTCCGAACTCTGGAGAGTAACTGGGAATAAATTTAAATTGGATACATTTTTCCAAACAGTAATTAATAACTGCATCTTTGTGCATTTTGGAATTAAATAGATCATACAATCCTTTTAAGGTGTTTGAAGCACCTTTAAATGTAGTGGCATTGTCACAAAAAATACAGTTAGGCAATCCACGTCTTGCAATGAAGCGTTTGAGACATGCCAAGAACGCTTCGGTAGAGAGATCAGTAACCAGTTCAACATGAATTGCTTTTGTGACAAAACAAATAAATAGTGCCACATAAGCCTTTGACACTATTGGATTACGAATTCTAGCAACTTTTATGCTGAATGGGCCACAAAAGTCCAAACCTATAGTCTGAAATGGTCGTTTAGTTTTCATCAACCTTTCTTTAGGGAGAGACCCCATCAGTTGCTTCGCAGCAGCAGCCTTTACACGATGACATGTGACACACTTATGGACCACCTTCTTGACCTCTCTAATACCACTGATCAAATAATATTTTTGCAAGAGGGAGCTAAGTACTAACTTGGGCCCTGCATGGAGAAGGCGCAGGTGCTCTCTCTCAACAAGCATTGAAGCAATACGAGATGATTTTGGTATTATTGCTGGGTGTTTTTTGTCATATGACATATTTGTGGCATTTTGAAGGCGACCACCTACTCTTAAAATGTTACTTTCATCTAAAAAAGGATGTAAGTTAGCTAAACCAGACTTGATAGTCTTGCCTTTAGACAAGGATTGTATCTCAAAGGATAAATGTTTAATTTGAGCCGCACGAATTATTACATTGAGTGAATTATCTAAATCTTTTGGGCTCAATGGGCCAAAGGCCTTTCCATTTTTATTTATAGTAATACAGTTATTTTTAAATCTCAATAGCAGAGCCACTACCTTTTGTAATTTGTAGAGACTTGAATATTTTTCAAAAAGATTGAAATCAGTAATTTCAGTAGTACAGACATTGGCTGTAGTCTCATCGTTACAGGGAATAGGAAATTGAAATTCTGTGTGTGAGTGAGTAAACTCTATATCTGCCAAATTAGCAGGCCCACACCACCATAAGTTGCTTGATTTTAGTTTTTGTGGATCAGAGCCACGAGATAACAAATCGGCTGGATTATCTGCAGACCTAACATATGACCACTCAAAGACCCTTGTAAGCTCATGTATCTGTTTAATCCGCCTTGAAACATACAGGTCGCGAATGGGTTTGGTTGATGTCAGCCATGCCAACACAATTTGTGAGTCGCTGTATAAGTGAACTGACAATGAGAATCTTGTCTTCAAATTGTCAAAGACCCGACTTGCCAGCTGAGACAAGAGAACAGCGCTGTTGAGCTCAAGTTTAGGAATAGTCAATGTTTTGGCCATAGGGGCAACCCTTGACTTTGAACAAAGCAAGTTTACATACACCTTTGAATTTTGCTCATCCACAACCCTTAGATACAGACAGCACCCAAACGCCTTGATTGATGCATCTGCATAGCCCACCAATTGTATGTTTGTGAAGCTTTTGTGTGATAAGCATCTTGGCACAGAGATGGTTCCCATCATGCTTAAGTTGTACATAAACTTCCTCCAGTACTCAAGTTGAGCAGGTGGCAGTACGGTGTCCCATCCAATTTTGATTGACCACAGCTCTTGCATAAATAGCTTTGCAACTACTATAATTGGTCCAATTAATCCCAAAGGGTCAAACATTTTACCAATGTAGCTAAGGATACTCCTTTTGGTCTGCAAATCCTTTTTTAAACTATCAGGACTTGTAAAAGTGAACTGATCGGGTATGATATCATATTTTAAACCAAGAGTTTTAATAATATTGTTTTTATTGATATCAATTTCCTCAAAATACTTGTGTTCACTTGGGATGTCATTTAAAATTTCTGGCACATTTGAGCACCACTTGTGCAAAGTAAAACTACCTTTGCCTAATAGCTCTATTAGCTGCCTTTTTAATTCACAAAGTTGGCTACGATCATCTGTTCCGGACAACACATCGTCAGTGTAGGTATTGGAACGCATGGCTTGAGCCGCAAGTGGATAGGTTTCCCCATATCTCTGTGCCAGTTCAATAAGGCACCTTGTTGCTAGATAGGTGGAAGCCTTTAGGCCATACGTGACCGTCTGAAGCTGCAAACAACTAATAGGGCTGCTTTGATCGTCTCTCCATAATATATTTTGAAGAGAAAGTTGATGTTCATTAATATTTACCGCTCGGAACATCTTTGATACATCGCATATCAATGTGTAAATATAAGTCCTAAATAGGACAAGAATATCGAAAAGTTCGCTTTGAACAATTGGCCCATTCAACATAACGTCGTTAAGGGAAATTTTATTTTTTGACTTCATGCTGCCGTTAAATACAACTCTAAGTTTTGTTGTTTTACTATTCTCGTTAACAACAGCATGGTGGGGAAGAAAATATACAGGCCCATTTTGTATATCATAAGTACCAATATCTACTATCTTGGCATGTCCCAAAGCTAAATACTCATCTATGAATTTTTTATATAATTTAAAATAATTTGCATCACTTTTTAATTTTCTCTCCAGTGCGAGGAATCTTAGTAGTGCTACTGAAAAAGAATCTCCAAGTTCTAAATTGTTTAAATCAGCTACAAGAGGCATATCTACAAAAAACTTGTTATTTTTAATCTGTACCGACTTTTGGAAAATATTTTCTGCCTTTTGTAACTCAGCTGTAACCTTGTTTTGTTTTTCAAGAGGCTCAGGGATTCTTTCACTCAGCCAAAACTGTTCCATTACATTCTCTAATTTTTCATGATCACAGATAGCAAAATTTGACACAAGAGTTTTATTGTCAGTATGCGAGTTAGACACAGCTCCTCCAACAACATAACCAAATAAAGTATTCTGCAACACAGGACCATCTGCTAGTTTAATGTGGCCATCTAACAAAATATTAAAATATATATCAGCCCCTAAAAGAAGTGAAATATCTGTTGGCACATTAAACTTATCATCTGATAAATGAATACCTTTTGGCAAGTTATAACAATTAAGATCAAAATATTGTTGAGGCAACCGTGTAGTTATGGCATCTACCACATTACATTTAACATGAAATTGCATGTCCTGCACTGGAGAGTGAATTGCAATATTCACATATTTATTTAATATATTATTTTTGTTGCCAATACTAATAATATTAGTAGATTGGGCAATAGGGTTCAAGGATAGCCTTTTCATTAAAGAATGAGTGATAAATGAGGCTTGACTGCCGCTGTCAAGCAATGCCCTAACAAGTAGTTCGCGTCCTCTAATGTCAAACAATTTAACTTTAATCGTAGGTAATAATACCTGTGTAGAGGAAGTACTTGTGTAAAGAGCAACCGTTTGCTCTTGATCTGCATTGCCATCTTTATGCAACAGTGTATTGTGGCCTGACTTACAAATTTTACATTTAAAATGGAACCTGCAGCGCCCGTTGTGTTCATTGAGACAAACTGTACATAGTTTGTGATCGTCAACAAACTTAATCCTAACAACATCAGCTGCTGTTTTAAACTTTGGGCAATTAAACAATGAATGGTCCACTTTATTACAATATTTGCAAACTTTACCAAGACTAGGTTTGGCGGCAACATTGGTTACCTTAAAAGGCCTTTTGGAGATGCTCTCATGAGCAGTTTTGTCTCCACTTTCTTCAAACGCATTGGCGCGTTTTTCCAAAAAGTTAATAAACTCAACTAATGTGGGTAATGGTTCGGGATCCCTTTCTAACTGGAATGCCCGGTTGGTATATTGATCCAACTTTTTTGTCAAAATACAAATAAGCAACATGTCCCATTGTTCGATGGGCTGTTTTAAGTTTTTAAGAGCATAAATTTGTTGCTGCACTTCCGATATAAACGATCTTAAAGAGGCCGCAGTACCCCGCTGCATAGATGGCATTTCTAAAATTATGTTTATATGATTACTTATCAAGCGCGCCTTATTATCATATCTTTTCTTTAATAAATCAATGGCTTCCTTGTACGACTCATTTACAAGTGGTAAATTCACTATTACAGCTAATGCTTCTTCAGATAAATACTTTCTTAAGTAAAATAATTTTTGAACATCAGATAGTGACTTGTTGTTATGAAAAACCGCATTAAACAAATCCATAAATGGAGTATATTTGGTAAAATCCTTGCCAGAGAATACTGGAATTTCAATTTGGAAGATGCTACATTTGGACATTTAGATACTTCAGATTCTGTTAACTTTTCAAACTTGAATCAAGCTTTGATATGATGTGATAATACTTTTCTTCCAATTGCTCAACATTTTCAGGATCCTCCGGATCAAGAGACAAAATATCTAATTGCACAGTTTCATAGCTACGCATTGTACTTAGTAATTTATCTTTACGCGCTTCTAACATTTCCACTGAAGAAGAGGTTAGGTTGATGGGATCGTTCACAAAGTTTTCTATTCTAGTCACAGTACCTTTATGCTGTCCACGTTGTAAACGCAACTTTTTCAAGCTCGTTTCCATTGCTTACCAAGGTTTGGTAAATAATTCGTTCACTGTAATCCTTTAGACGCAAACCGCACACAAACAGTATCGCTGTTTGCAAATACCGCACTAAAACACACAAATTTTTTCGTAACGCACTTGATTTATATTTATTTTCGCACTCCGCAATGATATTCACTGTATTTAATATTATTTATTACTGCAATCCGCAACGAAACTCGACGTAAATAGATGTAAATACGTAAATTTCGACTATTGTTGTTTGTAAACAAACAAAGCCGGTCGGATGATGGATGACAGCTGACAGCTGCTGTCAACTCGACTCGAAGACGGGCCGTATCTCGCGCAGTGTAGCCAACCTGACGAACACTGCGTTCGCGCACTTCCGGATATGGCCGCCTCGGCGAATTCTGTTCGTTCCCGTTGCGGCAAGATAGAAAAGTTTTCTCGAATCACCCTCACTTCAAAAATTGATCGTCTGCATAAAAATACAGATTGAAGTAGGTTTTTCTTCGATAATCTCGTAGATTTTCTTCGATAATCTCGTAAATTGTACTCCAGTGATGTTCCGTAGCTCCTTTGCCGTCGAAAATATGCAATATTTTGCATAAATTTCGCAACACTCGGCGGCCCGAGCATGAACCGGTAACCGAACTCACGCACACAAAACCGCGGAAAACTAACGAAAACACCGAATTTACACTGGATTTCTTTCGAAGGACCAAGCGCCTGCATGTATAATTAAAATGCAAGCTTAATTTGACGATAACTCGCGTTTATTAAGAATTTAGAAATTGAGTACAACAGCTTCATTGAAGATCAAAACGGAAGAGGCAAAGTTGCCATGTTTACTTAAAATTAATACCAACATTCAATGTTGCCCTACTTATTAAATATAGCATTTTAGTAGAAAAATACATTTTCATATTAATGTTCAGATTTAACTGAACAACAATTAATTACGAGTACATTTTACAATATTGACTAAATATTGCATAACACCGTCCCTTCCATACAGTTACTACATACAAACATCGAAACCTAATTTCCTGTCTGAGATACATCGCCGCTCTAAGCCTAAAGACAAATGCATCGTACCTGGCCCACTATAACCTGACCTCTCATCTTTAACAACATTAGAGTAACAGTCACAAACCAGCGGGTCAGGTTATAATGGTTTGCCCAAAACCGTTTCAATGTATTATTGTTCAAAGGAATATGAGCCTCGTACAGTAGGTAGGGGCTACTGAATGATGTGTACAATTTTGCTCAGATACTCCTAACTAGTACTTTTTTTTAGTTTTGGGCACGATTTTTGCATAATAATATCAATTTTGGTGACTCTTATTGTTTAAAAATCTATTTTTTATTAAACTATACTTGGGCCTAATTTGACTAGGATCCACCAACGAGGTTCTACCAGTGGATACTTGGTTACATTACTTACTTACTCAGAGACCTGAAGACAAAATGTGCATAGATTGTTTGTATTAAAGCAGAACGTGACAATTTGATGAAGAAAACAGGTTCGAAATTCGAAACCGGCGTCCATTTGCAAACGTTTTCGCAAACTACCACCACAAAACTAATGAATATGTATTCATATTTATAAAGAACAAAATAAACAATCAAACAAAAAGAAATAAAAGAATCCATGACCCATATCTAAAACATCTTCATTTGACCCCGCTAAGATACAATAGGTTTTACACTAACAAAATGCATTTTGTATGTAAAGGTGACATTTTATACAAAAGCCTATAGTTTCAACAAAAGAATCGTAAACTGCGACTAAATTACCCAAAACATTGCAAGTGGCGCCACTGTCGATTTCTCCCTAACATATCCTTACTAAAATTATTAGTACAACTTTTATCCGCAGTCTAAATAATCTTGTCTTAAGTACCGACCTATGAACTTCTTTTATTAGTTGAATAGAACAATGTCTACGTCAATCAAAGTAATCCCATGTCAATTTTTTTTCGCTAACGCATATTTGATATTAGATGTATTGTAAAGACATGTGTGAGAATTTATGGCTAAACAATTTGCGAAGATGTTTTTAGATGCGAAAGATTTAGGATAATGCAGGGGAAATAGAAAATTGGTGTGAAGAAAAAACAGAAGCAGAAACGTAATACAATTCGAATCGATTTTGCCAGATATCGAAGATTTATTAATGGTGTACCAGGGATCCTCTCATCATAAAACTCTTAAGTGCGTAAAATGAAATTTGGGGAATCAGATATGCTTAAATTGACCAATTTAGTTGAATTTTTAGAGACAGTGGAATATTTACTACACCTAAATAGTTAGGTTTGACAATTTTTCTACGCGGCAGGCCCAGAAGGAGGCAACGGTATGAGTTGGACTTGCATCGTAAGGACTGGGCTCAGCTGACACTAAACAGGGAACAATGGAATGAGAGGAGCGCGACTTTGCTCTGCAGTGAAACGGAATGGGTTGAAAATCACTATCACTACATAGTATAAAACAAAGTCGCTTTCTCTGTCCCTATATCCCTTTGTATGCTTAAATCTTTAAAACTACGCAACATATTTTGATGCGGTTTTTTTTAGTAGATAGAGTGATTCAAGAGGAAGGTTTATATGTATAATACATGCATAATATAGCCGTGCAAAGCCGGGGCGGGTCGCTAGTAATAAATAAATAAATGTACCTTATTTTATAACCTAGGTAAGTTAGCATGACATAACTTGACATAATAGCTTGCCACAATCTAATTAACGCAATAACAACAGTTCCAATTAAATAATTGTCTGCAATTGACAACATTATCGATAAAAACAGATAAGAGTATTTGAGATAAACACCACAGAATCTCAACAGCGGTGGATAACAAAAATCGTTGGAGGGTCATCGAAATCAGATGCAATTGTACGCCCCTTGTTACGGATTACAGTTGCATTACCCATTCGATTGAAATGGTTTAGTTCCTCGTTAATATCGCGTGTTTTTGTACTGTTGCTGGTTTCGTTTAACAATTTAAAATCTCTTGCATTCTACAATCTGTCGAGGGAAGGTTTTGGCCTAATAAAATAAAAAAGGTTTATTTCAAGCCACTTAAGACTCATAGTAGGACACAAAAAAAGAAGATAACAGAGATTCTAAATGAATCTAGAGGAAATCAAAACATCTGTTTTCAAGACTACCAAAAGTGGAAAGTACAATAAATCTTAATAATTACCAAACTAGTTATTAGTAGTGGCTAGACTGCTAAACAAGGAGACGTTTATCATATCACAAAATAAGGGGGACTTTTCCAGGACTTTTCCGTCTAGACTAATATGTTTAAAAAACCAGTGGAAAATCCCTAATTTTTTATATGAACACATAAAAACCTAGTTATTTAAAATTTTAACTCTTAGTTAGAAGGAAATATGACCAGCCCTCGACCAGACACAACTCCCATTAATAAGAAGATGCTCCTTCTGTACTAAAGCATCGATGTAACACATCCAAACTGAATAAACCATTTTAAAATCTCATCCCAAGTGAAAGGGGAAAGATCGGGCCTCGATTTATTTATGGTAACTTTAACCATGGTTACACAAACAATATGTTTCGAGCTCGTTACTTTAGCTCCGTGGGGTGTGGGGTTCAGTGCTTGGTGATGGGTTTTAGATCTCTTATGGGGTGTTAACAGTTTTGCTGTTTATTTTCTCGAATTTCGGTTTTCACACTTTATTTTTAACACAAATTAGTTTTAGGTACTTTATTTTGTTTCTGAGAGTGACATTTAACGTCACTGAAAGCGGGACAAAACAGTGATTATTATGATCTAATTTCGGTTTTCAAACTAATCTACTAAGCAGTGGATGACTATGATGGTAAGATTAGGTATTAGTTTATTTTTTTGTTTCTGAGAGTGAAGTTTTACCACATGAGTAGGAATACAATCATGTGGTTTTACGTCAGCGAAAGCTTACAAAACAATTAATTAAGAACGAATCTAGCTTTTTAAATTATCGCCTGTTAAACAGCGTTTATGACTATGATGGTAAGGTTAGGTTAGGTCAAACAACAGCTGTAATGAATAAACAACAATGCAACAAACAGTTAAATTTTCTATTGATAAAATAACTTTTATTGCCATTTACGCGAACAAATCAAATAAACATAACAATGAATTCACAAGCCCGTGGAATCGGTCCTCCATTATGCGAGGATAATCCCTCGGCCTTAAGTGTACTGTTTAATTTTATTGGCGAATTAATTGTCCGGCGTATACTGCGGTGCAAATAAACCGGCTCGTTGTGAGTGCACTCGACAGCGATGCGCGGGGATTGTGTTTATTGTTGAATACTTCTTGCATCTGAACAAGCGACGCCGGATTTACATTAGGAAATGAAACATATAAACACGCTGCGAATCCCACTTTATCACTGGTGGTGAATTTGTGTTGGCTTATTGGTAGATACCTCGACTTTCATTCTAAAGGTCGTGCGTGAATTTTTGTTAAGAAAAATGTATGTGGGCTAATTGATATTGCTCTTACGGTGAAGGAAAACATCGTGATGAAACCCGCGGCTTATTTGGCTCCAGAAGTATTGACAAGTTCTCTCCTCTGCTCTGCCCCTGCGTCTAATTGCGGAAAACAGCCCGTATACAAGTACAAGTAGTAATAAAATGCTTTCAATTAACCTCCAGTAGTCAGATTAGTCAGATGGGGAATAATCTGTCTCAACTGCCCACTCGGTCGCAGTCTTGAGATTTGGTGCTTCAGGGGGGTGAACTCAAGACCTATTTAATGTGTGTCAACATTGATGACTTTATTGATAAACAAATGTTAAATAATAAGCCATCGTTAGTAAAAATTTATATTAACGAAAGCTTACTAAATGTTTGGTAACTAAAGATGGGTTATTAAATGTTTATGAATATGAGGTAAATGTGTAGTAATATTTATTTAATCAATCATAAAGCTATTCATCTTCATCTACGCGTTCTAAATATATTTACTAACATACTTACAAATTAAGGTGTTAAAACAAGGACCCTTACTATAATGCAAGAACTATACACTATATTAGATAGATAGATAGAACGCTTTATTGCACACACAAGTTACAGAAAATGACAACACAATTATTATTCGTTTAAATTTAAAAAAAAACAGTGGCACAATAGGCGGCCTTACCGCTGAAAGCGGTCTCTTCCAGGCAACCTTAGGATGGAGAGGATTTGACGTAAGATTAAGGGTAAGGTGCATTAAGAAAAAGAGATAATATAAATAGTAAGTAACTACCTACAACTACAAAAAAACTGAGAAAAATTAAACACATAATATTATACCTTTAATACATACTTATATGAATAAATTTACTATATACATACATAAATAAAATAAAAATAATATTATATATATAAATATATATGTATATATATACCTACATTTACTTATACATAAATATTAATATACTACAAACACGAGTACATACAATTATATCACATTCACATAATATGGTAGGAATTCTCCTTATAATAGTGACAAATAATACTGTTTGACGCGTGATTTAAACATTTGTAAGGAAGAAGATTTTCTGACTTCCTGCGGCAACTCATTCCAGAGAAATGGCGCCTGGAAAGTAAAAGAATCAGAGTAAAAAGAGGTGTTGGTACGAGGAACGTTTAGAAGTAGAGAATCTAGAGAACGAAGGGGACGATCATGATTAGAATGAAGGAAGCTGAAACGCTCTTTAAGGTAAGGTGGAAAGCGTGGGTTGAAGAGAATAGAGTAGAGAAGAGAAAGAATGTGAGAGTTGCGCCTGAGACGGATAGGAAGCCATTTGAGTTGAGCACGGAAAGAAGAAACATGATCGTACTTACGAAGGCCAAATATAAACCTGATACACATATTCTGAAGACGCTCCAGTTTGTCGAGCTGTTCTTGGGTGAGATCAAGGTAGCTGGCATCAGCGTAGTCCAGAATTGGCAGCAGCAGCGATTAGATGTTTCCACAACTGGGTTTTAATTTATTGAATTTTTCTCTGCGTCTATTTATTGTTTTCTTCTATATAAATATACAATTCAAACTCCTGACTGACTGACTGACATATCAACACACAGTTCAAACCAATGGACGGATCGGTCTAAATTTGTTGCAAATAAATAAGACTCTATTCTACATATTATTATATGTATCTATGTTTCGTTCTTCATAAAATGGTTTTAATTAATATAAGTTACAATATAAGTTTAAATACAATTTTTTATTATTTTAAACCACTATTCTACCTCGACCGTTGGTTCTTCCATTGTGTACCCAACTTAAATGTAAAGTCACTTCAAAATTACAAAGTACACTATGAATAACACTTAATTACAACGAATTACTATCATTTAATATAACAAAACATTAAAAAAAACTATCTAAAGTGAGTAAACTAAGACTCACGGTTATCTATTTGTTATTAAAAATCACTAAACATAACTCTTTCATAACAATACTTCGTTAGAACCCCTTTTTTTAAGAAGTCATTTGCATTTTGTCTCACACTTTTAGGTCTTTGTTGGAATGTTAAAAAAGAAAATATAAATAATACGCTAATTAGGTCATTTTTTTACAGTAAAGTGATGATCTAAAAATTTTGCACTGAAGTATATTTAATTACTAAATATTAGGTTACTGATTCTCATACCAAGCTATATTTGAATCAATCTAGTAGTTTTAGATCTGAGACATTACAAACAAAATTTCAGGTATTTGGTAAAAGGAATCCTAACTTTTAGTATGGGAGCTTGGTATGGTTTTTTTGCGCGATCCACTTTATATGCCTATGGATAGAAAGTATCGAGACGAACAAATATTGCCTTCACACCAAACCTCTAGAGCGTCTCTGAAACGGGATATATAAAGAAACGTGATGTCCTATGCTACGGAGCAAACCCTAGTCTACCTCTAACCCTTCACCTTCCATCCGTATCCGGACCCGCGTGACGTCACATTTCAACCCTACACAACCCTAAATCACAATGTAATTGTCATTTAAAACCGTTCAAAGAATAGCCTAGTTGAGATTAGCTCACATTCAATACACTTAATTAGGAGATTTATATGCAAAGCACTTTGTGGTCCATATTATTAGTATATAAACCAGAGAATAACTAATGTCATTTTGAAAATAGTAGAGTGGCCCGGTCACTCCTCTTTGTAATAGATTTATGAGGCGAAATGATTTAATAAGAATATTATTTATTGCCTAGAAATTGTTCCCATGACCGTTGGTACTCTTTCAGATGTTGATTTTCTCAGCATCTGCTGTTTCTTACGTGACTTTTGAAATTTACTTCGAGGAAATGGTTTTTAATGAAAATTTTAGACGTATTGACGTAGAACCTATAGGTGCTGGGCAAGCCTACGCCATCCTCACGCAAAAATACCTAACTAAAGAAGTAGGTATAGTTGCGAAAAACGGCCCAAATACAAGTTCAATTATTGTGCTTCAAGCTTAGGCTTCAAGTAAAAAAATATACTTTTTCCCAAACACTACATTTTCTTAATTTTTCATGTCAGAGACAAGACAGATCATATTATTATAGTCTATACTTTTTGCTATTTCTTCCCTTATTATGCTTGCAGGAATATTCGAGTCTTGATTTAGTAGAATTACAACGAATCAACAAAAGATTATACAAAAATTCTCGGTCGGTATATTCCTTTATCATGATCGCTTAAGTAAAGGTTTAACAGCACAAATTCTTAAAAACAATTTTTAAAAATATCTACCTACCAAGGGAGGGCGTGGTGCCTCACATGGCGACCGCTCGGCCTCCGCAAATGTGACTCAAAGAAAGACTATTGTTTCAAACTTCAAGAAATAAGTATTTTGAAACTGCGGCTTTAGGGAAGCCCTAGATTACTTTCCGAGTTCTTTTTAACTTTCTAAATTATTTGAGTTTTTTTCCTGCAATGAGTTAGATGGGAAGAAAATGTGGAGAATTGTTTTTAAGTTAGTTTTAAGTTTGGTCATTTCTTATATTTTTTTTCTTCCATTCATAAAAATAAGATTTAAACAGTCCGTTCCATCTTTTTGTTTCGCTTAATACGATCTGTGACAATCTGTGATTTTTTTTTTCATTATCAAATTAAATGTTACCTCTATTGAGTTAAGAATTGTCACCGAAAATGCAATTTCAATCATTAATTAAAACAAAACGCACACTTTTTCTCCAAAATGACGTCTTGATAGTACGTAACTATTTTATTTAAAAAGTAAAATAGGTAACTAATTATAAAATGTAAAGTAACTGTGTACCACCGTACAATTTAGAGTTGGTAAGTAATTACGGACTTTGGTTTCATTAGCTCGCGAGTACTCGAACGTCTGTATCGAATGTTTCAAGTTTAGATTTGTTTCCAACCCCCTTCGAAAAGTTTCCAGCCTTTTTATCCCCATCGAAAGAAAAAAAACAACCGGGCTATGTACAGTCTCAATTTTTACCCGACTATGCAGAAAACAAAAAGGTAATGCAAAAAGCCCGGATGCCTGTAGGTATGTATGTATGTATGTTTGTTTGAATGGATATATGAATCCTACTCCTATCCTACTAAAAAGTTTGTGTGTATGTTTGTTACTGCTTCACGCAAAAACCACTGAACTGATTGCGATGAAAAGCATCTTGATCATTGCGTCGTTACGTTACGTTACAATAATTATCACAAGTTAATACAAGTAGTTGCATAACTAGACGCTAGATGGCACTGTGCTCAATATTCTGCAACAAATAATCCACTGACAAATAACTCATTGTCAGTAAAGTACCATTTAATTGTCATAACCTAGTACCAAATTATCTTTGCAACGGAATTTTCAGGTATTTTGAGACAATTACTGCAAGCTAGCACTATCTCTAGCAACACAAGTAACTTAGTTAAGTTAACTTGGTAGCTGCCACCAAGCCGCTTAACTCTACTGACGGATTTTCATAGAACTAGCAGTTTTAGTAAGAATTTTGATACATTGCGTAGAGGCTAGCTCTATCATCAACGGCATTTGTAAGTTAGTCGAACTTGGTAGCTGTTAGTGAGACAATAGCCAATACAACAGTGACCACTGCCGTCTCAATGACAAAGGATCACGAACACGTACGCCATTGTCATTTTAATACTACCCTCATTTCAATATGACAGTAGGTAATGATGTTCAAACTACACTGTTGTAGAGAAAAGATCCAAAACTTTGGGACTGTGTACTAAATTTTCAAAGTCACAAAATGTACAAATGTTTTAATGTATATTTAAATACAAACAAAAAAGTAGACAAACATTATTGTGACATAATGTATCAGAGTTCAGATGTTCCAGAGTCAAAATGCTCAAATGCAGCAATTGCAAAACAGAATACTAAATCTCGATTTTATTAAATTTAAACTTGTCCTTAAATACATTTTGTCGCAAATTAAAACTAAATTTTAGCTATCTTTCTAAAATTTATGAACTAAATGTAGACTGGTCCTATCTTTTACAAAATTTAAAACTAGATATAAGCTTTCTTTCAAAAACGTATAGACTTAATCTCGATTTTTTTTTCAATACAAGTTTACCCATTTATGATTTTAATAATAAGAATTTTGATTTTAGCTCTCCAATATCTTTGACATAATTTGAAACTGGATTTCAGCTTCAAAGCTAGACTAAATCTAGGTTTATCAAAGTCGTGATTTTGCAATTTTGTTGCAAGCCCCTATTAACTTAGAGACACGATTGTGATCCTTCTAAATAAAATAAGACTTGTCTAATCCTCTGACATATTAAATTTCATTGATAAACATAGTAATTTCTAGAAGATTTCAAAAGATGCGTGGAAGGGTTTTCTTGTATCAGATTATCCGGATCGGTTGCGGTGATAATGACTTATTTATAGATGTTTGTGGACTGGACGCGCTTAGAATATAGTTAGTTAATGGTCTTTGCTCATTGTATGGAAGAACAAAAACAATATTATAATTATAAATAAACTTATCTAAAGGAAGAATTGTATGGGCAAGTATAGATTTTATAAAATCTTTGGACTTATGAAATTCAGCAGCTGCAGCAGTGGTTCTTGAATATAAATTCATCATTACCATATCAATCACAGGAACACTGCTGAACGTAGGGGCTTCCAGGGCCATCAGTCATATCCTCTCTGCTTCCAGCGACTTCTCACAACCATAATTCATTAATTAACTACGATGGTTTACAACAAGGAAGCAATACATAAATGTATGGATAATTAGCTGTACCCCGCGGTTTCACCCGCAAAATTCCCGACCACGTATATTAGGATAAAAAGAAGCCTATATGTATTATTCTGGAGAGGTCTCTAGCTATCTAAGACCGAGTTTCATCGCAACATCGGTCCAGTAGTTTTTGCGTGACATACAAAGTTTCACATTTATAATATTAGTAGTATTGGGTTTTAAGTGTAGCTGACAAAACATTTTTTTTTCTTTTTAATAAAACAATACCTTAACACAAACATGAGATTCCCTTACTTACATTATGATAGTTTGTTTGTTAATAATCAATCTTAATTCCTTCTCAATCCTAGGTACAGTTCACAATGGTATTGTTTGTAGCTGTCATTCAATTCAAACAACAATGTGGATGCGCCTTAAGTCTCAGTTTTGCAACAATGCATGAATGTCGGGATAGATAAGGGTGATTGCAACTGTCTTGTGTAGCGATAGCAGAACAAGTCATTAATTAACTTGAAACTATTAATACACATTCAAATTTGAAGATAGTGTTTGTTTAAATTCTAAAAACTAGTTAAAGAAAAGAAGAAGAAAAGGAAAACAAACTGGAACTGAAAAAAGATGTCTAGTCTACGATCAGACGATTGTAATTTTAAGATTTTAAGAGAATTTTTGAGAAGAAATCTTGACGAATGATGACCGCGCAACTATCGCTTGTATTGTCGCATCAGTGTGTTGAACTCGAATAGATATGTACCACATATTTGTCTTGATATTCTAATGAATATCAAGACAAATATGATATTCTAATTGATATTAAATTGATATTCTAATGAATATCAAGACAAATATGGGGTAAATATTTTACTATTTTGTTGTCGTCCGTTAAAATAATTTTTAACGGACGACAACAAATTAGTAAAATGTTTTTGTTTTTACCCTTTGCATACGGAACCCTAAAATGGAGGAGATTTTAAATACCTAAAACAAATACTTAATCCTGAATTTTTTTACTACTAGAGACAAAGTATTGGTTACTTTTTAGACCAAAACCATGTAGGTAATATTTTGCTGATGCACCATCTCGTTTGCGCACCGTACATCACGTGTGAAGAGGATTACGAAACTCGGGATGACGTCATGAATATAAAATTAAAACCTTTCGGGAAGCTAACGCGAGCAGACAGCTCCAATTGTACGTAGAGAACACGCTGTATTGTGTGTGGGGTGTCCATAAACACACGTTTGTTCGATTACCCGGGGGAAACTGAGGGAGTTTGGTTACCTTAGGGTCGCCGCCTATAAAACTATCGCGAATAATTCAACGAATCATATAAAAATTTAAGATAATCACAGATTTAAGCGTCGACTGAAACTGTATTTAAATAATAATTGACATTTTTGTTAGAATTTTACTTTCGAGACATAACTATTTACATCCCTAAAATTGCAACAAAATCTTATGTTATTGGTGCCAATCGCTAAAACAGATTGTATTCTAGGCTTACATATTTTATTATCTACCTAAATAAAAAAAACAGGTAAGTACCTAAACTAAGTCCCCCTTTATTATTCCAAAACGAGGTTTAAGGATAGTCCGAAATGTGGATTTAAACCTTAGATTTAGACACAGATCTACTCGTGAACTATAGTCTTAATCATTAGGAACTATAGTCTAAGCACTAGCTCTATAGATTGTATAAGGATAGTGTTTAGACTATAGTGCACGAGAAAATCTGTATCTAAATCTAAGGTTTAAATCCACATCTCGGACTATCCTTAAACATCGTTTTGGAATAAGGGGGTTTATCTTTAGCATTAGATGAGTGAAACTTTAAAGTGAAATAAAACAATTTAATAATTAGAAGAAATACAAGCTACGAATTGATTAAGTTACATAAAAAAAGAAACACCGAAATCGAAAATATTAAGGGATGAAAAAGAGCTACGGGAAAAAATTCTCGGTGTATCACAGTCTAACATATTTATACACGTCTGTTGATCATAGAATTTGTTTTGTAGTGATAATTGAACGTGCAACCGGCGAATGTTCGCACAACACGCCACAAAGACCATCTAAATCTTTTTATTAGTTTATTTGCTACTGAATCCAACAAAATGGCTAGAAAGATATCCTGTCACGATAACTCTTCAATCTAATTTCCAAACACAAAACATGCATGCACTCCTCTAACTGTTATTCATTCATAAAGGCCCAGCGTGGAAGTGACTTTGATATTTATTTCCTACATTGTATGATATCCTGAGGGCATTCGAGTTATCTATCGTTGGTAGACACGCAACCATAGTTACGAGAGCGGTGTTGGCATAGTGGTAGATATCACGACATTAGTTCCAAAGGCCGTGGGTTTGAATCCCGGCCACCCGTGCACTAATGGTTTTTTTTACGGCAAATGTATGTGCGGTAATTGACATAGCTTTACGGCGAAGGCAAACAGTAATAAAACCCGAGGTTTATAAATGTCTCCAGACGTATTGATGAGTTATTTCCTCTGGAAATGGTCGACTAAGCTGAGAGGGTAGTACAGGTGCTGATGAAACCTACGCAAAATGACCAAACTAAAGAGTTCTAGTGGCGTATACAAGTAACAGACCTTTATGTGGGGGAAGACAGGGTATAGGCAAGGCAGTAGTTCATTGTCTTTTTTAGTTATTTATTTTAAGTACAAGGAAATTCTACAGCTAAATTTAACAAAATAGACGAAAAGAAATAGAAACAGAAAGCCAATTAAAAAAGAGGAACAGACTACAATTTTAGTTACCTTATCTTTTATGATCATAGCTCCTTTTGCTATCTGCAGCGTGATGGTCCACAAAGAGCTATGCCTTGGGTTTCATCACGATATTTTCCTTCAACGTTAGAGCAATGGTAATTACAGCACATCAATTTTTCGTAACAACAATCGCGGTATCTAGCCAATCCAATACCGCTCCCCAGTCAGTAGCCGGTGACAAAGACTCCAATCACATTATGCAACTAGGAACATAATTATCTTTGCGAAAGAAGAAAGGCGGCATTCCTTAACCGAAAGTCTTCGGAGTTTTTAGTTCCATTTGTTCACCAGTCATTCCTTAAATAATCATCTTTCGAAAAACCGACAAAGTTAACACTCAGAAATATTTAACTAAACAGTACTCCATCAACGAAAGACTAATCTAAAAGCTACTTCGCGTTCGTCAATTAATATGAAAATAAATTTTACTTTGTTTTAAACAATAGGTAATTAGGTAAATGCAAAATTCCTATTTTAGATATTTTTATTGCCGTTGCAGATCTGTGAACGCTGCCGCGCCAGCCGCTTGCTACGGGTCGGTAAGTCCGCTTAAGAATTGTTATCTTAGAACTTTTTTTGACATACATGATAAATTCTTTGTGGAAAAAAATACGGTTGCACTTCAGGAGTGCCGACAGAGGTGTGCATGCATATGTGCACGCACTGTAGCTGCGTCTCGTAACGGTGTCGCGAGTTCAGAGAATATCTCATCTAAAAATATACATACCGCACTAAAATAAGTTTTTACTTTAAAATGATATAGGGACTTGTAACAACACTAAATGGGTTCTGCGGTCAGCAGTCCAATGAGTCAAATGTCGTCACAGAGATTGTTTCAGTGTGACAAGTCCAGGCCCTATAGTTATTAATTATTTAGTAGAAACAAACACTAACATTTTGTATTCAATGCCTATTTTAATAGGTATCTAACACATAAAACACAATTTCATGTCATGCCAATATAAATCTTTGCATAACTTTTACCTATAAGGCCTATAGGAAAGATGTTCCAAAATGACTTAACTTTTTCAGATCGCGTTTAAATACGGCCTCATTCTTCATAACATTAAGGTTCAAAGTTTTTCAAACAGTATGTTTATTTTAAAAGACAATCAAGTATTTCAAAAGTTTCATAAAAGCTCATAAATCAATTCAATTGAAGTTATAATTATAGCCAAATTAAAGAGCTTTCTGAATAGGTAAAAGTCGTTGGAACTTTTTTCCAATTCTGTTGAATTAAGTGTCTTTAAAAGTTCTTTTTTATGAGTTAATATTAAACAGGTAACTACGTACTCAAGGAGTCAAGGTTTCTGTAATATATTTAAACTTATGGGCAAATACCATGTACCACATACGACACAGCAGAATAAATACGAATGTGTGCTCATTGTTTCGGCTTTTTTCAAAGATACAATTACAATTTAACTTACCGGCACCCTACCCTATCAATTTAAGTTTTTATTTGCCTTCACCTTCGGAAACACGCCGTTCAAAGCCCTCATTCAGTAAAAACAAAAGGAAACAAGAAATATTGGCAAAAGAAGAATACTTTCGTAATCCCATATCGGAATCACTAAATCACACAAAGCCCATCGGAGCTCATCATTGTTTCCTCAAACGATGGAAGATCTCATAACGCTGCGGTTACAAAGATGCTCGCGAAAGCACCGTTCTACAAAACCGATTACATTTGCGATACTCATAACGCAACCCGTATTAACCTTAACACCTTGGAAGACGGGTTACTTTCCAATTTTCCAACTGCAAAGCTAAATTTGTATAGATATATCGAAGGCAGACAAATGAAGTCATTCTTCATCCGTGTCAATCTCGTGTGAGTTGGTTAACCGAACGAGGGTTTCGTCTCGACGTTTATGAGAATATATTTCATTATCGTTACGAGACACGGCTATGGGCACGCGGTCTCGAATGCATCGATTTGCTCTCTCAATGATAATAATTGGTTTGTGGTATGAAATTCTGTGTCTTGCAAACTAATACAAAAGGGTTTTTATGCTTATAGCCGCGTGAAGACTTTGTAGTTTTCTGAATGTCAAAAGCTACGATAAGTTTAACAGTTTACATGCTCTCAAGAATTATCTTAACTTGACGCTTGCGTAATCGGCTGATAAGTATAGTATTAAATAGCTAAATGATTGTTCACATGTTCTTTTGCTTGTTGTCTCAAGCCTTCCTATTAGTTACTGAGTCTTCCGACTGAATTCAGTTCTGCGTCAATATAGACGCGATATCAACACCTTGCCCCTTGCATTCAAAACCATTATGCGCTCTCAATAGAAAACATTTTTGGATCGCAATACAGAATCCATGGAAAACTAATCCTGTTCTTGCGTCCAGAACTACGAGTATATTTGCCACTCTAATCCGAACAAATAGGCTTGTGTTTTGGTAGCCAGACAACGGATAAATTATATGGGGTATAGTTTCTGGGCAACCCTACTCTATCTAATACATATGTTTCTTAATTCGGGTCCTTCAAATAACTCCGAGATATGTAGCGTTATATTTGAATCAAAAACTATTTTTAGCTCAAAGATTAATAATAAATATGTCTTGAAATGTCTATCCTTTAAAAGTTAAATACTTCACCAAGCAGAGTTGCTCATTGCCCATTGTACTTCGCACTTTACGACTACACATTTGTTTTACTTTTAATAAAAAGCCGTGAAGTGTAGGACCCGGCCGGGGTTCGAATGGGCACTAAATCAAAACACTAATCCGTGACAGACTCATAACCTTTGTGTTTTCTTGTACGAGGATGTGAGCAAAAAAAATAGCGATGCCATTGACATCCACTGTTAAGGTGTCCCTTCACGATTCTCGACAGCAAGTTCTTTTAGGTGTAGGTGAAAGACCAGCCTTCTAAGCCTATCCAAATTTAAGCATATAGGTAATAAAAAAGCATACTATAGGTGTTTCTTGACAATTTCAGTCATTGAAGATAGGCTTTTTGTGTGAGGCTCTTATTATAAACACATTAAAGAGTCCCTTAAAATAAACCTATATTTTAGCACATGTTGAATCATTCCGCTTTAAAAAAGGCTTATGTTAGCGTAGATTTTCAGATTGTATTATTCAGTTATTTTTTTACAAATGATAGTCACACCTGTCTGATGGTAGGTGACCATGCTGTCTAAGATGTAGCATGCTTACATAAAAGTAACCTGTTTACTCGCGACTTAAAGACTCCCCAATTGAACTCGTCAGGAAAGACAGACCAAGGCATCTGATTCCATTCCCTATAACGAATACGTAATGATGAAGCAAAAAGCTCAGTGCTGGGATTTTCACCATGAACCGATATCGCAAATCAGTTATCTGATAAAACTGATTAATTAAAAAGCTGTTACAATTTTATTACTCCATTCTTCGTTTTACTCACGTCAATTGTGAAACTGGACAGGTAGGTATCGCGAAAAACACTGAATGCCGGCATAAATCCATAAAGCGTTAGTTATTGCTCTCAACGACAGAGATATAAAGGGCCACTTCATAGAGGTACAACTTTTTGATCGGCTTACAGAAATTGGGAATTACTTTAATTTCACTGCAATTTTAGATTACTATCTGAGTAGATAGTAATCTAAAATTAAAGTATTTTTCATAATAAGGTTGATAATATTTATTCAGTTTGACACTTTGAAAGTTTGTTATTCCTGTTTAAAGTCTTAAATCAATTTATTTTTTGTTGTGCAAGTCAAACTGAATTTCGGACCCATTTTTTCACTTGTAAGTAAATTCAAATAGGTCAGTATTATTTTTAGTCGGCCGACTAAAATACCATAGTCTGTGTGATATAGTGTGTTAGCGATTGTTGTTGCACTCAACAGCATTATAAATAAATAACGCAACACGTACAATGTTCCGCCATTGTCGAAAGCTTGTAAATACTTGTAAATGAACTATAATAACTGTAACAAATAGACAGCGCATAATACAAGTGGGAGTAAGACTAAGTAAATATATTGCTATTACGTATTAAAATGGAAAAAGTCTAAAATATTGGATGGACGCGTTGTAGTCCACTGAGAAGACAGCCAGGACGCTAATCGGTTATGATGAGCTTGCTAACTGAAGGCTTCAGGGTCTTGAACATAGTTGCAAGGTGCCAAGCTTATCTGTCCGAGAGTGTGCAACAGAACTACACGACCTAATTTTGCCATCTCCATTCTTTTGTTTTACAACCAGGCATGTTGATATGCGGAACCAATTCATGGTGGAAATCCCAGACGTCCACACTAAGCGTTTTGCTTCGTCATACCTTATTTGTAAGTACAAAGGAAAATAATAAGTTGCCCGCGTCTATCTTTCCTGAAGTACAAGTCGCGAGTGAACAGGTATCTACTAGGAAAGCGAGCTACATCTTAGACCGCATCGTGCATCGTCACCATCGGCATCAGGCAGGTGTGATAATAGTCAAACGCTAACCTAACATAATACGTAAAAGAAAGTATTTTTTATCACAGTTGCTCATAAAGTGGATCTTATTAAACCGCTTTTAGGCTCATAATGCAACGTATTATACACGCGTGCGATAAAAAAAAATCCAACTAGTGCTAAAATAATACGCTATCCCGATAAGTCAAATACGTATCTTACTGCTAATGACATATTAGGTAGATGAAACATTCTTAATTTATCAGGTTATACTGTTTTGATGTATAGAAAAAAGGTATCATCAAAGAGTTTTTAAACCTTGCTGGATTAAAACTCTTTGTTGGTACCTTTTTTCTTCTTTTCAAAAGGTTGTCTCTAACTAAAGTCTGATAACGAACGATAATTTTACGTGATAACGTCTTTGAAAATAATTAAAAATTGAGTTTTGTTTTTATTTAGTTTTTTCTTTAGGTACATAAATATATTTTTTCCTTACCATTATATTCTGTTTTTAACCGCCGACGCAAAAACAAATGAAAAAAACCCTAAAAAAATATTGTTTGTCAGACGAGGTTATATAGGTTAAAAGTCTTTTGCCTAGCCTTTCGGGAGTGTAATTAACAAAAAATAGTAAACATAACCTAAAATTCTTAAAAACTTTTTATTATTATAACAGGTCTTTTTTTTATTCGCAACTGTGATAAAAAACGTCGTACGATACACGTGTGGATTGATCATTCCATCTCGGCTTTTGCCATAAACCGCCTCTATGGAATGATCAGCTTTCCACACTCGTATCGCAATGTTCCCTTAACACCCGAGCTCTATGCAGCTAGTTCCCTTAACACCCGAGCTCTATGCAGGTGAATTGTGTAGGTATATAACAATCGTCATTATTACTTGTCACTATATCATGGATCGTGATTTCCTTTTTGGATACAATGCTTTGTACGGTAACTTTTCGAATGATTAACGTTGTCCAGTAAAAGATATGATATGATAAAGTTAATCTGTTATATACACAAGCATTTGTTCTATCATTTCATTTTTCAACTACATGTGGCTACTGAGTACTGTAAGCCAGCAATAGTGACGAAAAAAACGAAAACTATTTTAGATAAAAACAATTTTTAAATTAATTTTCAGCTTCATTAAAAACTTGTAAAACAATTTGCCGGTTTTCTTTAAAAACTTTACGTTCCAAAAATAGTCATCTCTGGTAAGAATGTCCCTATTTTTAAGATCGAGATTTTAGATTGAAGGCTTCTGGGGGAGACTAGCTAGTCACTATCACTATCACTACATAGTATAAAACAAAGTCGCTTTCTCTGTCCCTATGTCCCTATATCCCTATGTATGCCTAAATCTTTAAAACTACGCAACGGATTTTGATGCGGTTTTTTTTAATAGATAGAGTTTTTCAAGAGGAAGGTTTATATCTATAATACATGCATATAATGCCGTGCGAAGCCGGGACGGGTCGCTAGTAGGAAATAAAAGCCAGGGTCACCGGGGATCGAATACTTTTAGATCAAAACTTATTGTAGCTAATATTATTAGGTCGAAATCATACCTACCTTACAGATAAGTAGGTAGGTAGGTCCAGGTGGATACCTACCTCAGTAACTAACTACCCAATGACCCGCTACAATGTAGTACCTTGTAAGCGCCAAGAAAGTTTCATTCAAAAGATTCGTTGAATACAAATACAGAGTAGGTATACGTGTTAAAATACCCACAGTATACTTACATGCAAGAATAGTAAATATTCTGTTTCCTGTCAAAAATGTCGAGTAAACATGGAAACTGGAATATTTTCTTTGGCCAAATTGTCACATACACTGCTTTACAAAGATAATTTTTAGTTTATAATTCTCACAGATGTGATATGCCTGGTATTTCATATGAATCTATTCCTATAATAAAGGAAGGAAGAATAAAAAGTAGAAGCACATTAAAAACACTAGAGATTTATTTATTTAATTTTATTTTACTAAGTATAGTCTTAGTACTATCAAAGGACACATTTTCCCGCCTGTATCAACCAAGCTTGATCAACATCTTACAAAACTCTATTGACAGGTCATAGAATTCAGTTAAATGTAGGTACTTCCTAAAGCTTACCTTTGTCCTTCGTTATGTAAGACCGCACGGTGTAAAGTGGAGTCACTGCATACGAGCACACAAACCAAGTTTGTTCAAGGTATGCCAGGAGCGGGTTTAGATGGACAGTTAAAAGAATGGAGACTCCGATCATGTGAAGGGGTAATTTTGAAATGTTTCAAGATGGTGATAGATCGGGATCTTCTTTGGTCAATTAAAGACCAAAGTGTGAAATTTTCATAGAAACTTTCAGGTTTTTGATAGTTTCCAGTATGCAACGACGTTTACACCACAAAATTTGATAAGAAAATGATGGTATGAATATAGGCGTGAACCGTGAAATGTTAGTTTTACACCCGGGTAAGGCAAGGAACCGTAGGTGTAGGGAGACGCAGCTAAAGTTAGGCACAGATTGTTTGATATTAAATCGACATTCATAAAAGTAACTTGTCTAAGTACTAGCAGCTCACCGCGGTTTCACCCTCGTAAGTCCCGATCCAGTGGAAATATCGAGATAAAAAGCTTATGTTACTCCCAATGAATTAATGTATCCTCATACCCAGTTTCATCAAAACAGGTCCAGTAGTTTCGGAGCCTATTCGTTACAAACTTAGAAAAAAATCTATCCTCTTTATATTATTAGTGTAGAGAAGAAGTCTCTACAGTTTTAACTGTTCCAAATAGGTGCGTATGACGGGAGTCCGTTCTTTATTTTCGTAAACTGCCTCACAGTGTCCTTCTAAGAACCGTCACGTGGTCTCTAAGTGAGCCTGTGATCGGTGTTTGAACAAATTAACACTTTTAACTACACTAGTTGCTACATTTACTAGCATAAGTAAGACGTACTTAAATATTTTGGTTTTTAAAGCAATAACATAACTTAAAATATTTTGTTTGTAATAAGTTCTGAAACTATTGGACCAATTTCGAAGAAACTTTGTTAAACAATGAATCATATACGAGTATACATTCATATATTCCCACGTGATCGTATTTACGCTAGTGGATCCGCAGTTTGCTGCTAGTATAGTATGGATTTGATGTCCGTCTGTCTGCAAAACCTATCAAGTGCTAAACATTCTACAGCTTCCTCATTTCACTAGTCATAACCGCACTTGACCAGTTTGTATTTAGAAAAAAAAAACAATTGTTAACACTTCACGTTACGCTTGTCCCACATTGACGTTCCAAATTCTTTCTCTCGAATCCTCATACAAACGTAAGATTCTGAAGAACATAACAAGTGCTAAACCAAAACAGATCAAATTCTACTCTTTATCTAGCAATTAACACGGAAACCCACGGATGGGGCTCACACAATAATGCCTTAACGACGGGTTATAAACAGATGGACAAATATACTCGGGATAAGTTAATTAGGGTCGGTTACAAATAAATAATAATTGGGAAACTTCTGATTTTAATTCTATCTTAATAGCTAAAGAGGTTCCGCAGCTAGACCTAAAATCAAGCTTGAAATTATAGTAGATAGTTTGGTCCTTTTTGCGTAAGGATCGCCCTTTTTCCTGTTTTGTCGGTTCATAAATTATATTATTGGGAAAATATAAATTATTGGGAATATTAGAACAATTAGTAGCCTTTGTTATACTCCCAATGAACCAATTATCAAAAGGTATCCTTAATACCAAGTTTTATCATCCAAACCTTCCTCTAATTATTAAAAACTACACATTTTCAATCACTACATAGTATAAAATAAAGTCGCTTTCTCTGTCCCTATTTCCCTTTGTATGCTTAAATCTTTAAAACTACGCAACGGATTTTGATGCGGTTTTTTTAATAGATAGAGTGATTCAAGAGGAAGGTTTATATGTATAATACATGCATAATATAGCCGTGCGAAGCCGGGACGGGTCGCTAGTTAAAGATATTTTATGAATCAGATAACAATGTCAGATAATTTCTAAGTTGATAAATCAAAACTTATCAATCACGATTGTCAGCTGTCATTGAAGGATATTCAAGAAATATAAGTGAAGTTCGCAAAAACGCTTTGTTGACATCTGGCGATCGTGAACTCTAATTTAAGATAGAAAGTATCTTCGTATCACTGTATCAACTATAGTTATTGTGGACCCGGATTCGTTGCCTTGGAGTGTAGATATTTAGATCGTTTTTGTGTATTAAGGTAGCTTTTGTTAGTGTATTGTTTTCTAGGAATGTGTTTGCAGAGGCCATTGTAATAATTCGTCTCTAATGAAACTGTGTTTGCTTACATTATGAGTTTCAAGTGTTGAATTTTTACTAATCTTGTTATGACGCGAGTCTATTCTATTGCACTATGGTATAAACTATATTTTTATCACAGTTGCTCATAAAGTGGATCTTATTAAACCGCTTTTAGGCTCATAATGCAACGTAATACACGCGTGCGATATAAAAAAAATCCAACTAGTGTTGGAAAATAATACGTCATCCCGATATGTCAAATACGTATCTTACTGCTAATGCCATATAGTATAGTAGATGAAACATTCTTAAGGACATCGTTCAAATCGTACCCAAAAATTAACGTGCCGGCAACAAAAAAAAAATGTTTCTGTCTTGTAGAGAATAACATTTTAAATAATGTTTAATAAGGCAACAAAGAGCTACGATGAACCATCGTTGAGTTATTTTACATTGAAAACCCAAAAAAATGCATTTTGTAGAGATCTATTTGACCACTTCTAAGATATTACTACAGAAAAAATATAAAAATAAGTAGTAAATGGATAAGTTTTGTCTGTTTTTATTATATTTATATACATAGGTATATCCAATAACCCTTTCAGAAGTTATAGTGGGATCTTTAAAGTGGTCAAACGGATCCCTATAAAATGCATTTTTTGGGTTTTCAATGTAAAATAACTCAACGATTTTTGATCGTAGCTCTTTGTTGCCTTAGTAAACATTGTTTAAAATGTTATTCTCTACAAGATACAAATAATTTTTATTACTGGCCGGCATTTTTTTTTTGTGGGTATTTTTTGTTAGAAACATGAATGATCTCCTTTATCTGGGTTATACTGTTTTGATGTATAGAAAAAGGTACCATCCAAAGAGTTTCTAAGCCTTGCTGGCTTAAAACTCTTTGTTGGTACCTTTTTTCTTCTTTTCAAAAGGTTGTCTCTAAAGTCTGCGAACGATAATATTACGTGATGACGTCTTTGAAAATAATTAAAAATTGAGTTTTGTTTTTATTTTGTTTTTTCTTTAGGTACATAAATATTTTTTTTTTATATATTCTGTTTTTAATGAAACCCGGAACTAATATATTCTGTTTTTAACCGCCGACGCAAAAACAAATGAAAAAAACCCTAAAAAAATATTGTATGTCAGACGCTGTATAGGTTAAAAGTCTTTTGCCTAGCCTTTCGGGAGTATAATTAACAAAAAATAGTAAACATAACCTAAAATTCTTAAAAACTTTTTATTATTTAAATTTTAACAAGTCTTTTTTTTTATTCGCAACTGTGATAAAAAACGTCGTACGATACACGTGTGAATTGATCATTCCATCTCGGCTTTTGCCACGCTCGCGTTCCGCTCGCGCGTCATAAACCGCCTCTATGGAATGATCAACTTTCCACACTTGTATCGCAATGTACTATTTCAGAGATGCAATGCGAGTGTGGGGATTCCAACACAGACTAATATAACACGTATTCCAGCGTCAAATTTTGCCAATACTTGCACATTGGTCATCCATAGTGAAGAGTAATACCGCCATTACTATAACGTATTTTTGGACATAAAAATTACTGTTACCTATATCGTGCACTTGTCTAAATAAACGCGTTTTTTCTATTTTTTCTTTGTTCTTTATTTCTTCTCTTTTGCTGTTATTTCTTCTTACTTCCTTCCGTCTTCTTTCTTTCTTATTTTTAAGCTATTGCATAGCTTTTATCGCGGGCTTTGAGCGCGGCGACTGAATCAAGAAATTCCGTAACGAAAATAAAACCTAACACCCCCCCACTTCACCTACCATGTAGCTAGGCCGAGTGGTCGCTTAACGTGTATGTATAATAAGGTACGACTGTACAAAGTTTTTTGTCTTTTATGTTTTTCCTTTCTTTCTTCGTTAGGTATATCTTCTTTCTTTAAGCTTGTATAATGCATCTTTTCTTTCTTACTTTCACAATTGTTTAGTCAGTCTAATCTTACGTAACCTTGCTAAATAGTAATCACGTTTACAATAATTAATGTCCTAACATTATAATACAAAGGTACAATCAATTGAGGCGGTTTATTGTGATGTACATAAAGGATAGTTTACACGATGCTTTGTAGTCAAACATTGCTACAATAAACCATTGTCATTGATTTAGCTATATAATGCTTTAATTTATTATGTTTTTCAAGGAATTTTACTGACACGATCGGCGAGCGTATACTTAATATATGTACCTATGTTTACATTACGTGGGAAAATCAGGATATTATTATTATTATTTATTACTTAAATATTAACAAAAATATCTTATAACTAAAAAAGTACTAGTAAACGAAACATAATGAGGTTTGTATAAGTACTTGACACTCTGATAAAAAGGTTAAGTAGGTAGTAGGTACACACAAAAAAAAGATATACAGCTACTTTTTATCCCGCTACTTTTTATATTTTATTTGAGAATGAAATACTATATATATAATATGCTAAACTATAGGTACCTAGACAATATCTACGAAGAAATAATGCCTTTCTAAAACACTTGTAACGCGTCTCGAAAACTGGGAAATTCGAACTTAAACTTGTGCCCGAAGGTTTTCTTAATGAAACTGTTTATATGCCTGTTAACATAATACGATACAGCGTCTTAGAAACTTTAAATTAAACTTGTCTGTACAGTGTGTTGCCAAGATGTCACCTAAGCCCAGAACAAGTCAGTTAATTGAATCTTTCTTACTCACACTACAAGCATCGTGGAAATTTTATTGTCTATCATTATATATTCTGTGCCTACAATATGTTAATCCTGGTCCCCTTATATCTACATAGATAGTTTTATAGCAATCGATCTGGTAGTTTTTGCGTGAAGGAGTAACAAACTTGGTACTAGTAGGAAGGTAGACTTTTTGAACTTACTCAACGCGTATCGCTACGTGTCCCGTCGATTGTTGTGCCTGTTACTTAGTAAACAGTGTTACAGTGAACGTAGATATTTGGAAGACACTGCATCGCTTATGTCAGTCAATCACTAGGGAAGAAAATTATCCCCGGTCAGTAAACCAACCGGTTCTATTGTCACCATATTTCAATCCGACGTCACCCATCGTCAATCAACAATGTAAAGTAACATTAACTGACATATGCCCGTCAAAAGTTGTCCCAAATCGCATCGGACCCGATGACCCGAACTAACGACGACGACCAAAATCCCCAATTTGTGAAACGGAAAGATCGGTCACCCTAACAACAATGGCCGAATGTTTTCTTATACGTCACAATACATTCTAAAATAAACTATCATATAATATCAATAATGCGTTAGCGCTGACCGACACATGTATTCTAAATACCTATTATTCGAAAACCGGTCGATCGAAAGGGTTCAGGTGGACATTGTTCATTCACTGTTTTTAAATTCAGAATTCCCATGCTTCCTCGGACTTTAAAAAAACAATATCGATAGGGGTAAGAAAACAGTGACGTTAAATGGTTATGACGTGTTTTCATAGTTTTGACATAAGCGAGACGTGTTCGATATGATTTGAATTTAAATATGTTCGAATTGATCGACCGTTTTGTAGGTTAAAAAGATATTTTAATTTTAAATTATATTTTGCATTTTAATTCATATCTTAATCAAATGTATCGAAAATAATATTGTTATTATATCAACAGCATATCTTCATTCTTTAGATAGGATGACTATTTGGTAACGATGAAACGATACGTCGATATAACGACATTTGATAAAACAACTACTTACTTAAACAAATCGTGTGATTTAAAAGAATTAAGAGGAAAGGACCGGCTCTCTCTCCATACAAACGTAGTCGACTGTTTCCTCCCTGGATAATGACACTAGCACAAATGATTTTGTTGCATAAAACCTGCATAAAACTATGCCCCTATGTCTTGGTTTTTTTTTTCATTTTCTAATTATCATAGAAATTAAAAGTAAAAAACAAAAAAAAACATAGGGGCATGGAATGCTAAAAATATTTTTGCTCTAGTGTCATTATTCAGATTCAGGGAGGAAACCGTCGACTACGTTTGTATGGAGAGAGCGCCGGTACCGTTTCCTCTTTAGACTCTACATATTTATATTGGGACTCTACTACAGAAGGTAATTATATTCTATAATAGCTAGGTTATTTTTTTAAATCAAAACAATTTTGATGTACCTACATAACTTCACTTCCTATAGAATTGTAGAAACAGCTAAACTAAAATCGTGACAATATAGAACTTGTCCAAGCCCTTCGGCTAGTTTAAAAAAATAGTTGACTAATAGGTACCATACAATCAATTAGATAGGTAGGTAACATATGTCACGAGCGTAAAATCACCATTCTTCACTCATATTTAATACGAATGCCTGTTACAAATAAATCAAAGCAGTACCTGAGACCTGCATGGATAAGAACATAAACTGCTCAGATCGCACGCCTAAAGAGAATTAACATTAAATTCGAAACTAGAGAGAACATCTCAACTCTTTCAAATGATTTAGCTAGCTCCAAGCTAAGTAACTAGACTTGTGTTATGGGTGCTAGACAACGGATATACTACTTATAAAATTTTCTTTTGTAAATATATACGTATAATACATAGAAACAACCAGACCACAGACAAATATCAAGCATAAATACTTGTCTGAGGCGGGAATCGAACCCGCAACCCTGTGTTTGGCAGTCCGGCATGGTGACCATTGTGCCAATTGGGTCGTCATGATCTTATTAATGTCACAACTGGCTTTAATATAAATAAATACCTATATACTATTATTTCCAAAATATAACAAATTACAAATTAGAGACATCAAATTTAATCGCAATTATAAATATTCTAGAGGGAATAATTCGGTATAGCAAACTTTTGAAATTCCTTACATCGAGGTTTGTAGGAGTTCAGTTTTGTACCTATAGATATCTGAAAATTGACAAATTATAATTAATATAATAAAAATGAATTGATTTACGAATCATGAACTTACGACTGACATGCACTACTGGGCCAATCAATTTGATTCGTCAAATTACAATCAAAATGCTAAAGAATCGATTCAAGTATTATTTCTCTATAACTGTATTTTGAACATCTTTGCACACGCCCTGGTCCCAATAACTTGCTCCTTTGTACCTTACCCATTAAACGTCCCTTCAATCAACTTTTACGACTGGCAACACATAAAAATATTTAACTATTTGTTTGCAGATAATATTAAGTACATGCATTATAAGAATTACTATAATGTGGCCTTTATTACTTTCAGAATAAGGGTGTTATTTAAATCTCGGGACCCTCTTGTTGGGATCGGACTAACTAATTAATGTTAATATTAGCTTTGTATTATTAATATTGAAGTTGTAAAAGAGTGTAAACTAATTGTCATAAATTTTACTTTATTAAAGACAACTATGGCTTATAAATGTTTAATCATGTCTAGGTACTTGGTTCGATTCCCGCCTCCGAGACGGCCCAATTGGCACAATGGTCACCATGCCGGACTGCCAAACACAGGGTTGCGGGTTCGATTTCCGCCTCGGAGAAGTATTTATGCTTAGATATTTGTCTGTGGTCTGGTTGTTTATATGTATTATAATATAAGTATATATTTACAAAAGAAAAGTATATAAGTAGTATATCCGTTGTCTAGCACCCTTAACATAATTAAGTTACTTAGCTTGGGGCTAGATGGCGATGTGTGGAATGTCCTGGAATATTTAATATTTCTTTATTTACTTCTTCTTCGTACTTCTTCTAGATGAGCATGCTACATCCTCGAACTCATCTTCGTTTCCCATCAGGTGAGATGAAGTAAAGTGCAAGCCTTTTTATGTAAAAAAACTACCATCAATTTCCTGCGTACTAACCCGCGTAGGCCTTTGATCTGTTGGAAATTTCCAAAAAGTGTTTTACTACACAGACAAACGGATGTAGGGATTAAACTTATCACTAAAATGGAAAAAAAAGAAAAACAAATACAATTTATTTCAAAACGAAACACAAATAACATAGGTATTTAAAGGGAAAATAGCGAATTTATGTCCTCTGATATAAAAAAAATCTTCGAAAATCATAAAATACACAGAAAGGTATATCAACAGTTTTACACTTCTATTACCATTCAAAAGATAATAAAATAGAAAACCGTCATCAAAACCTTAAATATTTACAAAAGACACGTATTTTAAAATAAAAACCTGCAGAAAATCTTTAAATTCTTTTAGATACCTGTATTATTTTATATCCTAATAAATAAACATCTTTGCTCCGTTCAAACAAAACCTATAACTTCAAGAATCCATGTAGGTATAACTGTAAAGCATTAAAGAAAACTTTTATAATATAACCGTAAATAAAATAACAATAATATTAACTTAGGTATTATACCTAAAGGAAAAGGGAAAAAAACGTCTATTCTTGGAAGCAAATTAATAATCTTAGAATAGACAGTGGAAACTGTCTGTCTATCTATCGATTGTTACCTATGAAATTAAAAACTAATTGATTAAAAACCGTGTATTTTTATTTTTCTTCGTTTCGACTATGTTATACCCGAGACTTAGAAAATAATAAAGAATAAAAATATACGTGATGATTTATACCCGGGAAAATAATTACTATGAATACAAATCGTGTGAGTTTAATAAAATAATTAATTAAATCCAGTATTTTCTACAGACTTGAACTCTTAATAAAAACACAGTCTGCCCGTAACCATGGGAACTGCAACGTTCTCGAAACGCCAAGTAATGACTTATCGAAATTAAGAAAACTACGCTAGTAAATTAATTAATTTAATTGACCGAACGAGCGAAGCGAGAGAGGTCTAGTGTTGAGAAGGGTCGGTCGCTCGTATGTTTGTATGTTTGTATGTTTGTATGTTTGTATGTTTGTATGTTTGTATGTTTGTTCGACGATAACTTGAGTACCGTTGCTCTGATCTTCATGATTTTTGGTATACAAGTAGTTGAGGTCCATAGAATTTTTAAGTTCGAACATGAGCAGGATCGGTCAGGGGGTTACGGAGATAGGGGTCCAAAAGGGGATCTACCTATATGGCACACAAACTATACTGCAAATATACCCGAGTGGGGTATCAAATGAAAGGGCGTAACTTCGGTGACAATAATATGGTACCATGGAACTGATCTGATGATAGAGCTGGAGGGAATCTGCAGGAATTATCTCATTATCCATACTTCATAGTTCATTCATTCAAACTACTCGTCAAGAATCGCCTTGACGAGTAGTTTGTCTTTCAATGGTAACCAGGGTCTGATGATGGAACTGGAAGGTGGTCATAGGAACTTCGCAATGAAACGACACAACCACATCGAGTTTGAGCTCGTTAGAATCGTCTTGACAAGTAGTTTGTCTTTCAATGGTGACCAGGGTCTGATGATGGAACTGGAAGGTTGTCATAGGAACTTCGCAATGAAACGACACAGCCTCATCGAGTTTGGGCTCGTTAGAATCGTCTTGACGAGTAGTTTGTCTTTCAATGGTGACCAGGGTCTGAAGATGGAACTGGAAGGTGGTCATAGGAACTTCGCAATGAAACGACAGAACCCCATCGAGTTTGGGCTCGTTAGAATCGCCTTGACGGGTAGTTTGTCTTTCAATGGTAACCAGGGTCTGATGATGGAACTGGAAGGTGGTCATAGGAACTTCGCAATGAAACGACACAACCTCATCGAGTTTGGGCTCGTTAGAATCTTCTTGACGAGTAGTTTGTCTTTCAATGGTGACTAGGGTCTGATGATGGAACTGGAAGGTTGTCATAGGAACTTCGCAATGAAACGACACAACCCCATCGAGTTTGGGCTCGTTAGAACCATCTTGACGAGTAGTTTGTCTTTCAATGGTGACCAGGGTCTGATGATGGAACTGGAAGGTGGTCATAGGAACTTCGCAATGAAACGACACAACCCCATCGAGTTTGGGCTCGTTAGAATCGCCTTGACGGGTAGTTTGTCTTTCAATGGTAACCAGGGTCTGATGATGGAACTGGAAGGTGGTCATAGGAACTTCGCAATGAAACGACACAACCTCATCGAGTTTAGGCTCGTTAGAATCGTCTTGACGAGTAGTTTGTCTTTCAATAGTAACCAGGGTCCGATCTAACATATTAAGTTATCAAAGACCAAAAAGTATAAAATAAATTAATAGAATAAAAAACTTAAAAAAACACGCTTTAATAAAAAAAGTCCAACTAAAAAATAGAAAATAAAATCTAATAAATTTGGATTAAGAATATTGTACTTAAATAGTAAGCGTGTTACATTGTGATTGCAAAAGAAAAATAACGAAGGTGTAGCATCACAAATTCACAATGTAACACGCTTACTATTTACAATATTCTTAATCCAAATTTATTTAAATTTAAAATTTATAGAAATTTATTACTTTGCCCCAAATCGTCCGAACTCTCTTTGCTTCATTTCCTATAATTATTTATTTCATAATCATGGGCTGTTTTACAATAATAGTGGATAGTATTAAATAGTAGGAATGTTCGGTTCTAGCCGATCTAGAGACTCTGATAATTATAAAATTTGTGACTAATTTTTTTATAATTTTTATTGACTTGTTATATTTTAGTTTAGGGACTTATTACAGGACATATTGGCCTCAAACTTCTCTAATATATTCTCGTTCTCGAGCTTGTCTTCTCGTTTCCTCTTACGTAACATTATGATAAGTAGAAGGAAGGAAGGAAAGGAATTACTATCTTCTGGATATTATGTTGGACACATTCAAAATGTCTTGAGTAAAAATAAAGAGTCAACGGATGTCCAGGGTGTGATGATTGAGCTGGCCTATGCTTTTAGAACGTAACAACAACAACAAGTTATGCCTATCGTGTTTGGATTCTCTAAATCATCCAATGTCAGATAATAGCGATACTAGGCACCTATCATTCAAATAAGATAGACCTGTCGTATTTGGAGTCTTTCGTCGTTATATTATACATTTTAGTACTTTACGCTGAAATATAATAAACGCTGAAAAAAACTCGTGAGGTCTCAGTTCGGGGCGAACTACTAGTTAATAATTCTGGATTTCACCTTTTTTAGCTCTATTTTCCGGGATGGTCGTGGTAGCTTTATATCAAAATTCACAAATAGAAACCAAATGAACAACATGAAACTGCGGCCGCTTTAGAAAAATGCGGCCTGGTTTCTATTTATCCCGATTTTCCCACAGAATCGGAACTAACGAATAAAACCTCGAGGCTTGACAAATTGTATGATATTTTACTATCTAAGTGCTACAGACTGGAGGTCTATTTTGTCCCCGTTTGAAGAGAATATCATAAAATTGAACATAAATTGAATAATTCCATGTATTAAAATAACTGAACTTTAAGTTTTATCAAAGACGATATATTACCGGTATTATATCGTATATCAATACGAGCATTATATGGTCTTTGGTTTTATCTTTTTGAGCTTTTATTACTAAAACTGTTTGGATGTTATGGTATTGAATTGCGATTTTGCAGAAATCCCTATTACCTATAAAGTTAATGTTGAACTTACTGCACCTCGTGGTTTTACCCGCATAAGTTCCGATTCCATAGAAATATCGAGTTAAAAATTAACCATCTCCAGCTTTCTAAGTACTACTGGACCAATTGTACATACCGAGTTTAATCGCAATTGGTCCAGTATAGTTTTGCGTGAAAGAGTTACAAACATACGCACATTCGTACTACATTTCTTAAGGTCACAATTTTACTTATTTATCACTACATAGTAAAAAACAAAGTCGCTTTCTCTGTCACTATGTCCCTATATCCCTTTGTATGCTTCAATCTTTAAAACTACGCAACGGATTTTGATGCGGTTTTTTTAATAGATAGAGTGATTCAAGAGGAAGGTTTATATGTATAATACATGCATAATATGGCCGTGCGAAGCCGGGGCGGGTCGCTAGTTTATTATTAATAATCTTATTATATTAAACTTAAGAGACCTTATAAGATGAACAGGCATCTTCTAGGAAAGGGTGCTACATCTTATACCGCATTCTTAACTATCATCTGGCCGGTGTGATATTGGTCAAACGCTGGCCAATACATAAATTGAGGGAAGAGAGGACAAAAAGTCTGTACCTACTTGGAAGCAAATTAAACAAAACGCGTCTAGGATATTAATATATTTTGAAGAAATAAAATATAGATGTTAAGTACAGACATTATTCACAAATTGCTAAAATAGTCGTCGGAGGCACGGAGACACTATAAAAACAAGGTAGTCTCTCTCTCTAAAATCAGAGTTAACATTTATTAAATTTCGAAACCTTGAAAAAACGGCAAATAATTTTCAATAATATTTTAAAGAGAAATGATTTTTTTGTTTGTTTGTAGCGAATAGGCTCCGAAACTAAAGAAACGATTTAACTACATTATAAGTTATACATTATTTATTTTAAAAAAATTTAGAGATACCTCCTAAGAAAAAAATTGTTGCCTGGGAGAGATCGCCCTTAGGCGATAAGGTGCCACTATTATCTTTTTCTATATAAATGATCTAAGTTTTAGTATTTTAAATGTAATCATTAAATGATTGTATTTTAAAATTTGTAACCAGCTTACACAATAGATCTATTGGGCGACGAGTGAGATGGGCTCTCTATAACTATATCTATTAGGTATTTTTATTCTAAGTTACCTACCATTTCCATCGATCACTGATAGACAGTTGGACAAAAGAACACTCCTTCGCCTCCGTGATATAGTACTGCGTATATCTGAATCTGTATCAAGATTAAACACACAATGGCCACTGTAAGTGGAGAAAGTTCGGAAGGTAGGTGTGTTGTGTTATAGAAATCTGAATTCAATGTGTTCGGGTTATTTCCGTTTTGACAGATTTTCCTTCCGTCAGATTTTTGTTTCGACAGCGAGACACTTTGTTATCTCAAATCTACAATCCACGGTCAAAAGTGTCTGCCCACCGTAACGTCTACAATCCTGTGCAGCAAGCACTATTTGAACATTATACAACGTAACCTATGGATCGAACCCACGTCGGTTGGTGTAGCGGGTGGTGGCTTGTACTACTCGGCCAACTAAAGACATAGCTAACATGTTGAAAATAATAATTCACACTGAGTACTTTTAATTTAAGTATTTAAGTTTGTGCGTAACGTCTATTAGAAGAAGGTCGTAACTCCAATACTTGTTGATAGTGTTATTGTAGAAAACTGATCATTTAATTATGACCCATACTGTACAATCGACATTAGGTAAAGGAAATGACGTAACTCGAAATATTTAACTTTACACCAGAAATTTATAACGCCTAAAATAAACATCGAAAGTTGCTTACCAAGCGGCAAAACTGTCAATAGAACTGTTCGTTTTTTAATTGAATTCTAGACTATAGGCATGTTGTAGAAATGATATGATATTTCATAGTACTCTTCTACGTCCTAAAAGCTCATGAGCTAAAAGTAAAAGTAACCCTCATGCAAAGTTTCAGACTCACAGCTTGTGTAGTTTCAGAAATTTCTCGGTTAGTCCTTTTCTCTTTTATATAATAACTAGCGACCCGCCCCGGCTTCGCACGGCTGTATTATGCATGTACTATATCTAAAAACCTTCCTCTTGAATCACTGTATCTATTTAAAAAAACCGCATCAAAATCCGTTACGTAGTTTTAAAGATAAATAATATATAAATAATTAAAATAAATAAGATGTAAGCATACATAGGATACAAGGGATATAGGGACAGAGAAAGCGACTTTGTTTTATACTATGTAGTGACTAGCTGCGTACCGCGGTTTCACCCACGTTCGACTTTTTTTTTCTTTCATAAGAACCTTCTCCTGGCAGTAACGATCACAATATAAAAGAGTTAGCGAAAATAGGGATTTTTACATAGGTTTATAGATGAAAATAGATGTAAAACCTTCAAAACAGTAACTAAGTTATTGTGTGTTTTTGAGAGGGTGTGTTGTGTAACGGATTATATTATAAACAATTTTAAAGTAAGTAGATAGGTACAGTCACATTACCAATTAGCAGAACCCCACGTGACCCAGAGCTCATTCGCATATCTGTAAAAAATATAGTAATTTACCTATTTTGTTATTTTTATATATTGTATTGTATAGTGTATTGTTTAAAAAAAGCAGAATCAGGTAACATTATCTATACAACCTTACAGATTTGCGAGTGAGCTCTGGGTCACGTGGGGTTCAGCTAATTGATAATGTGACTGTACCTTTCTTATGCAACATTAGGTAAAGCTTCATCCATTTGTCCCCGTACGTACTCATGTGTTATTTGTTCAGGAATAATAAGTTTCTATTTAAAGTAGAAGGTCCATTGACAACACTGGCTGGTTCTGACAACAATGGGAGGGTAAGGGTGAAAGAGGGTACAGTAAACTCCCAAGATTTTTGCTTGTTAAGAGTCCTTAGTTTGCATTTTTGTAAGCAAATGACGGATGAGTGTTAAGATTTGATGGTTTTTGGAGATGTGTCGATAAAATGGCTTTATTCTGTATGCAATTTTGGGGGTCTTCAAGTTACGATTGAACAAGTATCTTCTATGTGGCACCCGCTATAAGATGAAGACCTGCGAAAATTGCGAAAAAATAAAAGAATTGCAAAAGTAACTTCATTTGGTATTGGAGTTAGATATAACTTTGAAGAAAAGCATAGGCTTCTTTTTATCCCGATCTCGATCCCGAATTTCTCGGGTGCAACCGCAGGGCGCAGTTAGTTACCCATATGCGCTTCTAGTGTAGAGTTCGAGCCTCGAGTTCAAAGCTATTTAGCGATCTATACAAAATACAATTTATAATTTCCTGTACAACACGCACCTAACACGTTCACCGCTTACGTAAGGTGCGACAAATACAAAATTCAAGTTAGCAATGTATAGCTAAACGACATTGTCACCTGTGTGCTTTTGTACCAAACAACCCTATTATGTACGGTGGTGGTGCAAATCGAGTTATAATAGCAAAGGCTTCGATGGACACGACTCAAAGAGTGGTACAATGGAGGGGCTGAGGCGAGAATCAGACCACAATCAAGATGAATTCTATGATCCAAAGTCTTGTATAGTCAAAATCGCTTCAGTTTAATACTTAACAACGGAAAAACGACTCGAAAAATAAAATTAGTCTTTATTTGCTCGTCGTGGTCATTAACAAAGAGCGCTAAGAAGTATATCTCATTACCATATATTTCATATTCGTTCAGTAAACTTACAAAAACGACAATCATCTTTTGTGTTTGTTTGTACAGAGTACATCGACAGTGTAAAAATTACATTATTTGTATTGGCGACAAATAAGCGACGTTTTCAGTGTTATGTAAAGGCATTGAAGGACTTTGTATTTTGTATGAATAAAAGTCTGAGTCCACTGTATCTATTATACTATTACAAAATATACAAAATACTACATTCATAACATAAGACATACATACATCTTTCATTTATACTAATATTTAAAAAAATGATGTATTCTTTTGATTTCAATTAATCCACTGAACTGATTTTAATAATATTTAACACCTTGGGTGTAATACAGGCTACTTTTTAACCCGATATTCTCACAGGATCGGGACTTACGCGTATCGAACCGCAGTGCTAGTGTTAAAAGATGACTTTGCTAAAACCTGCTTCTCTTTAATACCTTCGTAAGTTTCTTTTCAGTTAAATTTCTTATCTAATGTTTGCGTTTCTGATTCCTTTCAAAGCAGCGCTGACCAGAGGGTTCTCAACGTACGCACTTCACAATAAATAGCCTGAGCGTTATTCAAAACTATTAGACAATCAATCTTGAACGTGACCCTTTTTGCATAAGAACTTGCCACAGTGGAAGGGTATAGATGGCCAACTACGTATCCTTTATCATCTAATATAAAACAAGAATCTCTATTTTCTTTGGTCACGCAATAACTTGAGAACGACATTCGATTTCATCCTCTGATTTCAAACTTTGAAGAAAGTTCTTACTGAATTTTTTTTTTAGAAAGTTCCGCAGAAACTTTTACGCAGTCGAAACCATGGGACGCAGCTAGTGTCTAATAAATAAGCTTTTAATCTTTATTACCTATACTATTTTTATTGATGAACTCAGGAAACTACAGTGTACCTGCACCTACTTTTGAACAACGTGTGTACAATAAATATTTTAATTGCCTTCCAATTTTTATTGCCTGCAGTTTACCGACTGTAACTCAATCAACTGTGTATAAATTCTGGGCATTTAGGGACAAAGCTGCGAGTCATGCGTCCAGTCTCCAGGGATTCCAGGGTACCTTTTAATGCATACTTGAAGATTGTTAGGGTGTGAACCTCGATTAAGATCGGCCGATTCTATAAGATAGGGTGCCATTGTCTGGCGAATGCTAAACTAGACGATGTATACCTTCTTACCTACTACTTCCTTTAGATTTGTAGATTAGCTGCGCCCCGCTGTTTCACCCGTGGAAGTCCGAGTCCCATATAAATATCGGGATAAAAAAAACTGGTTGCCTGTAAAGTCGGTATACGGGCGAAAGTTTTACGTGACAACAACTGTGCTCGAGTGGAAGGGACGCGTGCCTTTCACTTTTTATGTCTGTCTCTCTCGCTCTTAGGCGGGCTAACCATGCCCGAGTGGAAGGGACGCGTGCCTCTCACTCGCTCTCATTGTGAGCGCATAACGTCAGCGGAGCGTAACGCAGTTTCTTGAAGTGTCACCCGGCAAACCAATTTATAAAACGTTGTCACGTCAAAAGTAGTTTTTTGTTAATCCAGGTTAACAAACATATAAAAGGTGCAAAAATTAAATGTAACGTGTGACTAATATAGCCAATCAAACGTCTTTAAGAGGAAAGCATATAATGACACTAGAACAATTATTTTTGTACCATAAAACTTATAACTGCGATGACCATGCCCCTATGTCTTATTATTATATATTTTTTTTTAGGTTTCTTGTTTCTATTCAAAAACATGGCATAGGAGTTATAGGTTTAATGCTAACAAAATATTTGCTCTAGTGTCATTTTATCCAGGGAGGAAACAGTTGACTACGTTTGTATGGAGAGAGCTAACACCCTTTCCTCTTAAGTCGATGAATTACAAATTATCATTATTATGAAATCTTTGTTTAGAACATTTTAGTTACAGAACCACAAGACGTTTACGTACTTCAGTGCAGCTGTGTCCCTAATACAGCCTACCCGATTTCTATAAAGTCAGCTTATAATAGTTATATCAATAATTATAACTAACAACAAACCCCTAATAAAAGTCGGCACATTTTCACATACGCAGTTCCTTTTTAAACGGATATGGCCACTTCAGCGACCAAAAAAATTCTTCTGTGTTCCCAACCCATTGCATTTTCAACCTAATAATAAAAATCATAAAGTTGAATATGGATATAGAAAAGGGTCATAAAAGAACACTTGAGAACCGGCTAGTTCCGTAAAATTTTCACGCTTCGCCGAAACAGAAACCTTTAATGTACTTTGTATAACTTTTTAATAATATAATAATGTATGAATGTATGATTGTATGTATGGAACAATGTATTGATATAATAAGTTGAAAGGATATGCCTTGAACGTGTGAATGAGTTTTTGAGTGGTTATGTTAGATATTATACTGGCTATTGTGTATTGTAAATGATAGGACCACGTGTTTATGCTTTTAATAAAATAATGCCGCTAGCTTTATGGATGATAATAATAAGAAATAAAACGACGATGACACCGCATTCTCTCAAAATAATCTGGTCCTCAGAATAATGAACAAATAGCATGGCGTAGTTTATAATAAAACGACTCTACCAAAAACGAAAATTGTTGTAACCTAAGTTAATAAATTTTATAACTACCATTGTACACAATGTATGCAATAAACATTCGTATTCTTAGCATTACAATTATTAATATCTAAGTATAAATACTTGTCTGAGGCGGGAATCGAACCCGCAACCCTGTGTTTGGCAGTCCGGCATGGTGACCATTGTACCAACTGGGTCATTATCTCAAAAACAATTCAAGAAGGGGGCTGAAAGTTTGTGTTACACTGACATTGAAATATCCACTATCTCCTATTTCCTTATCCAGCTAGACCCTTTAGCTCTACCATTTTCAGTCACAACAAAATGGCGTCAACATAAAAAAAAACACTGATACGCCATTGAACAAATCATTACGAGTCAGCCAGTAGGTACTTAACGCGACAAACCGATCGTGAACAATTTGCGTGTTCAATGTTTATACTTCAACCCGTATCGATATCGTTAGCGATGTTAATGATTGTTCGTAATGAACACTCCTCTATTATATCTTTACAATATGTTAATAATAATATCTACGACGCGACGTGACCTAGAGCTCACTTGCAAATCTGTAAGGTTGAAAGTAATGTTACCTGATTCTGGTTTTTAAACAATATGCTATACAATATCAAAATAGGTAAATACCTAATTTAATTTTTAGATATGCGAATGAGTTCTGGGTCACGTGGGGTTCAGCTAATTGGTAATTTGACTGTACTACCTACTTGTACGGTCGGAGTCAGAATTGCAGATCCACCGGAGAGCTCCATAACTCCTATTATTAGAATGTTTTCAACACAAGCAAGATTCTGAGGTTTTGCTCGAGTTCAAGTTTGATGTCTTTCAACTCATTAATTTATTATATAAATATGATAAGAATAAAAACATTCCAATAATAATAATTTTAGAACTCTACGTTGTGTCTGCAATTCTGTCTCCGACCGTTATAGGTACATAGGTACGGACTTTTACCTCAACTAGACATCTTTAGTTGGGCCCTTTTTGCGTGAGGATGGCTTGCCAAGCACTTAAACCTCTCAGCTTATTCGACCGTGTCCAGAGGAAAGAACCTGTCAATACATCTGGAGCCAAAACTATGATAAGCCGCAGCTTTCTTTACGATGTTTTCCTCCTATCCACCGAAAGAGCAATATCAGTTAGCGAACATAATTTGTTTTTCGAGTCTTAACTAAAATACTGTAGCATTCTAAATTTACCTGAATAAAAGAAAAACAAACTATACGAAAAAGGGGGTTTTAACATTCTGTCATAGTACTTAAACGGTCAGCCATTTTTAACTGACTATAAAAGGAAGGAGGTTCTCAGTTCGAGGGAATATTTTTTCTTGTGTTATATGAAATAGTAAGTAGGTATATAGTAGTAAAAACAAAAGTTTGAGGCGACAACTATGCCAGTCTCTATACTTATATGTTTTGAAAAAGCTGTAAATCAGGTGCCTAGCCCATTGGCTAGATCATAAAGAAAATGAGATGAAAATTAGTCTTAGAAAATATATTTCAACCAATAAACAAAATTACTACAAAAGTATTTGCATTTTCACCAACAAAAAATAACAAACAAACCAAATAAAGACGTTTACACACTAACAGATTGCTTTCAATTTGATTAAGTGTGAAACAAGAGTGGAAGGGATTTATTGCGATTCTCACACAACCCCTCTCTATTTAACGATAAATTAATCTGCATACACCCATTATCTGAGAAACCCTCTTGTCACTCACACTTTATGTAAATTTTAATGTTTATCCGACAAATTGTATTTGCCACGGTTTGAATATAACCACGAATTTAATTGATTTAAGTTTATTCAAAGAATAAATAATAATAAACGCTGTTTTGCTTTTATGAAAAAAATATCATTTAAGTATTTCTTTTGATTAAGATAAATATTCGTAATTAAACTATTTTAACGCATATACCTAATCGCGTTTATTTTTTAAAACCTCACATCTCTCTCTCGCTCTCATGGTCACAGGAAGAGTGAAGATAACTCTTACAAAAAAAAACTGTAATTTTGTCAAGCTACTGTTTTATTAGAATTAATTAAAAACGTCCCCTATAACAGCTAAGCAGCATTGTCTTACAGTGACCAAGATTGTTTACTTAGAGTACCTAAACTGAGGCCACAACTTTCTATTTTCTAAATATATAAATAAATAAAAGTTAAATTGTAAGAGAAAGCACATTGTTCTCTAGAGAAATACCATTACCGGCGAAACAATCATATAATATAATACCCGAGTATTAATATCAAACAATATCCAACCAAACAATATACAAATCAAATTCATTGAATCGACACTTAACTTACATAAAAGAAATAACAAAGAACCACACACAAATCTTTCTAATTATGTTTTAACCGCAACACGTACACTTGAAAGACATTAACTTTACAAAATGCCATTGAAATGAAAAACAAAATTAATGATTGCTACTAAAATCGCAATAAAAATGCCGCATGCGAGCAAATATGAGATGGAGGGGACAATTATAACAAATTAATAACGCACACTACCCTTAAAACTCGAGTGGAGATTTACATTCAATGGTACGCGTTTCTGGTGCTTATTCTTTCAGAAAATAAACGACTTCCAACTTTATTCCGTAGAAAACAAAACTCAGAACACAGCATGATCAATTGAGGTTGTTACATCCTTTTCAATTATTCACCATCTTGAAGGGTCATCTCGATTCTCCAAGAGAATATAAACTTTAAAGCACAAAACATAGAAATTGTATTCGTTTGATCATAACATTACGATATCGCTTGAATATTAAAAGTCTTGGTAATTATTCAGGAATCTATCCATCATTAATCACACGAGGGTGAAGGGAAACATGTAAAAATTATTGTTGAAAAGATAAATTACCAAAAGATGGTACATTTGACATTTATATGTTCCAATTGTGGACAGCACCAAAGCGCGTGGTTTTTTTAACAAAACATATGCAAAATATCATTGTGAGTGTATTTTATTGCAGATTTAAGTCATTAACAGTTATAATTGTGAATGATCTGGTGCTAATCGTGGACAATGGATGATGAATGAAAGGGACATTTTTCTTTTGTACTAAATACATTCGGTATAATTTTGAAAAACTGCACAAATTTTGCGCAATTTTTGTAGGATTTTAGATATATTATTAATTATTTCTCTTCTACTATATTTTTATTCTACTTATTTTTGTAAGTAAGTACGCTTTATTTTAAGATAGAATGCTAATTTTATTTATACATATATAACAAAGAAAATGTTTTTATTTGTTTATAACGAATAAGGGAGTCATATAGGCGAGTTTTTGTACCAGAATCTGGACTTACTCAGTCCTGGGTGATGATCCAGATGGGATGCTGTATAAAATTCAAAGTCCTGACTGACTGGCTGACTGATACACATCAACACATAGCTCAAACGGATTGATAGCTATTATGACGTAGACATTCGATAAAGATTAAAAAAAAACTAACTCCTACGCGAATAAATTCGCGGGTAAGCTTTTACCCATGAATACTTTTTTACAATAACTTTTTATAGAATATAAAAATTATATAAATGAATGACATCTCTGAAAACTGCAGGAAGGTGTAATGTTATTAACCTGTATAGTAAAGTCTAAAGCACGCAAAGGATCGCAATTGTAGTAGGTCGCAGACCTTTGTCCTTATTACGCCTCTAACGGCCCTTTCACACTCAAAACAACGGTCAACCACATCTTAATCAAGTCCCACATAATATCCCTAACAATATAACAAATGTCCTTTGTCACCCTTGCCATTAACCCACGGTGTAACTGTCATGAAACTTTAACAATTAACACAATCAGAATTAATAGAAACTAAAGTACAATCTCTGATTCATACTGTTTTAGAGTCCAATATTCTAAAAACACGAAAATAAACCTTATTTAACTGTCATATGAATCTAATTCCTCTGGCTTTTCGTTTGAAAAAGCTTTTGGTTTCATTTCAGTAGTGAATAGTAGTCTATTTGTTAGTTTTCGATTGTTATTACTTAATTCAGTTTTAAATACTATTTCTATAAGTTAATTAACCTTTAGTTGTTTCGTATAAGTTTATAATAAAACTGTTTTACGGGAACCTGACGTTTCGGAAGGTTTAAAGTTTCCATGGTCACAAGCAGACCGAGGTAACATTAGAAACGTTAATTAACTAGTTAAATTTACAGTGAGTAGGTACTTTGGGTGATATATGATATACGATATATGATATAAATACATACATGCAGCCAAACATAACCCTCTTGGCCTCGCAGTAGTCGGGTAATAATTAAAACATTCCTAAAGTACGCTAATTGAATGCTGCTGTTGGTCGGGCAAATGAAACATAGAGTCTCAAATCCTTACGAGTTCAAATAAACTGTAAAGAAACCACTTTGAAATAAGTTTCTATCACATAAAACTGACAGTGCCCCGCGGTTTCAGTCAAGTAAGTCCCGATCACGAGGAAATATCGAAATATAAAATAACCTATATATTCCATGGATTTCACGTATTTTAATGCCAAGTTTCATCCAAAACGGTCAAAGCCATATCATTACAAACAAGAATTCAAAAACGTATTATATTTTGTTCTACTTCTAAAACTCATGTCAATTTTATTCACACACGAGTTCCATAAAGAAAAATCAATAGCTTGCAAAGGAGTAGGTATCGAAATAAGAATTTTCTTTGTCAAACACAATCCTTCCCTCATTCGTCACTTTTTATGAATAAGTAAGTAGGTGGGTACCTCTACTTTATTTCTTTTTAAAGTAAAAGATTGTTATCCCTCAGATTGTCGAATTTATTTTGGTAAACATTTATTATTATGTTTTTTCAACAGTTCTAAATTTCATCACGATAAATGAATAGTAACAGATGTTAGTATACTTATTTTGTACTAGCAATAGTAGCAATAATTATTAAGCAAGCTATAAAGTTTTTTTACATATTAATGTAAAAAAGTGTTTTTTTATTAATTTTATCTCTCTGTTTAAACTTATATGTCGAAAAACAGCAAAGATGTTTTTAAACTAAAATATCGATATTCGATAGTCTAGGAAACAAGGACAAATACATATTCTTAAACAAAATTAATAAAGCTTTTACCATTCAAATATTGTACAGTATCTACTACATATTACAATGACTAAAAATAACCAAAGCTTCAAAAGCACAAAAAATACCAAGGCTTTAAGCTAACTTGATAAACTCAACTTATATTCAAGCTATTGATAATCAACAATAAGCTACCCGTTCTTACCTAACTAACTATTTAACTAACACTTTAAACTTTAATTAATCTTGACACTGGCATTGTCGAACGGAATATCATTTATCACTTTCAAAAATTCAAACATCGAACTATCGAAGCAAGAAATTCTCGAATCACGATACTGGCTGACAAGAAACACACCATTATTCTAGCCGCTTTATTCACCTGGCAACACTGACTTGAAACTGAGCATTGTGCTCTATTGTCTTCGAGTCGTTTTGTTAGAATGTCACATTGACAACTTGAAATTAGTTTCGATTTATTAGTGATTCTACAGATGGCTATTAAGTTTACGTAATGTATATAACTGCGACCCGTGGTTTTACCTTCGTAAGAACTGATCTCGTGAAAATATCGGTATAAAAAATCGGGTTAAAAATATTAATGGCGCAGCCACATTAGAGACTTGAAAAAGTCTTGTATAAACCAAAAACGCCACTTTAATGCAAATAAATATTGAGCAAGCAAGAGCATAGGTATCCTCCACTACATCTTTTACCGCATCGTCACTTACTATCGTGGGAGATAGTGGTCAAACGCTGACCTTATTTATTATACTAGCTGCGCTCCGCGGTTTCAAACGCGTAACTCCCGATCCCGTGGGAATATCAAAATGAAAAGCCTTCCTCGATAAATGAACTATCCAACACAAAAATAATTTTTCAAATTGAACCAGTAGTTCCTGAGATTAGCGCGTTCAGGCAAACAAACAATCAAACAAACTCTTCAGCTTTATAATATTAGGATAGATGTATAAAAATGGTTGTCTGTAAAGTCGGTTTACGGACGATAATTTTACGCGTGATAACGTCATAAGAAAACGCTGATGAAATAATACGTTGTTATGGTTACCTATCAGTCACCAGAACCTGACACATTACCATTAAAATAAAACTGATCCCCCAGGGTATCAGATCCAGGGGATCCGACCGGAATAAATCACCATTTTGCATACTTACTTCAATCGTTGCTATGGTTACCTTGTCAATAACGTTACGCATGACGTCACACTTTTTTATGAATGCCGGTGTTACGTCAAAATAAAAATAACTTAACCCAAAGAGGTTGGATTTACAACATTCAATACAAATTATGACGTTTTATAAAAATTAAATAAATCTGGCCGCATTCGTATTTTCCTGTAATAAAGTGGGTTTTCAATCATTCCCAATGCACTGTATGTTCGTATTACTTCGCATTGGATACGATTGCCTCCCGCCCTTGTGATCCGAGCGATACGAGCCGGAATCGAACCCGACTCTCCGCAATGAAATACATCTAAATAAATAAACGCGGACTTCACATTGTAATGCCGTCTCCATACAAAATATGTTTCGACTACAATGAGATCGTTCGGAACGGGGAAAATGGAACATACTGTATAGTGTACGGAGAAATGTCCATGTGTACTGGTAATACTGAACTTTTCTCAGATGTTCTGAATATAAAAAAATGGCTTTGTTAACTGTATTTCTAAGTATTTGCCGGAGGGCTTCCAAGTGCAATTTGAATTCCTAAAATCTTAACTTACCTACCTACTAACTTTTTCGATTGAAATATTTGTCATTTATAAAGAAAATCGCCGACTTGGATAGATAATTTCCCAATAACTTTTTTTTGAGCTCGGTATTCAAGAAACGGAAAAAAATAGATCTTTGATTCGAGTTAAGCTACAGTTTTGGGCTGTCTTAGCAGGCGGGTTGATAAAAACTGTAGGCTGTAGCGGGTTCTCACGCGCGAGGTCAGTCAGGGCTTTGTCTACTTTATAGTATTTTTGTCAAATTTGATCGCGTGGGTCTAAATTACATTTTTAATGCGTTTGATAGTTGCGCGTGAGATCTGTAGATTTTTTAGCGTAAACATCATCATCATTATTATAGAATTTCTAAATTTTCCTTTGTCTGTAGAGATTTGAAATCAATTTAAATGGGCAACTGGAACTTTGTCCATCAATGGTGCTTTTACATAGACGTTATATAAAACAAAGGGAGCACCATAGCCATAATCCTTAAAGGATTTAAGGATCGTAACTGCAAACAATGACCTACGAACTAATGATTAATTCAAAAGTCTTTGGATTCCTTTAATTGAGGCCATAAACATGGCGAGATATTGGTAAAAGTCAAAGTCAAATTTCTTTATTCATTTGGATGCTTATGTATATTTTGTACATAGATAACATAAAAACGTTTTTAAAAAAATCTAAATTTAATAGCAATAGTAAGTCCCCGTTATGTTTTAGCTAGACTTGGAACTTGGACCACTTGCAGCAAAATGGCCAGATCTCAATTAGACTAAACCAAGCTAAAAACGACTAGAGAAAAATATATTTAAATATATCGAGATTTTTTCTTTTTTATTGCAAGTGTCTCCTAGTCACACGAATCCTTTTTGTGTGTATGTTTGTTACCTGTACCTGTAGACAGTTCCTGAATTCAGGAACAATAAATAAACAAATTTTTATCCTTATAATCTCACGGAGTTTGTGACTTAAGCGGGCGAAACTGAGATACGCAGCAGTAGTCTTGTTTTCAACCTAAAAAGTCTCTACCTACAGTTAATTCTACATGCTACCACTAAATCGCTAATCCCATAGCCACTCAAAGCTATGAAAATAAAACAATTGAATTGAAAAACTCCCTCAGAAAGGGTCTCGTAATTATTAAATTGAAAACCGTGTTTTCTATAACAATTGCTAGGGTTGACAGAATAGGCCCCTAGCTAACTTGACTTGACTCCGAACTAATCTTGGCAAGGGGGTTATTACGTAATCTAGTATAATAGAAACGATATAATTCTGTTAGCATTGTAGTATCTAAAATATATAAAAGATAAAAAACCTCATAAACAAAGAAATTTTGACTTTGTTCTTTTTACTTATATCCTACAGGACTAACGTGGGTAAAACATCGAGACGCAACTAGTCTATAAAATGAAGAAGACTCTTCACGTAATCTCTGAAACCACAAGAACTACGAGTCGAAACTTAGTAAACAGGTTCCTCTAGGACATCATCATCATCATCTTAGGCGTTACAGCCGCGGATGGGCCTTGACCTGGTCAAATAATCTTCTCCAATCGGGTCTATTTTTGGCCTTCTCCCTCCAGTTTCTCACACCGATTGCTTCGATGTCGTTCTCGACTCCATCCAGCCATCTGGGCATCTGATCGTAGAAAAAAAAAAAATATAAATATTTCAGGACATATTACACATCGCCATCCAGCCCCAAGCTAAGCAACTTAATGCTTGTGTTATGGGTGCCAGATAACGGATAAACTACTTATATACTTTTTTTTTTTGAAATATATACATATTATACATATAGGAAACACCCAGAACCAGAAACAAGAATTTATGGTCAGCATAAAGAAGGCAGGCCCAAGCCTGCCTCGGCTTCTACGACCACCAGGTTAGCCGTCTAGTAGCCGCTTAGGTACTCTAGCCTCGTCCATTCTCACAACATGTCCTGCCCAGCGAAGGCGTCCAATTTTTATGATCTTAATGACGTTCGTACAGCTCATATAGCTCGTGATTATATCGAGTACGCCAGCGCCCGTCCTCCAGCACAGCACCGAAAATACGCCTCAAAATCTTCCTCTCAAAGACGAGCAGGGAGTTTTCGTTTTCTTCAGTCAAGACCCAGCACTCCGAACCGTATGTCAACATGGGTTCGGTAAGGTCTAAAGAGCAGGACATAGAGCACTAAAAAAGGATTTTAAATAAATCCTAATAAGGTCTGTTTCAGTTTGTAGTTCGTAGTAACTATTATAATATTCTTTGGGATATCAATATCACTTTTAAAGAAACATTAATACGGGTATATTCACAGGGCGCAGCTAGTAGATTACCGTCACAGTACTAATCCAGGTTTTTTTATGATTTAGTTTTTTTAATAGAGGTTTGTTGGATATTTCACTAACGCTTACGATGCTTTAATTAAGCTTTTAAAATCACGAACTATTATAAAACTAGATATTCTACAAAAGCGTGCTACATATAAGACCGCATCATCCTAGTGGTCAGCCACTGACCTATTTATTGTAATAAAAAATAATATACTTAAGTTAACTCTGCCTGGATACCTTACAAACAATGTATAACCCATGAGTATAACCGTACGTAAGTGTAGCTGAATACTTGGAGTTGGGTTTACTGTTAGACCAGTAGCGACATCTGTTGATCGTAACATAAACCGACTGTTAACAATATAAACACCTTCCTACAGTGAAAGACTAACATTATAAGCAGCAGTTCTTTACGTCTTAAATGAGAGAAAGAAAACACTTCCAAAACTGCTTTAATAATTTGTTACTAACTACGCCTCAAAATACCTTACCTACTTACGAATAATCTGCACATTGCAGATCTTGCCTCAGAAATATAATCCTTCCTTTTGAGTTTGCTGTGGTCGGGTAAAAAATATGGTAGCTTCAATACTTTGTAAATAAAATTAAAAAAAAAGCTATAAAAATCAATGTAAATAATTACAAAAAGGGATCTTCTACACCACTTTCCAATCTGCTATTTTCAATTAGTCTGTTATTTTTTTTTAATAAATCACGTTATTATCTTTCCTAATTATTTTCTATTTCTATATACCTACTCGTTAACCAATTATTTTTTATCAAAATATGTAGTTCACTTTAAGAACTATGCATAAACTCCTAACTTCGAGATACTAAGCCGTCGGGCAATTTTGTGACAACTGCTTTTTTACCTGCGTATTTAAATAGTTCTGTAAAACTTTGTCATTGATGTTTAAAATTATCACTATGAAACTAACTGTATAAATTATTTGGGTAATTAGAGGTGGTTGTTTAACGTTTCAGTCACGTTGAATAAAAGAAAATATTAAAATAAAAACAATTTTATGTTTATTTGTATGGCGTTTAACAAAGATTTTTCTCAAATATAATACATCGTTGGTACTGACATCGATTCAATATTACACTCTAATATATACAATTCCATGTACCTAATATCCAACTTACAGTTTTGTAATACTACCTTATACTTACATTATATAACTATGCTAGGAATCAATAAATAAATTACACAGTACAAGTTAACCAAACGAATCGGCGACGATAGCAGAAACAATTAAACTTAACAATATGCAAAATCAAATTAATCTGGATCCACAGTAAGAAAACAAATACTAAATTACTATTCGGCTAGATTAGAGACATCTACGGAAAATAATCTCTTTTTGGTACCAATCTCACTTCGCACTAAGCCCAATGCTACATTACCTTAAATATTTAAATACGCTTCAAAAACAAAAATCACAGTTAAAACTCAATCAATTCACATAATCCACAGATCTAGATATATTATCTCAACATATTTACAAGCCACTTGATATGAGCTGCACTCGATTTATACAATTTTGCTCTAACTATTGAAATCAATAAATAAGTTCGTACTTAATTTCTTTTTCACAGTTCTAGTCACTTAAAATTGAAACACAGCGGATCTCCACGAGATAGTGTTCAATAAATGACGGAGACTGGCCGCCTGAGCTGGTCATCATGAGGACTGTGCTGCTGCGGTGTAACCGGAGACACCGGGGAGTGGGAGCCAGGTGCCGCACCGTATTGCGGGAACAGCGCTGTTGAGAACGGCTTCATGTCCGGCGGCGATGTGTACAGCGATGAATAGAACGATGAAACTACTGCGGCGGCAGATGATGACACCGTCGGCATGTTGTCTGACTTTGGAGTCATCAGCTTGGAGAACTGCAGATGGTCTAGCTGATGCGGGAAGTATGGCGGCGGATACGGCAACGCGTCCAAATGTCCAACTGTTGGTGCTGGGCCAGCGAAGTACGGAAGCGGGAAACTCGGGAAACCACCACCTGAAACTCCTCCTTGCGTAGGTGGCTTGGGCTTCCTGCGGGGCCTGTATTTGTAGTCTGGGTGCTCCTTCATGTGCAGAGCTCTCAGACGCTTCGCTTCGTCGATAAACGGCCGCTTCTGCATCTCGGACAACAATTTCCACTCTGCTCCTAGCCTCTTGGAGATCTCTGAGTTATGCATCTTCGGATTGTCCTTTGCAATTTGGCGACGTTGTAGTCTCGACCAAACCATAAACGCGTTCATTGGCCTCTTGATGTGGCCCTCAGAGTGTGGTGAGCTGGCCGGCAACGGCTGTGGCGCGCTCGGGTACTCCGGCAACATACCCGGATGCATCGAAAACGCGTACGGGTGGTGACTCAAAGTCGACATTTTTTAAACTTTTTCGGCAGACGAGATCAATATTAGAACATTAACTGTATGGTGTTATATAGCAATATACAGTGAATAAGCACAGATGAAGAAGTGATTGTATCGCGTCGAAGACGGCGGATAGACTGACGTGGTGGTGCGGCAGTCGCGTGGGTCTGAGCGTGCGGGGGGCGCGGCTTCAGGGCGGACGACCATCCGCCAATCACCGCGCCGCCCGTACAGCCTTCGTCCTCCCCACGCCGGCATATTCCCTCTCCCTTGCGCACAATGGGTCTTGTATCGCCGTCTCGCGGGGACAATAGAGCATGGTGTACCGCGTTACATTCCTACAGCTGTTCAACGCCGTGTCTCGACTAAATGTGTGATGTAACTGCTGCTGTAATAGAATAAACTACACATTGACTTTTTTATTCTCCACCGAATAAATGTTGAAATGTCAATAAACCGTGGTTATATGACCCAATATACATTTTATTGGAAAATTAGATAGCCGTTGTAAAATGCCCTCCCTAAAACATAGACATAGAGGTGCAGCTGACGGGGAAAATATAAACTCGATTCGGTTCTCACCTACACAACCTACATGTTATTCATGAGTTTACGATATTTTAACGTCTCACAAGTATCACGCGGTAGAACGAAAATTGTATAAAATTAGGGAGGCATGTTGTAACACATTAAATGACAGCAGTAAAATATATCAAATTAAATGTGTTGCCATAACACATGCTCTACCGACAAGTGTTAGGCTCTATCTATAGGCTCGATACAAACTAGCACGGCTACACGACCAAACTCACTTGAAGAAGAGCAATTGACATGATTTAATCGTTAGTGTTTTGGTTATCGAACGACATTTCGTAGTGGTTGGATTTAAGTTAAAATACACATACTTATTTATCATAAGCTCAGGACGATCCTACAATGTACCTACCGCTAATCACGTTCAGGAAAATAATCAATATTAATAGCAGGGACTTCTTTTAATATAAAATATTTGAATACAGTAACACAAAACAGCCTTAGGAGATCCTAACGCTTAAATGTAGGTACCTATCATCACACCTAGTTTTATTAAAATTAGTCCAATTTTTTTTCTCTATAATTTGAGAAGTATAGATTTGTTACAATATAAAAAGGACAATAGTTAGTTTTGCTAGTAAAGTAACGTGATATCTCTCCGTATATACAACGATGAATCACACGTGCCGTTTAAAATGCACCCCAATTTGAAATAACTAAAGTTGATTTGATTTAGATCTTTGAAAGAAAAAAATATATAATTGTTTTTTGCGCAATATGAAGTATTAATTGAAATGCTGTGCCCAGAAATCTATAAAATAATTACATACATTTGGAAGTGTTTTCTTTTAAAGAAGGAAAAACACTTCCAAAACTGCTAAAATAATATTTTTCATTTCTAATAAGGCGTCACGCTAATTTTGAAATAAATTATAATAAAAAAAATCCATGATACCTACCTATAACTGTGAAAAACCTACGTCTTGTAGTTATAATAATATAATAATAATAAATGTTGTTAGTAATTTGTTTCCTTATTCTAGGTTGTTAGTAAGGTCTAAATCATTTTTTTTTGTTCACGCCTCTCTATCTTTTCTATCTTTCAAAGGTTGCCTGGAAGAGATCGCTTTTAGCGATAAGGCCGCCCATTGTGCCATAATGTAAGGTATATTAATTTTCTTTTAGCAGATTTTCACTTAAGTTAGAATTTATTTTGTGTTATTATTTTTTTTATGTAATTATTATTCGTGTTTGTTTTTATGGTGCAATAAAGTGTTTATCTATCTATCTATCTATCTTTTCCTCGCTCCATCCATCCGTCTTGTAGTTATAGGTAGGTATTAAGTTTTTACTTTGAATAAGTACCATAGATATTCATATTGCCTTACAGAATATGCATGACGCCACATATTTTGCATAAGAAATTAAAAAGAAACAACAATACAAATTAATTTCTTTCAAACAATTCCAAATAATAGCTAGTTTTGATGTATTGTCACAAAATTATAGATTTATTTGTTTATTGGTTTACTGGTCAGTTTTCTTTGTGATTTTTGACAAAGAGATCAATAATAAAAACGTTTTGTCTTTTACGTCCCTATTTTACATTGCGGGTGCGTATCCTTTGTTTCCAATAACGGTATGGTCACCATAAATCTGGACGGGTGTGTCTTGAGTACCTTAAGTCTATTGTCCACTCTTTTGTTTATTGAGAGACAAAACTGTTGTTGCTTTCTTTGGTTTTACAGTGGTAATAAAGTAAGTAGATGCTATTGTGTAGTAATTATTTGGACTTTTGGATGTGCCGCGTGCCTTTCCTTGGAATTAACTGTTTGTATAAAATGTTGGTATTTTTTTTAATACAGTAACGATTATTTTAAATTTACTGCTAAGGTAAGTATTTGTTTTTACCCGACTACGGTGAAGCCAAAAGGTAGGGTTTTGTTTTTGACCAGGGTAAGTTTGTATATGTTTATCTGTCCCCTTCTTACTAAATATTTTGTGCTAATTTACCTATGAATACAATGAAATCCAAGATTTAGCAAGTATAAAATGTCAAACATAAAAGTTGTGCTTCATAAACGAGACTACTAACGCCATCTGTTGAACGGATAAGTAAACTCAATACTTTTCTCACAAGATTCGGGTTTGTTAGTCTTATTAGAAAACTCCTTTTGGGGTTTTTAGCCGATATTTTAGTGATATACTTATAATAGATGTTTTAATTTTGGTTTTAAACAAAGCTTTTAAATTTTTGGACGGATTTTGAAAAAATACATTTTTAGGGATACATTGAATTCTTAGGGGTGATTGAGGATACTTTATCTCGATATTCCCACGTGATCGTCACTTACGCGTTAAATACGCGGGCGTTGTTAATATTATTTTATAATAGTTAAAAATATATTGAAATTATTTATTTCAATCGAATAACGTATAAGTAATAAAGGACCTGCAGGTAATAAGAGCCAGTAAAAGGTTTTTAAAAAACCTTGATATTAGTGACTAAATGACAAGAAAATAAACAAATGAATGGTTTTTTAGATTAAAAATAGAGCAAATAGGTATTTAGCTACAGTACTTTTTACTATTTTCACGAAATATTTAGTTTTCAATTAAGGTCGCAGGTGACCCTTATTACGCACATGTAACTTATCCTACTAATATGTATTATAAATGTGAAAGTTAGTGTGTGTGTGTGTGTATGTTTGTTACTCCTTCACGCAAAAACTACTTAACCGATTGCGATGAAACTCGGTACCTAGATAGCTGGAGACCTGGATTAACACATAGGCTACTATTTATCCCGATATTTCCACGGGATCGGAACTTACGCGGGTGAAACCGCGGGGCACAGCTAGTTATTAATCTTAATATATATAAATCTCGTGTCACAATGTTTGTCCTCAATGGACTCCTAAACCACTTAACCGATTATAATAAAATTCGCACACCATGTGCAGTTTGATCCAACTTGAGAGATAGGATAGCTTACATCCCGATATTCCCACGGGATCGGGAGTTACGCGGGTGAAACCGCGGAGGGCAGCTAGTAAATATATAAATACTAGCTGCGCCCCGCGGTTTCACCCGCTTAAGTCCCGATCCCGTGGGAGTGACGGGATAAAAAGTAGCCTATGTGTTAATCAAGGTCTCCAGCTATCTATACATACCGAGTTTCATCGCAATCGGTCCAGTGGTTTTAGCTTGAAGGAGTAACAAACATACATAAACCCACACACATACACACAAACTTTCACATTTATAATATTAGAAGGATGTTTACTAAACACATTTAAGTTAGGTACCTACACCTATTGTCTTCCATCAGTCAGCACGCTTCCTTCCCAACAATAACGAATAACGATTAACGCCGTTATTTCGGCACGTTACAAGCACACTTCTCGAAAACGTAACAAAATTTTACACTGGTAATATAATAATTTGATTCTTCGAAGAACAATGGTACAAAGTACAGTCCCAATGGGATTAAGCCATAAAGGATAATAGTTTTATTAGGGAAAGACAAAACTGTTATTCGAAGACAATTATGGGTTGTTTATTTTAGAAATTTTGTTTTGTTGCCGACTATTTTTTTTTGGTAAGTACAATTTATTTTGATAGACATGAATTTTAAAAACTATGAATTCTTCTACTGCGTGTTCTGAGACCCCTATACTTTTTTGAATAGGTTTGTCCTTCTTTTTCTTTGGTTTATGAATTTTATGATTAGAAAAATTACAAAACTGTTTACCTACGTGAGTTTGACTGTGACTTTTAATAATTAAAAAAATATAAAGAAGTAGATAATAACAAGACGTAGGTAGTACAATAGTGATAATTATAGAGATTGCGTTCGCGCGTCGTTCGTGCGAGACAATAGGTATTATCATTGGAAGGCCATTAACCGGGAGCATTCTTGTTGAAAAATAATAAATCCGTATGCGGAGGATGCAGGAAATGGACCGTTTACACCGACGTGACATTTTAAACTTGGTTTAAATTACGTGAATATGTAAATTCTCATATATATAAATTACGTGTATACAAACTAGCACACCGTGTGCAGTTTGATCCAACTTGAAAGATAGGATAGCTTACATCTTAATTTATCCCGATATTCCCACGGGATCGGGAGTTACGCGGGTAAAACCGCGTATATATATATTTTTTAATTTTAAATCGTTTTGTTTTGAAATGCTGTGGGTGCATTTTCCGCTCGTGGATTAGTCTGGGCCTCGAAAGGATTAAAGACGTAAATAAATCGTATGAAACAAATGAAAGGCCAAAAAAGATAATGAGTGGTTAGAAAAACGGTTAATTCTTTTATCAAACAAATTAATAATACTTTAATGGGTGTATCATTTACAGTATCCATTACTTTTTCTTCTAGCTTTTGTATTTTCTGTCTATGATAATTTTCTAAGTTTGATGTGTCGTGCAATAAAGCGTTTATCTATTTACAGTTAAGTTTGTAATGAGGTTCAGTTGTTTTTTCTAAGATAGTTGTGTCTGATATACTCACTCCTTGATATATTGTTAAGTTTTTTAACAAGGTAAGAAGAAATAGAGTATACTAGATAGAGTATTCAAACATTATTTGATTCGAAATTAGGTGTTCATTAAATTATACAATACAAGTATTGCTTAATAATTTAAATAAAACATAAATTACCGGTTACACATTACTAAAATTTATAGAATAAAATGTCCTTATTGAAAAAAACGAATGTCTATTAACTGTCAATATCAGCACCACGAATCAAAAAACTATTCTTTTTAAGTCAATAGTAACTTTGGTGCAAACGAGCCTTTGAAAAAAGCATCAACAACAATAGTATGTCGGGTGAAGTGTCATGGGAAATTTGAGAAAATTAAAATAGGAAGATGGCTCGAATAGGCATTAAGCCAGTTCATATTGTGGGCTCCCTAGCTTTGTTACCATTGCATTGGGATATTATAACCTCGACTAACTAGCTAGTAGATATCCCGACTAGAATCCTAATGAACGTGGTCATAAAAGGAACTAGTTATAGATATATTTAATGCAGCTTAGCAACTACTTATACCTACTCAGTTAACGTCATTTGTTATCAACGACCGAACAGTCATGTTAAGCTCTATTGAAAGCATTTGCACTCAATATGGGTTTAGTAAGAACATGCTCCTAAGGTTTATTACTTCATTTGAATTTAGGCTTGACGGTACCTAGCTAGTCTTAATTTGGTGTCGTTTACCACAAGGCCATTCCATAGTTATCTACCCAAAAAATAATAATGTACGCTATACTTACATAGCTCTTACAGTGAATGAAAACATCGTGATGAAACCTAAGGCTTAGCTGGTTCCAGACGGATTTATGACTTCTTGATTGTGGTTATGGTCGATAAAGCTGTGAGGGTGACACAGGTTTTGGGCGAGCCTACTCTATCCAATACGTGTCTCTGACACTACAACCTCTTAAATAGAATGAATTAAAGTGGCACTGTATTAATCACCTAGATTAGCCGTAAAAGCCGAAAATTCCAATTCTATTTAATTGTCAGATAAAGTTTATTAGGTTAGATTGTTGAAGTTTTTGCCGACGCTAGCGCCCTTACTCTTTTTCATTCAAATCCTTGTCTTAGGTAGCTAGATCATCCATCTCTTTCATACAATACTAGGGTCGAAAAAGATAGAAAATATCCGTCCACATGACGGGAGGCGAGAAAAATAAGCAAACTCCATTGTGTTGGTGTCGCGAAATAAGTAATTAGGTGCGATGTATATTGCATATTTTTAATGTGAGACTTTTTATGTTGTTGCCTATTTTTGTGATGTAATGTTTTAATTAATTAATAAGTTTTTTCTCAGCGGGTTGTGTGAAGTTTTTTGCTTAGCGAGACGTGATGTGTTTTGTTTAGCTACTTTTCAGCGTGGAAAATATGTGGTACGAGTCGTACGAGTATTTTCAATATTAACTTTATAAAAATACTAGCGACCCGCCGCCCCGGCTTCGCACGGCTATATTATGCATTTATTATACCTACATATAAACCTTGCTCTTGAATCATTCTATTAAAAAAAACAGCATCAAAATCCGTTGCGTAGTTTTAAAGATTTAAGCATACAAAGGGATATAGGGACATAGGGACAGAGAAAGCGACTTTGTTTTATACTATGTAGTGATGATAGTGATAGTGAAAGTAAATTAATTATGGAAATTAATTCGTCCAGTGATTTGGACGAGGAAGTAATCAAGCAGTACCGGTCCACATTATAACAAAAATCGGTTTAAATTATTCAGGTCAGAGCTAGGATCACGTACTCTGATAAACAGACGAAGAAATATCATAGAAGTTACACTATTTATTTGAATAAAATTTGTATATCATTTCAACACATTGAGAGGCAATAATAATTATCAACTTAAAAGATATAGAATATCCGGCAACTCAATGAGGTCTCGGGTAATCTCGAAAAGAAACTCGTGTAAGTAAAAAGTGTAACGAAAATGAAATCACACTAATAACAACAGAAAACTAAAACCATTAAACGTTTAAATTAACTACTTTTTTAACCTATAATTTCTATAATAAACCTAATAACTAAGTAACAAAACAGATAATCGAACTAACCTTTCTGAAAACAATTGACAGTGACTGTCAATTGTTTTGGCAGCTGTCGGCAGGCTGTGTGTTAAAATTCCTGTTAAATTGACAATAAGTGAAGAAACAATAACTAATGAGGGTACTAACGATTTGTGTTTGTAACAGTTTGTTTTGTATGGAACTTTTTATTTCAACAAAAGTAAGTTTTTTGCTTATGTCTAACGACAGGGCTCAAATATTCTCTACCACTGCGAAATTTGAACGGTCCAAAAGAAACAGTAAAGCTTCCAAAATACAAAATGAAAGAAACAAAAGCGATTAAGATTTGGTAAAAATAGTATTAAAAAAAAACATTAAAGCATATTAATTTTAGTCTATTACAAACTCCTTACATTCCTTTTTAGTCCAAAAATAATTTATTTTATAATGAAACTATTACTAAAAATAATCACGTTTTTTTATTAATTAAACTGTTTTATTTAGCTTGTCCTGTTTGGGCCAAAATATTGGTCTAACAGTCAGGGGCCGATCAGAGGGGGCTCTGACTTTTAAAAAACAAAACCGAAGGTATTATATCCGCTTCATAGTGAGTTCAGAGCTTTTACTTTATATTATGCGGACTTTAGGAATTTACATTTCGCAGAGATTATTACATAAACTTTTCACCATATCAGCCAAAGGACGTCCACTGCTGAACATAGGGTTGTCCCCCGATGACCGCGGTGCAGGGAGGCACTGGAGAGTTCGAATGAGACCCCGGGCCTCCAAGCTGCACCGAAGAGGGTCACCGGAGAGTTTTTAGTCGGTTTGACTCCGACATAGCCCGTCGTCACCTCCCGGGATGGCCGGCATCCGTGAGGAGAAGGTCTCCCTAAAGACTTCTTACATTATTGTAACTAAAAACTAACAAACAAATATTCAGTTACCGCGTAAACTTATTAATTAACCAACGAAACAAAGCTTCGGGTGTGACATTATAGAAAGGGGTGACAAGACGTGTTACCATCACATCCTCTATGCAACAAAATACCTACAGTAAGACTGAAATATACTCTATTTTAATACATTTAAAGTTCAAAATTAGTAGTTCGAAAACTAATTGTAAGGGTTGCTAAATTGTTTAAAGGTTACTTTGGAAATAGTACTGTAATTTAAAGTAGTAAAGTATTAATTAGATTGTATTGTTTAGAAACTGTTGTGTTAGGAGACAAGTTCATTATGCACTTAGACAATTAGTGTAAGCCAGCGGCAGAGGGAAATAATTATAAGTCTTTCCCAGCCTAAGGTGCTTCCGGTGTTTTTAGCCTGGTGAAGGGAACGTTTTGGATATTAAAAGAGAATATTTATGGGCCAAATAATGCTAGTAGTTTTGCGAACAGTAAACTTTGCGATCACAACGAGAAATGGGTCCAGGTGCTCCATAAATTCCTACTTAGTAGTTAAAGGGCTAATTTCACTTCGATAAAAAAAAGTTAGCAATTTACTGCATTTAGCAGTTGTTCCGCTCATTACATCTAAGATCCATATCAGATCTTAACCAAATTATTATACCAACTTAAAATCACTATCTTTCAAATAAAAAAAAACCTGCGTAATCGGGTTTTTGACAGATTTGAAGAAGAAACGCTTCGGTCGCTCGATCAACAAAGTTAAATGAAATATTTTGATCTTTAATCTGCTACTTTAAAAACAATTCCTACTGCATATCCTAATCCGACTGCAAAATGCTTAGAAGCACATCAACATTAGTAGGTAACAAAATGAAACACGTGCCCACTTACCCTAACTAACGCGATAGCAGCCAATTCCGTCCATTCCGAAATTCTAATCCAACTAAAACTACAAATTGAAATTCTCAGCTAAGGTATGTGGTCAAATGCACGGTGGATGCACAGTCGACGTCCGTCACGTATCTATCGAGGCAAAATCTGGATATAACCGCTTCGAAATCCGGTAAAATCTAATTCTGACTGGCACTGAACCGGTTTAGTGGCACATAGTTTCGCCGTACATTTTGCTTGAACAGCGAGGAAAATCAGGATAATATTACTGCAGTACTGAAGATAATATAAGATTTATTGAGAAATTCTAAAGTAAATGAAACCTTATTGTTATATGTATAGGCTTCTATGTACAACTTATTAATAGATACTAACCGAAATATGAAGAAGCTAATCGTCTAAGATATCATTAATCGACAAGATTCTGACTATAACCCTGTTGAGATAGAGCAGCTAACATGGCACAGAGAGTAGCCCAAACTAGTACAAAACATACTTCATAAGAATCAACAAAGTGCTTTGTGATTGAAAACTAAAGTTCTTAGCTTTACGATACCCAGCTTAACCAAAAAAAAAAATCTTAATTTTCAGACATTTTAGCATTTTTTATGACACCAATGTTAAACTCACGCAGCTAACTCACTCGAAGGGCGTCACACTAGAACTATTCTAAAATCTATCCTCAAAAACTAGTCTTGTGAATATGGTGCTTGTAACAGCATCAAAATATCAAGCTCGATAATAATAACATGATAAAACCCTATTTTTAATCAGCGATTTACATATCAGTCAGAGCAGTCAATATTTTATTAACTTGTTATGAGTACCTATACATTGATTCATTGATAGAAACATAGGATACATTTTTGCCCGATATTCCCACGGCATCAGAAGCTACCCGAGTGAAACCGCGGAGCGCTGGTAGTTTTTAATAACCTTAGAACTAAATGTTCCCACCAATAGTAATAATCAACGATTAACATATAAGTCAGTAGCAGAGCAGTCAATAATTAAGTGTACATGTCCGCCTACCGCGGTAATAATAACAAATCCGATAGGTCGCGGAATTGGATGCATTCACACGTGACACGCTAATCATTACATGTTCATAAATACTGTTTAGATATATGGTTCGTGTACGTTGTCTTACGATACGATTTATTGTAAAGGAAACTACAGTATTGTATTATTTGCTAAAGTATGAAAAATATATTAGAGAAGTGTCGATGATGTGAATAAGAACAATTTTGTCGAAGATGTGAAGTCCTTTTTTTGAAGTTGGTTGAAAACTAACTTAGATTCTGGGCGATATTAAATACAAGCGAGAGCTTTAAAATAATAATTTAGAGATATATTATTGTATATTGTTGTTTTTGTTATTGTATCAAATCGGAGGTGGTTTTTACTTGTTCCAAGGGACTTACGTGGGTGAATTGTTATTTATAGTCCCGTGGTTCTGCGGAGCTAGTCTATGCTATATTATAATAAAAAGAGGAAAGATTTGATTGTTTGTAAAGAATAGGCTACGAAACTACTGGACCGAATTTGATGAAATTTGGTATGGGGATACATTGATTCATTGACAGTAACAAAGGCTACTTTTAATCTTAATATTCCCATGGGATCAACAAAGTCGCTTTCCGCTGTCTGTCTGCCTTATGTATCCTTAGATTTTTTAAACTACGTAACGGATTTTGATGCGGTTTTTGATAGATAGAGTGATTCAAGAGGAAGGTTTTAGTATATAAAACAAAGCTACCACGCGTACGATGTTGGAAGAAAAAAAAAACATTTATTGAATACAAACACACGACAAACGCAGGAATGAAGACATGACAATGAAAATTATCGAATAAAAAACAAAAAAATGACAAAGAAAAACAACACAAATGAGGAGTCGTGTGCTGACCCAAATGGGTCGACCTCAGCTAAAACAGCTAAGCTCAGCTAAGTCGCGGGCAATAGCTAGTTATTTATAAAACTCGACAACGGAAACGCGCACGGTGCATAGTGGGCGGGTGTTTGCCAAACAAATTGCCGCTTGCGCTCGCGGTGTACGTAAAACGTCACCGAAGCAAATTGGTGCGTTTGTTTCTCTCATCATTATGGTGTGAACACGCCTTTATGAGGTTACATTAATAACGGGGTTCAGATTGCTTTTGAGTTTAGAAATGTTTATTTTGGTTTAATTGCATTGCAAAAAATGTTTATTTTAGTAGTTTAAGATTTAAAAACATTACGTAGCCATTACGTAGATGATGATGTGAAAGATGTGAATTATTCTATAAAATAATTCACATCTTAGTTCAATAGGTACACATAATAAACCAAATTGATAGGAACATAATAAATTCTACAATGTCTACGGTGCTACGAACGTTCTACGACGTAGCAGACTATCTGGTTAAATACCCTCCAGCTTTGGCAAGCAAACCAAGATTCACAACTAATTGACAAAAGAGATACCTATAATAATCCCTTTCGGTCACCTGTGTAACTGTGTTTTGTAACTGGTTAAAAATCTCCTTTCACGTAACCAGTTACAAACAAGTAAATATTGAAATGGACTTTATAAATCGTGTGGGATTAAAAAGCTCCTAAAGATTTTCTTTCGGTTAAGGACAGATTCTGGTTATGGCAGATTCTTTATAGGCAGATTCGTATTAAGGCAAAAGAAGGACAGTCACAATATAAATTGTAATCCGTCATGAAAGTCTAAAAAACAAATGAATATCGAAAACACAGACATAATGGCAGGTAACTGTCAAAATGACACATGTCGCAATAATCCTGGTACGCGACAAGTTTTAGTCTTTATTCGCAATCAGTTACCGCTTAAGAATAAAATCGTATACAATTTTTCCAATTAAAATAATACAGATCGTAACATAAAATCTACAAACATTTTAACGTATACAAATTAAAGTGTACCATTGATTATAATCACTATCGATTTCACAGAGAGACGGGGCGAGTGCACTTGTCTCGAGTGGCTTTCATTACCGCTACACCCCTCGCGTTCTACAGTCCACATTCACGGACGCTGTGACTGGGAGAATATACTACCTTTGTCCACAATAAAACACTACTAAGTGTGTTGTAGGTTTAATAATAGGTATTCATACCGCAATCTGATAGCATTGAAATGTTTCAAAACATTGTTTATAATTATTTTGGTTTTTCATTATTAAAGTTTTTTAGCAGAATATTTACCAAGTTTTTAGGTTGCCAAAACGTAACCCTATTACTATGACTCCACTGTCTGTCTGTCACCAGGCTGTATCTCATGAACCGTGATAACTAGACAGTTGAAATTTTTACAGATGATGTATTTCTGTTGCCGCTATAACAACAAATACTAAAAACAGAATTGAATGCTACGGAACCCTTCGTGTGCGAGTCAGACTCGCACTGGCCTGTTTTTTTTTGTTTTTTTTTAGTAGATACCGGTTCAATCGCGACTTGAAGACCCCCAAATTGTACATGTCAGGAAAGACAGATGCAGGCAACTGATTTCACTTCCTTGCTGCACCAATAAGGAATGACGAAGCAAAACGCAGACGTCTGGGATTTCTACTATAAACACTATATGTGTATTTAGGCAATTAACTTGTCAACTGTAAAAACAACTGGCTAACACCAGCTTCCTTCACCTCTCATGGTCAACGTTCAGTCGAGCGCACGCGGGGCACAAATCGAATCATTACGCCAAATTGAGCCGTAATTCACGCCAAATGCGATACCCCGTGGGAGCCTGGTGTTAGGAGACGGGGTATGATCACCATGTCATTTTGTTGTAAGAGGAATTTTTCGCGTCAAAAATAAACATTTTTGCTGATGTAATTGTCAGTTCCAAACATTTAAGACGGGTTATTTATTTACCATGGTTTGCGGAGCTTGGTTTGAACATTAATTCCACTTTTGGACTGAAATGATTATCTCCGTTTTATATGTCGAGTTGCTTCATAGTCGACTTTACATTGAAGACTAGTTGCAAATTAGTCCACATGATTTTAAGACAAGTTGCCGCATAAGACGACTTGCGTTTTAGACCGTCTGATACTAACCCAACTAAAACTTAGGTTGACTTGCACAACAAAAAATACATTGGTTTAAGACCATAAACTTGAGTAGTCAACTGTCAAAGTGTAAAAATTATTTAATAATATCAACCTTGCTGTTTTTTAAATAAAATTTTGTTGAAGATTAAATAAAGCTTTATAAAATTAAAGCAAGATAAAATTAAGCTAAATTTGGTTAAGCAACATGAAATGCGACTGGCATGTAATTTTAAAATTTTTCCCTATAAGCCTGATTTGAACTCACAATTTTGGCTGTCTATGCAACTGCGCTGACTTTATGGATTTTTTATTACTTTATCCTAGAAATGTTTCAAATTCATGGTCACATTACGGCTCCCTCTAGCGTTTATACCAAAACATATCCCCATGAGAAACCGCGGCCACTACTCTACTCTCCACTCGAAGATTTAATCGCGCCATTTTTTTGTTTTCTCTTTTTCAATATCCGATTGTTTTCTATACTGCCAGTAGTATATTTTTTTTAACTTTTTCTCTAAAGAGTTTCTGAAGTGTTTTCTCGAGTGTCGACGATATTGAGAACCTCTTTTGTGATATTTTGTAGAATGCAACTAGGGGTTGTTAATACTACTTTGACTTTCGGTGTGAAAATTGACTTACCTATGTATTTCTTGGAGTAAAAAATGTTTGAAATACATACACACACTAGCATTTACCCGCAACTTCGTCCGCGTAAGAGTTGATTTTTCCAAAATCAAGTCACCTGAACTTACGATCAGCGGCTTAGGCTGTACGTTGATCCGTCAGTTAGTCAGCCAGGACAAAGCACTTTATATGTGTAGAGATTAAACAATAAGTATTTACTTAGGCTTTGTCCCAATAGTTTGGTTGGCTGAACTACTGCAATTTTCAGTAACTAACACTGAAAATTGCAGTAGTTCAGCCAACCAAACACTGTTATTTTATTTAGAAACCTCCATACGTTGTGATACGATTGATCCACGAAACGGTTCCTTATCCTAGTATGATTATTAGGTATAATGCAAAGAATGGTACAAACGTACGGGAAAATGGCGTATTAGGTTTACAGACGCAGTCGGTCTTGGTTAAACCAAAGAGTTCTTATCATTCGTTACAAATAGTGACGTAGATATTCATGTCATTACATCTGTGTTTTTTTTTGCAAGTTACTTAAAAGTACGTCAAATAATCTAAACTTTTTTATAAATGTTAGGTCGGCGTTTGGTCTCTGTCACACCTGCTTGATGGTAGGTGACGATGCGGTCTAAGATATAGCACGCTTTCCTAGAAGATACCTATTCGTTCGCGACTTGAAGACCCCCAAATTGTAAACATGAGGACAGACGAAGGCAACTGATTTTCTTGAAAAAGTGCTATTTAAACGACAATTTATTTATAACTGTCTATTGTTATACATTCAGAAAATAATAACGATACCTATTGCAAAAGCTCCGAACAACATGAATACCTATTGATACCGTATTTAAAATTTAAATCATCGGAAAGTGCGCGAAATGGAAGCGTCAAAAAGCGTCGAGATAAGCCAACGTCAGTTGTTCGGACATTTTATCTCATTTTGTAACAGATATTATTGTAAAAAATGAAGTTAATGTTTTTATCTTAATGCTGGACACGGGGTACTTGGGTACTGATGGTTTGGTATCAAATAGCATTGTTAATGACTGTAGGTTCTAAACTATAGTACCGATAATGGATTTCAATATTTTGCATAAAAATTAAAGAATTATACCAATTTTAAGTTTGTAAAAATAACCCTAATTTACAGAAAATCTTCAAGTTGTGGCAAAACTATTATTGACAGCGAGCTTTTAAGTTAATAATGGTTTTATCATGGTGGTATCATGATAGTGGTGGAACTTATAAACATTCTAAAAAATTCCCAAACAATAAAACGTACCTAATTTAAATACGAATTTTAAAAGTGGTATTTTAAATACATATATCACGAAAAGGTAGTTTTTACGTTTCGTATTCATTTCTAATTTCTTTTATGATAAACTGCGCGGGTAAAACTGTGAGGCAAAGCTAGTACGTAAAATAATTTACTCGAAAACGAATAAAAAATATTACAAAAGAAAATTGAAAGCAAACAGTACAAAGTCAGGCATAATCCGTAAAAAGGCACCCGAACATTTTTAACCAAACTTGAAAAAGGATCCTTTGTTACCATTACAAAACATGTGGAATTTTTGTCGGAGTTTCTACCTTATGCGGTTGGTATAGGGGATATGAGTCAGACGGGGTTGACAATGACCGCTTTCATTGGGCGGATGTAGGATTTTTTGACAAATGGCCAGCTGGGCGATTTGTCTCGTCTAGGGCGGAGTGGTCAAAGATTAGATAAGATAGATCGGACACCTAGGATTCAAAATACCTACCAATTTATTGATAGAAATGAGATATTATAAAATCCAAGGTTTTTTTTTAAACTAGCACTCGACAGATGGCGCTGAGTAAGTATTTCAATGGAGAATTGTCTCTAGTTAAGGACCAGACATTTTTTTTGCAACATAGAAATGCTAATTATCAAATTCGTTAAATTCTTATTTGAAAGTCTCTAAAACATAAGTTAACTTCATTTTCTTGCGTTTTTAAAAAATAAGTAAGACTACTTAAGTTGGAATTTCTTATAGATTTTCTTTAAAAATAAATCATCTTTTATCTAACATACAATTAAAATAGTTTTTCAGAACCCCTCATTGGTACCTGACGTTCCTGAGGACGCAGCCTCAGTATGTAGCTAATTCAACCTCTTATGTTAGATTTAGCTCATCCAACCTCTTTAGTTAAATTAGCGGCATCCTCTTTCCTTATACCCTTTACAAATACGATTTTTGTAAAGAGATAAAAATAAGAAATACCCACTTATTTTTTGTAGGTAAAATCAAAATCAAAATTCTTGATTCATTTGGAATCATACAATTTGCATGACATCACTTTGAAGTGTCTTAAAAATTAAGTTAGGATGAGTGCCTTCGGAACGCGCCTCCCAATCAGAAGAAGGCATTTAAGTTAGGGCGTGTTCAGATGACACGCGTTGACCACGCGCCCGCCACGCTCATCACACGCGTTGACCACGCGTTGAACACGCTCTGAAATTTGTTCTATACATAATTTGAGTCTTATGACACATCAATAGATCTCAAATTGCATTTCTGCAAGCAGGAGCGGGACGTGCACGAGGCGTGCGCGGGGCGGGCGCGTGGTGTGAGCGGGTGGACTTGATAAATGCAATTTCAGATCTATTGATGTGTCATAAGACTCAAATTATGTATAGAACAAATTTCAACGCGTGGTCAACGCGTGTGATGCGCGTAGTGGGCGCGTGGTCAACGCGTGTCGTCTGAACGCGCCCTTACTCTGGGAGTTTTTCTTTATTGTAATCTTTGACGACCCAGTTGGCATAATGGTCACCACGCCGGACTGCCAAACACAGGGTTGCGGGTTCGATTCCCGCCTTAGACAAGTATTTATGATTAGATATTTGTCTAGGGTCTGGTTGCTTATATGTATTATAAGTATATATTTACAAAAGAAAAGTATATAAGTAGTATATCCGTTGTTTAGCACCCATAACACAAGTCTAGTTACTTAGCTTGGGGCTAGATAGCGATGTGTAGAATGTCCTGCAATATTTATTTATTTATTTATTATTACTTTCTCACGAAGGTCAAGATGATAAATATTTTCTGTAGGTACAAAACTTCATAAGCAACTATCACTGTGTGGCTCTGTTTGTTAATCTTTGCCCCGACTTAGGGCGGACCAGCCCAGTAATGGTCATGAAAGGATGTTATGATATTATATCATTTTTCCTCGAACACAATACTGAATGTGTACGGAACCATTTCCTATTCGTAATGCGTTCCATGCGGCATTAATAATCGTACAAAAGTGTTGTATTAAAGTGGTATAATGGTATCGTGGATTATTTCTCTATGGTATAATGGATTCGTGGATTTTTTTCGTACAATTGCGCTGTGACTTGATTATTGGGGAGATTTATGGTGATATTAAGTTGTTTGGGGTTATTAGGATTAATGGGATTGTTAATTATAATGACGATGATTCTCTGATTATTCGAAATAGGTATACGTTTTCTCCTCTTCAAATTCAACCAAGTCTTTGAGTTCAAAGTAGCTTCTTAACTGTTGTTTTTTTAATTGGTTTAAGAAAGACCAGTGTAGCGTTCCAAACTAAGAGGTTCTATTGATGAATGAATGATATTAAATAATAATAAAACAAAAACCTTGCTAAATAATTAAATCTTCCTACAATCTTTTCAACTTTTTAACCTTTTTTTTCTTGATAGATAGATAGATAGATAGATAGAACGCTTTATTGCACACACATTACAGAAAAAGTACAATTAATTTAAATTATATGAAACTAATTTACACGCATTGCAACATTCATTTTCCATTAAGCTTAACCTCAAAATTGCCATTTTTACCAAATAGGTACTACTTCAATACTATACAAAAAAAAAACTGGTTGCCTGTAAAGTCAGTATACGGGCGAAAGTTTTACGTGACAACAACTGTGCTCGAGTGGAAGGGACGCGTGCCTTTCACTTTTTATGTCTGTCTCTCTCGCTCTTAGGCGGGCTAACCATGCCCGCGTGCCTCTCACTCGCTCTCATTGTGAGCGCATAACGTCAGCGGAGCGTAACGCAGTTTCTTGAAGTGTCACCCGGCAAACCAATTTATAAAACGTTGTCACGTCAAAATTTAACCCCTTCTTCACCATAATGGTCCAATAAAAACAATTCCACTCCAATTTGAGTTTAAGATTCAAATAAAACGAAACTTCGCCTTAATCAGAGTGAAATACATTTTAGTGGCTCTCATTCGGTCTCGTTCATTCTAAAGAGTGAATGATATTGAGACAAAGTTGCTTCTTCAGACTCAATCACTTTGTTTCTACGACTGTAGGTTATTTCTTATAGTTGAAACACATTGAATTGGTCTTTGAACAAAAATATAAAATAAAATATTTAAAAAGTGAAAATATGTATGTTGTATGTATTAATTTTCGTGTCAGAGATTTTATCAAACATATTATCGAATAAAAAACCCGGCTAATTATTTATTTTTAAATAACAAATGATGTTACTTTACTATTCTCAAAATTGCAAATTACCTACTATTAAGTAGGTTTACAAAAATTAAAACAATCAAAATTAAAACCAACATAAATCTCCTAAAAATTATGTTTTTATTTATATTTTATTTCAAATCAATTTAACTTCTTTTTTTATTTGATTTGACTCATCATCATCATCAGAGCAATATTCCCTAAATTAATATTTAATTATCTTTGTAACTAATATGGCCTGAAATAAATGAATATTAATTTATATTCATTTTATTTAAATGAAATTGCGAACGAGCAATTCAATCCGATCAACGTACACTCGTCTTATCTACTTCCAATGTTTGAAATGGATTCTCTGAAGCCGCTATAAAGTGGCCATTGAAGATGCCTCCAGGGATTATTACCGGCTTACAATAAGAAAATGTCATATTGTACTCTCTATACTAGGTATACTTATACATCTACTGTTTAGTATTTATACCCATCTATTTGTTTGGAGATTTCCCTAATGAATTTAACTGAGTAAGGTTTTTTGGGGACGTTTGTTAAAAGGCGAAAAATGGGAAAGAAAAAGTTTGTTTTAGGGTTACGCATTGAAAGGGTAAAACGTGATCCTTATATTAAGACTCTACTGTTCGTCCGTCTGTCTGTCTGTAATCAATGTATCTCACGAACAGTGATAGCTAGACAGTTGAATTTTAGAGGGTACCTAAGTATCTAAGCGGGATTACAGCGGTTTTTTTACATACTCTACATATAAAACCACACGGACAATAAACAAATATTTTATTTGAGGCAAGAATCGAACCCATCTGCGTGCCACAGAGGTAATCTATCTATACATACAAATGCTTCGTCCTGAATGACTGACTGACGGATCTACGCACAGGCTAAACAGCTGATCGTAGAGACCTGGAACTTGGAGAGTGTGTTCTTTGTATGATGTAGGCATCCAATAAGAAAGGATTTTCCGAAGTTCTACCACTTAGGGTGTGAAAAAGGGGGTTAGGTTTCTATATGACAACGTGAGTCGTTGTTCCAATCTACTAATTCTACGCGAACGAAGTCGCGGGCAAAAGCTAGTCAAATATAAAACATTACAAATCAATTCAATAAACATTGTTATAAATAATTTAAAACACGTAAATTGATAACATACGGTGTTGTGATTGATGTCCGGTGTTTGAACATCTGCCGCCGTTGCATTCAATTAGTATACATGTTTGTCTGTTTGTTTGTATGTTTGTTCCATTTTGAACATAGGGTGTGAATGTTTCATTATTGATTGTAAAACGGGGGAAGTCGACGGGCTAATATAAACCCACACGATTTTTATTAATTAATTATTTACCTAATCGCATATTTTTATTTCTATCTCTTATTTCGATGTTACGACTATGTTACAATAGTCATAGTCACGAGAAGACAGTACTAAAAAAACCCGACCTTTTCTTCATCGTAAAAGTAATGTTAATAAGCGCACGTAACTTTTTCTTAAGAAAAATCTATTGGTGCATGGCCAGTCGGGATTCTAACCCACGACTTTAGGAATGAAAGTTGAGGTATCAAAACTCAAAATTATTTATTTATTTGAAATCATACAAGCTTCTTAAAAACTAAGTTAGGATGTGTGTCTTTGGAACGCGCCCACCAATGAGAAGACGGCACAAGAAACTCTGTAGCGAGAAAATCTGTATCTAAATCTAAGGTTTAAATCCACATCTCAGACTATCCTTAAACGTCGCTTTGGAATAAGGGGGATGGGGTTTTTCTTTTTTTTTGTGATCATGCTCACAAAGGTATCACCACTAAGCCAACACAGCTCCGCTCCAACAAATACATTGCTATAGCAACAAATTGCATCATTTACAGAATAAAAAAACAGTTACATTCACTAGATTAACTATCACATAAACATTAGGCCACTCAAAGTCGCAACTCAGTTCCGTATCATTTAGCCGCGTCAATACACATTACGATGTAATTCATCCGCTAAATACACAATACCACGCATTGTGCGCTGATATTTAGATGTTTCTATATATTGTTGGTATTAGGGTTTTCATTCGAGACTTCTCGAAGCGAAAAAAGTCGAGATATTGCTGTGGAGAACTTGAAACTTTTATTTATTTATTACTAGCCACCCGCCCCGGCTTCGCACGGCTATATTCTACATATATTATACATATAAACCTTCCTCTTGAATCACTCTATCTATTAAAAAAACCGCATCAAAATCCGTTGCGTAGTTTTAAAGATGTAAGCATACATAGGGATATAGGGACAGAGAAAGCGACTTTGTTTTATACTAAGTAGTAATAGTAATAATAGTGATTTGCTAGCTAAGTGTTACAGAGTTCCTAAAACTAATTTAGCACTTAATAACTTAGCGCCTTTTCCAGGCACTGCAAAAAAAACTCTTAAACATGTCGAGTATTTTTAATTAAAAAAACGATTACAACAAAAAACATGTGTACATTTCGGCGATTAATTTTTATTTATATCTATAGTAGATAAACCAGCAGCGCTCTGCTGTTTCACCCATGTAACTCCTGATCCCGTGGGAATAACGGTATAAAAAGTACCTTATGTTATCACTACATAGTATAAAACAAAGTCGCTTTCTCTGTCCCTATATCCCTATGTATGCTTAAATCTTTAAAACTACGCAACGGAGGTTGATGCGGTTTTTTTTAATAGATAGAGTGATTCAAGAGAAAGGTTTATATTATTATACATGCATAATATAGCCGTGCGAAGCCGGGGCGGGTCGCGAGTTTCCAATAAATCAATGTATCTTCATACCAAGTTTCATCAAAATCGGTCCAGTAGTTTCGAAGCCTATTCGTTGCAAACATAAAAACAAAATCCTCTTTATAATATTAATATAGATTTACTTGTGTGTTTATTAATAAATTTCACTTAATAAATGGTTATTATTTATTAAGTCAAAAGGAAAATACTTAAAGTTCGCCACATTTTTGATAAACGAGTGTTTTATGTAAATCTATCGGTTTCCATTGAAAGTTGAAGTGGTTCGTGAACTTTACCAATTCCATTAGAAAACTGTAATGGAAATGTTACTTTGTTGAATTATTTGTTATTCTTAAATTACTTTTTTATTATTCTTGTTGTTTTTTTAAAAAGCGAGTCAATAAAGGCAAAGGGCAGGCATATAAATATTTTTAGAAATGTACCTAATTTACTTAAGAATTGGAAGTTTCGAAACAAAATTAATTTCTTTTGCTAAGTTTGCTATTGTATGAAAATAAGTTATTTATTACTTCATTAGCTCCTCCCCGCGGTTTCATCCGCGTACGATCTGAAGGCCAATTCTCGTAAATAATATGGTTTCAATTACATTTCAATATCATTCCGATTGCATTTCGATTGCAAAAGATACCCTTGAAGTCAGTTTATTTTTTTACAAAAAGTGAACTTTGAAGGTATTTTGAGCTACTTTGAGGGTATTATTTGTGATCGAAATGCAATCGAAATGATATTGAAATTTAATTTGAACAATGTTAATTACGAGAATTGGCCTTCTGGTTGGAATATCGGGTAAAAGTAGCTCTAGCTTATGTTATTCCAGAACTTTAGCTATTAACATAATATTAAGTTTCATCGCAATCGGTTAAGTAGTTTTTGCGTGAAGAGATAACACTCTGACATATAAACTTTCGTATTTATTATATTAGTATTTCTCTCTTGCGGGTTGATCATTCATGCATAAAGATCGCGAGCACCAATTCTCCAAAGCGGTTTTGTAAGGGTCCTCCACTTGTGTCGGTCTGTAACAATTCGAACCACTTCCTGGATGTCGTTGTCATTCTTTAAACCTAGACGAGCGGTTCAGTTTCAGTTTCTTTGACCATCTTTTTTTTTACATATGATAGGTCAGCGTTTGACCACTATCACACCCGCCAGATGGCAGGTGACGTTGCGACCTTAGATGTATCACGCTTTCCTACAAGATACCTATTCACTCGCGACTTGAAGACCTCCTAGATCATGAAGATCTAATAGGGGATCTACCAATTTACCTCTTACCCTCTACGTTAGCGCAGATGATCAGTGCCTTCCAATCCTCGCTGTGGCATCTGATAATATGGCCGAAAGATATGTCGCTGGGATATCGCGGGAAGACGGTCTTTAATGCCGGGTTAGATATTAGTAGGTAGGTACGTAGGATATTCATAATATTCAATAGAGCATTTGTTGTCTTAGTGGAGAGTACTCCAACAAGTATTTCTCAAAACACTTCACAAGTACGTTTCGCTTCGTAGATTGTAACGTAGTTTTTCCTAACCCCAACATAATGCAAATGTTTTTCTGTATGTATTCTCCACATATTCAGAGACAACTTTTGGCCCATTTGCGTTCTGTGAATACAGGAATATCAGATGACTAACACAACTTTACGTTTGCCGTTCTACGAGATAATATGAGCTCTGTTGTATAAGGACTAAGGGTGTATTTAAGTAAGATGTAGTCGAGATAATTCTGTTTCTGTGGGCAGGGATGGATCTTGGATTTGTTAGGCCCTGGGCTAGTACCTAGGGGTCTAGTGGGCCTACCTAATTACTCAACTAATAGTCATTTTTTCAAAACGGTTTTAATAGTGATGTAGGTGCACAGTATATGACAATGGAATATATATAATATATATAAGTACCTTTATATTATAAAGACTTAATGTATGGGAAAAATGCACATTGCACATAATGACCCTCATACTGGATGCAGTCGAAACCATATTAGACTACGATAGTAAGACAGTTTGAATAACACGTAATGTTATGCCTTTCAGGGTTGAGTAACTAATCAACTGTTTTTTTTTTAATTTTACGTTATTTCTTTTTCACAGTGTTGTCTTTTGTTTTCACCGGAGGCTAGGAACCTTTCGAAGTCAAAATCAAAAATCTTTATTCTATTGGATCTACGGGGCCCTGAAAACCCTTAGGTAGATCCGCCCCTGTCGGTATAGAGTCTATAGAAGGAAAAGCTGGATCCTCACACGATTCAGTATTCAGCCATCATTCATTCTTCGTCTCTGAAAGACGTTTGTAACGATTATGCAGTTCGCGCTCGTCACTCACACGCCAACGCCGCTCTTAATCCATTGTGTTAAAAACCTTTTTCGATTGTAAAAATAGTTTGCAACTTTTGTTCCTAGTGTGAAAATTTGCATTGTTTTACTTACTACTCTCAAATCGAATTTGATCTCTACTCCTTACAATTACAGATTGAAATTGCGTGACATTTCAATTCTGTTATATCGTTATGTACTAGATAGTGGTGCTTAGGAAGAATTGCGATGTATGGTGAAGTCATACTAAAATCAGACTTAAACTGAGAGGATAGAGTGTAAAATGCATTGAAAGTATTGTGAAAAGTCAGATGCAGTTGGTGATTGTGGAAAGCTCTTGTGTCTTGCTATGTTGGTATTGTGAATGATGAAGCTGGGAGCTGAAGGACAATGACTTGCTTCGTCACGAATATAGTGACAAAGATCGCTTCATGAGATTGTATTGACACACCTACATTTTTATATGCCTTAGGTATTTGCAGCTCCCTGCGGTTTTACGTGCTTAAGTTCTCGAATTTCGAGATAAAAATGTTATAAATCGAATGACTTTTCATATAGATTTTCATCAAAATCGGTCTAGTGGTTTCGAAGCATATTCGTTAAAAACAAGAAATCTTTATATAATAACTAGCGACCCGTCCCGGCTTCACACGGCTATATTATGCATGTATTATTCATATAAACCTTCCTCTTGAATCACTCTATCTATTAAAAAAACCGCATCAAAATCCGTTGCGCAGTTTTAAAGATTTAAGCATACATAGGGAAATAGGGACAGAGAAAGCGACTTTGCTTTATACTATGTAGTGATAGTGACAAGCAAACATACAGGTGAAACTAATAAAAGCGTGTTAATTAGTGTAGATTATGATACCATCTAATACCCAAGAAAACAATAAAATATCTCTCTTCTGTATTTTATCTTCTTTGGCAGTGTTGGCCTAGTGGTACATACCTTGACATTTAAATCCGAAATTCGTAAATTCGAATGTCAATCTTTTTGTCTGTTACCAATGAAAATTAAAACTACTGAACATATTGAAATCTTGTTTTTTACTATTGGATATCTCTATTTTATGGAATGGTTGCGGTAAAAATCCAACAAGAAGAACCAGAGGATTATTACCGATAAACTTTCCCGTTCTTATAACCGCTTTGGTCGTCTACGAAACCGGAGCTTCGTAACTGAAGGTGCCATTTATCCCCCTCGGGCCACATTGGCCAATGAAATTCACAACTCTCCAAAGAAAAACTAACATTCTTTCTATTATTGCACGACATCATGGCCAACGAGGGTAAAACAACGTCACAACGTCATCTAGCCCCAAGCTAAGCATCATCATATTATACTTTTTCTTATCCCAATATATTTCTGATCGGTGCGGTACTAATGAATTGTATTGAATGTATTGAATGCTGGCAATACCACATATTATATATACCTTTTCAGAATTTCAGTGAAATAGGCAACTTTTTTTTTAATTTGGCACCAGGGTGACCATACATTTTTTTTATACCAGGAAAGGTTAAAGTTTAGGTTAAAAAATTAGAAAACCATGAAGTTTAAGTTAAACCTTAGTTTAAAAAAAAACTTTCAATGTGTCATAAAAAATATTGTTTTCATTCGATAGCACATTTATCATGGAATACTATCCAAAAAACAGATTAGGATAATTCCTTCATTTGCAGTTTTGGCATAACAAAACATGGAGAGTTTTTTGGAAATGGAAATTTTTGAATTTTTTTAAATGGCGGATATCTCGGAAACTAAGAGACTTTCATAGAACATAACTTTCGTTTTTCTGATCCGGCACAGTGTCCTCTATCCGTAGGGGCCCGCTTGGCCATTAATTACGGGACACCCTGTATATTTATATTTCATCGTTCACATCCAACTCTTTGCTCTCCATCACTCTACAGTTAGAATTAAACTACATTTATTGTGGCCAAATAACGGATAGTAGGTATATTAAAGTACTTTTTTCACAGATTCCTTACCTTCCACATAATATAATATATACGATTAACCTAAACTATTTAATTAATTATTTTATGATATACAATAAAACGTAATTTGTAATTGGATGTCGTATGGTTTCTTTAATTAATTGCCATTTTACTAGTACAGTTATTAACTTTCAATGTTCCTTGATTATGTGATGTGGAGATGTTATCTCAAACTACTACTCAAATAAAATTTTAAACTGACTGACGAAGGGTTCCGTACTATGTTCTTACGAGAGCCCCACTTATTTTTTTCTGTATTGCAACAGAAATACATTATCTGTAAAAAAATTCAACTGTCTAGCTATCACGGTTCATGAGATACAGCCTGGTAACAGACAGACAGACGGACGGACGATCAGTCATCCTGATGGTTATAATTTGGCTGCCCGACTATATAAATATTATTAAACCTCAATTATAACTAACTTTTTTATAGTCCGTTTTTGTTTATTTTATTTTGTCTTCTTTGTGCACCATTAAGCTGTACCTATTAATTTAGAAGTTTATTCTACTGGTAAAATATTCAAACTAGTTATTGGTTGCACTCTCGAAGGAAAATTTTGTTCATCACTCCGAAGTTCCTCGTCAAATTTTGATGGGACCCCCATTAAAAATTAAGAAATTAAAAACAACGATAAAGTTATACTAGTAGGTATGTAGTATAAACTTTATCGTTGTTTTTAATTTCCCACGCAGAGGTGTCAAACTGTACGGAAAATACAAACTAAAATACTAATAATTAGTACAAAATTTGGCTACAAAAGTAGTTAGATACTATTGTCAAGTCTACTTATGGAAATATATTATATCAAAAGTATTTAGCAAAGTTTATTCCCAGCTCTATACAAATCCAGAGTACAATAACGAAAACAAGCCGTTTTCAATTAATGGAAATCTTATTATTGAAAAATCTGGTTGGTTTTCTCAAATCAAAGGCGTAGTTGAAATAATATTTAATTAATTCAACAATACACCCTCTGATCCATGGAACTAGATTAAATTGATTCATAGTAAATTGGTATTATCGTTCGAAATAAATAGTCAAATCGAATTTTGTAATTAACGCTTTGCTTTAATTTAGTTGACTTATATTTGGCTTCGTTTGTTATGATTAAACTAGAATTAGCTACATTTTTGTTGCAAATGAAGAATCTACATGGGTCCGCATTTAACAGTTTGTATAAAAATATTAAAAACTAGCAGCTCTTCGCGGTTACACCCGTGTAACTTCCGATCCTGTACGAATATCGGGATAAAATTTGCATAATAATATGTTACTCTCAATCTATCTATGTATCCTCATACCAAGTTTTATCTAAATCGGTCCAGTAGTTTCGGAGCCTATTCAATGCAAACAAACAAACAAATCTTTCCTCTTTATAATATAAGTACTTATAGATAATTAGAATTGATAATTATAGATTACTAGCGACCCGCCCCGGCTTCGCACGGCTATAATATGCATGTATTATACAAGCAAAGTTAGTACAAAGTACAAAGTTAGTAAAGTAACTACCTTCCTCTTGAATCACTCTATCTATTTAAAAAAACCGCATCAAAATCCGTTGCGTAGTTTTAAAGATCTAAGCATACATAGGGATATAGGGACAGAGAAAGCGACTTTGTTTTATACTATGTAGTGATTTAAGATAGATAGATAGAAGAAGAGTAGAGTTAGACATGAATAATGCAAATCCGATGGCCGGATACGAAAATAACAAGTAGGCATATACACACAGGGACAACACAGACACACACACACACAGGGGCGGTAATTTAATTACACACAGGGACAATCTATCAAAGATAAAAATTTCACATCAAAACCGAACGCACCCTTCCATAAACATCTAAATCAATTATCCAGTGACAGTCCTATCAATCTATGGAAAATGCTCGTCATCTGCTCAGCATTATTTCTGAGCTACTTCCGACAGCCTTGCTCGATGACATACGCATCTTGTTTGAAAACGAAAACGGGGAAAATACTTACCTACCTTGAAAGCGATTTTAATGTTTGAGAGAACACTTATTCATTACCCTTTTTTGCATCGCACTGTCGGGTAAAAAATTGAATGTTTACAACAGACTAACTAAGGAAACGTTGTTTAGATAATATTTTGAAATAAGGGTCAAAAGTACTAACACTAAAAACGGAAAATTACCGAATTTAATAAGATTTAAGAATAACGTAACAAAACAATCTACTTATCACTACAGATATTTCTACAAGTATGGCTCATTGTACCCCGTATGGATGGTAGTAGGAGATCCTGGCGACCTCTCCAGGAACGTAATGCAAGTCCTGGTACGCCTTCACCATCATCTGCTGGTTTACGACCGCAAAGGGCCGGGGAGATATACTCTCTATTGATGGTAAAGGCCTCAGATCCAAGCTGGGAAGACTCTCCTCTTTTGGCCGTATTGAAGTCGGTACGAAGGTAGACTGAGGTATCGATGGCACACTGTAACTGATCATATTGTTGTACATCACGTGGTCAGGATAACTAGGGACTTGGTAACTCTGCTCTGGACGAGGTTCCATCTCAACGAAGGTATCTCTTAATGTATAGATATTAGGATTAGCATACGTATCAATCCTGTTTTTTCGTCTTGGACGATATTTGTAATCAGGATAATCCTGCATGTGTTTTATTCTCAACCGTTTCGCTTCATCAATGAACGGCCTCTTCTCAGTTTCATCTAAATTTTTCCACTCTAATCCGAGTCTTTTAGATATCTCCGAGTTGTGTAGCTTTGGGTTCATCATGGAGATCTTCTTCCTCTGCAGCCTTGACCAGACCATGAACGCGTTCATGGGCCGCTTTATGTGGTAAGGATTCGAATGTCTCGATAGCTTCTGATGCTTTTGTGGCTGTTCCAATTGATACATCATTGAAGACATGTCAAAGGATATTTCTATACAAATAAAGGAAAAATAACACTGGACATTTTAGCATTTAAAGTATTTCCTGATTAAGTAAAAACTAGAACAGTTTTATGGACAATGTGGTCCGTTTGTGTGGCGTCCGGCGGCGCACTGACGACGATTTCCGAAGCCAACTAAATCTGAATGCTGTCATTAGACCAACAATGGTTGGATCACAATTGAAGTGACCATTTTCCACGTATTATTTGCAGCTGAATAAAGAGCGGTGACAATGCTCTGATTGCTCACAAATTGTCAAATGATACTGGTATATGTTTTGTGTGAGGCGCGCCTGAACCCTCATATATTAAAAACGTAATACCGTTGCAAAGGATTGATTGTCTGACGCGTGACGGTATCGAAAACGAAAGTGACACGGCAGAATATGATTTGTTTTAGGGGACTTGTGCCGCGTAGAATCATACAAACGATTAAAGCATTTTAGAATAAAACATGAAATTATTGATACCTACTTCTTGTCATAATCCAGACCTAACTTAATATATTATTTGTTTGTTCCCTATGCACGGTCAAATGACTGAACAGATTTGGATAAAAATCGGCATGGTGGCACGTTAAGGGATGCAGAAGTACATAAGATACTTTTGACCCCTAATTTCTCTCGGAATCAGGACTTTAGCCGGTGAAAACACAGGGCGCAGCTAGTTTTTATTTAAAACAACGTCATTCCTACTAAGTCCTAATAAATAACAGATATAAATTACATCACAATAGCTTCAAATATTTTATTCTGGGAAAAGAAAAACCCTGAAAACGTAACGATTCAAGGTTCCTGAAACAATTCTGATTCAGGTCGACTGAAAACCACACCTGTGTTCTATTATATTGGAATAGAAGTATACGATGTGGTTTTATTGTCATATAGAATTGACAGGTGCGGTGCCATAAACCTTGGGTCACAATCACGTGAAATACCTACACAGTGATGGGTTTGTCGTATACCTATCTCTATTCAAGGCACTAGTAGGTGAGGTAGGTAATCTGATTGTGATGTTAGTATAGACAAAGTTATCTACAACTTTTTACCGACTCCAAAAAAAGGAGGAGGTTTTCAAATCGTTGGCGTGTTTTTTACTCATCTATTACTCGAAGACGGCACCTTTCTTATCGCGGGTTGGCGACCTAGCCGACAAAAATGTTACGCGTTACAAAAACATAAAACAAATAACCGTAAGAGGAACGCCCTATATCCCTATTTATATAAATAACCGATTTGTATGAAACTTTTGTATATATTCGTTAGGTCTGAAATAGAACACTATTCTATTCATTTTTTTCCTTTATTTTTCCTTTTTATATATTTTTTTGTATATGGCAATACAAAGTTTGCCGGGACAGCTAGTATGTATTAATAATATCATATGATAACAAAAAAAACTTGAATAACGTACTACTACTAAACTAAACTTGGTTTTACTGTTTTACATCAACTAATCTAAATGACTTACACAACGCAAGCATCTTTAATCCACGCTATAAGGCCCATTAGGTTCCGAAACTACTTAACCGATTTTGATGAAATTTTTTATAAGGATACATGAATCCATTGAAAGTAACATTAGCCACCATTTATTCCGATATCCCCACGGTATCGGGACTTACGCGAGTAAAACCGCGGTTCGCTACTAGTTGTTTTTATATATTGGCAACGCCAATTAAAATCTTTTGGACAAAGAAACTCTGGCCGCCACTTGGCCACAGAGAATTCCTAGTTTAGATAGCGCCATCTCTCGAGTCAAGTTGACTACTATGCTGTGAAGGTGGTTCAAATTGCTAAACGTGTCCAGTGTCTACCTAAGTTTTGTATAAAGTCAATAATTATGTATCTCTACCTGTATGATTGATTTAAGCGCTATCTTGTATACTAAACAGAAACAAACTCTAGTTAGATACTACAACCGAAATGTTAGAACCATGGAATTTAAACTTTGCACCCTAACGTAATAGTTACTACAACGCTCCATAGATGGCGTTAGTCTGTAGTACTGGAAAATTTCGCTAGATGGCACTACTAGTACTCAACCAAAATTATTTTTTAATTTTAACTAAGCAGGTATATTTAGGTACCTGCTTAAATGTTTTTATGTTGTGGCATAGTTGCGGCTGATGAAATAGAGACACTGCAAAGAGTACGAAAAATCTGATCCTAACTAATAAAAGTTTGTTTTTTTGATCCATCTTCACGAAAAATGACTTACCGTTTTTAATTAAAAACTACTGTAACAGTAGTAGACCATAGTGTGAAGAAGGGAACTTTTTATCATGAAATTCCGACGGAATCGAGATTTACGCGGGTAACTGTGGTTTTATCCGCGTATTTTTTTCCGCGAGACATCTCAACTTATTAGTAGGGATTTTGGGGCAGATAAAATCTAAGATAAAATCTAGGTTAATATCAATCAATATGTAACATAGTCTCAGTGTCAAAATGTACAGAAGTTATGATGTATACCTTTACCAATGAACAAATGTTTATAAGTACAAAAGAATAAACATCATTGTATCATAATGTATTTAAACAAAAGTATATAAGTTACATTAATCTAAGTCATTGTAAAGAGAAGTCGATAAAAACCAGCCAACAGTTTGTAAATCATAGACCGTACATAAAGGGAGTATTTAAACGGCCATATTTATGAAAATAAGACGATATAAAGCCATAATGGAAAATACAAAAAGCACCCGCGCCCTAACGTCGTAAGGCGGGCGGCTGTTATGTTCCTTTATACTTTACGATTAATTTCGAAACTCCAACTCGTAGGTAAGCATTTATTAATTAATCCATAAGCAAGTTTGTCATTACTAAAATAGATCCAATTAAAAAAAAATCAAATAAATAAACAAAGAATAATTAATAAATGATGGAAATAAACAAAGTCAGAAATATGGTGTGTCAGTAAAATATAACCAAAAGTAAAATAGAATCAAATTAATTAACAAAAAGTATTATGTTTTTAAAATAATCGAAGTAACATCCAAAGTATTGTTTCTAAACATTTTGTTAGGTCCAGACATTTAAAATTCGTGTATACTTTGAAACCCATACGTATCGATCGATAGAGGACATTACGACGAACCAATCTTCTTTCTTTCGTGTCGGTTCCGTTATATTTTTGACATGACAACGTTTTATAAATTGGTTTGCCGGGTGACACTTCAAGAAACTGCGTTACGCTCCGCTGACGTTATGCGCTCACAATGAGAGCGAGTGAGAGGCACGCGGGCATGGTTAGCCCGCCTAAGAGCGAGAGAGACAGACATAAAAAGTGAAAGGCACGCGTCCCTTCCACTCGAGCACAGTTGTTGTCACGTAAAACTTTCGCCCGTATACCGACTTTACAGGCAACCAGTTTTTTATTTATTTAAATTATTTAATTTTTTATATTTTTCAAATACAAATATGTATAATTCCTTCACACCAAACCTCTAAAGCGTCTCGGAAACTAAGATATTCAAAGAACTGCATTGTGACCAAGTTTCTCCTAATGCACTTTGAGATTGATACCTATTGATACAGGGTAAAGAGGGCTCCATAGCTCTTTGGCTATGAATATGAACCCTCGAACCTTCGGAAGGCGCGCGTAGAGCCGAAGCCAACACGTAGAGTAGAGGAACTTTACAATAACAAGTTTAATATGAAACACCAAACAGGCGATTATTCCTGTCTGCATAAAATGCAGCCAAAGACAACCTCCGGTTTGGATATTTTTTAATTTAAAAATCGTAGCGAAATCGTACACCGTAAATGCGACTTAAGTCTTAACTTATTGTTATTGCAAGTTTTAAGTCTCAGTTTTATGTGTGGAATTGGTATCGCGTTGCATATATTTATGTTTATATAGATTTATAGCACGATACGGACCAAGGAACGGGTAAATACCTCCTAATAATAATATACGGACGTTTTGTTTGTTTGTGTTCTACTGATAACGGACGCCGACGCGTCGCGGACTTTTCGGACGTGTCTCGAACAGTGGAGAGGTGAATCGGGTTTTATAAGATAAAGTATCAGCAATAATTTAAAATAAGCGTTGGCTAAGGCACTTACAACAAACCAAAAAAAGGTTTCTTTACCAAGAAATTCTTTTCTGGCGTCTATAGGGATATATAATATCAAGATCTATTATTATCTCGTAAAAATGGTGCTTGTAACAGCATCGACATATCGAGCTCTACATAATAAAAACCGGCCATGTGCGAGTCAGAATCTCGCACGAAGGGATCCGTACTATTCTGTTTTAAGTAAGTATTTGTTGTTATAGCAGCAACAAAAAAAATCTGTAAAAATTTAAATTGTCTCACGGTTCATGAGATACAGTCTGGTGACAGATAGACAGTATTAGTAAACTAGGGTTCCGTTTTTATCCTTTAGGTACGGAACTCTAAAAAACTAAAAACATGAAGGTAAATATTCCGTTTTAAATAACTTCAGTAGTAAAATTCAAAGGTTTATAAATCTACTAGCTTTTGCCCGCGACGTCGTCCGCGTAGAAGTCGAAAATAGACCAAGTACTCACTTTGTCCTATACCAAACTTTGCCCCCTTTTTCACCCCTTAAGGGGTACAATTTCGGAAAATCCTTTCTTATCGGATGCCTACGTCATACAAAAAACAGACCCTCCAAGTTTCAGGTCTCTACGATCAGCGGTTTAGGCTGTGCGTTGATCCGTCAGTCAGTCATTCAGGACAAAGCATCACTATCACTACAAAGTATAATAAAATAAAGTCATCACTACATAGTATAAAATAAAGTCACTTTTCGCCGTCCCTATGTCCCTATTTTCCTTTGTATGCTTAGATCTTTAACTACTAAATTTTTATTTTAATATCATGTAAGTACTTTGTTAGAATTAATTTTGTGTTTTGTTTTTATGGTACAATAAAGTGTTTATCTATCTATCTATCTAACTACGCAACGGATTTGATGCGGTTTTTAATAGTTATAGTGATTCAAGAGGAAGGTTTATATGTATAATACATGCATAATATAGCCGTGCGAAGCCGGAGCGGGTCGCTAGTTTTATATGTATAGAAGATAAGGTAGGTAGGTATAGGTATACAAAGGTATTAATGTATGAAACACAAGGTAACGGTAGCCGGAGGCGACGCGACGGGCGTGCGACGCGCCCGCCCGGCAAAACGATACATAACAAGGTACATTCGATGACACAATCCTTTTCTTTAAAATTTCAAAATATCAATTATAAGGTCTAAAAAAGTCTAAAATGCCGCTTTACAGGCTACTTTCACCACTTTTTCTTTATCTTTTAATTTTTTTGACTATTTCAAAGTTTTTGGAATTAACACCCGAATGACTAAAAGGTATGTTCTCACTAGTTTCATCGAGTACCTACCTACCTTTGTAGTTTTGTGCAAAAGACTATCAAAACAGAAACAAATGAGGATCGATACGGAAACAACAGCACTATAGAAGCAGAACCAAAGGAATAACGAAATTGAAACAATTGAGAATCGAAAAAGGTGAGTGTTCCGTGAGTCTATCTTTATTTAATGAAAATCAGTTCAGTCGTTTATTATTTCCATTTGTTTTTTTAATTTGTAGGGGCAGTTGTGAAAACATATAGGTACACATTTTACGTTTTATAAAGAAAAGTGCTAATTATCCAATCGCGACGAAGATAAAACGGCTAGATCTATGAAGAAAGATAAAGTTCAATAGGTAGGTACCTATGTGGCGCTCAAGAATTATTTCTATTTAGGATTCTGCTGAAGATAATATAGCTGCTGAAGTACAATCACATTACGAATAAGCTGAACCCCACCTGACTCACTCGCAAATGTGTAAGGTTGTAAAGTAATGTTACCTGTTTTTTAAAGAATATACTTACTATAAAATATTTAAAAAAAAAAATAGGTAAATACTATATTTTTGAAGTAAAACTTCTTTAGGCGCGACTAGGGAGTAACTCAGATTTTTTTTTCTGACGGAAGTAACGCTTACGTAGTTTCCGGTTATATTGACATGTGCTGATCTAACCACAAAATGACAGCTGACTTAATAGGTTGCATAACTATATTATCTAATTTGTGAAATTAAAAAAGAGGTTGGTGCATAGGGATACTACACCTTTACCGAAGACCTTCATTAGTATTAGGAAGTTAGTGACTGTCCGCGATGTTATTCTTCTATCTCTAATTAGATAGTTTGATTATAAGTTAGAGTAGCGGAAACCTTTGAAAATACTAGATATTTTTGCAAAAATCTATTATTTATTTTGTTTCCTTCAAAATTACGCTTTGAAAAGAAGTTTTACTTCAATCGCGCGTAAAGGTTACACGGACACACTTTTTTTTACAGATATGCGAATGAGCTCTGGGTCACGTGGGGTTCAGTTAATCGGTAATGTGACTGTACCTACCTAGAATGATTGTATTATTTTTAAAGTCATTACTCATTTTGACGTCTCAAAAAAGTGTGACGTCATGCGTTATTGACAAGTAACCATAACAACGTATTAAAATCAAAATGCAAAATGGTAATGTCAACGTTATCACGTAAAATTATCGTTCGTAAACCGACTTTACAGACAATCATTTTTTTATTTGTTTTTCAGAGACAATACATTTTTCAGTTGAAATAAATTTGACTATAAAGCAAATATTTATCTAATGACCTGGTTTATGTTGTTCTTCCTATTTTTAACCGACTTAAAAAAAGGAGGAGGTTCTCAATTCGGTTGTATGTATGTTTTTTTTTACGAAATATTTCGTTTTTAATAAAGTTGGTAGGTGGCAATTATTATCCGCATATAAAAAAAAAGAAATTTGCCCACCGCGTCACAGAGGCTGACAATATTCATAAAATACATTTACACGTTTTGACGTGAAGTGTACTCGCCCTCAGGTAAGTGAATCATTCGCGGACGCTCTGTTTCAATTTCATGCGCGTTTGCTCATCGAATAGCGGCTGTACCAGAACATACAGGATGGTAACACTGCTGTGTATTGTATATATTGTTACCTTACTTTATTATATGTATGTACACGACACGGTAGAGTAGTGTTTTAACAGAAAGGTGACGGAATAAGACTATGATGTAATGTTGGTCAGAAGAGTAGGGGATTCGAAAACTTGAAAAGACTAATTGTACATGAATGTAACATAATAAATAAATGAGTTTAATATTTTTTATGCGACTACGGATAAATTGCACTCCAAAAGTATGAGATTAAAATATATCACACCTAGTTTTTTTACAATCAAATAACAGGCAAACCTAATACTTTACGAGATTTTATTAAATGGCATTTGTCCGTATACATTGCCATTTTTTTATAAGCTTGTTGTGTCCCACTGCTGGGCAAACGCCTCCCCCATTTCCCTCCATGTGTCCCGATCTCCAGCTAATTTTGACCACTCTGCGTCTAATGCATCCAAGTCGTCGTTACATCGTTTTTTGGGTCTACCTCGAAGACGCTTTCCGTCTTGAGGGACCCACTGGGTGACTTTGTTTGCCCATTTATTGACATAACTTCAAAAAATTCAAAAGAAACAAAATAGGCGGAGTGGGGGGTGTTAGGTTTTATTTTCGTTACGGAATTTCTTGATTCGGTCGCCGCGCTCAAAGCCCGCGATAAAAGCTATGCAATAGCTTAATAATAAGGCGACTACTGTCATTATGCCAATCTCCATACTATGTAACTACTCCTTTTTAGGATGATATTAATAAACATAAGGGCCAGGTACCTGTGGTGCGGTTTCAAAGTGTAATCATGAATAGGGTGTCCATTAACGTCCATTCAAGGTGGATTGTTTGAGGACCGCACTTGCTCCTCTCATGCAAATAACACACATGTCCTCAATTAGATGCCAAATTGTGATGTTTACCTACATAATATATGAGGTTTTGTGGATTTTTGACTTTAAAATAAACAGTAGGTGTATTATTTTTTTAATTAAATAAAAATTATTATTTTAGATTTGACTACATATGCCTACACATAGATAACGCTGTTACACCTAGACAAAAACCGTGTCGGGATTTAACCTAATTTTTTTATTTAGGTAGGTATTAATAAAAAAGTTTATATTAAAAACCAATGAGGTTTGTCAATAAATTTTATTTTCAGTCTACGAAATGTCTACGAAGTTAATAGTTTGCTCAAAAAAACATTAAAAAACAAAAGTAATAAAAAAGAAATAAGTAGTAAGAGAAATAACTTTCGCAAACTAAGTAATATCTTCTTAAAGTTAAATGAACAAGAATCTATCTAAAAACATGTCAAAACATTATTAACGACTAACTTAGAATTCCATCATCCTCCTAACTAAATACACAGCTTTAAAAATCGAAAATTAATTTATTACAGTAACGCCGGCGTTTGCTTCTCGTCTTCACTGAGCGTGCATCCAATTCGACTCTCGAACCGTTTGCGGTCGAACGCGTTTTTTTCCTTAACCGAGATTGCGGGTTAAAAAGAAATTTAATCGTCCTAATAAACATGCAAACAAGAACTCGTCGGCTACCTGTTGCGAGAGTGCGAGACAAACAATATCTCAGCCAATAGAGAGCCAGCGGCCGCCCACGACGCCCTCCTATTGGCTCGTTCCCTCACAGGGGGAAAGAGAGGGGACAAACAAGTCAGAGGTCTCTTACTCATGACACTGGCAAGAAAAGCGCCGCATTGAGCTTTCGGATAGCTTTTCAGGGCGCGCGCGGAAAACATTTGATGTTACGTCTCACTGAAAATAAAATGTTATTGTTTTAATAATTATTTTGAAGAAATTGTTATTTTGTTGTGGGGAAAAATATGGACAGTGTTTTTGAAAATTTAAATATATAATTAAAGTAATATAAAAAATATTAAAATGTCGTTGGGTAAGCAACAGAATGAACATATAAAGCGTCCAATGAATGCATTCATGGTGTGGTCACGAGGGCAGAGGCGGAAGATGGCACAAGATAACCCGAAGATGCACAATTCAGAGATCTCGAAACGATTAGGTGCAGAGTGGAAGCTGCTCACAGAGATGGAGAAGAGGCCGTTCATCGACGAAGCGAAGAGACTAAGGTTAGTAACATAGGCAACAAAATAGGAACAAATTATTCTAATCAACCGCGACACAAGTTCAAAATTTCCTGACAAAAAATGAAAACAACAAAAAAACATTTTATTCATGACAAATTATAGACAGAAAAAATGGTTAAGATGTCATTTCTACATATTAATATTCTACATATTAATATAATTTAATGAATTTTTAATATTGAATATTGTTGTTAATTTTAATTTGAGTTGTTTTTTTTATACGTATTTATTGATTTTTATATGAATTGAAATTTTTGTTTTGAAGTTTTTGACTGTGACTGTAAGAAGATATTTATTTTCAAAACATTTAATCTTTAGTATTTTCATTATTCATAATTTGATTGTTATTATGGATTTAATTATCTGAAATAAATAAATTAATTGATTAAAAAGTTTGTAATAATCTAGGGTTTCTGTGGAATTGCAGTTCTTTTTTTAATCTTGGCAAGTTTTGCAACTGAGAATAGTAGACCTACTTCCACTAAATAAAAATACATTTTAATTATAAAATGAAATGGACTGTAACTAGGTATGCATATACCTACTTATCTAGTACCGTATCAAAACCGTACCGGTATATTAGTCTATTCCCATGTTGAGTTAAAACAAACAGTGCACTGCAGTGCGTTGCCGGATGGTTAATAATATCGAAACACTGAAAAATTCAAATCTCATACCTAATAACAACTATTATAAAATTCGTTTACATAATCAAACCCTAATTTAAATCTATCAACGGAAATAATATAAAGCGAAAAAGTTATTTTAAAAAAAATTAATAAGTATCCCAACGCAGGGTGCCCATAAGGCAGTGTTGTGCCTCTTTGGATGTCAATGCCGATCCGTTAATCAAAGTAGCTGTAAAATAGCAAGAACTGACTGCTCTTTTAAATTTTTATTACAATTTAACTATTTAGTAGTTTTATTATGGAACGAAATTGCGAAAATTCCATCCTCACTTCTTTATAAAATTAAGTGAATAAAACTATTTTAGTAATTCATTAACAGTTTCCGTCACAATATAAATATCATAAAATTATCCCACAACCTCCCACATTCAAAACTTTAAACGAAATCAAACAAAACGTCCCAAAAAATTGTTTAATTTAGACTATATCATCTCGTTATCTAACATTTTTAATTGTTTATCATAAAACAAACGTTTGACAATGAACAAGTTTGAACAAAACGATAATCGTACCACTGTGCAGTGTGCACCTGTCGTGTCACCATGGTGTATAAAAACATTGGATTTAACTTGTACTGTTTTACATCTAGAGGATTTATTAAGCAAATAGGTAAATACGGCCGCCGGATGCGACTTTATCTTTTTATTAGAATTCTTTTTTTAATGGAGATAGAATAGTGTGAATTATAAAGAGACTTTGCTCTCAAGGTTCCGTCGGAACTTTAGGTTCCGTCGAAGCTTTTATTGTTTTTTAATTTTAAATAATGGACTATGGGATAAATGGTCTAAAATAGTAACAAACTGGACACCTCCGGGTGCTACGACGCGGCGACGACGTCGAGGTCGGCCACGAAAGTGTTGGCAAGACGACCTCGAGCGTCACGAGCTATAGTTTGGCCGAAGGTGGCCCTGGACGGTGGTGGAGACCTTTGACCCACCAGTGGAAAAATAGCGATATTCATAATTTCTACTTATGAAATAGGGATGATCTGACCTTGCTCGGTAGTAGGCTCCGGAAAATAAGCAGGTCGTTAATTAGTAGGTACATGTGTACTCTATTATAATAAGTTACCTAAAGATGTACATGACATGTCCATAAATAAATTAAAAAAAATTATAAAGCATAAATTGTGCGGTAAGGCGTACTATGATACCTATTCGTACCTTAATGATAAAAATCTATGGATGTGACTTTAATTGCTCCATTTAAAATAATACCTTTTTAATATTTGTAATATTGACCTTTGTGAGCGTGATCACATGAAAAAAAAAACCCCATGAGTTTCTTGTGCCTTCTTCTCATTGGTGGGCGCGTTCCGAAGGCACACATCCTAACTTAGTTTTTAAGACGTTTCAATGTGAACTATGTACAAAATATACATAAGCATCGAAATGAATAAAGAAATTTGACTTTGAACACCTTTGACCCATCAGTGGGACACTAGTGGTTAGATAAAACTATTAAAAACTTATCACAGTTAACATCATACACAATTAAATTACCTAAAGATCATAATTGATTTATATTCGTTTAAAAACGAATCTATTTTTTAAACGGGTAAAGGGAACGAGTCGGAAAATTTCCCATTCCACTGCCGTCCTTCATTCCAAACGTGTCCCTCCAAAAACCCCCGCTGATTTGGGGGTCTTCAAGTTACAATTTGAGTGTAAGTAAACGTGCTAGGTACATCTTAGACAGCATGGTAACTTACCATCAAGTGAGTTGTCAAACTGTTGACAACTATCTGTAGCTGTAAATTGTTGTATAAATCATCACTACATAGTATAAAACAAAGTCGCTTTCTCTATCCCTATATCCCTTTGTATGCTTAAATCTTTAAAACTTCGCAACGGATTTTGATGCGGTTTTTTTTAAATAGATAGAGTGATTCAAGAGGAAGGTTTATATGTATAATACATGCATAATAAAGCCGTGCGAAGCCGCGGCGGGTCGCTAGTAAGCAAATAAAATAAATATCTGGAACATTTTCAGCCCAATTAAGGCTTGCACAAACCGTGAGGAGACATTAATTAAAAAAATGGTTAATCCATCCCTTAAAATCAAGCAGAATGCAATGTAAATTGGTACCAACAGATGTCGCTGACGAAAATTAATCGGTGATGTTAATGCGATTCTTAAACGCACTAATAATACACGCACTATATAAATGGGAATTGCGAATTCTGGTCTCGTCACTGTTACTATTTTTAAATAGGTACTATTTTTTCCTTTATAAGTGTAATCCTTTAGTTAGATTGACTCTTCAACCTACCCTTTTGATTATAATCATATCCTCGTCACCATCACTAGAACGAGACATTTGAATTTCCTTAAAAAAACCCCATAATATCTCTGTCTCTATCCATAATTTCTAGATCTTCATTTGAGATCTCAATAACAAACAATCAAAATTCGCTACAAATCAATTTAATCGTATGTATTGTGAGCATTGGGGCACACAATTATCTGGTGGGGTAATAATATCTGCCATTGTTGGGGCACCGCGTTATCAGGGGTCGCCAGGGCTATAAAAATAAGCTTATGCCTCCCGTCTAACTCACTGAAAGACGTACATTGTATAGAGATGCTATTTTATTTGTTGTCGTGCTATTTGGCTTAATAGTTGCTTCAATTTATGAGTCTATTTATATAAAATTTGATTTTCTTTTTTTTCCTATATTGTAAGTGAGGATTTAACTTTTACTACGTCAAAATTACCTTAAAAAACCTTTAGTTTCAATTAAAAACTGTGTTTAACTGATCACACTTGCCAACAACGTAATACCATCTCTATATGAATATGTCTCAGTAAGTGAGTATTAATTTGGAAGGGTTGTATTTATTAGCGGGTAGTAAGGCAGAACACACTCTACGTCTATTCGAATTTGTTATATCAAATTATCTCATTGTTAAGGGTAGTTTCGTCACAATGCCGATTTTATCCGATACTTTTGTTAGGTTTCAAGTGTTTTTGTTACTGTGAACGAATTGTAACAAAAGGTCATGGCGTATTCTTCATATACATCAATACAATACATCTTCACGCCTTTTCTTCTTCTTTTCCTTATCCCGGCTCACCCGGCGAGGTCAGACCTTCTCGTATTTTTGCGCTAGATCGTACGATTCTGGGTTGTCAAGAGGTTTAAGTTCTGCGATTTCATCAGCTTATCCATGTTTGTCACCATGTTTAGGGTGGTCTTCCTCTACCCCTAGGATTAAATGAGATGTTTAGTGCCTTATTCACAGCGTAATCTACTTCGCGTCTTAGCTATTAGACTGTACCAGAAATGGCTATTTTCTATAAGTTTCTTGGTGATCAGGGTAACTTTAAGTGATCTTCTTACTCTTTTTCTCACTCTTTATCCATGATTTTGCAATATTTCTGCAATTGTTTCCTAAAGTAAGGTGTCTCGGATCATTTGATTCGATGTCCTCTATATTGTAGCATAAGTAAATTATGACGTAATTAATTAATTGCAGCTCAAACAATTTGGATTGACGTGCTTAATATAATTAGATATTTCTCTTGCAAAAGACATCAACGCAATCTGTTAATTACTTAAATAGCTTTATAGTTATCGTTAGTACTATTGATTAGTATCAAAATACCATTGACTACTATTGACTAGTGGTGAGGAGTCAAATGTCTTTAAACGTAAACCAAAAAACATCAAATAGCCCTAAAATTATTTTTAATAAGTATTAAAAACCCACCTGAACCCTGAAGGCAATCTGTTAGAAATCGCATTGTATGGACCTCTCGCTACAGCTATTGACTATTGATAGCTTAATTTTGATCAAGCTTTACTTTAATTTGTTTTAATCTTGTCGATTCTGATCCGTACGGGAACGTATTGGAAAAATATTCTACCACAAGTTTTCCCACATAAGCAAGTAGAAAGCTTCGGTTGTATTTTTTGTAAAGACAGATATCTAGTATTCTAGTAATTCTGTGAAAAATTTTTTTTTTAAGAAAAATGGGTGTTACATAGGAATTGGACCGAGCGAAGCAAGCGACATTTTTTTCATATCAAGGAATGTTACGATTTTAAAATGTTTATATGGCTGGAATATAAGTCATGGTAGGCCGTAGTTTTTGCCCGACTAAAGCGATAAAGAGCATTATGCTTTTGACCTGTTCCCATCTATCTAAAAATATACAACTCAAAATACTGACTAACTGATATATCAACGTATGGACGGTGGTAATAATTCGGTACACAGATAGGTAGCTGTTATAGCGTAAGCATCCGCTAAGGAACTACTTTGGAAGTTTCACCCTATCAGCGAACGAAGTCGCGGGCAAAAGCTAGTCGTGTATATCTACGATTGCATTCTTTAACAATGAAACATCCAGTGCAGCTTGCACCAACAATGCAGTCCATTATTTACCGATAATAGTTTTATTTGTTGAGAACAAGGTGTGGTATACTGATAAACTGATTACACTAGGCGCCTAGTTGAGTTTACTTTCTTTTTTTCAATTCCATACATTTTTATTTATTTACTAGCTGTCCCGGCAAACGTTGTTTTGCTATTTACAAAAAAAAAAAAACAAAAAAAAAATGATGTTGGCCGATTCTCAGACCTACTGAATATGCTTACAAAATTTCATGAGAATCGGTCGAGCCGTTTCGGAGGAGTTCAAGTTCGAACCCCGTGACACGAGAATTTTATATATATAGAGATATTACTTACATACAACTATGTTGATAGCGATTCATTTAAAAAGTAAATTAATCCTGGAAATATACATACTTATTGACGAAACCTCTTTTATACATACATAATAGGCTTATACTCAGTAGCACATTTAGGAAACGGTTGGAGCTAACATATCCGTCCAAGCAGAGAGGCTGTTCTTTTATGCCCTGCATCAGTTTGGCAGTTCCGTCAATATCATAGACGCGTTATCGTAAGACCCGTAGGGCACTTAGCGACTGCTTCGTATGATATTTTTGACTGTTAAGAGACTTTGCAGTCGACATTATAACTTAACTTGATAAACTTTTAAATTGAGTTGTAATTAAGCTCCGGACAAACAGACAGGTTTGTTTACTCACCCTCTATGACAGTCGCCAGCCGCGGCGGTTTGTGAATTGATCAATCAAATTAATTTATTTATACAATATCATCTCGTCCCGTTTTTGCACGACCTTAAAACCATGCAACTTACTTGCTTAATTGAAATTAATTTTTAACAAAAGACACCAGGCGTATTAATAACGCCCTTCTTTACAAGATACTGTTTTATAACAGCCACTTCGTCCATGTAGAAGTTGAATTTTCCAAAATAATTTCTTGGAGAATACCTACTTTATTTTGGTATGCATAATTTTAGCCCGGTCTGTTTATTGGTTTAAGCTGTGCTTTGATATGTATATAGGTCAGTCAGCCAAGATTTTGAATGTTATATTTATAATCATCAAATTGTAGTGAAATGTCTTCCAAAATTCATCGATGATATCCTCCCAACTCCCAACATATTTTCATTTCTCAATTCTATTTACCGATAGTCCCGGGTTGTTATCGTTCAACAATGGTCAAAAGGCACTCCCATGTTTGCATTGATACTTACGTTTTTTATCATCTTTTATTTGATCGGTCTAATCGTACCAGTGTTTGTATTTACACGGTACGAGGATAACGGTCAGCCAAAATTATATCTTACGAAATTCTAAAGAAATATTTTGAGTATCAATTGAATTGATATATATCCTGTTGAATCTTACGTAGCTACTACGATTATCATAGTGTTATTGCGTTTATTTTTTGCCTGATAGAGTCAATCTGGCTGGCAAGTTATAGTAGGTATTTACGTGAAGTTGATGCCTAAAAGTCTTTGGAACGCTCGGGACAATTGTTGTGGAAAAAGCAAGATTAATAAACATTTGAAATAGAGAAAACACAGAATAGAGAAAACTCAGAAAACACATTTGAATGATTTGTAACAATGCTTAATGGCAAATATTTTCTATAATAATGTCTATTGCTTACTAAAAGTAATAGAGTTCTTACAACAAATCTTCTTATATATAAAAATGAATCGCAAAATGTGTTGGTAAGCGCATAACTCAACAACAATTTGGCCAATTCTTTTTTTGTTGTGTTTGTTATTGTCAGGAGAAGGTTCTTATGAAAGAAAAAAATAAGGAAATTTCGTAGAAAATTATTACGCGGGTGAAACCGCGGGGCGCATAACTTAGTAGCAAATAGCATTTTTCCTGGCATTACAAAAACGTATAAAAACTTAAACTAATATTATAAAATAAACTAGGTCTTTAGTAGGTATATTAGAAGTAGTCTTAGATAGGTATACAGTACAGGCATACTTTAAATTTCCATCAAATATATACCAATTTTATAAAGAGGAAGTTTGAATTGATTTTTAAATCTTTGAAAAAAAAAAGAATCTTTGGACCTATACTAGACTGATCTTGATAATTATTTTACTCATAAATCACTTCGTTATTGAGACTGCGGTGCAAAAAACTAAAAAAGACATCCTCGTGTTTTATTTTGCTGTCACTTACGGTCACCCCACAAAATCATTTAACTTTAACATTTCAACAAATTTCACATTAAAAGTACTTAATATATCTTTTATACCAACATTATATCAATATAATACAACAAACAAGGTAACCGTTCATATCAAGATATCTATATTTACCGTATTCGATTAACTCCAAAGAAAAAACATCGCGCCAAAAAACGTTATCAAAAAAAGAGGGAGATATAGTTTTTTTTTCTCGGCCAAGATATTGTGTTTTCCTTAGGCGTTATCGTGTTTATTTGAACGACAAACAGTAATGAACGAATTGATAGTATTGCGGTCGATGACCGGAGTTTTTATGTGATCGAATGGAATGAATGGGAGACGTTCAAGTAAAATACGTAACATGCCTGCTTCTTGTATTCGTAGAAGGTAATATGTAACGTTCTTGGTAATATGATAATGGACTATATCAATACGTTCGAAATATCAAAAGTTGGACAAACCTCCAGAAGTAGATAGGGGCTCCGGTTTTCCGCACTCAGGCATAAGTCTGCCCATTGCGCTTAAGTAAGTACCTTACATCCTTGTAAACACAAAGTATTGAAATTAATTCTAAAAATATATGTCCTTGTTTGGGATTATAGTAAAAACAAAATATACATTGGAATCGCACATTGTGTTAAATTAATAAGTTAGAATGTGTGTCTTAGAAACAGGCTCTACAAAACTCGTGTGGTTATTTTTTTTTTGTAATAATGCTCACTAAGGCACAATATTTTAAATGGAGTAATTAAACGTGGTTTGAATCCATAATCTCTGTTTTTTTGTGCTAGCTTTCATTATTTATTTTAATGAATTTTAATTTCTAATTCATTATGTGTGGAAGAAAAAACTTTAAAAATATCGTAGGTAATTTTTTATTGATTTTATTAATTAAATACTGTGAATTAGTTTTAATCAATCCTAACAAACCTCGCATGTTCAGTAGGTCTGTTACTAAACGAATCATTTGTAAATCAATGTCAATTATAATTAAAGACCACAAACAATAATTATAATCTAAATAGCATCAACAAACAGTGACCGAAAACCTCAGCTGAGAAGCGTCCACTCGAATAATTACAATCGTCTCGCTGACAATCACGCGATTCTATCACAAAGCACGCATAATCGGGCGCAGTGTCGAATGCTGTCGCAGCACTATACTCTATAAATACTACAACACCCCATCGAGTATCAATTCTATTCACTTGGAATAGAACACACTATTGTGAAGCAAGCATCGCTACATAGTGATGGGACAAATGATACCCGATTGTGACCAACACAATGCAATAATCCGCGTATTGTTGAGTCCACATTGTTGTTTTAAGGGCGTCCGATGTGCGCGACAATTGCGCGCTTTATTGCATAAATAATAATGTTATATCGCCCAGTCGCGTTTCATTGTCACATTTTGTAGCTAAACTTATACTATTGTTCTTATGGTAATATCGTATAGAATCGATATATTTAAAACTTATGAATTTTTTAAGATAGCGCCTTCACTTTGCCTTCAGAACTACTCACCATCAGGCGAGACTGTGGCCAAACACTTAACTAAATATAAACAGAAAATTCAAAGTCCTGACTGACTGACTGAAAAATCAACGCACAGCTTAAATCGCCAGACATTTCGGGGTGTGTTCTTTGAGAACTGTAAGTATAAGGGGTTTTTCGAAATTCTACTTCTAAGAGAGTGAAATTCCGGGCGAAGTTGTGATCAACTACGTAAAAAACTTAATATTTTTAAGTATGTACTTAACTCATACCTCTTTTCCAGAGCCCTCCACATGAAAGAGCACCCGGACTACAAATACAGGCCACGACGGAAGCCCAAGGCGCTTATCAAGAAGGAACCTAAGTTCGGGTTCGGCATCAGCGGTCTCATGGCTCCCGTCCCCCGGCTGGTGCAGCCATCCGTCCCACATCCCGTGCCGCAGCTCCAGGTACCACACCATCTGATGCAAGACAAGCCGGATCTGGGGAGAGCTTTGTTCCCACCGTTGCCGTACCCTTTCTACCCGTTCGCGAAGATACCTTCGGATGACGGAAAGCTGGCTGCTGAACTCGCTCATATACAGGTTGGTTTTATTCTTTAAAACTTAAATTGTGCAATAAGTCGTCTACGTCATCTCCATGGACATGATTTTAAATGGTCTTGCTCAAATACACTTTTAAAATTCGCTCAACTGTGTCGCGACCGATTTTGTTCTACACTTCCAAGCAACGCCATTTATTGACACAGTCTTAACCTTTGTGAAAATGATCATAGGGAACGACTAATAACCCAAAAAAAGCAATGAGACAATGTAGGCTAACAAAATTGTTTTTTTTTACATTTTCTTTGCAATTTATTTAGAAGACGTAAACACTTCTGCGATAATAGAGTAACCTTTTGAAATTCAACAGCTACTAACTCGACAGGCACTCTACGGGGGCGCACTTTATAGCAGCGCTCTCTACAGCAGCGCTCTGTCTCCTTGCGGGTGCCCTCCGCGGCGCACTCCATCACCACCGGCAGACGTAAAGCGACCTGTAGCCTACGTCCTCATGAAGAGTGACGAGGAGCCCCCCCAGCACGTCATATGAAGGCCGGTACCGCTCCCGGCGCGGCCTTGGCCTCCGCACTGGGAGCGACCCTCTACCTCCGTGCAGGACAGAGAATCTGACACCCCTGATAGCGTGTAATCTGTCCACCCACGGCTATATCCTAGTGTATGAACTTCTAGGTCAATCGGAGGTTATAAATGTGTATAAAGTGATGAGGACTACATAAATATACTAATTATTAGATATGTTGTTATATCCGTAGATAGGTAGGGTATGAACTCATTTTATTTAAAGAAGAATGTATGGAAGACTGAAGACGAATCAAGTGTTTTAGTACCTATTTCATAAATTTTTACAATATTTGTTTAGAGTATTTGGAATTACTTGCTCGCCTAATTTAAAAAAATCTATAGATTTAAAAAAAATATTCCGGTTAAAAATCGAAATCTAACATTATTTTGTGAAACGCGCTTTTAAAACATAATTTTCCAACTATTAAAACCTTCGTTAGGCTGTAAAACTGTCAAAAACGTAACAACAGTGTAATCTCAGAATTTAGTTATTGTTCTGAGAGTGTAATTAACAAATTTTGAAGGTTTTTTTCCGTCTTAGTGAAGTTATATGGGCTGTGCGCTCTAATTGACGATTAATTAAGTAAGTATAAACGACACTTCTATTTTTTTAAATAGTTGCAAAGCCTAATAAGTTTTTAGCAATTTACAAAATAATTTTAGGTTTTGATTTATAATTTGGTCATTTTTACGTAAGATTGGATTTGGCGGGTCCTTATTTCAACATCATCGTAACTTTGTTTTTTTATATTTTAATATGTATCTTGTGCAATTACAGTGCAATTTTTAGAAGTAGTATCTTATTGAATGCTGAATAATTTGCATATCATAGTAGACACCTAACTGTTGTAATATACCTTAAAACAATAGAAATAACAGTAGAAATTACACGGAAAAAAAATTGAAGCAAGAAATAATCCTCTTCCACGTAAACACTAGAAAATAATTTCTTGCTTTTAGTTAAATTTTAATGTTCTTGAAAACAATATGCTGTATTTTTAATTCAAGAATATTGAGTAATTTAAGAATACAAGCAGTATTTTATTTTATCATCTTAAGATTGTTTACAATTAATTTCTAGCGTCTATAGGAAGAGGAATAATTTCTTGCTTAAAAAAAAAAAACAGCGCACTCCGAGAGTGCAGGCAGAAGTGAAAACTGTATATCTGTGTAAAATCTCATCTGTCGCGAGAACATACGCAAAAAGAGTTTTAGATGAAAAAAAAAAATAGTCCAACATTTGTCGTCCAACAAATAGTCGTCCGACATTTGTCGTCCGTCAATAGTCGTCCGACAAATAGTCGTCCGTCAATAGTCGTCCGTTAAAAAATACCATATGTACGTCTTAATACACTCACAGCCAAATTAAAAAACTGTATATCTGTGTATAATCTCATCTGTCGCGAGAAAATCTGTCGTCTGTCGCGAGAACGGCTGAAAATGCTCACCCACAAAAGTGCCCAACGCGCCATAAGAAGTTTTCACTTCAAAAACCTTTTTTTTTTGTATGGGTACCGACAGTATGTAAATATATAGATCAAAATATAATAAGAACTATGATATCAAAACTTATGTTTCGTAATAAACATATCGAATTAAACTGTAAATAATTTAAGAGTAAGTAATGAACTTAAATAAAGATTTACTTAGAAAATAGAAAGTAGGAAAATTCATTTTCATAACTTCAAACATAGTTTTCTAAACCTTGCGTTTACTAATATTATATACTTTGCCTTGTCTTATGTTCATAAATAATCATACATTATACAGGGTTATTGGTAATTATACTAGCAAGCCTTTAAGGGCTACTTCTGTGCACCTTAACAAACAACTTTTGTTCTACAACTTTTGGAAATTCGAAAAAAAATATGAAAATTTTGAAGTTATGTAAATTCGAAAAACTGCAGATTTTTTAAAACAAAGGGCATTCAGACTAAGAACAGAAGATAAAACTTAAAAAATAAGTAAAATTTTAAGGTTAATGACCTCTCCGTGTATGGAACAGCTGATTTTCAGGTAAACCTTACCTCAAAATTGTCAAAAAAAAATGTTCGAATTTCCAAAAGTCGTAGAACAAAAGTTGTTTGCTTACGTGCACAGAAGTAGCCCTCAACTGCTTGCTAGTATAATTACCAATAACCCTGTATATAAAACACTTATACATAAACTACCACTTTCGCTAACTTATACTTTCTAGCTATTACTTTACTTTGTGTATATGATGTTCTATCCTTTCTCCTCCTTTCTATGTTGGACAAATAAAGCTATGTAATCTATCTATCTACCTACATACTATGCTTTGTTTTATGTTCTGATAATTAGATATATACCTATGCATAATCTACCTACCTTCCACGTGGTTTTACAATCAAGTAAAACCCAATCGAGAGCAATATTATGACATATTTAGTTTTATATCCACAATGTTTAAAAAATAATTGTTATAATAGGGTACTCCTTACTTCAGAAATAAACTGTTCCATTGTTAGATTTCAATGTTTTTTTTGTTTTTGTATTAATTCTTAATAAACTAGGCTTGTATTTTTCATTTCTTAGATAATTATTAATCATTTAAAAATTCTACTTTAAAATTTAAATAATATAATATGTAGAAAATAAACGTGTCACGCCATTGACATCAATAACATTTTGTTGCAATTTAAGGGATGAAAACAGGTCTGGATATTAAAAAAAATATATTATTGGTATGTGATCCTCTTAAGTAAATCAGTTTTCAATGTCGATCAATATTGGTTCCAAAGTTGGTTATGTTTCTTGAATATGTGTTTTTGTTTCTTTTTAAGTGCCCACCGATATTTGTGAGAATAATAAAATATATAGGTGATATTTTTAGGTGAAGAATTTAATTACTTATGTAATTTACTGTTAGGATCTTCATAAAATTTGTTTTGTAAGATATAATTAATTAGGTATAACGAATTTATTGTTGAACTGATTACGTTGTTGTTAATTCATTATTTCTGACATTTTTGTTCGTTAGTAATTAAGTTGAATTTCGTTATATTTTAAAATAAACAATGAAAAGCTGAAACGTGTTTTATTCAATGTATTTGATTTTTTGACCATAGAAAAGTAGATAAAAGTCGGAAAAACCCAAACTATACTATACGACGGTATGACTATACCTTACCTACTTTAGAATTTTTGAATAAAAAAAATGATATTCGACAAATCTCATGATGGTTTTAACAATTAAGATAAGTACCTTTAGTAACAATAGGCAAACCTATTTGAAAACTTAATATTTCGTACAAATATAATTACCTGTTTTTTATTGGTTAATACTAAAATAAAACCAATAATAAAAAACAGGTATTTAAAAAAAACATTTTGTTTTTTGACAATCAAATACAATTAATTTGTTTTTACATCAATAACGCATTTTTTTCTTATTAAAACTTTTTTATCTCTTAGTTACATCATTTCTAGTCGATGGAGTTTTCTAATCAACAATTTTAATCTAAAAACATATCACGCCATGTGTACTCCAAAGTCCTCGAGAAGTCATCGGCGCGTTTCTTTAAAAACATTGGGAAAGGGGACTTAAGGGGAAAAAATACCGGGAGCGCGTGAAATTTAAAAATAGTTTTTAATAAAAAAAGAACCAGTTACAAATCGAATTGTAACGTCATTTCATAGTCCACATTAACGACTTTGAAATCACAATGTAACGTTATTTTATAATCTGTGACTCTATCTAGCTAAAACCTTTAACGCTCGTAATTTGCTAACTAAAATAGCCTTATTCAAGTTATGGAATGTGGTTGTTTTTTATGAAATAACCGCCAATGATTATAAAGTTCAGTCTGTTTTATTAATATAAAATTTAAAGTTCCGACTAACTAACATTATAATATCAACGCATATAGACAGCTATTATGATATAGGCATAGAAATTTTTCACCCTAAACTCCAACCCTTTGCGTCGGCAAACGAAGGTGAAAGCTAGTTTACGATAAATGGAAACCTACCTAATTTCAATGTCTAAATTAAGATTTATGTAGAGTTAGAAAATTATGTTCTTAAGATTACTTTGTTATCTATAACTGGGTAACTTTCCTGAATATCTTTTTTTTCACGCTCGTCCGGTATTCAATCACCTTAATCCGAAATACTCGATTATATGTGAATAAACACTTGAGTTTAACAGAGTTGAACAAAAGGGGCGCAGATGTCGATTCTCTTTACAGTTTAGTTACTTATTTGTCAAAGTAGGAATCAAATAGGTAGGTAGGTAGGGCTTTATCCCAGTTATTCTGTCACTTTTGGTTACCGAACTGTTCCAACTTTTTTGACCCAGTTACCAAATATTTCAGGGGAAAATACAGCTTTTAATCTATTGCGACAGCCAAAAACGCACTTAATGCAAACGCTTACTTTAAATGACGTAAAATGCGAAATTGGCAAACTGCGTTAAGTACTTAACAATCAAGTTTCTTATGCGGCCGAAGGGGACTAAAGGTTTTTAACTCTCACTTAAGTTTCTAAACACTAAACACGACTTTAAAACATAATCGAAGAACATACATTTAAAAAAAAAAAACCATTTATTGAGTTTCAACTACTTACTAATACATTTTAAATAAAGACAATAAAGATAAAAATTAAATAAATTGCAATAAAACAATTAAAAATAAATTACTAATTTAAAAAAAATACACGACGATTTGAGAACGTCCTCCTTTTTTGAAGTTGGTTAATAAAAGGATCGTAGGCAAAAATTTGGAAGACTTAAATCATTAAAATTTAACAATTCAGATATCCAAAGCACATTAAATGTAAAGCCTAAATTGAAATTCTTATCAATAATTACGTTTTTATGTGAAAGTAGTAAAGGTGACAATAATTTTCGGTTTATGAAGGACTGCTCCCGTTTGCCGATTCACCGATTACAGCCGATGGATGAGCGACGGGTGATAAGTGCCCGCGGCGCGCGGCGGCTGTGTGACCTGACTAGGGTGACTGGTTTACCATAGCATCGATGGATATTATGGAATTACGAAATAATCTTGATAAATTCTATAAAAAGTGACTTCTTTTAAGTCACGACGAATTTCTGTCGAGTGAAGTGTTCTATTAGCAGATAGTTACTTATGTTAGTTTTTTTTTTTCGGTTTGTGTTTTTTTTTAATGGTGCAATAAAGTGTTTATCTATCTTCCTTCATCGAATATTTAGACAAAAACTTAATTATGTTGGGCTGAGGATAGAAGGAGACGGATTAGAAGAGTTAGTATGAATGAAGACGGATAGAGAGGAATAAGTCGATCTGACTTATTCCTCTCTATCCATTGGAAAAGAAAAATGGCTGAATTGTGTGAAACAGTATATAAGAGAGATGGTTGTGAACTATGAAATGACGACTGATAGAAGAGAATAGAAGAAAAAACGTACCCGAGCCAATTAAATTGAAATCAGGCCTGAAATCAAGACAGAAGAAGCAAAATCTGTTTATTTGTCTTGGAATCAAGACAAATAAACATATATTAGGATCAAATTTTGCTCATAGATATAATTAATTTAGTTTATTTTAGATAGATACGAAGAAAGCCTTTCTTTGGACAAGCACACAACAAAACATAACAAGTAATAGGTACCTACATAGATAAGGTAGATAAAACGTGCAGGCAGACCAATAAAAAACAGAAGAAAAGCAATTTCGTAGTCCAAAATCAGTCATTAAACTTTTAAAAAGGCATTTTTATTAGAATTATCCCCGAAGCCATCACCCCATGGCCACCCTACACCCTCCCCTATAAACAAACACCCTTTAGCTACTAATTGTGAAGGAGGCGACGATCTAGTTACATTACAAACGCAGTAAATCGACAGATTCATCGTGGTTATACTATACCTACTTACTTGCAGATAAGTATCGGGAGGTGATGTCTCAATTTTATGGGCTAAAGGCGATTTTTTAATAGGGTTTAATATTTTTATTGTATTCTGTAGGAAATTTTAATGATTTTTTTATAAAATGTAGGTAGGTATAGATATCTATAGTCATTTAAAATATAAACCTTAACGGTTTAATTGATTTCAATGTTTTTTTTAATTTTCTTGAAAATTATTGAAGCACACGTGTCTTCAACTGATGTTATCTACTAATAAAAAACATCATAAATCATTAAAAAGTAAATGTTTCTTCTAAAATTCAATGTCATCAATGTTTTCATTAAACAAAAATGCAAAAAAAAACAACATATAATTTAGTAAAGTAAAAACCAGCCTTTGACTTAATTCCACTTTAAAACAGTTTAAATCCCTAACCCCTAACCAAAGAGAAAATTGAAAAACTGCAAAATAAAAAAGCATAAAAAAGCTTGACCCCTCAGACGTTGCCGGAGTGATAGCAATTTGCCCGCGGTCATAGACAAGCAGATTAAAATTACATTTACTTTAAACCCATTATTAATTTAAACTGTCTTATTTTTAAACTAGCTCTTGCCTTCGACTTTGTCCGTAGAGGTTGAATGTTCTAAAACCCTTTCTTAGAAGGTGCCTACGTTAGTCAGGACTTTGCATTTATATTTATAGATAGGTATAGACTAGTACTAGCTGTGCTCTACGGTTTCACCTGCGTATAGTCCGTGTAGTCCCGATCCCGCGGGAATTACGGGATCAAAAGTATACTATGTCCTTCTCCATTCCGTAAACTATGCCCATTTTCATTCAAATCGGTTTAGTCGATTGACCGTCAAGAGGAAACAAACAAACAAACTTTCAAATTTACAAACAAATAAATAAACCGGTATTAGTTAGGACTAGTATTTATAGATAAGTAGGTATTTCAACTCTACAATACCCAACCATTCTCAAAATCACAGAATTCAATATGGCCGAACGGCACAATGCTAAACGATAACTATAATTTCGCAAGTGTCCAGTGATCGCTGCAATTTGATGGCTTTACCCAGCCCAGCTATACAGCCAGCGAGCGCTGAGGGTAGCCATTCGTAGGGGATTATGTATTCAATAGTCGTAAGTGTTACGACCTCTTTGTTTGAGAATCATAGCACTGACACTGGCTGTTGAGAACTATTACTTTTTATACGGTTGAGGTTGCTTGTTTTTAGAAAATTGATCTTTTTTGCTAGTATTAAATCTATATTGGCCCTCTAAACAGGTATAAATAAGGTAAAATCTTAAGAATGTATGCGTAAGTTTCTAAAAATTTCTCAAGTTCTATAGATTTTTTTCCGAAAACTTCAATTCAATACCGTCAATATTCAACACAGTATCTTTACCAACGTTTATTGAATCTATATCTATCACAACTTATGGTAGAGTCACGTAGAGGCACCTACTGCAAACGTTAATTATTATGAAACCTTAACATTTAGGCTTCAATTGACTTTCTTTTGTTTTCTTTTACTTTTACTTTATGACTGAATCAACGCAAAGCTTAAACCGCTCGCTGGTCCTTGATACTGTAAATGTCTTTTGTGAAGTACCCATAGGAAAATCCTTTCTTACTGGATATTAAATCCAAAAAAAACTTTACTTAGTGGATACTAAGAAAGGATTTTTCGAAATTCCACCCCTAAGGGGGTGAAATGGCGGGCAAAGCCGCGTGCAATTTGCAATCTTTATAATGCAAAGAAAGAATACCATAACAAAAACTTGAATTTACACAAAAAGGCGAGTATTCAGAAAGGTCCAGTTATAACTCTGTTACATTTCCCCGAATCCGAGCGTCCGTGACACAAAAGTAATCGGGAATCGAACTGGTACCCTTCAATTCAGATTCCGGTGGCATCGGCGGCCGCTTCGGGCGTCACAAACAAATAACCAGTCAGTGTGACTACAGAAATCGCTATGATTGAAACCTAGGGGGTATTACGTATATGTATTGTTCACTTTAACAATCCCTATGAATCCAAAGTTATTTGTAAAAAAATAAAATTTAAAAAACCGACTTCAAAAAAACCTGAAAAGAAAAACTAACAAAACCTGAAAAAAAAAACCAAAAAGTGAAAAATAATCCATTTCGGGTCACTAAGACAGCAGATAACTTAAACATAAGTACTTACTTGGAAGTCTGACTGGGTTAGATTGAATGTTAAGAGGTATAAAGAAAACATGGTGTCACCCACCCTCCCAAGATACGCCACTGAGCCTGATCTTCGGCTCTTCTTCTCCTTTCACTGCCCACCGCTTATTTATTTTCTTATCCACAGCTATCATACAAACTAGAAACAAAAATAAAAACCAGATGGCAAATAACGGGTATCCACAGCTAGAAAAAAATTAAAGTAACAAAGGAGACGAGAATAAAATTCTACATTATATGTATTAGGTACCAGAAAGGGGCAGAAAGAAGAAGATATCTACGGAATTGAGACGAACGCTAACGCTAATGGAATAACCATGTGACACCTAAAAGTGTACCATCAATTTCTGTAGGATCAAAAATGTCTCTATAGCAATCGATCTCTATCGGTTTACGTAATAGACGATCTTAGAAAATGCGGGTCACGCGCGACAGTCGAGCGACACAAAGGCTTCAAATTTGCACGTCGCCACTCCGTTTACGCGACATCCAGCATTCATAGCATTCAGGCCGATGTATACGAAAAATTGCCATTATGACGGCCGCCATGACACCCCGACTTCGTATTGTGCTCTGATAAAAGTTATTTTCGGATAACTTTTCTATGCTAGAGATTATTGTGATAGTTTTAAGGTTTAGTAGAAGGAGAAGTGAGTCGTACGAGCTTAATGAACTTTATTTTTATTTTCAGCAATATAATAACTTTGCTATATTTTGACGGCGATTAATTATTTCTTTAAAATTATTTAACTTTTACACTGCCTTGGTAAGGCAGCAAAAATATGGTCCCGGTTTCGAAGACTAAAGTTTTTTTTGTATTTAAAATCGATCGACTTTTGTTGCCGTTTTGATCATATTTTGTTTTTATTCTAACAAACCGCTGAAACATTGCAGCAGTTCGGTCGGCAACCAAAAATATTTTTGTCGTTTTTACCTGACTGCAAGGGTTACGTTTTTCGCGCCTATCTTTGTGTGTTTGTTTGTTTGTAATATTCATTTTCATGTTATTTACGACTGTACTTTTTCTAAATTCAAAACTGGTTTGAGAATATTTTGAAAGTATCAATGATAACTCCCGATGCAGTGGGAATATCGGGATAAAAAGTACCCTATGTCACTCCAAATTAATCACTGTATCCGCATATCAAGTTTTATTAAAATCAGTCCAGTAGTTTCGGAGTATATTCGTTACAAACAAAGAAAATTTGTATAATAATGAAGTATAGATAAACAAAAAACTGTAGGTAGATTTGCAGGTTGATTAGACGGAACTCTAACTAAAAGAATTAAAACTCGAAAAACTTTACCACTATTCAGACTAAACTAAATCAAAATTATCAAAGAACACAGATAAGTTTTATTTGCAGTTACTTCTACAATAATCTTTATAAAGGAAGCGGTTCACGATACGATACGATAGTGTCACACAAAGAAGCTTATTTCCGCTCTGAATATACCTACTATACCAGTCAACAATACCTCTTCTACCCTTTGTAAATGTTGTAAACTATAATAAACTGTGTTAAATTGAAATAGATTCTATATTCCATTGTGGCGATGCTGTTTGGAGTGTTTGTCTAAGAAAATAAAAAGCGTACAAATATCGCGATAAGGTTGTGTAAGGGCGTGAGGTCGACACTCAATGACGGCTACAATGTTATGAATTATGATTAACTTAAAACTTGTACAGATACTGTTTTGCCTAATAATTTGGAACTTCTTTGAAGCGAATACCTATAGAACTTGTTAGAGCTGAAATTTATAAAATTACATTAAACTAACACCCTTTATGCAATACGTTTCGACGAGGGAGTTGTAGTATGAAAAAGGGTGGTTCTAGACGTTGAAAAAGGGTGGGTCTAGACATCTTCTGTTCTACGACTTTTGAAAAACTCTAACTTCTTTTTCGAAAGTTTTGAGGTCACGTTTACTCGAAAATCAGCTGTTTCTTGGAGTAAGAGGTCATTAACTTTGGGGCCTATTTCCCAGTGAATATAGCCTCAAAATTCATCATTTATTCTATGACGAATTATCGACTATTCAATAAACCTAAAATGCAATTCTTACAATGTTTGGTTTGTCTAATATTGTCTATGCCTATTTATTCAGTGTAACATTTCATACAAACACCTACTATTTATTTAATCCAAGCACCAACCAAGCACTGCCAAATAGGTAGAGACACTAGGTAATTCCATTTTTTCCTTTGATGGGCGATATCAAAAAAGTTTTACATGAAAACTCTACGAACTGTAGACTCTGTTATAATATTCGATCTAGACATTGATCTATGTCCGACGGAAGAGCGCCGGCAAAAACCGACGTGAAGCGATAACACCAGACAATGGCACCTAGTGTATTTAACAATGGTTCGTTTGTGACGATTCTTCGCATAATAGCGGGGTGCAAAACGCCCGGTAATTCGATAGAACGTCTCTTTTATTGTGATTTGTGGGCGTGTAATTGAGTTACTGCCTACGCAATGTTTTTGTACGATCTGCGTCTGTCATTGTTTGTTCTTTGGTACGTGAAGTTCATGTTTAATTAGCTGTTTAGTGTTTAGAGATCAATTTCTTGTTTCATTAACATACAAATCAACGACGTCATAAGACGTTCCGCGTTGCAAAAACTAACTAACTTTTTAAAGGTCACAAGGCTGTATGTCTTACAAAAATTTAATGCGTTGCGGAGGTAAATTAAACGTGGTAAGGCGTTCTTTCAAGGTTGCACCATTTCAAAAACTCTAAAAGCGACAGGACTCAAAGTTGGTCGCGCAAACGTGTAAGGCACTTAAAAAAGGAATAATTCCAGATGACACACTCAGCTATCTAAATTGTCTTATGATTTAAAATCTGTCAGAAACGACAGGGTCACTTGCGGATGTGACGTTATAATTTGTAACGAATGTGAGGAATGACCAGAAGGCCAATTCTCATAAAAAACAATGTTCAAATTACATTTTAATATAATTTCGATTGCATTTTGATCACAAATAATACTCTCAAAGTAGCTCAAAATACCCTCAAAGTTAGCTTTTTATAAAAAAAACTGACTTTGAGGGTATCTTTTGCAATCGAAATGCAATCGGAATGATATTGCAATGTAATTTAAACAATGTTATTTACGGGAATTGGCCTTCTGGAAAGACCAGAAAAAAAAGAAACTAAAAGGTCAGCAAGGAGCTAGCAAATAGCTAAGCAAGAAGCTCAACTTCGCTTCATACCTTCAAACATCTAACAAAGAGGTTCGATTAACTATTCTCTCGGCTAGACGTTTCACGAATTTACTGCGACTGTATCCCTGAAACATTTTCGTTTTTTTTTTTATATAAATACAATATATTCCAAACTCATGTATTCATACAGCTTCCGATCGAAGCTTCCACAATAGGGCGGTGGCGTTTAGTACAAAGCACACAAAAGCTTCATAAGCATACGCGAAGGCCTAATCGGATAAAAGTATAAAAGTCTCGGGAGCTCCCGTTTTGTATCACAACGGCTTCTCGACAAGGATATTCAACTACACACTGGATATGTTAATATAAGAGGTGCTGGCCTAGTGGTAGATACCTCGACCTTTAGTTCCGAAGGCCGTGGGTTCGAATCCTGGACGGCCATGCACCGATGGATTTTTCATACAACAATTTTTTGTGCACATTGTGCATTGTGACGACCCAGCTGGCACAATGGTGCCAAACAATGGTGCAATGGTGCAATGCCAAACACAGGGTTCGATTCCCGCCTCAGACATGTATTTATGCTTAGATATTTGTTTGTGGTCTGGTTGTTTCTATGTATTATCCTACTAATATTATAAATGTGAAAGTTTGTGTGTATGTGTGTGTGTGTATGTATGTTTGTTACTCCTTCACGCAAAAACTACTGGACCGATTGCGATGAAACTCGGTACCTAGATAGCTGGAGACCTGGATTAACACATAGGCTACTTTTTATCCCGATATTCCCACGGGATCGGGACTTACGCGGGTGAAACCGCGGGGCGCAGCTAGTAAGTATATATTTACAAAAGAAAAGTAGCACCCATAACACAAGTCTAGTTACTTAGCTTGGGGCTAGATGGCGATGTATGGTAATGTCCTGCAATATTTATTAATATACAGGGTGTCTCGTAATGAATGGCCAAGCGGGCACCTACGGATACAGGACACTGTGCCGGATCAGAAAAACGAAAGTTATGTTCTATGAAAGTCTCTTAGTTTCTGAGATATCCACCATTTTAAATAATTTAAAAATTTTACTCCTTTCTCCATGTTTTGTTATGCCAAAACTGCAAATGAAGGAATTACCCAATCTGTTTTTTGGATAGCATTTCAGGATAAATGTGCTATCGAATGCAAACAATATTTTTTTTTTTGTGGGTGAGCATTTTCAGCCGTTCTCGCGACAGATTTTGACGCGACAGATGAGATTTGACGCGACAGATTTGTGTTAGTCTTTTTGTTTAACTTATACTGCCATCTATTACACAAATTGAGAAACTTAGTTTCTAGAAAGACCGCTATTCGAATGTAGATGGCGCTGATTTAAATTTTTTACTGCCATCTAGCGAATAAAAAATAAACTATATTTGTTTAAGTGAGTGCTCATAGATGGCAGTAGCAGATCGTTTCAAGAAATATTCTATGAGAAATAACAAGTTTATTGTTTTCACTTCTGCCTGTTTTTAAACTAAGGTTTAACTTCGTGGTTTTTTAATTTTTTAACCTGAACTTTAACCTTTCCTGGTGTAAAAAAATGTATCGTCACCCTGGTGCCAAATTTAAAAAAAGTTGCCTATTTCATTGAAATTCTGAAAGGTATAATATTGGTATTGCCAGCATTTAATACTAAATAAATTTCTAATAAAAAAATGTGAATATAAAACACATTTAGGTACCCAAATGTGTTTTATATTCACATCTAGTAAATACTTGTACATCCTTGTAAATATTGAAGTACCTACACAACAGTGGCAGCACAAAGTGACCAAGTCACGCCGGATTGGACATGAAAAGAACGATCTAGAATGAATAAAAAAACGGCATTGAGCCCGTAGAGGCTTAGCTTTGAGGCTTTACCCACGATTATATTTGTTACTGATAAGATTATACTCACCCCACTGCCTTTTTAGAAAACGGAGTATGTAAAAAAAAACTGATAAATTATTTGGAATTCCTACTGCCAAAAGTATGTTGCAAAATTAAAATGAAAGCTCGCTAATAAAATAATTTACCAAAAGAAAAGCAAGTTTGTTCTTATACAAAAAGGGTCAACCTTAAAATAATGCCAAAATAGCTAAAAAAATGGGGTTTTTTGTATGGGTTTATTTCATGATTTCAATAATGTAACAACCTACAGTTCTCCATTATTATCTCTTAAGCGATTTTTAATTCAACCAAAAAATTAATTATCATTAACATTTTTAGTTACATTTTCGTCATTATTCTAAGTAGCACCATCTAATAATGGCATAATGGCACTAATCATTGTTCAGAATCCCTCATTGACACGTATCTCATGCGACTAGTTGTCCCGGCACATCGGTTTGCCAAAGCCTTAAAGTCTCAAATTCAATTAACTTCTTACAACCAATGAGCATTTCCTCAAAACCTATTAACTCCCACCCCACCAATCCGGCACAAACAAAGGGGCGAAAACCAAACAACAATATAGATCTTGTTTCCTCAAGAAGAATACCTCACATAAATAATAGCAGTAAATAAGAGTAAAATATTGAAAACTGTCATGGCGGGCAGAAAGGCGCGCGAAACTTTATATCCTTGGGTTTCCGGCCGCCAGCGCGCCAAAATGGCAGAACGGATATTCGTATATCGGGATTCGCAAAGTACGATAGCCCGCTACGACGGAATAAAAGAATCTTTTCATAGACAATTTTTATAGGATTAAATTACAGTCTAGCAAACCTTTATATCGCGTCTAGCGGAGTAGTTTCTTCGCGGATTTTGATGTTGTTAATTCCTTAACAAACACTGTCTAACTGTGCGGTTAGCGCCTTAGTCTTAACGCTTAGTCTCTGACTGCGGTTTAGGCCAGTTAGAGACTTGCGGGGCGACCTTTAAAAGTAGGTTAGCACTGGGAAAGAAAAAAGAAAAATTATAAATAATTTCCATTCAGTTCCATTTATAAAAAACTAAAGATGAAAGTAACAATTGTTCGAATTTATTTAATAAATGTTGTGTCCAAATAAAATAGGACGTTTCCCACAAAATAAACATGAGTGTCTAAGTATAGTGCTCGAAGCTCTCACCCCTCTGTTTCGATCATATTGATTTCTTTCATTTTCTTTTTCAGCCCAAAGCGAACACGCTTTTATTTTTATTTGTTTACCATTCACATACAGCAGTCCGTCCGAATTTCATTTGGATGATACTCTTACGTGACCGTATAATCTACAAATCTAGAAAACCTGTTAGTTTTTAATTAAAATCGCGTATAAGACTCTTTATTCGGCTGTAAAGGGAAATATGATACGACATTTAAAAAAACAAAACCATATTATCTATGCTCGATTCGTGTCCGGAACCGCAGGGGAGCGCGGGAGATTTGAAATTGGAACCAAATAGGCGTTAAATGGCAGCGTACGCTGTCATAACGTCATTTGGCGTTCATCAGCGGGCGAAACAGGCGTCTCAGTTTGGTGCATGTTTTATTAGCGTAAGGAATAGCGGGGCACAGTGACTCGGAAATTGAGATTTGCAACGAGGATATACCGGCGGTGATTGCATTTTCTTTGCAACTGCAGCCTCATTTAATTTAGCTCGGGGGCTGACACGACACTGGGCGGTTGGTTTAGCTAAATTCGTGCCCTGTTTCACTATAATTTTGCTGTATTGATGATACTGAACAATATTTGACATCTATTGGTCGTAAAAATGTATATTTTCAATAGACCAATAATTTTCTACAAAAAAGTCAACGACCATCTAATTTTATTTTCATAAATGATATTTTCAAAGTCGGTGGCGTAAAGCGTGGCTTTATAATATAAAATTCAAATGAATCACATTGAGAATAGAGCCACAATTCGTTTGATAAAGGCGAATTCTCTGGCAGCCATCACCCTGGCTCATTACTTTTCATATAAACGTGACGCTCGGAGGTTTTTCTTATAAATTTCATTACGTACGCAGATCGATTCTTCATCTCGAATGAAGACGTGAATTCGACAGGAGAAATTGTTCGTGAATTTTTTTTTTTGTGAATTTTATTTTCATAAAGAAGTTCGCACGTGGTACTTAGTAAACTAACTTAGTAACTATTTTTTTTTGTTTATAGAAATTGGCTTACACAATTTGTAACTTAAAACTATGTATGTTTGCTACATTGTACATGCTTTATAATCGATTATTTCCTGCCTTAAAAAATATTAATTTATTTCAGTACATTTTCTAATAATAATCATTTATTCATTTTCTATAGTTTTTCTGTAACATATAACAAGCTTTCATATTCGCAATTAGGATTACAGTCTAAATCATAACCTGTTATGCAATTGTATACCTACCTACTTACTGTGATAATCTGCTGTGTGAATTATTAATAAAATAAATAAAATAAAATTGACGCATGACAGTTCTCGGTCGCTACGCGTTAGACATAATTTCGATCTAAAAAACTTTCAATCGAATAAAAATCTATATACCCTAGTTTTTTTTCAAATTAGCAAACCTTGCACAGAAGTGCTTTGATTTAAATATAGACCCTCAGTAAAACAAACATTCTATATTCAATGTATTAGAATACCTCCCATTCTAAGTAGGTAAATATAAGTAAATCTTAAAAAATCATTCTCCAATATTCGCTATTTTTTGATATTTCAATTTGTTTTCAATAGTTCACGGTGGATAAGCATTATGGTTCCGTCGCGCGAGACGATCTCTCACAAATTGTTCACAATTTAATTTGCACAAAATGAATAAGGATTCCTATATGTAAGACTGTAAGATGGAAGTACCCAGGCTATCTAATACCCTAGTATCCATCGTTTTCTAGAGTGGGTGGGAAAGTCTTATATTAATGAGATACTTAGCCAGGGCCTGAAGTGGCTTGAGTAGATTTTAATTAAATTTCTAGCTGTCCCGGCTATTTAAAAAATTAAGGCTAAAAAACAGAAGTGTTCGATTCTCAGACCTAACGAATATACCTACACAAAAAAAATATACCAATCGTTTCAGCCGTTTAGGTAAGTATAGAGTTTTTCAACTAACACCGCGACACGAGAATTTTATACCTACATACCTACCTATAGAGAAATGAAAGAATAAAAAAATTATATACACATATTTCCTTGGTAGATTTTTACAGGTCAAACTTTTATATATATTTATTCAATATCTATTTATCTAGTTTTTTTGTCAATGAGCTTAAAGTTTTACGAAACGATTAATACTTTACCCGATCTGTACATGACCACATCGTCTTGGCAAAATAATAAATAAAATTAAGTCAGGTTATTATATGGAATCTGCGAGTAATAATTACTACCTGCCTCCTTAATTAAAAACTAAATATTTCGTAATAATAGGAAAAATCAAACTGGTAATCAGATAAATATTTGCTTTATTGTCAATCTTAAAACAAAGTAATTTGTTTATTTTCTTGTTATTTGTCACTATGAGTTTTTTTAAATACCTTTTAGTGACCTTGCAGGCACAGTCAGGGGTTAGAGTGTTATGTAATAGGCATATAACTAGTATAATTATTTATTTATATTTATTCCAATAAAAAAAAAACTTAATCTAGTACAAAATAAAGGTGCAACAAAAACTCTTTCGAGTTTGTCCGTGCACCAGTGAGTCGTTGGTAAACAAAGAAGTTAAAAAATTAATACACTACAAAAATAAAAAAGAACAATAACATAACAAAAAATCAATAAATTCATAAATCTAAGGTATATCAAAAAGACCCCCCGTCCCTATCTATCTCCGCAACGAACTTATCTTGCATCTCAGTCGCAATAAAAACATTCTACGGCTACCTCTGCCCGACGCGTCGACGATCACCTAGAAATTACCCACACCTACAACAATAATTGCACTTATTGATGCATCGACTCGAGAATGTTGCAAACGCTATGAGCGCGATGTAGGTATCAAGTGTGATAAACAAGTTTGCGAACAATGTACAGGGTGTTATGGCATAGATTAGTAAGTAAGCAAGATAGTTTAGCAAGAAGCTTCAATTATGATAATAAATTAAATTAATGAAAAATTTGGTTAAGGACTTTCTTGCTGACGGTATTTTTATTCAAAATCTATTCTTAGTCGTCATTTGTCGAGAATTTAGAAAGTGTGTACCTCGGAGACGTGGCCCTCGGAGACTAACCCGTCTGGGGACAAAATTGCTTGACCACCATTACTAAGTTAAAGTGTTTATAATTTCTCTGGTCAAAAGTCCAGAACTACTTCAATGTACCTATAGTAAAAACACTAAAGTTTATTGATTTATAGTCATTAACTACCTTACACTAAATTTCCACTCAATAGGTATTTTAACATGAACAAAGTAGACACAAACAAACAAGCCACAACACATTACTTACATCAAATCGTTGAGTAGATTAGACGAGGTGACAGCAAAATGGGCACTCGACCGAGTCAACACCCGCCTACCAATTAAATAAAGTAAATTAGACAATTTACTCAGAGTTTTACTTTAACGTTTACTTTTTAAATTGTATTACCGTGGAATTTTGTTGTTATTGTAACAACTTTTCTTATTTGTTGTTATCATTTGAGTTCTTTTTCGAGGTGTTAATTAATTGCTCTATAGGTGGCGCTACGTGGCGCTATCTGAATGTAGAATTTTCTTTTAACAAGGACCAGCCTTTGTTTCTAGCGGCCAAGAGATGTCAATTGTCAGTATGTCTTAAAACAAACAGAGATAAGGGTTCCTTTTTTACCCTTTGAGGTGCGGAACCCTAAAAACTAATCGAAATTATATGTTTTACTATTTCAATGAAAAACATACTTTGTTATGGTATTTTGTTTTTTTTTGTCAAAACTTGTGACATTTTGATATTCGTCGGATTTTCTTTAGGTTTTCTTCGAAAATTATTAGCTCTTTCGTAAAATACTAAGTACAGTTTAAATTATCTGATCCACAGATTTGATTGTTGTCATCTTTCAAACGGATTTTTGGTTCAATTCCATCAAATATAAATTATCATTTCTTGCTTGTGTGTAGTGTGTAATTGCATAAAATATGTAGAAAAACAATATGCGAATGATGTTTTTATGACTTTAAAAGTAAATTGGTTTAAAACCTTAAACATGATTGAACTGTGAAAGTGTCAACCGGTTATATAACATCAACCTTGTGGTTATTTTAATAGAATTTAATTTTAGATGCGTGTTAAATGCATTTAGTTAGAGTTTAGCTTTTGTACCTATAAGCTCATTCTCCTGCAAGCCGCCCTTAATTGTCATAATTACAAATTATCGCATCTCGTATTTTAACAATTATTCAATCATTGAACCGTGAAATCTGCCACCCTAACAACAGTTACAAACCGAAACGTTATAATTTGGCGCGAAATTTTCCCGCCTTGTTTACGTAACACAAGATTAAGTCGCCGATAAATAAATACTTTAACGCTTAATCCATTTGCTGGGACGATATAATTCACTGATTATACGAAACTTGTATAATGGGACTGTACAATGGAATGGAACCACGGGTTTATTTATTCTTTTTAATTTATATTATCTTCTTGATTAAGATAGTTTTAGTCTAAATATGCACGCCTCCTCAAACTCCTATATTTTAGTGTTTTAGTAGTGGGGCTTGTAGTTTCAGTCTAAAAGATCTCTACTGGACAAAACCGTAGTATTTAGTAAGTACCGTGTCGACAATAATATTTATTATTGTCGACAATAATATTTATTATTGTCGACATGGTAGCTAGTTTTATCGTAGTAGCTAGTTATATCGTAGTAGCTAGTTATATCGTAGTAGCTAGTTATATCGTAGTAGCTAGTTATATCGTAGTAGCTAGTTATATCGTAGTAGCTAGTTATATCGTAGTAGCTAGTTATATCGTAGTAGCTAGTTATATCGTAGTAGCTAGTTATATCGTAGTAGCTAGTTATATCGTAGTAGCTAGTTATATCGTAGTAGCTAGTTATATCGTAGTAGCTAGTTATATCGTAGTAGCTAGTTATATCGTAGTAGCTAGTTATATCGTAGTAGCTAGTTATATCGTAGCATCTACATACATACATTGTCGTCGTAGCGGACGCTACGAACAATGACATTATCGTAGCAAGTGATACGGGAATACACTGCTGTCGTAGTAATTTAAACACCATCAGAATTATTTAGTTTTTGTAGCAAATGAGATTGTTAGAGTAACAATTAAAAAATATATAAATAAATATTGTAGGACACCTTTCATGGTCATCTAGCCCCAAGCTTAATCTAAGCTTAATAAGCTTATTATTATTTGGTAAATAAATACTTAAATACATACGAGTGCACAAACCTACATACACCCAGACCAGAAAGACACATCTGTACATAAATACTTGTTTGAGGGGGGAACGTTTCAAGTTCCTGAGTGACGCCAATTCACGAAAACTCCGTTCGACAGAATCCCTTCTCCTTCAAGCTCCTCTCCTCAACTCTACTTTCTACAATAAATCCTTTTCTTTTCACTCTGTCATCCTCTGGAATTCCCTGCCTCAAACCATCCGATCTGCTAAGTCCCTTCCCATTTTCAAAGCTATGGTAACTGATCACTACCTCAGTACTGTCTAATTTCCGTATATATTCCTGTATTATTTATGTATGTATACATGTATCTATGTACTTATTTGTATGTATCTATGCATATAATTATTTGGAATGTATTAGTACATATATGTAATTTAATATTTAAAAACCATAATTATGTAAATATTTTATATCATCACCTATTATAAGTTAAGTTATTCACAACCTACCATAAAAGCTGAATCAGTTCTTTTCCATCCAAAGGTTGCCTGGAAGAAATCGCTTTCAGCGATAAGGCCGCCCATTTGTGCAACTTATACTTTCTAGCTATTACTTTACTTTGTGTTTATCGTGTTCTGTTTCTTTCTGTGTTGTACAAATAAAGTTATCTATCTATCTATAACCCGCAACCTTCTAAGTCGCAGGCGGGTGTTCGCCCACCGCGTTATAGAAGTCGTCAAACTTGTCCAAACACCGACCGAATATAACGACCCCAGCACAACCCTAACCTAAAATTCAATAGATAATTAAAAGCACTTAACTGCAACTTAAAATAGCCCATACTTCAGACTTTCAGTTTAAAAAGAGAGATATTTCCGCCAAGAATAAGAAGTAATAAGCAGTTTTCTTTCGCGCCAAAATTGTCTCCCATAATAGCGTTGGTAAGATAGCAGGGCCGCCATAAAAAGAGATAAACGACTCGTTCTCTCTATTATTTTTGCAGTTTAACAAAGGGAATGTGTGCACCTGCCTTTGTCTCGCTCTAACCAACGGGTTAGGAAGCTCTCTGTCTCGGATGCGATGTGAAAAACAAAAATCTGTCGCCCCCTTCCCCCGCTCTGCTGGCTAATGTGCCCGAGCAAAGGAACTAGGGACTCTACTGCTAACACAGTTGTTTTCAAAGTAATCGTATTTTATATATTTACAATTAATAGAAATCGGATCATAACTAAGATTGGATTTGCATAGGTTGAATTAAATTCTAAGTTAAAAAGAAGCCATATTTTTTCTTGAAAAGTTGCCACAAATAATACAAATAAATAATTGTAGCGTCAAAGTTGCCATACACATTTTTGTTGTGTCTATTTTTACTAAACGGCTACCCTATGGTTTTACATGTGTCAGTTTTGATCCCATAAGAATGCCTAGACTAAAGACGCCTATGTTACTTTCAGGGTTTCCAAGTTTCATCAAACTCTATCCAATCGTTTCAAAACTTGTAAACCTTACAAACAATATTTTCACTTTATAATCATATTATCGTATCCTTCCTACAGCCTACTAATCCTACTAATATTATAAATGTGACAGTTTGTGTGTATGTATGTTTGTTACTCCTTCACGTTAAAACTACTGGACCGATTGCGATGAAACTCGGTATGTAGATAGCTGGAGACCTTATTAGATATCTGAAAGTTTGTGTGATAGTATGTTACTTATTTTTATTTACTTATTTAATAATTGTTTTAGATTTTAATATTATTACTTATGCCTGTGATGTAATGTACTCAATGTCCTTAAAAATATGTAACTTTCTGACGTGACTAAGTGTCTAAATAAATGAGTATGAGTATGAGTACTCCTTTACGCAAAAATTACTAAACCGATTGCAATGAAACTCTATATGCAAATAGCTTCAGATCTGGATTAACACGTAAAGTACTTTTATCCCGATATCCGGGACTTACGCGGATAAAAGTACAGGCGCAGTACTTATTTAGATTTCTTTGAAAGGGATAGATACTTCATTACACGGTAGAGGCGCAGGGCACCCGACCACCTTAATAATAATTTACTCGACAAACTTAATACATGTCAATTAAAATTGTATTAAAATCACAAATTGAGGACACTCCAGTGTGTATAAACATTTTATTAACGTTTTAATAATAGCTAACCTCGTTTAACATCAATTACTTTAGAAAATTAAAGACGTTGAAGAAAATTGTACTTGAGTACATGAGTAAATTAATTGTAGATAGGTAATTATTATTGGCTTTTACATAATATAATCTAGATAATTTATACCTGGCAACTTTGATACGTCCTATTCAAGGTGCCCTGTAGTGAATGGGATACGTGTTAGATGGAGTAGGCTTACCCAGAACCAATCCCCTCTCAGCTTAGTCGATCATGGCCATTGTAATTAAAAAACAAGTATTCAATAAAGAGACTTTATTGAGATAACGTATAACTAAAAATATTCAATAATTTTAAAAATCATTTCGTAGTGTTCCAAAGTTTTTTTAATATGTCACAGAATAGCAAGTCGATCCGCGGGGCGTAACTGTAGGTACAGTACGTCCATAAAAGTGTTATACAAAACAATTTATTGGTTGAGAAGTAGCAAGTGTGAGTGTGTTTGTCGGTAGGTATTGTGCGCGCTTTTGTGCGAGTATTGTGCGGTGACAATGGAGCGGTGTTCTCGCGCGCGGGCGGGCGGGGGTTCCTTATCATCGGGCGCCATTACCGCAGCTTATCAGCGCCTTCCGAGATACTTCGCCCCTTTTTCTTTTACGGTCACGTCGGAGCCTTCAGGTGGAGATAGGAGCCTCTCTACTACGTGTTGTCGACGTTTTGTTTTCTATTTCTTCAAACTAGAGTATGGAATTATTTAAAAGTAAATGGGTTTTTAAGCTTTTTGGAAATTTATTCTTTTAGAATCTAATTCTATTTGTTCAAACTATTAGAGTATGAAATTATTTAAAAGTAAATGGATTTTTGGAAATGTATTCTTTTAAAATCGAATTATATTTGTTCAAACTAGAGTATGAAATTATTTAAAAGTAAATGGATTTTTAAGCTTTTTGGAGTTTATTCGTTTAGAATCAATTTCATTTAAAGCCTCTAGTATGATTTAATCAAGGACTTTTTAAGTTAAATAACTATAGTATATAGGTACCTATATCTGTGGTTCTGATGGGTAGTTTAAAGCGTTATAAGATTTTAAACTACCATAGTTATTTTCATTATTAAAGTTATTTAATACGGAATATTTACCATATTTTTCGGTGAGGCTCTAGTATTTCGATATTGTTTTAAACACCATTTGCCATATTTCTCCATTTTTGTTGGTATATCTCGATAAAACTGGTAAATATCTCGTGTAAATATAAATTCATTTTATAAAGAAGTTAAGTTAGCTACATAGCTACCTTCTAACAAAAAGGTTGGATTAGTAATAGAAATAGGAATAAACGTCCCGTTTAAGCTACAACCACATGAGTAGCTACAACGTCCTTGGGATTTGTTACTTCTGTTAGACGTCTGTAGGAAGGTACTTCTGTTCGAACGTCTTGACGTTAGACCACATGAGTTGTGGTTAGACTACATGTAAGACGAGACCTTCGCAAATGTCGCTCGTCGGAGCTGACATGCACAATTTTAATCAATGTTGTTAAAAAAGTGCAACAATTTCAAAAATAAAAATATATTTCAAAAAATTCTTTGCGGCTGGATTCGGACCAATCCTGGTTTCACGGTCCTCCTTATCAAGTGAGCTAAGTGTATATCTATGCTTCAAAAACATGACCTCGTACTTTATAAAATATAAATATTATAGGACACTTTACACAGCGCCATTTACCCCCGAATACTGAAAGGCTACTTAATCTTAAGTGGCGTTTAAACTTTAAATTGAAATTTAAGTGTAGGCTTCTATAGAAAGCATCCACTTAACGTCAATTTAAACGCCGCCACTTAAGATTAAGTAGCCTTTCAGTATTTGGGGGTTAGCCCCAAGCAACTAAGCTTGTGATATGGTGGCCAGACAACAGATAGAGTACTTATAAACTTTTGTTTCGTATATACCACTGTACTTAATATACATACAGAAACACCAAGACAAGAAACAAATATCATTATGTACATAGGTAAATATTTTTTGAAGTGGGAATTGAACCCACAACCATCTGCGTCGCAGAAGCTCGTCGTCTTGTCGGGTTCAGTCGTTTTATTTCGTTCTTATTCTCTTACCGCCACCAAAACCATTCCATATAAATTAACAACATAACATTAGACGAGTCCATTTCCTTCAACAAAACGCCTCTTAATATTCCTTAAAAAAAGAAAGAAAAATTCAGAACAAAAACCAAATTATTTTCATTAAATTTCTTTAAAAAGCGAGAAATGCTCACTAAATACTTCATTGGAGAGTTGAAAATGAAATATAAAAAGTGCTTTCAATAAACAAGATCATTAGGGTGAAGGGTGGGACAGGGGGGCACTCTGAATGAGCTAATTAAGGCACCAAACGAAAGAAAACCCGAAGAAAAGCTAAGAAAAGTCGGGAAAACAAGAATATTCCGGTAGAGACAGGGGCGGACTGAGGACGAAATAATAGTTTAAATAAATATTTATTAATGAAAAGCTACGCCTACCGGGTTTATCTGCTAGGGACTGAGATTAAATTAAATAATTATTTTACATGGAAATTATCATTTTTCAGATATGGGAAAGCTTTTGAGGCTACGACTTTGACTACGGCGACGAGTGGTTCTACGAGCTGCTGCTGCTACGGTGACCGGTTCGTAGTAACAATTATTGTATGTATTTAATAAAGTATTCATATATGACAAACTAGCGACCCGCTCCGGCTTTGCACGGCTATATTATGCATGTATTATACATATAAATCTTCCTCTTGAATCACTCTATCTATTTAAAAAAACCGCATCAAAATCCGTTGCGTAGTTTGAAAGATCTAAGCATACAAAGGGACATAGGGACAGAGAAAGCGACTTTGTTTTATACTATGTAGTGATAGTGATAAGTGATGATGATACTTAAATGAGTGTCTACGGACTTCCTACTTCAAATCGAAAAGGGTGTCAGTAACAACAAATATTTATAACCAGTAGCTTTTTAATACTTTCGTAGCTTATGTTTTGTAGACTCTTTTGTAGCATCGTAGACCATGGTAAAACACCGTTTTAAAACAGATGTATGTCAAAATTTTAAACTTATCAGATGTAATATGGTTCTGGCTAGAAAATATATTTAGAATAAATATTAGACGCAGAGAGCATGCGACTGATCTCTCTGGAAGTCCTATGTTGAGCAATAGATGTCCTGTGGCTGATATGATGATGATGATAATGCAAAATTAGCAGTAAGATGAACTTATTGTCCAGAAATACCTCTCTAGCGCTCAAAAAAATACGCAAGAAATTTCTGGATAAAATTCAATGGTGCACTGCCGGCCGGGAGTCGACCGACCTTGGAAATGAAAGTTGACGTATCTACCACTAGGCCATCACCACTTTCCACCATTTCAAAGACGTTTATATATCCGACCCAGTTGGCACAATGGTCACCATGCTAGACTGCTAAACACAGGGTCGCGGGTTCGATTCCCGCCTCAAGATAAGTATTTATGCTGAGATATTTGTCTGTGGTCTGGTTGTTTATATGTATTATAAGTATATATTTACAAAAGAAAAGTATATAAGTAGTATATCCGTTGTCTAGCACCCATAATACAAGTCTAGTTACTTAGCTTGGGGCTAGATGGCGATGTGTGGATTGTCCTGCAATATTTATTTATTTTATTTATTTATATATCAAAACCTACGACGTCTCTCTCTCTCTCGTAAATCTCGTAGACCCATTAAGTCATCCTAAACGTAACACGTTCATCGTAGACCTCCCCGTGCCACAACGAGAACGCCTCAATCCGTCCCTGTACCAAGAAATAGTCCGCGTCGCCTCTGAATGGCGGACTAACAAACTCTTTCACAAAAACACAATAATTACTTTAAGCCGAATAAAAACTGGTTTCTTCTCCCGAGCGCGGACAAACGCCTTAATTTCACCTTTACACCCACTCAGTTTTATTACGTTTTTCGTTATTTACAAAGGGGCGTTTAGATATTTTTGTTATTTACTATTCATTTGATAGAAACATTTGTATTATGAAGACTAGGCTAACCTTCGTAGTTTGTTTTGTGAACAATATATCTACAATTTTAAATACTGGTTTGCTGTCTTATAATTCATTGCTGCTAGCATTTTGGGCAGCTTGCAGCAGGAACGCTTGTTTGGTTAATTTTATATTATCAGTTTATTTCAACTTATACGTATATTAACTTACGTATTCTATCTACTTAACTTTATAGCCCGCTAAGTTATCTCTCAAGACATAATCAAAGTTGCAAGGCAAGCGGCGCGATTGGCGCGGTAGGCGGGCGGTAAATTCATACTAAATTCATTAAACAACTCGTTACAAACGCGTATTAAGCTATTAGCGGGCAACTTTACAAGATGTTTGCCTTCGGATGTGGGATCTAAAGAAGGGTTACCTAGATGTGACTTGTTAGAAAACTTGAATCTTGAAAGAAAAGAAAGTATCAGTATACATTGAATCTTTGGAAAAACATTGTTACTTTTTCGTTTGTTCCCGCATAATTTTCTTTTACTTACCTACCTATCTACACTAATATTATAAAGAGAAAATATTTTTTATTTGTTTGTACCGAATAGGCTCCGAAACTGCTGGAGCGATTTCAAAAATTATTTTATCAGTATTATATAAATGAGAAAAAGATCCATCACGAAATTTCAGACAGAGCTGCGAGTCAAGTTCGCATGGGGATTCCTTTTTTTTGCGAGCACTGAGAAAAGAAATTTTGTAAATTCACCCTGCAAAGGGGAAACATAAAATAAAAACCCTTTTTATTTGGTCCTATGAACTGAGTAGGTACGTACCTTTTGTTTAGTGGATTAGTAGTAAAATAAAATAAATTAATTTTTGTTAGTAGGTACTTATTAGTAATATTTATTTAAATTCTTCCATAAGAACCCCAACCGGCCAGGCGTAAAGGGGTAAAAAGGGTTGTTTAAGTTTGTAGTTATAACTATTATGTGTTGTGTCTGTAGGAAATTCATTATTAAAGAGATTCCGCCGTTGCTAGTCGATTACATTTTTGTAAAAAAAAATGTTTCGAGTTACTTCTATTATATGAACATCAATGTACCGCGAAACTCGCGTCGCACTCCCGAATCACCGCTCAATCTGAATTATTGTACAACTTGAGAACTAATCTTAATCAGCCACTCGCACACCACCGCGCTAAGATGCTGCAACTTTTTCAATAAAACATCGCTTATCTGACGTGTTGCTGTTTATAATAACCATGTTTTCGTGGAATTAATTTACTAATAACTTATCTAGGTATTCGTACTTACTTACTTATAAGTCTATCTAAATTAAATTGTACTTGATATTAGAAATGAGAAAGTTGGTGTGATAGAAGACAATAATGTCAAAAATATATCTGAAATTCCTATTGGAATATTTTCAATACAAGCAGTGCTTTGAAGTCCTGCTTGAGTTAAAGGATTTTAATCTATATACCTACCTACTTATATAAAAATGAATCCCTATATTTCCCTTGGTATAACTTGTTCAGACCAACCGAATTCATCTATCTTTTTTTAAGTTTTCTAAAAGTTTGTAGAAAGATCTTACTAATTTTTATTAAGAAAGTTGCGCATAAAATTATTGCGCGGGTGAAACCGCGGGGCGTAGCTTGTTTCAAGATTATGATCCTATTAATAACTAAAATATTGAAATGCATTTTTTATTTAATAAATTCAGTACCTACCTACACAAGAAACAACTTTTCATACGGATTTCACTAACGGATGAAGCGATTCATTTGCATGGAAGGTTTAGGTGTTTAATTCACTTATAAATTAAGGTTATTGTGTAAATTGGCCCAAATTTTATAAAACAATGTATCGTGAGAAGCCGGGGCGAGTCGCTAGTGAGTTAATCACTATCACTATCATCACTACATAGTATAAAATAAAGTCACTTTTCGCCTCAATCAAATCAACCTTCCTCTTGAATCACTCTATCTATTAAAAAAAACAGCATCAAAATCCGTTGCGTAGTTTTAAAGATTTAAGCATACATAGGGATATAGGGACAGAGAAAGCGACTTTGTTTTATACTATGTAGTGATGATACATGCATAATATAGCCGTGCGAAGCCGGGGCGGTTCGCTAGATATAAAAACAAATGATTAACAGAACAGAGTACGAAATCAAAGGGCTTGAGGATTCCATATCGAGCAATCAATTAGATGTTAATCTATTCAATCTCCTGCTGAGGCGGTAATCACCAGACTTCAACCGATGCTAGATAAAAGTTATCCCATCACGGTTAATTACGTCGAAATCTGGTGGAAGTCGACATAGATGGGGAACAGTTGACTAGGTAGGTTGAATAGTATTCCTACTTACTTGCATTTTTGTCGTAATTTTTCTGCCAAAAAATCATTGACGTAGCAAAACTTTGCACCTCAAAAATATTAAAAAAATTGTAATTTTTTGATTTTTCGTTTTTTTTGTTTTAGTAATTGTTATTAGTGCATATTTCTAGTGACTATGAAAATTCCACTCGAAAAAATTTAAAAGGAACTATATTCTTCAAATTGTAACTCGTAATGAATTTGAGAGTTTTGTGATGGGATATATTTATTTATGTCGTGTGCTTGTCCAAATAAATGTTTTTCTATTCTATTCTAGATAGATAGATACATTCTTTATTGCAAACACCATTTGTAAATTACAATAAATAAATAAAACAAAGCTTAAGTCTAAGTGTTACAAAGGGCGGCATTATCGCTCAAAGCGATCTCTTCCAGGCAACCTTTGGAAAGGTGACCTTTGAGAAGGTGGTTCCAGATGATCTGACCTTCATTTTTATAGGAGCACCCCTGCGGTAACACGAAAATAATCGTCTCAATCGGTAAAGCCTTCTTCGAGTAATCGGTGATCATAAGATTCGAATTGAGAACCTCCTCCGTTTTTTTGTCGGTTAAATAATGAAAATGATTAATTTCCAATATGGTGTCTATGAAAAAGTATCACTATCTATTAAAATTCGCCAGGTAAAAAAAACAACTTCAAGTTAATAAAAACCCAATTTATTTTCAACAAAATAATAAAATCTAATAAATAATTTAGCAAGATTAACCCTTAAAATACAACATTACTTACAACTATACTAGCGAGCAACAAAATCGACACAATATGTTTGTGTAAACCTGAGTCGATTCCACTGCACGTGAGTGTAAACTACACTAATTGCACCGAACAGCTAGCAAAACTAAGATCACAGCTAAAATGGCCCTTATCGACTATTTGTAAAACTACACTTATTATTACGTGAATATATTGCTGGACATTGCACACAGCGTCACCTAGCCGCAAGCTAAGCAACTAGGCTTGTGTTATGGTACCCAGACAACGGCTAGAATACTTTTATACTCTTCTTTTGTAAAAAGAAACAACCAGATTTTAACAAATATTTGTTTACAGAAATAAAGAGTATTTGCGTACAGATAGTACGCAAATACTTGTTTGACGGCTGGAATTGAACCCACAGCTTTCTGTGTCGCAGGGGGTGTTCGCCTAGTTACCGCACCATCATATATTTAAGGTCATAATTTAGAGTAACAATTGTATATTTCTAGTACAAATAGCCCTTTTAACTTACAAAATGAGGTATTTAGTGAGCTAGCGCCTTTATTCATGGCGTGTAATTTGTTGATTCACATTAACATGGTAATTATTGACTTTTTATTCAATACGTAAAGTAGTACCAGTAAAAATCGAAGAAGTGTTTGAACGAGGCTCTATCTATGGGCTAATAATGAACTCTTTGCCTTTCCTAAAAAGGAAATAACAATAAAAATATGTTTGTTTGACCTTGGAATTACACCTCATCTCAGACCAGATCAACGGACCTGGTTTCTTCAATCGCCAGCTTCTCTTCCGGAGGCCTCAGCAACTTGAAAAGGCTGCTAGCTTTCTGGGAGGACCTGGAGTGGTTGGCGTGCCAAGTAGCACACGCACAATGGCCCAAATAAAGAAGCTAAGTGCGGAAACAGCCCCGTAAAACTAATCTACATCTCATTGCCCAATCACGAGATAGACAACATAGATGAATTTCATTAATATATCGCAGTAATGGATCTTTTGACATGTGCGAGTGAGTGCGCCTCTAATTCCATACATTTGTTTTACATGGAGGTGACATAAATTTGCCAAATGGGCACTACGAGGAGTAGACCTATTGCGACATAGTCATATCGCTAAATGCCCATTAAGAGAAGTTCTAATGAGACATACCTATTCGTATCGCTAAATGGATCTTTTGAGACAAAGACGAAAACGCACTTAGTCCAAACGCTTATTTTAAATGACTTTTTAGCATAACGCAAAATTGGCAGATTGCGTTTTAGGTACTCAGCGACTAAAGGGATGTGCGACGTGCTATGAATGTGTGATGTATCCTTAAGACTCTGTGTAAATATAATCAAGCCAGGGTAACCCGTTGTTGTGTATCATTAGTGATCGCTCTCTGCTCCGGAGACAATGATTCGCCACGGAATCTCTTGTATCTGAAACAAATAATACTTATATACTTGATATATGGATAAATGCTTTATTGAAGACACCATACTTGTACTTGTATACGGCCTGTTTTCCGCAATAAGACCCTTTTTAATTGTGCCCTTTTTGCGTGAGGGTGGAGTAGGCTTGCCCAGCAATTACTACACTCTTAGCTTAGTGTACCATGTCCAGAGGAGAGAACTTGTCAATACTTCTGGAGCCAACTAAACCGCGGGTTTCATCACGATGTTTTCCTTCACCGTAAGAGCAATGACAATTAGCGCACATAAATTTTTCTTAAGAAAAATTCATCGGTGCTCAACCGGCCGGGATTTGAACCCACGACCTTCAGAATGAAAGTCGAGGTATCTTCCACTAAGCCAACACCGCTCTTTTTAACAGACTTCAAAAAAAGGAGGAGGTTCTCAATTCGGTTGTAGTTGGATCCTTTTGCGTGACGATGAGTATAGGCTTGATCAGCACCCATACTACCTTCTCAAATTAGCCGACCGTGTCAAGAAGAAAGTACTTGTCGATACGTTTGGATACAACTAAGCCGCGGGTTTCATCACGATGTTTTCCTTCACGGCAAGTACAATGATAATTTAGTGCTCATACATTTTTTCCTATTTCAACCGCGACCTTCGGTGGAATTTATATGGGTTTTTTTAAACTAGTTCCGAATCCAGCGGCCTGTAAAAGAGGCATAAGTTACCTCCGTGATTGTCATGAATAAAAGATCGTTACATTTTTTAATTACATAACAGATATGAGTTTACTATGTAATTTATTTGGCCCTTTAGGGGCCACAGATATGGATTTTCATAAAACTTTTGCCGGCCGCTGCTCGCGCTTAGCGAGTACAGCAATTTCGAAAAAGGTTGTCAAAATAATACTCAAACTTCCAACCACGTTTAAGAAAAAAATATTAAGAATAAGAATTTTTATTGCAAAAATTGTGTACAATGGATGGTAGGTAGTTTTATGTTATGGTTGTTTGTGTTTATGTTATATTATATGTTTATGAAAATTTTGTTTTTTTTATACTGTAGCTAGTGTAGCCACCACTGGTGGTGCTGCCGTCTATCGTGGCACAATGAAACTAGTCTGTCAAGTAACTTACATGATATCGTAGAAGAGTATCTGTTCCCGTGTGAGCGAGGGTTTGGTCTCCCGCAGTGCGCTCTCGATGTCTATTTGATGTACCACCACGCTCTCCGGCTCCTTACCTTCACTCGTCTCCTATATTTTAATAAAAAATATATATTTTTAATGAATATATGTTTATGGCTGACTGACAATAGTCTTTAACCAAAGAAAATAGAAACAGAGATAGACTCTCGCCGCGTGGAAAAGTATTTAAGATTTGTTTATGGAAACAAATATTTGTTGTGGTCTGGGTGTTTCTGTATGTATTTACAAATAAAAAATAAATAAAAATTTAAAAAACCGACTTCAAAAAACCTGAAAAGAAAAACTAACAAAACCTGAAAAAAAAACCAAAAAGTGAAAAATAATCCATTTCGGGTCACTAAGATAACTTAAACATAAGTACTTACTTGGAAGTCTGACTGGGTTAGATTGAATGTTGAGAGGTATAAAGAAAACATGATGTCACCCAGTCCGACTTCCAAGTAAGTACTTATGTTTAAGTTATCTTAGTGACCCGAAATGGATTATTTTTCACTTTTTGGTTTTTTTTTCAGGTTTTGTTAGTTTTTCTTTTCAGGTTTTTTGAAGTCGGTTTTTTAAATTTTTATTTATTTTTTATTTAACCATTTTTAGTGCCACTGTCACTGAAAATTCTACTCCATGAGGCGAAAGCGACTGTTTCTTCAAATTGCAACCTGTACCTAATCGTAACCCATTGAAGAGTTTGGTAATAAGGTGTTTTCGGATGCCCCATTCATCCTTTTTGTGTATGGGCCACTTCTATTAGTGGAAATGGAAACCTGAGCAATTTGTTGAATCTCGCTGTGCAGATCTGTTCATCACTCCGAAGATCCTCATCAGATCTTCATTTAGGATAGGGTTTTCTATCAAAATTCATTCAAACCCAGTCCGGCGAGGCAAAAGCGAATATTTTATTCAAATTGTAACCTGTAATCGTAACCGATTGAAGAGTTTTCTGATGAGAAGGTGGTTTCAGATATTCCATTTATCGGTAACTATTAGTTTATGGGCCAATTCTACTGGTGGAAATCGAAAAATGTGCAATTTGCTGCACTCTCGAGGTGCAATTCTGTTCATCACTTCGAAGATCCTCATCAGAACTTCATTTAAGATAGGGTTCTCTACCAACATTAATTCAAACCCAGTCCCGCGACTAAATTCGACTAAATTCTTCAAATTGTAACCTGTAATCGTAACCGATTGAAGAGTTTTCTGATGAGAAGGTGGTTTCAGATATTCCATTTATCGGTAACTATTCGTTTATGGGCCAATTCTACTGATGGAAGTCGAAAAATGAGCAATTTGCTGCACTCTCGAGGTGCATTTCTGTTCATCACTTCGAAGATCCTCATCAGAACTTCATTTAAGATAGGGTTCTCTATTAACATTCATTCAAACCCAGTCTGGCGACTAAATTCGACTAAAATCTTCAAATTGTAACCTGTAATCGTAACTGATTGAAGAGTTTTCTGATGAGAAGGTGGTTTCAGATATTCCATTTATCGGTAACTATTCGTTTATGGGCCAAATCTACTGGTGGAAATCGAAAACTGAGCAATTTGCTGCACTCTCGAGGTGCAATTCTGTTCATCACTCCGAAGATTCTCATCAGATCCTTACCAAATTTTTATGGGACCACCCCTGAGGTATCACTTTTCGAACACAAAAAGAATCATCTCAATCGGTTGAGCCGTCTTCGAATGATCGCGTAACATACACACACAAAAAAAAAAAAAAAAAAAAAAAAAAAAAAAAAAAAAAAAAAAAAAAAAAAAAAAAAACATACAGACGAATTGAGAACCTCCTCCTTTTTTGAAGTCGGTTAAAAAGTATACAAGTATCCTATATTGTTATCTGGTCACTATAACACAAGCCCAGTTACTAAGATGGCGCTGTGTGTCCTGCATTATTTATATCTATCTACATAAATAAAAATATATCGCCGCATTGTATGAACACGCATAACTTCCGAACGACTGCACCGAATCGGTTAATTCTTTTTTGTGTTTGTCAGGACAAAGTATGTCTATAAGAAAAAAAATGTTGTACCTACGGGATCGGGACTTACGCATGTGTAACCACGAGGCCCAGCTAGTTTATGATATATCTAATCTCAAATGTAACATAAAAATCAGGTTTTATAAAGTTATCGCAGTTCTTGCTCATCTCTCCGGCCATTACAATGACTTACCAGTTCCTTCTCGAGTCGTGTCAACTGTGCGGTGACGAGCAGCGCCTTGAGGTCGGCCGGCGAGAAGCCCTCAGTGAGGGTCGCCACCTCCTGCAGGTCTACTGAGTCGGATATGGAGACACTCTTGCGCAGGGTCAGTAGCACTTCGTACCGTTCACGCTGGGTACAATACAGATTTAATTGTAACAGTAGACGTAGTTTCATTGTAGACTGCTTAGTATACTTCACACACCTAATGTCCAAAAATAAATTGTCCAATAATGAAATTGTCCAACTCTAAAAATGACCAACCGTTTCTAAGACAAATTATAAAATTGACCAGCCATAAAAATGATCAATTGTAATCGGCCAAAATACAGATGTATAATACTTAGAAACTAACGCTATTTTAGAAAATTAAATCTTGGTTTAGCCTTACTGCCAGAATAATTTTATTATTCCTTTGCTTTAAATCCCCCTGTGCTTTGGTCGTTTTGCTTTTGGATTTAGACTTTAACTATCAACTGTACTTCTTTCAAGTATTTTTTAAATTACTGTTAATGTACTTGTGTATGTGTGTCTATTAAATAATAGCTTAACCCTGGTACTGACCTGGTCAGGTAAGGCGCAATACAGATGCGTGTGCAGCCGTCCAGGACGCAGTAGGGCGGGGTCGAGCAAGTCGGGGCGGGCGGTCGCGGCTACCACTACGCTCTTAGCGCCGCCCTCGGCTCCATCCAGGCGGGTCAGTAGCTGGTTCACAACCCGATCCGTAACACCGGTCGAATCGTGGCCACGTCTTCAAATACAAAATATATGTCACACACATTGAGAATACCGGAGAAAAGATTAAATATCTAATACAAGTAAAATAGAGATGTAACATTTGGTACTCACTTCGGTGCTAAACTGTCAAACTCGTCGAAAAACAATATGCATGGACGTTTCATATCCGCCCTAGAACAAAGAAACCTCTTCAAAATCCAGTAACATTTCAAAAGCTCTTACTTATTTCATTTATGTAAATCTTAAGCAAACAAGGCTTTAGGATAGAGCTTTGAGACACATCAATCCAGATTCTTCGAATTTTTTTTATACCTGAGTTCACGGAAACTTCTCAGCTTACATTTAAAAGCGATAAATCCAGTTAAAATAGTTTTAAAAAATGTACAACCAACTAACTTGTCAAACACATCTCTAACGGCAGCTTCGCTTTGTCCAATGTATTTTGATAATAACTCCGGGCCCTTGACAGTGATCATATTCATGTTGTGTAATCTTGCGAGGCAAGAACCTATGTGTGATTTGCCAGTACCAGGTGGTCCATACAGTAAGATTCCACAAGATTGAGACGGGAATAGTGCTGGATACTGTAAAAAAAGACTATGATCGAAAATTTTGTAGACAATATGGATTTCTCAATTCAATAGACTCGGGAAGCAGTAGGAGTAGATAGGTATATAGTTAGCTAAACATGATAAAAAAATCTGATGAGGAACACAGCTTGGCCTACCATTACTTATACCTATAGCAAATCTGTCCATCTCTTTTTTAGTTTCTAAGCCTTTTGTTTCTTTTTTTAATATTTTTGTGTGTTGTGTTGTAAAACTAATAAAAGTGTTTCTATTCATCTACTCGTATTTGCTCTTAATCTAGCGAATTATTACTTTACTTAATCTAATTATTATGTTAGTAATTCTCACCATAAGAGGCCAGAATATAGCCTCAGTAAGTGCTTGCTTGACATCATCCAGGCCACCGATAGGTCCCCAAATATCAAACTCATTTGCTTTTTCTTCATCTTTCGTTATATTTTCTACTAAGCGAGGTTTTGTGTTATCTAGCTGAGATTCTAGAGAGAAGATAAAGTTTTTTTTTAATATAAACATCAATTTCTTAAGATTAAAGAGTCATAGCATTAGTTTCTACTAATATATTGGTCACACCATACTATTTTTCTTGTAAACTACTTAATATTGTAGTAACTATTGGTTGATTCTCTTGGTTGACTTCTTATGAATTATTGGAGACTATTAACTTACTATTAATCTTCACAGCTTTGAATATCTTCTTATTAAGGTAGTCGGTGATGTCTCTGACACTGTAACCGGCTGTATCCATCGCCATTTTGATAACGTCATCCTCTTCTATCTCAAATTGATCACGAATCTTATCGTTTAGGAGATGTTTGAAGAGTTCTACTCTTTCTTCCTTTGAAATATATATGAATGTATCAATGTGTGGATGTATTTGTATATTACTAGTATTTAACGCTGAGTGAGAAGGTGAATGCATTTTGTATATTTCAAGAACTACTGTGTGTCTGCACTTACTTGAACAAATTCAGGCATGTTGAACTGAGCAGTGAACATTGGTTTCCCGTTAAACTGTCTCAATGCAGGATGTAGAGATTTTACTGTAAGTGACGTCATCAGCACGCACACACCTGCACACGATTGTAGGACGTGCTTTATTACTGTTGCTAATCTGAAATAAGCAATACAAGATCTTGTAAGTAAGTATACCCAAAGTACAATTAAATTTAAATAAGTAATAGTGAATTAAGAATTGAATATTTTTCTTAGCAAAACTTTGATCCCCATTAAAATATCAGTAAAGCCCCAGAAAAGTCACTTTTGTCGCCTTGAAATGAGAATAAACATACCCATTTATGGAGTGGACATCATGACAATTTTCAAACTAGATCTTGGTTATCACTATTGCATAGCTATACCGCGCTAGTGATAATGAAATGATTGGTGCTGGTTTTATTTACCTTAGATAATAAGCTATATCTTGAGGCGACACACCTTCCATATTCGGTGGCACCAGGGAATCCACATCATCACATATTAACACCGCTGGACTTCGCTCTTGGCACATAAGTATAGCCTTCCCAAGAACTTCGGGGATGTCTTTACGACCTCTTAGCGAACGGCAGTGGAGAATGTGGGAGTAAACTGTTACTTCTTTTTGTATTATGTGGCAGAGAGATGATTTACCTGTGCCGCTTTGACCTAAAATTATTACAAAAACAATTAACAAAGGAGCAAAAATGTTTTATTTTAGGCTCCGAAATTACTGGACCGATTTTGATAAAAGGTGGTATAAGGATACAATGAGAGTATCCATAGGAGTATCATAGGTTACTTTTTTCCTAATTTTCCCCCGGTTTCGGAACCGACGCCTACGCTGAAAAAGATTTGGCTAATTACCTGTTACTAAAACATTGCTCTTGATCTCCGAAGTACCTCTAAAACTAGCATCTCTATGAATTTCAAAATAAATATGCGACAATACTTTTTCAATTAATGATTCTACAGATTTGACATTTCTACAATAATTTTTATAATCAAAATCAATTAAAGATGGTTTTGGAAGCACAAGTTCTGTCTCTGGAAGACATTTTGCAGAAACAGTGCATTGTCTAAAAGACTCTGAGCTAAGCATTGTATACTTCAGTTTATCTGGTTGAAGTTTAAACTTTAAATACCCACTAGTTATCTCAGCGTTCTGTTTAACTTTAGTACTGTTTATAAGAAACTTTTTCCCTGAATGTGTATTGTTTATAACACAATATTTGAATTTCTCAATAACTTCATTCTCTGTCTGCATTTGGTCCGAATATGTAATTATGTCTATATGTTCTGGTTGTTCAACTTGATCTCCTATTAATGTAAGAATAATTCTTGTACCGTTTTCCACATTGATTATTGTGTTAAGTGACTTTGGTATTAGTAGAGTAGGTATATTGTAATTGTATACTTCACGACATAAGCTTCTAAAGATAACACTGTTGACTGGAACTATTTCTACGCATAAATCATCTATTTGATCGTTATTATTTTCAGAATCATCTTCGTCTTTGTTTTCAATGATTGTTGGAATGTTTCTGATTGTTGCTAGAATGACTGTCAAGTCTTTATACCTATCATCAACTAGGTCTTCATGCATAAAGACAGTGTATGGATGGATCAGATTCTTTTTACCATCACTGTCTATTGGTACTGCTCTTAAGACTAGTTTCTTTGGAGTTTGTAAGTAAGGTCGCAACATTGCTTCATTGATAAGTCCTATATTTTTAAATTTTACTGCTGCTTGTTCAGGTGGTTTTGGTATATTATTCTGTAGGCCCTGGTAGCTGTTAAAGGCGTCAACTTTGACTATGACTTGGCTATGATTGACGAGTATGCCGGTCTGTTTGGGTGTGAATACTACAGGCATTGAAGTTGATACCCAGACAATGGCCTTTTGGTAAGCCACCACCAGCCTCAGTTGGTCCAGGATGCGTAGCTGGAGAAGCTCTACATTATGTTCCTGGAAATAGAAATTGCCTTTTCAAAGCTTCTAAATTTTCTTACTATACTACTGGGTTCCATACTTAAAGAAACAAACAGGCCAACTACGCAGTCCATATCTTTGCACAAAGCTTGTAAGAAATAATTGCTTCTTACCTAATTGAAACATGACCTCTATCAATTAAGATTAAAATCAATTAAAAACATTCTAATAATAGTAATTTTAGAAGAATACGGTGGCCCTTCACGACTGTACATGTGTGTATGTTATTTCCAGTTCAATTTTTTAAAGTTACACATACCAATATTTCTTGATCATCAGGACTGTCTGTATCAATGTACAGGTCATCGAGTACCTTCACATCACTGTAAGGAGAAATGAACACCTCAGTACCCTCGTCCAGGCCAATTAGCCTGCTGTGTATAGGGTTGCAGGCTATCTGACCTTCGGGAGTGCTGTTGCTGAACACTGCCCAGAGGTACAATGTTCTGTCCCGACATAGTACTTGTATGCATTGTGTCTGAAAAGTATAATGAAAATTGATTAAGTAAGATTATATAGAAATTTTTGTTTTGGGTTCGATAGGAATATAATTTAATAAAAACCGAAAAATTACCAGATTTACGCGGGTGAAACTGCGAGGAATAGCTAGTAAATAGGAGGGGTAGCTAGTAATAGTAGTAAGTAGGTACTAAACAACTGGTAAGGATTTAAAATTAAAGCACCTTTACATACCTATTCAAAAGAATGATTTTCTATGCCATATATTTGTTATGCTATGTTTAAATAAAAAATATCCTCAATGTCACTAAATCATCTGCCTGATAAGCCAATAACCTCCAAAATCAAGGTCAAAATTCAGCAAATTGGATGTAAACAAAGACATAACCTATATCGTTTTTAAAGGTTTAGGCACCAGAATACAATTAAAATTACTACAAAAACCTGTATTATTACTTTTAGAACATACCTGTTCATTGTCCGTGCTGTACTTTGAACTGATATATGCAAAACAAGTCTTTTCGTGAGTAAAAACCACTTTGAGCCTTACACCACCCAACATCGCAAAAGTGGGGCAATTTAATACCTCTACAGTAAATTAGACCAGTTTTTCGCACAAGATATTCAAATAAATATTGTAATTACGTTTATTACAATTTAAAATGAATAAAAACACAAATTTACAAATCACAAAAAGGTCGTCACAGACGTAGCTATATTTTATATTAATATAAAAATACCGTAAAACGGGGTGAATTGACCAGTAATTTTGGACTTTGACCACAGATTATATATCGACCGCTTCCGAGCAACAACTCCTAACTGCCAGTTTTACTCAAAGGTGATTTTAATGCCATCTGTTATAAAAATGTAAAGGTCGTCACAGACGTAGCTATATTTTATATTAATATAAAAATACCGTAAAACGGGGTGAATTGACCAGTAATTTTGGACTTTGACCACAGATTATATATCGACCGCTTCCGAGCAACAACTCCTAACTGCCAGTTTTACTCAAAGGTGATTTTAATGCCATCTGTTATAAAAATGTAAGCAACTTTCCTGTGACGAAAATTCGTAACTATCTGACGTTTAAAAGTATTAAAAATACGCTTATAGAAATTCGACCTATCTTATTTAGAAAATATTTTTTTCAGAAATATCTCCTTTCTCAAATTTTGACGCGCAGTTTGAACTGAGAACGTGCTGGGACCTGTTCGTCTTGGCTAAAAGTAAGTTTCTGCATTAAATGTGTTAAGTTCAATGTAAATGTAATAAATTAATCATTATTTTCTTATTATTATTAGTATTGGTTGTTAAATTTAAATGTAAGTGTTAAAATCTTCGTTACAAGTTTCGACTATTATTAGTTACGAGATATTTCCGGAACAAAATTTTTTCTTGTTTTATCACTATTAATTTTTATAAGACGAGAGAGATAGGAGTTATTGTCAATAAAATAAAAAAATAACTGAATTTACTATTTTTATTAATTAATCAGGGTCACAAGGAACCAACGAATATTTAACAAGTAGTTATGGCACAAAACACTTCCTTTCACAATGATAACAGTAAATTTTAAATACATTAAAAAAACCTAAAAACTTCACTTTCACTTTTTTGTTTTTGTTTTCGGTTTTTTTTAGTTTTTGTTTTCAGGTTTTTTTAGTGTTTGGATCAGGTTTAACCATTTTTAGTGCCGCTGTCACCGAAAATTCTACTCCATGAGGCGAAAGCGACTATTTCTTCAAATTGCAACGCAAAATAATCGTAACCCATTAAGGAGTTAGGTGATGAGAAGGTGCTTTCAGATGCTTCATTCATCGATACCTATTAGTGTATGTGCCCATTCTACTAGTGAAAATGGAAAACTAAGCAATTTGCTTAATCTCGCTGTACAGATCTGTTCATCACTCCGAAGATCCTCATCAGATCTTCATTTAGGATAGGGTTTCCTATCAACATTCATTCAAACCCAGTCCGACGAGACGAAAGCGACTATTTTATTTAAATTGTAACCTGTAATCGTAACCGCTGGAAGAGTTTTCTAAAGAGAAGGTGGTTTCAGATATTCCATTTATCGGTAACTATTAGTTTATGGACTTTATAGCCCAATTCTCCTGGTGGAGAGCAAAAACTGAGCAATTTCCTGCACTCTCGAGGTGTAATTCTGTTCTGAGAACCTCCTCCTTTTTTTAAGTCTGTTAAAAATGCAAAATGGTCTGTATAAAAACATTTTTAGTTTTGTATCCAATAAATAAATAAATATTGCGAACATTCCACACATCGTCATCTAGCCCCAAGCTAAGCAGCAAAAGAAGCAACTTGTATTATGGGTGCTAGACAACGGATAATACTACTAATATACTTTTCTTTTGACGTGACAACGTTTTATAAATTGGTTTGCCGGGTGACACTTCAAGAAACTGCGTTACGCTCCGCTGACGTTATGCGCTCACAATGAGAGCGAGTGAGAGGCACGCGGGCATGGTTAGCCCGCCTAAGAGCGAGAGAGACAGACATAAAAAGTGAAAGGCACGCGTCCCTTCCACTCGAGCACAGTTGTTGTCACGTAAAACTTTCGCCCGTATACCGACTTTACAGGCAACCAGTTTTTTGTAAATATATACGTATAATACATAGAAACAACCAGACCATAGACAAATATCTAAGCATTTGACGACCCAGTTGGCACAATGGTCACCATGCCGGACTGCCAAACACAGGGTCGCGGGTTCGATTCCCGCCTCAGACAATTATTTATGCTTAGATATTTGTCTGTGGTCTGGGTGTCTGTATGTATATTAAGTATATATTTACAAAAGAAAAGTATATAAGTAGTATATCCGTTGTCTAGCACCCATAACACAAGTCTAGTTACTTAGCTTGGGGCTAGATGGCGATGTGTGGAATGTCCTGCAATATTTATTTATTTATTAAGAAATACTTGTCTGAGGCGGGAATCGAACCCTGTGTTTGGCAGTCCGGCATGGTAGCCATTGTTCTAACTGTAATCACCCCATTTTACGGTATCAAAAGATATATTTTGATATATTTTGATATATTTTAGGTATTTGATGACGTCACTAAAATATGTCGACCGATATAGCTCGACATATTTTATATCGACGGTGGAACTTTAAAATGTCGTAAGGGACATTTTCTCGAAAGTACACTTCATATTGCGTAGTATAGCACATTTCATGCCCTATCGATCTGTGTTATTAAAATTTTGATATCTCTTCAAATATATGAATACTAGCGACCCGCCCCGGCTTCGCACGGCTATATTAAGGATGTTTTGTACATATAAACCTGCCTCTAGGATCATTCTATTTATAAAAAACAGCAATAAAATCCGTTGCGTAGTTTTAAAAATCTGATTATGACATAAAAAACTTTATCATTATCACTACATAGTATAAAACAAAGTCGCTTTTTCTGTCCCTATTTCCCTTTGACTGCTTAAATCTTTAAAACTACGCAACGGATTTTGATGGGGTTTTTTTAAATAGATAGAGTGATTCAAGAGGAAGGTTTATATGTATAATACATGCATAATATAGCCGTGCGATACCGGGGCGGGTCGCTAGTATAGTATAAAACAAAGTCATTTTTCGCTGTCTGTCCTTATGTATGCTTAGATCTTTAAAACTACGCAACGGATTTTGATGCAGTTTTGACGTGATAACGTTTTATAAATTGGTGAACACCTGCAATCTCAAAAAAGTGTGACGTCACGCGTCGTTACTGGAACGTCTCATGTTATTGACAAGGTAACTATAGCAACGTTTTATCGTTGCCATCAATGTTTTCTTATGACGTTATCACGTAAAATTATCGTCCGGAAACAGACTTTACAGACAACCATTTTTTTTATTAGATAGAATGATTCATGAAGAAGGTTTATATGTATAATAAGTATAATATAGCGTCGCTAGTGATATAATACATCCCATAATATGGGATATATTATATCACTAGCGACGATAAAAAAAACCAGTCAAAATAATAACCCATAATAATGTTATGGGTTATTATTTTGACTGGTTTTGTTTTTCATTTTTAATTCTGAGACGTCGTAAGTCTTTCTATCTGGTATATTTATGTGTTGTAAGGCCCTTACAAAAATAAAAAAGTTCAATTTGACATAAAATATATTTTTTTTTTCATATTGAATAAGAATTAGCGTAAGTAGTATTGGGTTCCGTACCACTGTATTCTGTTTTTATTTTTTAACCTCGACGCAAAAACAAATGCAAAAAATAGATGGCGCTAGTGATAAAAATACATGAATGAAGGGTAAATGGTGGTTTACGGTTTATGACGTATTAAAAAACTACTTACCAAATCTCGTTCAAACCAATTTTGGGTGGAAGTTTGCATGGTAATAATGCATAATTATCATATATTTAAGTTTCATTCTCTTATTTTAGAAGTTACAGACACACTTTTTACCACTTTGAAAGTGTCTCTCGCGTAAACTATCCAGTTTAGAAAAAATATATTTTGAAATGAGAAACCTTAATATCATTTTTGAAGACCTACCCATAGATAACACTTACGTATGGGTTTGATAAAAAAAATTGAGTTTCAGTTCTAAGTATGGAACCCTAAAATTTACTGTTTTTTTTTTCTATTTTTGTGTAAAAATCTTAATGCGGTTTACAGAATACATCTACTTACCAAGTTTCAACAGTATAGTTCTTATAGTTTCGGAAACAAGTGGCTGTGACATACGGCAGATAGACAGACATGACGAATCTATAAGGGTTCCATTTTTTGCCATTTGGCTACGGAACCCTAAAAAATGTTGCGTAGTTTTAAAGATCTAAGATACTTTGTTTTATACTATGTAGTTACTATGTAGTTAGTTAACAAAATTAATATGTTTTATTGAAATATAATTTCATGGAAATGACGTCACAGTGGTTCACAGTTTAAAATTCTTTGTAATATTTACTATATTAATCGAATGGTTTAAGTACTTACACCCGAAACATTTTAAAATCATACGACGTAAACTTTGAAATTTAACGAAATGTCCCTTACTACATTTAAAATTTCCACCGTCGATATATTTTAGTATATTAATATAAAATATAGCTACGTCTGTGACGACCTTAAGCAACTTTCCTGTGACGAAAATTCGTAACTATCTGACGTTTAAAAGTATTAAAAATACGCATATAGAAATTCGACCTATCTTATTTAGAAAATAAAACTGTTGTTTGAACTGAGAACGTGCTGGGACCTGTTCGTCATGGCTAAAAGTAAGTTTCTGCATTATATGTGTTAAGTTCAATGTAAATGTAATAAATTAATCATTATTTTCTTATTATTATTAGTATTGGTTGTTAAATTTAAATGTAAGTGTTAAAATCTTCGTTACAAGTTTCGACTATTATTAGTTACGAGATATTTCCGGAACAAAACTTTTTCTTGTTTTATCACTATTATTTTATAAGAGGAGAGAGATAGGAGTTATTGTCATTAAAATAAAAAATTAACTGAATTTACTATTTTTTATAACATTCAGATTACACATAGATCCATTATTACACAATTAAATACAAATAAAACCAAAAGTAAAAAAAAACTAAAACTACTATTTTTATTAATTAATCAGGGTCACAAGGAACCAACGAATATTTAACAAGTAGTTATGGCACAAAACACTTCCTTTCACAATGATAACAGTAAATTTTAAATACATTAAAAAAAAACCTGAAAACTTCCCCAAGTAACACATTTGGTAACAAATAGCTTGCATATAGTATTTTTTTGGAACCTTTAGTAATAAAATCCACCTTGATTAAGTTCTATATAGGTGGTTAGAACGTGGTTAGAACTTATATGCAACCTATATATTACTAAAGGGAGAAAAATTGCAACTCATTTATAGTTGCAGAAGCGTTGCATAAGAGTTCGAATTGTTACCCTGAGTGGCACTTGGAACTAACGGTGCGAATTGCGCGCTGTGAATGAATGATTGAACGATAAAGCGATACCGTTCATTCGGTTACATATCAAAATAACTAAGTTCAATATAACTATGTTCGAAATAACTACGGTCATAATGCCTACTGTTCAAAATACCTAATGGTTGTTTCACATATTTTTGAAATAACTAATGAACGAAATACCTAATGGACGAAATACCTACGGTTAATTTACCTACGTTCATTATAACTATGTTCGAAATAACTACGGTCATAATACTGTAACGGAACAACCTTCTTCCGTTAGGTTATAAAATTAAAATTCTCTAAAGTATTATAAAACCTTTTTGAAGATTCCGATCTTTTAGAAAACAATTAGTATTTAAAAATAAAAAGGTATTCTTGACAGCATTGGAATACTGTCAGAGAAAAGTCAGGTGATAAAAAATTAGAAAAGAACCAGAGAAATGTTATAAACTAGAAATGTTTGAGATATTGTATGGTTGAATGAGCATTTAACATGGATTTACATGTGCTAGGATAATGCACCATTCGACTTATGGATATTTTGAGGTGGGTGGTACTTTAGTACTTTCCTACTGAGCATTTTACATAATATATTTCTTTTCACGGATTAATAAATTATATAAGTCGGTTTTTAGTTCTGTTATAAAATCGTATTCCTGTTCAGTTAATTGTTCTGTATGACCATTATGAAGTGGATTGCTATTGTAGTGGTTTGCTTTTTTAGATTAGAACTTGTGGATTTTGAGATCATAGATAGAATGGTAGCATTTATAGTTGTAGGCATTACCCAGTCATTGGCGGCCGGATTGCGGGTACGATATTATCTCCAAGTAGGCGATATAACTTTACAGGAGACACGTCTAGTATCGTCTGGATATAATGTTATAATATACAATATGGAATGTGTATTCGTTCCATAATTAGTTTATCTATTTGCCCTGTGTTAGGGATGTTATGATGAAATGCTCACACTGCTTTTCTTTACAGACCAAATGGCAATGATGATCTATCTATAAATGCGAAGCAGATTTTAAATATATACTCATGTGCAAGTGAACCAAGCTTGTGATCCAACACTTATGAACCAGGCTTGTATATTGTAAAACTTGGGAACGTCAGGTATAAGCAGATCCTAATTATATAGACATGTGCAAGTGAACCAGACTAGTTAAGTAAACCAAGACTTATGAACCAGACTTGTATATTGTAAACTTGGGGAACGTCAGGTTTCCAACGCCGCGATGAGAGGGATAAGTGTTAACCAGTGGCTACCAATCATAATATTATTATAAAATGTGATTTATATTAAATTGTCTATATCTTGACTTATCACTATCATTATCATTACATAGTATAAAACGAAGTTACTTTCTCTGTTCCTATGTCCCTATGTCCCTATGTATGCTTAAACGTATGTATGTATGTATGCTTAAAATCATAGGATATCCACATACACGATATTTACCCGTCTTTGCTTAAGAACCTTTTGGTTTTTAGATTATTTAAAAATATTTTGCTAGGAATCTCGAGTCACTAGGACCTGGTTACTACAATTCATATCTAGGGTTTATTTCCACTAGACGTCACGTGCCATTTTAAACTACAACTCTCCATATTAAAATAATAAATGCCATCCAATAAAATAATAAAATGCTAAATTTGTATGTTTAAATAGTAAAAAATTGAATTACATTAGATAAGTGTTTTTACATTAAAAATAGGGGGGGGGGTTATTTACAATACCTACTGTTTAAAATACCTAATGGTTGTTTGGCATATTTTCGAAATACCTAATGGACGAAACACCTACGGTTAATTTAACCACAATTAATTCAACTACGGGTTTTCACCTGCGGTTAAAAAAAATCAATTTTATAAAATACACCTACGGTTAATTTAACTACAAATTATTCAACTACGGTTTTTCACCTGCGGTTTAAAAAAATCAATTTTATAAAATCCCTAACCAAGTAAAATGGGTAGAATTCGCTTCTAGCACTCGCCGGCCGCTGCCGCGGCACCGCTCGCTTCGCTCGCTCGGCTCGTGCGTTGTGGTCGCAGTTCTAACATAAACCTAACCTATCCATGTCGGTTCTGGGTAGGGGGTGTTCCGGATGGGTCTTTATATGCTTCCCTAATCAAGTCAAATAGGTAAAATTCGTCTCTAGTTGCGTGATAAAGGCAGCATATAAAGACCCACCCGGAAAACTCCCAACCCAGAACCGACATGGATAGGTTAGGTTTATGTTAGAACTGCGACCACAACGCACGAGCCGAGCGAGCGAAGCGAGCGGTGCCGCGGTAGCGGCCGGCGAGTGCTAGAAGCGAATTCTACCCATTTTACTTGGTTAGGGATTTTATAAAATTGATTTTTTTAAACCGCACGCGCAGGTGAAAAACCGTAGTTGAATTAATTGTAGTTAAATTAACCGTAGGTGTTTCGTCCATTAGGTATTTCGACCATTAGGTATTTTAAACTGTAGGTATTATGACCGTTAGTTATTTCGAACATAGTTATATTGAACTTAGTTATTATAATGTGTAGCCCAATCGACCGTTAGGTATTATGAACTTATGTGAATCGACCGTAGTTATTTCGAACATAGTTATATTGAACTTAGTTATTATGATACGTAACCGTTCATTCGTTGAGTGACAATTTGTCATAACTAGTCTTATTTTCGGCGGAGTCAAACGAAAAACGGTGTGCTTTGTTCTATTGTGTTAATTGTGACAGCCATATTGCATCTATTTGGCGAGTATTAAAAATGTACGTGTAAACCGCAGCATAATATCACGGAGCCCTTGCAAATGATGCGCCTTCAATTTAATCAAAAGTATTAACAAATATGTGCTGATCAAATAAATAAGATAATACTTTACAACAATTTGGTTGTTAAAAACCTAAAATTATAGTTTCACAAAAAGTATAATGTCAACAATAGTTATCAAAACTTATTTTGTTTTATGTTATTGTAATAAAATATCATTTAACAAATAATGCTTTTCAAGGTTATTATTTTTAAACATGGCGATTTAAAGTAGACCTTGTAGTTCTTATTTTTACTTATTTGTTACCTTATTGGAACTCTTAAGCCCAAAAATCACTCATTAGTACCTAGTAGTGATATTTTTCACTTCACAGGTCTTGCTGTCTCTACTTTGAATTGGGGATCCTCAAGACGGGTACAAAACCCATTGTGAAGGATAATAAAGTAAAAAAAAGTAAAATTTACTTAACTTGTAAAGTCGAGGACTGTCTGTACAACTGTCTGTGCAATTGTCTGTCACTGACTGGTACTGTCTGGTACCGTCTGGTACAGTCTGGTACCGTCTGATACAGTTTGGTACAGTCTGGTGCCGTCTGGCACCGTCTGGCACCGTCTGGCACCATCTGGCACTGTCTGGCACTGTTTGGAACTGTCTGACACTGTCTGTAACTGTCTGGAATGAAACTAATGTACGGAACCCTCAGCGCGTGAGTACGACTCGCACTCGTTATTATTTTAATTAGATCTTGTGGTTCTAAATGAGATAAAAATGGAACCGATCTACGCTTTACAGTGGCATATAAGAGTATATTAGACCTTACAAAGGCAATTACACTAAGGTTCCAAATGAGCTGCAATAATAACTCTTGAGCCACTACAAGTGATAAATAACTCATATATACTACTTATTTAGTACTAAAGGTGCCAAATGAGGGAAAAATACCACCTATTAGGGCACAGTTCTTTAGGGGGGATTTTAAGATGTCATATGCCTCTTTGAGTTCTATAAGAGAGAAAATTAAAACCTTTATGCGCCTATGAGTAATAGATTCAGCTTAATGCTACCATAGGTAATAAAGCAGAAACAAAAATCACTGAAAAGCAACCGTTAGTGATAAGAGTTACTCATTTGCAAATTCGAGTGCTGTTTGCATCTTTAAGTAATACCATACACTCTTGCATCACCTATATGCTACCTACAGTTGCAAAATAAGTTCCAAAATTCACTAACGTGCTACTTGGGTTCACTTTCACTTTTTTGTTTTTGTTTTCGGTTTTTTTTTTAGTTTTTGTTTTCAGGTTTTTTTTTAGTTTTTGGATCAGGTTTAACCATTTTTAGTGCCGCTGTCACCGAAAATTCTACTCCATGAGGCGAAAGCGACTATTTCTTCAAATTGCAACGTGTACATAATCTTAACCCATTAAGGAGTTAGGTGATGAGAAGGTGCTTTCAGATGCTTCATTCATCGATACCTATTAGTGTATGTGCCAATTCTACTAGTGAAAATGGAAAACTAAGCAATTTGCTTAATCTCGCTGTACATTTCTGTTCATCACTCCGAAGATCCTCATGAGATCTTCATTTAGGATAGGGTTTCCTATCAACATTCATTCAAACCCAGTCCAACGAGACGAAAGCGACTATTTTATTTAAATTGTAACCTGTAATCGTAACCGCTGGAAGAGTTTTCTAAAGAGAAGGTGGTTTCAGATATTCCATTTATCGGTAACTATTAGTTTATGGACTTTATAGCCCAATTCTACTGGTGGAAAGCAAAAACTGAGCAATTTCCTGCACTCTCGAGGTGTAATTCTGTTCTGAGAACCTCCTCCTTTTTTTAAGTCTGTTAAAAATGCAAAATGGTCTGTATAAAAACATTTTTAGTTTTGTATCCAATAAATAAATAAATATTGCGAACATTCCACACATCTTTATCTAGCCCCAAGCTAAGCAGCAAAAGAAGCAACTTGTATTATGGGTGCTAGACAACGGATAATACTACTAATATACTTTTCTTTTTGTAAATATATACGTATAATACATAGAAACAACCAGACCATAGACAAATATCTAAGCATTTGACGACCCAGTTGGCACAATGGTCACCATGCCGGACTGCCAAACACAGGGTCGCGGGTTCGATTCCCGCCTCAGACAATTATTTATGCCTAGTTATTTGTCTGTGGTCTGAGTGTCTGTATGTATATTAAGTATATATTTACAAAAGAAAAGTATATAAGTAGTATATCCGTTGTCTAGCACCCATAACACAAGTCTAGTTACTTAGCTTGGGGCTAGATGGCGATGTGTGGAATGTCCTGCAATATTTATTTATTTATTTATAAATACTTGTCTGAGGCGAGAATCGAACCCTGTGTTTGGCAGTCCGGCATGGTAGCCATTGTTCTAACTGTAATCACCCCATTTTACGGTATCAAAAGATATATTTTGATATATTTTGATATATTTTAGGTATTTTATGACGTCACTAAAATATGTCGACCGATATAGCTCGACATATTTTATATCGACGGTGGAACTTTAAAATGTCGTAAGGGACATTTTCTCGAAAGTACACTTCATATTGCGTAGTATAGCACATTTCATGCCCTATCGATCTGTGTTATTAAAATTTTGATATCTCTTCAAATATATGAATACTAGCGACCCGCCCCGGCTTCGCACGGCTATATTAAGGATGTTTTGTACATATAAACCTGCCTCTAGGATCATTCTATTTATAAAAAACAGCAATAAAATCCGTTGCGTAGTTTTAAAAATCTGATTATGACATAAAAAACTTTATCATTATCACTACATAGTATAAAACAAAGTCGCTTTTTCTGTCCCTATTTCCCTTTGACTGCTTAAATCTTTAGAACTACGCAACGGATTTTGATGGGTTTTTTTTTAATAGATAGAGTGATTCAAGAGGAAGGTTTATATGTATAATACATGCATAATAATATAGCCGTGCAATACTGGGGCGGGTCGCTAGTATAGTATAAAACAAAGTCATTTTTCGCTGTCTGTCCTTATGTATGCTTAGATCTTTAAAACTACGCAACGCAACGCACGTTTTATAAATTGGTGAACACCTGCAATCTCAAAAAGTGTGACGTCACGCGTCGTTACTGGAACGTCTCATGTTATTGACAAGGTAACTATAGCAACGTTTTATCGTTGCCATGGTTACCATCAATGTTTTCTTATGACGTTATCACGTAAAATTATCGTCCGGAAACAGACTTTACAGACAACCATTTTTTTTATTAGATAGAATGATTCATGAAGAAGGTTTATATGTATAATAAGTACATGCATAATATAGCGTCGCTAGTGATATAATACATCCCATAATATGGGATATATTATATCACTAGCGACGATAAAAAAACCAGTCAAAATAATAACCCATAATAATATTATGGGTTATTATTTTGACTGGTTTTTTTTTTCATTTTTAATTCTGAGACTTCGTAAGTCTTTCTATCTGGTATAATTATGTGTTGTAAGGCACTTACAAAAATAAAAAAGTTCAATTTGACATAAAATATATATATTTTTTCATATTGAATAAGAATTGGCGTAAGTAGTATTGGGTTCCGTACCACTGTATTCTGTTTTATTTTTTAATCTCGACGCAAAAACAAATGCAAAAAATAGATGGCGCTAGTGATAAAAATACATGAATGAAGGGTAAATGGTGGTTTACGGTTTATGACGTATTAAAAAACTACTTACCAAATCTCGTTCAAACCAATTTTGGGTGGAAGTTTGCATGGTTATTACCATGCATTACTAGTAGTTCGCCCCGAACTGAGACCTCACGAGTTTTTTTCAGCGTTTATTATATTTCAGCGTAAAGTACTAAAATGTATTATATAACGACGAAAGACTCCAAATACGACAGGTCTATCTTATTTGAATGATAGGTGCCTAGTATCGCTATTATCTGACATTGGATGATTTAGAGAATCCAAACACGATAGGCATAACTTGTTGTTGTTGTTAAGTTCTAAAAGCATAGGCCAGCTCAATCATCACACCCTGGACATCCGTTGACTCTTTATTTTTACTCAAGACATTTTGAATGTGTCCAACATATCCAATATCCAGAAGATAGTAATTCCTTTCCTTCCTTCCTTATGTATCTACTTATCATAATGTTACGTAAGAGGAAACGAGAAGACAAGGTCGAGAACGAGAATATATTAGAGAAGTTTGAGACCAATATGTCCTGTAATAAGTCCCTAAACTAAAATATAACAAGCCAATAAAAATTATAAAAAAAATAGTCACAAATTTTATAATTATCAGAGTCTCTAGATCGGCTAGAACCGAACATTCCTACTATTTAATACTATCCACCACTATTATTGTAAAACAGCCCATGATTATGAAATAAATAATTATAGGAAATGAAGCAAAGAGAGTTCGGACGATTTGGGGCAAAGTAATAAATTTCTATAAATTTTAAATTTAAATAAATTTGGATTAAGAATATTGTAAATAGTAAGCGTGTTACATTGTGAATTTGTGATGCTACACCTTCGTTATTTTTCTTTTGCAATCACAATGTAACACGCTTACTATTTAAGTACAATATTCTTAATCCAAATTTATTAGATTTTATTTTCTATTTTGTAGTTGGACTTTTTTTATTAAAGCGTGTATTTTTTGGTTTTTTATTCTATTAATTTATTTTATACTTTTTGGTCTTTGATAACTTAATATGTTAGATCGGACCCTGGTTACTATTGGAAGACAAACTACTCGTCAAGACGATTCTAACGAGCCTAAACTCGATGAGGTTGTGTCGTTTCATTGCGAAGTTCCTATGACCACCTTCCAGTTCCATCATCAGACCCTGGTCACCATTGAAAGACAAACTACTCGTCAAGACGATTCTAACGAGCCCAAACTCGATGGGGTTGTGTCGTTTCATTGCGAAGTTCCTATGACAACCTTCCAGTTCCATCATCAGACCCTAGTCACCATTGAAAGACAAACTACTCGTCAAAACGATTCTAACGAGCCCAAACTCGATGAGGTTGTGTCGTTTCATTGCGAAGTTCCTATGACCACCTTCCAGTTCCATCATCAGACCCTGGTTACCATTGAAAGACAAACTACCCGTCAAGGCGATTCTAACGAGCCCAAACTCGATGGGGTTCTGTCGTTTTATTGCGAAGTTCCTATGACCACCTTCCAGTTCCATCATCAGACCCTGGTCACCATTGAAAGACAAACTACTCGTCAAGACGATTCTAACGAGCCCAAACTCGATGGGGTTCTGTCGTTTCATTGCGAAGTTCCTATGACCACCTTCCAGTTCCATCATCAGACCCTGGTCACCATTGAAAGACAAACTACTCGTCAAGACGATTCTAACGAGCCCAAACTCGATGAGGTTGTGTCGTTTCATTGCGAAGTTCCTATGACAACCTTCCAGCTCCATCATCAGACCCTGGTCACCATTGAAAGACAAACTTCTTGTCAAGACGATTCTAACGAGCCCAAACTCGATGGGGTTGTGTCGTTTCATTGCGAAGTTCCTATGACCACCTTCCAGTTCCATCATCAGACCCTGGTTACTATTGGAAGACAAACTACTCGTCAAGACGATTCTAACGAGCCTAAACTCGATGAGGTTGTGTCGTTTCATTGCGAAGTTCCTATGACCACCTTCCAGTTCCATCATCAGACCCTGGTCACCATTGAAAGACAAACTACTCGTCAAGACGATTCTAACGAGCCCAAACTCGATGGGGTTGTGTCGTTTCATTGCGAAGTTCCTATGACAACCTTCCAGTTCCATCATCAGACCCTAGTCACCATTGAAAGACAAACTACTCGTCAAAACGATTCTAACGAGCCCAAACTCGATGAGGTTGTGTCGTTTCATTGCGAAGTTCCTATGACCACCTTCCAGTTCCATCATCAGACCCTGGTTACCATTGAAAGACAAACTACCCGTCAAGGCGATTCTAACGAGCCCAAACTCGATGGGGTTCTGTCGTTTTATTGCGAAGTTCCTATGACCACCTTCCAGTTCCATCATCAGACCCTGGTCACCATTGAAAGACAAACTACTCGTCAAGACGATTCTAACGAGCCCAAACTCGATGGGGTTCTGTCGTTTCATTGCGAAGTTCCTATGACCACCTTCCAGTTCCATCATCAGACCCTGGTCACCATTGAAAGACAAACTACTCGTCAAGACGATTCTAACGAGCCCAAACTCGATGAGGTTGTGTCGTTTCATTGCGAAGTTCCTATGACAACCTTCCAGCTCCATCATCAGACCCTGGTCACCATTGAAAGACAAACTTCTTGTCAAGACGATTCTAACGAGCCCAAACTCGATGGGGTTGTGTCGTTTCATTGCGAAGTTCCTATGACCACCTTCCAGTTCCATCATCAGACCCTGGTTACCATTGAAAGACAAACTACTCGTCAAGGCGATTCTTGACGAGTAGTTTGAATGAATGAACTATGAAGTATGGATAATGAGATAATTCCTGCAGATTCCCTCCAGCTCTATCATCAGATCAGTTCCATGGTACCATATCGATGGTTTCCGCAACAAAGGGCGTATCTCCATTTTGCATACTTTTGGCAATGAGCAAAAAACGAAATAAAAAAAAATATTTCTTAAATATCTTTTTTGTTCTTATACTTATAAAAAAATGTGCTAGGAAGAAATTTCTTAGTTTTTTGCGGGCTTTGGCCTCGCTTAATTAGGGAACTGTACGAGTCTTAGTTTAGAAGTTAGCTAGGGCGTAAATCCCTAAAAATGAAAAAAATAGGTAGTTACACCCCACAAATATACAGTCTGGCAAAAAGTACCTACAGTAAAAGCCATATAAGCCTAAACCATTTGTAGTATAAACCTTTTTTGTTTCAGAATATGTAAATACGCCGTATTATTTATACTAATAAATGACTAAACTAGCAAAATATTAACCTGATAGGAGTATATTTTACTTAGATGCGAGCCCCAACTCACAAAAATCAACTCCGCTTTGCAACGTGGAACATCGGCACGCTAACCGGACGCGCGAGGGAGCTTGCTGACGTACTTTCCAGGCGAAAAGTGGCCGTTACGTTTCTGTAGGAGACTCGATGGAAAGGCAGCAGATCCCGGCACATTAGGAGCGGCTAAAAGCTGATCTACATGGGTGCACCTGGTGGAGAGAACAGGGTGGCTATGGTGCTCGCTGAGGGGTTGCATGACTGTATCTTGGAGATAAAACGCTCTAGCAACCGACATAATATGGCCGTGAAGGTGCTTATTGAGGGAGTTGTAACCTACTTGGTAAGCGACGCTGATAATGTATTGTTTTGGAACAAACTCGGCGAGGTCCTTGGGGCCATCCTGTTGTCACAGGGGATCGTTTTGGGTGGTGATCTGAACGGTCATGTGGGCGAGATGACGGTAAAATTTGAGCGTGTTCATGGAAGCTACAGCAGTTGAAATGCGGAAGGGGAAGAAATCCTATGTACGTGTGCCCCTGCCGACCTGGCCCTCGTGAACACTTACTTCAAAAAGAAGCCCGACTACTTGATCACCTATAGGAGTGAGAGGCACGCTACCCAAATCGATTTCTATCACTAGGAAACATCATATCGGCAACGTGGCTAACTGCAAAGTCATTCCTGGTGAGAGTCTCACTGATCAACACCGTCTTCTTGTCATGGATCTCTGCGTGAAATCCAAAAACAAACAACCTGTGCGGTGTTGTCGCCAAATCAGATGGTGGACAAATTCGCTGGTGTCGACGAATAATCGATGTCGTCGGACGATCGATATCGACGAACCAGTCCCGGACCACTACGATAAGATTAATTTAGGAATCGATCACCGGTGCGGCGAAGGCAGTGTTTGGGATGTCTTAAGATGGATGCAAATATGACAAGGAAACTTGATTTTCCTGTCATATTGATTGCCTTGGACATAGTCCAGAGGGAGACTAAATTGAAGAAAGCCCTCTTCAAAAAGTTGCAAGCGTAGTAGTAAAGTAGCCAGAGCCAGACAGGACTACTTACAGTCATTGTACGATAAGTTGGAAACGTCTGAGGGACAGAAGCTTATTTATAAGTTGGCACATTCGAGGGTAAAAGCGGCACAGGATATGTCTAAGTGCCGCTGTGCAAAACGTCCCGATGGTAATCTGCTTTGCGAGGACATCACGGTGAAGAAGAGATTGCTCTCTTATTTCCACGAGCTGCTGAATAAGGAGCACAAAGAGTTGAAGCCCTATCGAAGTATGAAATGCGATGGGTTCTCGTAGTGTGGGTATCTTAACCAACCTCTGTAACCGCATACTCTAAACTGGTGAGATCCCTATGTTTTACCCCAGTTTTTAAGGGCAAGGGATCGGTGCAGGAGTGTGGGAGTTATCGAGGTATATGGGTCATGTCCCACACCATGAAGCTCTACTATAGATAGTCGGATAGTCGATTCTTGGATTCGACAAAAGTGCACTGTGTCTAGGTGTCCATATAGTTAACACCCCGGTCACGGACCCCGTTCCGCCGTTTTCTATTCTTATAAAGATTTGCAGAAAGCCTTTGTCTGTGTTCCTTCGTCATCGATCGTCCGACGACATCGATTACGACGTCAAGTCCCGCATTTCAGAGGCTTGGGCCAAGTGTCATCGTGAGGACTGGTGTCATTTGCGACCCCAAAATTCCGCTTAAACTAAAGAGACAGGTTTATGCCGGTTAAACTAAAGGAACAAGTTTATAAAGCCATCATTAGCGCTGTCCTTTTGTACGGTAGTAAGACGTGACCAGTGTTTGAGCGGCATAAGCAGAAGCTGCGTGTCACGTAGATGAAGATGTTGCGCTGGATTTGTGGAGTGACGCGACAGGATCACATCAGGAACTCTCGAGGCAGCTTACATGTCCGAGACATTGCAGATACATTGCAAGAATGTTGCCTACGCTCGCTGGTACGGTCAAGTCTTGCGAAAACCAGCTAGTTCCGTGGAGAACAAATGTCTTGCCATGGCGCCTCCGCCAGGTCGTGGGAGATTGGGAAGAGCCAAGAAGTGCTGGCTTGGCATCGTAGTGGTGATATGTGTGCAGATTTGGTGTAGATTAATATGACAAAGTTATTTTATCTTGACCGGCACGGCGTTGACCGCGTACTGATTTCGTTTACACCGTAAACAAACAAGCGAGGACATGTGCTATACTTGCGGTAAGATCACAAGCATTATCCAATCACATAAAGGTATAGTTAAGTCTCTGTTCTTTTAATATACTTTAGTTATGCAAGAACAAGACAGCTAGGATCACTTGTAAGTTTAGAAATTTAGCACCACCTGTGGGAATAAATACTATTTTTTTTCGAAGTAGACTAATACATTACGGCGCAAAACAGATTATTAAATTGTATTTTGAATTTTATCTAATTATACATCCTAATATTAGCATATTTATTATTTATGCCAAAGTCGTATTAATATAACATAGGTGAGATACAACCTATATTCTTTTAGGATTATTTTTTGTTGCAGGGCGTAAAACACATATTGATTTCATTATGTGTATTTACCCCGTTTGTCGTTTAAAAAGTAAAAACACAGTGTAGTTACATCAAATTGATTTCCCAATATAAAATTAATATTGTTTTATGACCCCTTTTCAATGTTTAGCCAATAGAAAAATGTAGGTCGTAACATCTTTTTTTTTCATCGTAGCGCCATTTTAAAAATAGGGATCGATAGAGCGTTCCAAACTGAGTAAAACTGCATAAAAAACTCAATATGGCCAAAATGGCTTTTACGCCCTTTGTTGCGGAAACCATCGATATTATTGTCACCGAAGTTACGCCCTTTCATTTGATACCCCACTCGGGTATATTTGCAGTATAGTTTGTGTGCCATATAGGTAGATCCCCTTTTGGACCCCTATCTCCGTAACCCCCTGACCGATCCTGCTCATGTTCGAACTTAAAAATTCTTTGGACCTCAACTACTTGTATACCAAAAATCATGAAGATCAGAGCAACGGTACTCAAGTTATCGTCGAACAAACATACAAACATACAAACATACAAACATACAAACATACGAGCGACCGACCCTTCTCAACACTAGACCTCTCTCGCTTCGCTCGTTCGGTCAATTATGCATATCATATATTTTAGTTTCATCATTCTCTTATTTTAGAAGTTACAGGGGGACACACACACTTTTTACCACTTTGAAAGTGTCTCTCGCGTAAACTATCCAGTTTAGAAAAAAATTATTTTGAAATGAGAAACCTTAATATCATTTTTGAAGACCTATCCATAGATAAAACTTACGTATGGGTTTGATAAAAAAAAATTGAGTTTCAGTTCTAAGTATGGAACCCTAAAATTTACTGTTTTTTTTTTCTATTTTTGTGTAAAAATCTTAATGCGGTTTACAGAATACATCTACTTACCAAGTTTCAACAGTATAGTTCTTATAGTTTCGGAAACAAGTGGCTGTGACATACGGCAGATAGACAGACATGACGAATCTATAAGGGTTCCATTTTTTGCCATTTGGCTACGGAACCCTAAAAAATGTTGCGTAGTTTTAAAGATCTAAGATACTTTGTTTTATACTATGTAGTTACTGTGTAGTTAGATAACAAAATTAATATGTTTTATTGAAATATAATTTCATGGAAATGACGTCACAGTGGTTCACAGTTTAAAATTCTTTGTAATATTTACTATATTAATCGAATGGTTTAAGTACTTACACCCGAAACATTTTAAAATCATACGACATAAACTTTGAAATTTAACGAAATGTCCCTTACTACATTTAAAATTTCCACCGTCGATATATTTTAGTATATTAATATAAAATATAGCTACGTCTGTGACGACCTAAATAAATACATCTGATTTGCAACTGACTTTGATGGAATATTTAACACTGACTTTAACAATGACGTTTTTAAAGTTTTTATCATTTCCTATGGCTACATTCCATTTCACTCTTACATTATACTGTTTTCTTGAATAATCACCCAATCAATAAAGTTTCGCTTATTAAATAAAAATGTTTCTTTGTTTGGTTTTGCTATCAAAATTCATTGAAAAATAAATACGATTTTCATACGATTGTCAATTTTAGACAATGTTTTTTTTTCCAGGATGTTCATGTTTTTCTTATTATATGCGACGAATGAAACGTAATTTTTAAGTAGGCCATGCTTTACTACTATTGGCTGATGAGTTGAAATCGTGAGCCAATAGTAAATCAGAATCATAAAGCTCAACGGTTTTTGAGAGACGTTTTATCTGTCCGGTGTCTTGCTGTTTTCTTGCGATTTTTTACAATAATTTGGAAATAATTTATGTTTTTGGATTAACCAGTTGTCACGTGCTAAAGTGTTTTGACGAAAAACGGCCCTTGCCGTGCAATAAATGTGAGTATGGAAACATCGTTAGATAACCGTTTGTGACTCGATGCTCGCTTGTTTTGCCTCCATTTTTGTCGTTAGACGTGACGGTTTGAAACGCTTGTTTACATTCAATTACACTATCTCGTGCGTGTTGAATTCATCAATAATGACCCGGTAGTTCCAGTTTGTCCTGAACAAAATAAATGCAGTGCACGTAATAGACGAAAATTGTTTCAGTAGAATAATTATGGCGCCAACAAGGTTGGCTTCTAAGCCGATCGGCGTCAACGAGAACTTGAACGGCCTGATGAGCCATGGAATCACGACGAGGAGTAAGCAACTCGCTTCTCTGAAGAGTCACAAGGATAATCTCAAAGTTCCAAACAAGAGGAAAGCTGATAGCCCTCTGAAAGATGCGATGGCAAAGAGGGCTGCGTTTGGAGACATCACAAATGCTCTCAACAAAGTCGGAGCGCCCCAGGAGAAGGACAAAATTATGGTCCTCAAAAAGGTCACAGTGGAGACTAAAATGCTGCCTGTTGTAAAGGTATATTTCATATTTTTATTACCATATTTGAGGGTATCCTCATCATGTAATTTTCTTTTCACTAAACCTCCATAACTTGCATTTAGACAAAACCATGTGGTATTCATGATATTTAATAATTGAACCAGTTCTTGACAGCTTGTCTGGTCAATGAACTTTTCCCTCCAAAACATAATGTTGCAAAAATCACATGCTCTCTTGAATTGAATGTTAATCATTCAACTTCTTACATTTTGTAGTTGAGAACTCTAATAATTCAGAATTTATACTACAATAGAAGCCCCCAAAGTGTACAAGTTGTTGATTAAATCTACATTAAAGATTACTGAATTATTGAGTTATCAAAGAATAGTGTACTTTAGCAATATTGAATTGAGATGAAATCTTCACTTTGACTATACCAATCTACATCAATATTCTCATGATAACTTTGACCTATATTCAGTTAGGTAGGTATTTACCATCCATTGAAATTGTAGGTCACTGATATGTTTTATTATTTTTCTGAAACCACATTTATGATAGTAACAGTATTAAAATGTTACTACTATTTGCGCCCTATGGTTCCACCCGCGTAAGTCCCCATCCCGTAGGATTATCGGGATAAAATGCATGCGTTTTTCTAGGATTCCAGGATAGCAGCTAATCTACATACTGAATTTCATCACAATTAGTTCTAGCATGTTTTTGCATGAAGCAGTAATAAACATAGGTACATACAAAATTAATTATAGGTACTAAAGTAAAAAAGGACAAAAATACTAAACAAGTATGAAAAATAAATAAATATAATTATCAAGACTAGGGACTTAGTACAAAAGCCGTAGAATATGAATTCATAATTTTAAAACTTCTTACCTGATGTCTTCTTCTCCATTGTCTATGCATATAAAAACTACTGAACCTACAGAAATCTGGTTTTCAACATTGGATAGCACTATTTTCTGGGCGCCTAGAGTATACAATATATTTTCCATCAAAATCGAGTAAAATTTGAGAAATCAACTAAAGCTGCGGCTGCGTTTTCGCAAGCGCGCGCCACGAGGACCCACTCTACTAGCAGCTACTATTTATTGCGACTTTCCCACAGGATTGAGATTAACGTGGGTAAAGGTAGGTTAAAATGTTAAATTCCTATATGTCAAACTTTTGCGTTAACGTTAATAAACGACGAGAAATAGGCGCTCAGACGTCTAGTTGCGGCAATTAGCCCAACAACAAATACAATATTATAGCAGGGCTAGCTTTTACATAGTCCACATTAACTGTTGAATTTCATAAATTCCTTTTTTAGATTGTTGTCAGGAATTTAAATTTTATATGAATAGATGAAAGGGATAATGGCAGATATTCTTATTTTTTTTTAGTTTTATGGAGTAGACACTACTTCAAAAGTACATAAAACATTAAACAAAGTAAGAAACATATAAATACCTAACCCATATTTTTAAACATGAAAACACCCTGTAAAGTACCTATACAAAATATTTGTAGATAGATTGATAGACGCTTTATACTTAAGCACAACGCAAAACATGAAATTGTACTTATTATTAAGTAAAAGTTGCACAAAGCTGAAGTACTTACTTACTCATGTTATTTTTTCATTAAAATGTTAGTATGTACATAAGTTACTTAGTTACATACTTAGATAGTAGAATAAATAGAAATTTAAAAACTAAACCCATTCATATTAGACAAGAACCTTCTCTTAATGGAAGAGATGTTAAATCTCTTCTGCCTGCCCAGACCCGTGCAATCCCCTTGGGATCAGTGCGTTATCATGATTATCATCATACTAATTTCTCAGCAGATCTTATTATGGTTTTGGGTTAAATATTTTATATGAATGATTTTAGAGTATCAAACACCAGACTACAGTAAACGGTAAGACGTCTAAAGCCAAACAGCTTCAGCGAGTCGCCACTCACGCCATAGAATCAGTTCAGAAACATTTCGCCAAAGACCCACCCAAGCCTATAGCCACCAGAGCTCAGAACGGCATTCTAAAGAAGACTGATAAAGTCAAGGATCAGAATCAGAGTCAGAACTCTGCTAAGTCAGCGAGGAGTGATGTGTCGGGTGAACCATCACTGTATATGACTGCTTTGGAAACCATGTAAGTATTTATTTTATGTTTTAGAAACTTTATAATGTAAAATCAGCTGCACTATGTGGTTTAGCCATGTAAGTCCAGGACAAAGTTTATCAAAATCATTTGGTTATAAAGTTTATTGCCATTCAGCTGTAAATGTACTGTATCTGTGTCTACTGTGTTTCCAAAATAAAAGAAAATTAAATAAATCACTACATAGTATAAAGTCTGTCTGTCCCTATGTATTCTTAAATATTTAAAACTACGCAACGGATTTTGATGCGGTTTTTTTAATAAATAAACTCTAGCCTGTAGCTAATTGTAGCCTACATAATATTTATACTGGTTTGAGTGTTTATTTTGATATTCATCAAACGTTGGTCATATCGACTTGTCCAGACTTGCTGTGTGTAAAACTAGTTTAGCAATATCAAATTGTTTTAATTAATTATTTTTTATTACATACACACCCGCGTATTTAAAATGGGTTATAAATTACCTTGATTGATCCCATAGATCTAGTTTCCAATGTAGCTGGATTAACTTCCTTTGTGCAAAGGAAAATTTCGGTAGATTCTATTGTCCATAATGTACTTACTACTTATATTTAGTACCTATATTTTTCACACAACCTAATTATTCTATCTTTAAAAAAAAGTGCGCAGCCTGCAGAGATTCGAACTCACTACCTTTACAGAGAGACTATTAAGGTTAAAGGACATCGTGATGTACTTTACCCGCGACTTATTTGGATCCAGACGTATTGACAAGTTCTTATATCTATTATGTCCCATTCCATAGGCACTACGGTAAAGTCGCGGGCGATTATAAGGTCCAATCTATCTTGTATTTAAAAATTACCTCAACTCCTTCAGCAGCCCAGCCGAATCATCCAAAGAGGCATGCAAGACAATAAGCGAGAAGCTCGACCAAGTAAACTTAGATGACACTGTCAACTGCTCGTTGGACCAAGAGACGGAGACGCCACACAAACCACCGACAGGCGTCCCTGACTTCGACCTTGAGAACTGGAACGACCCATTCCAAGTCTCTCATTATGCTATGGATATATTCAATTATTTGAAGGGAAGGGAGGTCAGTTACTGAATTAATTTTATCCTTAATTTTTCAGGTTAGTTATATAAATATTGCAAGATATAGGCCAAATAATTGATAGGAAAATTTTCTTGGTAAATACATACTTATAAATACAGAAACACTAGAAACAAATACTTGCACATCATACAAATATTTGTGAACTGTTCTGCTTTGCAGGCGGGCGTGTGGCCCGCCCCGTGTCAAAGCGTCATTAGGTACTGCTGATACTCAATACCTGTTTAAAATTGATAAGCCACTGTCACTTTATAACAAACTCACAACCACTCAACTGAAATCAAGTATACGAAACGCAATCGCGACCCGTTTTCACAAAACTAAGAAAAATAAATCATGTGAGTTTTAAGTTTTAAAAAAAGCTATGTGTAAATTCCAGCGTTTATTCCCAATCGACGACTACCTGACTCGCATGAAGGGCATCACGTCCTGGATGCGAGCTCTCCTCGTCGACTGGATGGTGGAAGTCCAAGAGAGCTTCGAGTTGAACCATGAGACTTTATACCTGGCTGTGAAGCTGGTTGACCTCTTCCTTACCAGGTCTACGAGGTTACAGCCGCAGGATCAACAACTCGCCAAGGAGGAGTTGCAGTTGCTTGGAGCTGCTGCTCTCTTCATATCTTCTAAGTTTGATGTAAGTAAATAAATAAACGACGCTACGTTCTCCACGCTTGACACAGCCTGTTTCGTCACGCCATTGCAGATGGATAGATAACTTTATTTGTACAACACAGCAAGGAACATAGATCACAATATTCAAGCAAAGTAATAGCTATACAGTATAAGTTGCACAAATGGGCGGCCTTCTTGCTTAAAGCGATCTCTACCAGGCAACCTTTGGATGGAAAAGAACTGATTTAGCTTTTATGGTAGGTTGTAAGTTCATTCAAGCAGGATATTATAGACTGGCGAAAAGTGCTGAACTTAATTTTATTAGCTGGGATGATGACGATGACATCGTTATATCCACATTCTTACCTACTCATAATATCGGTTAGGTCTCTTCACTGTAGGAACATCAATTATAAGCAATGACGTATTTTAAGTTCAACTCAATAAATTAGTTATTAATACATTCTCTCTCGGTTTCCTTTCGATACTCTGACTGCCGCTATCGTATTTAGCCCTGTGAATCCCTCCACAGTCTTATTGGTTATCAAAGTCTACATCTTCATACCAAGTTCCATCTCAATCACTTGGAGATATTTACTATAACATACCACTAAATACTCATTCAAAATGGTCCATGCCCGATGCCTTATAATAAGATGTCACTAGCTCACTAGGGTATTATTTCAGTAATTTGTATAATATATGTTCCAGGAACGCATCCCGCCTTTAGTAGACGATTTCCTTTACATCTGTGACGGCGCGTACACGCTCAGCCAACTGCTTAACATGGAGATGAACATCCTACGTGTGATTGACTTCGACCTCGGCATCCCTCTCTCTTACCGCTTCCTAAGGCGGTATGCCAGGGTGAGAACTATCAGTCTACTTACAAGGATAACAAGTACATTCCTGCATCAATCTGCTCTAAGAAACAATTTCAAATAGTAGCGTAAATAAAAGTAAGCTTAAAATAAGGCTTACTAATGACGATGATGACGATGAATACGACTGTTACGACTAGAAGCTGTATGGGCCTTTCCTGAAAAGGCAATAAAGAAGAAGAAAAATGGTTCTTTAACTGTGGAATTAGATCTCAGCACTATCTGTCAAGCAATACGGAACTAGAGCAAATCTGAGTGAAGACCATTGTAATAGCTTGGCAATCTATTTAATTATGCCTCAACTTAAGATTCTGTTTGGTGGTATCTAAATACACTGTGTATTTAGATACCAATGTAAAGAACCATTTTAAAGATTTCACTTTAAGGTTCCGCTGGTCGATCGTGTTTTCCATACAAATGAATTTAGAGTGTTATCCATTTATTCTTTATGGAATTTGAAAAAACAAAAGTTAAATCTACATAATAAGTCTATATCTAGCCCATGTAGGCGACGAAATAGACAAATTATATTTATTTATATTAATATAAAGCGACGAAATAGACAAATTATATTTCGTCGCCTACATGGGCTAGATATAGACTTGTTATGTAGATTTAACTTTTGTTTTTTCAAATTCCATAAAGAATAAATGGATAACACTCTAAATTCATTTGTATGGAAAACACGATCGACCAGCGGAACCTTAAAATGGTTCTTTACATTTCTAATTTAGACGAGGTCAGTGGCGCAGCGGGCGATCAGTCACCCGCCTGCGAAGAAAAAGGTTGCTGGTTCGATTCCCGCTTCAAACTAATACTTTTGTAAATTGAGTTAGATACATATTCGTGACAATGTGTTAAAATAGCGCATCGGCTGGTATTTTAAAATGTCTCCTAAACGAACTAGAAACCCGTTGGAATGGATATATATGACTAAATAGGAAAAATCCCTTGTTGCGTTCCGCAGTGTGCCCGTGTATCGATGCCGACTCTAACCCTAGCACGGTTTGTCCTCGAGCAATGCCTGCTAGAGTATGGCCTGGTGGAACACTCGGACAGCAAGATGGCGGCCGCCGCACTCTACCTCGCTCTCAAGATGAAATCTTTAGGCGGGTGGACGCCTACGTTACAGTATTATACAGGTATGACACTAGTCCACGGCTTACCAGTTTATACATCTTATTAAACCTATATTAACCAGTATCAAACATACACCCGCATCGCCACACGCCGCATAAAATTGAACACATCTATTTCGCTCAATACCATTTGAGGTAACCATTGAGATATGTTTGACTTCAACTTGTGCTTTCCATCCCTGCTCATCATCAAATGGACAGAGCCATTAGCTTTATACATATAAAAAATATGAAACATGGTATTTCTTTCAGCGGCATGACGGCTCCTAACCCCTTATTAGACTATTCCATCAATTGCCAACCGACAAAGAGTATGCGCAATTTTTAAGATTGGCATGGTGTATTCCATCAATTGCTCACTGTTTTCGTAAGACTAGAAATATGCTCAATTTTAAGGATTTGTGCTGTGACATTGTGCGCCGCCTACTTGTCGTTTTGGCTGGTCTTGGTGATTTAATCTAAAATTGTTAATTTCCAGGATATGGATTGAAAGAAATCGTACCCATAGCGGTAGCACAGAACGCGGTCCTGCACAAGAAACCAAAATCCGCGATCAGCACAGTTAGAAACAAATACTCTCACACGATATTCTTCGAAGTAGCCAAGGTACCTCTGATAGAAGACTCTGTGTTGAGCAGCTGAGATATACGGCACTATCTCGTCAGGTAGGTTCATTATGTAAATAGATGAGGCTACATTTACGAGTGGTAACGACTTGCGCCTAAACTCAATGAACTAGTAGGTAACCGCGTACTTTCCAAACGTATTTGTTGTTTTATTTTAAATATGTATTTATTGTTATTTTATATATGAGACGGTTGACAGCTGGCTTACCTCCTTGCATGGCAACGAGAGATTCTCGTAAAAGTGAAGGTATTTGCGAACTTAATGTCCTGAAGCTAGTTTAGCTTTGACTTGCCCATGCAAGTGTAAAAATTATCAATTAATTATTCACTCCATACAAAATGTCAGACGTATTTCCGCGTAAAATATTTATTCATTTGCGAAAATGATAACATGTGTAGTTCCAATTTGCAAAAACGATTTTCGAAAGCATAATCGAAAATCATAATCATTTAGTTAGAAGATACGACTGGTTACAATCAGCGTAATGCCAGATATGAGCACTCAACTGCTTAGTAACAACCTCTTGGGGTACCCCATCTCCCGTGGGGTGTCGTAGAAGGCGACCTTGTGAGCAGCTCACCTTGTACTTCCAGCGCAGTGGCTGCGGTAAATCATTCGCAACTACAAACTTTCGCACATACCTTTACTTGGCGACTAGAAAGAATCGCTCGTAATAAGGGGGCTAGCCAGAGCTTTTAACTAAAATTTTAGACAAATCAGTATTTTATAGCGAAATGTTTTTACTTGCTTTGTGTAGTGTCAATTTTTCATGCGTTTGAGTCTAAACTCGCTCGTCTCTGTAACCCAGTAAGCAATTACAGACCGACGGACAATAGCTTATGTTACTTTACTGTTATTAGCGTGATGCTTGTCTGAATCTCGTGGCGAGATTCGCGGAAAATTGTAATGTCAATATTATTTAATTTTTAAAATTATATTTTTATCCCTGTTTGGGATACTGGCTCGACATGTACAATATCGCTTCACGGATTTTGTTTGAAAGCCAGTTTGTTTAGGGTAGGTATAATAATTATTTAATTAATGTTCAATCCAATGTTAAGAAATTTGAATAATTATATCTAGAAAACTGTAATTTTATGACTTATATGAATTGCGTAAAGTGCCCAAAATGGCAGATTAATTTTAACAAGGTGACTTAATAAAACACTGCCTTTCTTTAGGATAAATTGTATCAATATTAATATTTGTTAAACTTACTAAAACCTAAGAAATTTAGTAAATAATTAGATCAATTTACTAGTGTTAACAATTTGTTAAAAAATTCTAATGAATGCTCATTTCATTTGATCAAAACTTAACAAGTTATAATAAAACTTTACTAAGTTTTATCTTTACTCAACCTACAGAACTCTGTAGGCTGGGTCACCCCCTGACAAATAAAACCCCTCCCAAAAGAGACCCGACAAAAGAGGTCGGTAGTTGCGGAAAACAGCCCGTTTACAAGTACTTTTGGAATTCTACTCATTTGTTAGTCAAACAATAAACAAACAAATAAGTAGAATTCAAATTTTTCATACAATGTTTCAGTGGTAACTTCGATAATGTGTGAAAAAGACTCCATGGGAAGTTTTAGAAACTAATATGCGAAATTTCATATTATTACCATCATTGGAGAGACAATATTAAATTATATCATGATAAATTCATGACTTTAAGACTGAATTTTGTGTAATGTTTATTTCTTTGCGTATCTGCCATTACGAGACCAAAACGACGAGTGCCATCCGAATCGATGGAAATTAAAAAAGCTAGGTATTCCCAGTGTGTGTTAACTTAATAAAACCAATGTAACCAAAATCGCGATCACCTGTTAACCAAGTACCAAATATCAATATCCAAATGCTTACATTCCAATAATGTATAACAATCAACCTCTGATTACTGTTTTAATGTAAAATCTGTCTTCCTATAGCCAATTATAGGTATATTTAGTACTAAATTACCGAATTTAGTTAAATTTAATATGTTACGTGTAAATTATGATTCTAGCTCTGGCTAGAAGCATTGCAATCTGCATTTATGACTAGTTTAATGATAATCTAGCTAGATTAATACCGCGGAATTTGACTTTAAGATCTTTATTATAAGATTCATTTTTAATTGATATTGTAACCGTAAAGTAAGCGTGTTAATTACGTGTGCACAAATAATTTGATTATTGTATAGTGTAAAAAAGGGTATGCAGTACCAGAAGCCCGCGAAATTGTTACTTTTTTATGTATTTTTTTTATAAAAATGACCGAGTTATACTTCGAAATGTATTGTTTTGTAGTCTCGCGATTTTAGAACGTATTTTTCAAACTATTAAATTAGTCTTTGTTATTTAATTTCAATGTATGATTGGGTCATTTTTATAAAATAAATAAAAACAAGCAGTCATGGGGTCTGCCAACAGAAATGAAAAGTAAAGTAAAACATACTCGTAGCTACAGATATACTGATAAGCTTGTCGGTGACGCGAATCTATAAGATTTACCCCTACCAAAAGAAGCTCGACATGCCAAAAGAGGTTTTCATTTCAAAATGAATTTCGCGCACATTCTGTATGCATTCCCTTACGCGCATTTATCGAGAAACGAGGTATCCCGCCGATGTCAGGTAGGTATCTAGGTGTCTTAGTTGTTATACTTAAGTACCTAATTATATCTTACAATACAATTGATACGCTTAATTTGCCCTAATGTTTGTCAATATTGCAACTCAACACTTGTGTGAAATGAAGATGTATGTGAAATGGACTGTATTGTGGTATAGTCAGTGACAACAGTGCCTGTCCTCTGTGAGCTGCTAATGAGGAGTTTTACCATCTCTTTTCTTTTTGATAGTTTCAATAGATAGCGCTCTAATTCTAAGGCAAAGTCACTTCAATGTCAAAATTGCTCTGCCATAGAAAGGAACCTCAAGAACGCAAGGCCAAAACATCATACCGTTCACTCATTGCTATAGTTTTTTTTCTCGACTCACTTGACAATGACAGAATGTCAGCAATCAGCGATACAAAAGAAGTTGAACTTTTCAGTCTCTACCATTAACACTTCGTTAATTTAATTCCTCTATTCACTGGCCACTGGCGGAATTGCAAGGGCAGAATCACCATTAATCAAGAATTAAATTGACCACTAACACTAAGTTGCAACTCTAAGAAGAAATTAACTTGGCGCTGGCTGTTGATGTTGTCGTAAGGCCTAGGCCATTCAAGTTTCATCATCATATGAGCCACAACACGTCCACTGCTGAACATAGGCCTCTCCCAAAGACTTCCAGAGCGATCGATCACATGCTCTCTGCGTCCAACGACTTCCCGCGACCCTAATACAGTTTTAACAGAATAGTAAATAATAATAAATATTGCAGGACATTCCACACATCGCCATCTAGCCCCAAACTAAGTAACTAGACTTGTGTTTTGGGTGCTAGACAACGGATATACTACTTATATACTTTTCTTTTTGTAAATATATACTTATTATACATAGAAACAACCGGACCACAGACAAATATCTAAGCATAAATATTTGTCTGAGGCGGGAATCGAACCCGCAACCCTGTGTTTGGCAGTCCGGCACCACCACGGTGACCATTGTGCCAACTGGGTCGTCGAATAAAAATAACTTTGCGACCCTTGACCAAAAACTTAGATGTAGAGCGCCCTCTTTAGTTTTTATGAAAGAGAAATAAAATTGTAAAACTTCTAATTGTCAGCGATATAAATGTAGCGGTCAGATATTTTTGTTGCTGACTGTCACCGTCGAATAGACGCCGGACGATGACGTATTTATACATAGTATGGTATTCTTGGCAAGCTTTGCTAAAAAACTTTTAAATGTAATTAATATTTTAATAGATTTTTTGTAATGTTTTAATATAATTAATTTACATAGTAATTATTGTGGGATAATCCTCGATGCCTTCGTCTTTTGTAATTTATCACATTTTAGAGAGTACAAAGTATTGGAATGTTATAATAATGTTGTTCGTTTAATAATATAAGTTTTAGAATAATTTCACTTTGAATACTGTATTTTTTTCTTGATAATTTTGTCGTAACTTTATAAAGTTAATGTAAAACTCTGACCTGTAAATAAAAGTGATTTTGGTTTGGTAACTCTTTTCTCTTATTTATGTTTTAAATAGGTGCCTTTTGATCCTGGTAGTGATAGGTTATCATATCACAAAGTAATACAAAGTATTTATATATATAAGATATCAAAGTAAAAAGAAAAATATTCAGTTGCTATCGTCATTCACTACCCACCGCACTGCTAGTCGACACGTAGTAAGGTTTTTTTTCCTTCTACACTATTCGCCAGTAGTGTTAACATCTCCGTGCATAAAATACCAGCTTAGTTAACCATTTGCTCTATAAAATAGTCGTTAATCTGTAAAAAGTACTAGGCAATCAGAAGTCTGTAGAAGGTATAAAATAACATTTATAACGTTATTTATATCTCTTTAATTCTCTTTCCTTTATCGTGTAAATTGTTTAGTAATGGTCTGTAAGTACTAGGCAATCAGAAGTCAGTAGAAGGTATATACTGACTTCTGATTTATGAACATACTCAAAAAATATTTACTTTTTCTGTTTTTAGTATTTGTTGTTATAGCGGCAATAGAAATACATCATCTGTGAAAATTTCAACTATTTAGCTATCGTGGTTCATGAGATACAGCCTGGTGACAGACGGACGGACGGATAGCGAAGTCTTAGTAATAGGGTCCCGTTTTTACCCATTAGGTACGGAACTCTAATAAAACTGGAAAAATAATTCAATTAACTCTAGCATGATTTCATATTAGATATCTGACAGTTTTTTTGTAGGATACCCTCTACTGAGTTCTGATTGCCTGGTACTTACGGACCAAATTACTATCAAACAATTTACACGGTAACGGAGAGAGAGATAGCGTTATAAACGTGATTTTATACCTTCTACTGACTTCTGATTGCTTACACGATAAATGAAAGAGAACGATTGAAGAAAGAATGATATGTTTTAAGTATGATTTTATACCTTCTACTGACTTCTGATTGCCTAGTACTTACATGCCAATTACTATTAAACAATTTACACGATAAAGGAAAGAGAAAGATTGAAGAAAGAGAGAGATAACGTTATAAAAAGGAAAGAGAAAGACTGAAGAAAGAGAGAGATGACGTTATAAAAAGGAAAGAAAGAGAGAACGTGATAAAAAAGAAAGAGAAAGACTGAAGAAAGAGAGAGATAACGTTATAAAAAGGAAAGAGAAAGATTAAAGAAAGGGAGAGATAACGTTATAAAAAAGAAAGAGAGAGATAACGTTATAAAAAGGAAAGAGAAAGACTGGTTTTATACCTTCTACTGACTTCTGATTGCCTAGTACTTTTTACAGACCAACGACTATTTTATAGAGCAAATGGTTGACTAAGCTGGTATTATATGCACGGAGATGTTAACACTACTGGCGAGTAGTGTAGAAGGGGAAAAAATCCCTAGAGCAGTGCGGTGGGTAATGAATGGATATCGTTCCCATTAGATCACATTGATTTCGACTTAAATCTAAGTTAGGATGTGTCTAAGCTGTGAGGTTAAAAACATTGCACACAGCGCCAGCGCAATCTAGCCCCAAGTAAGCAACAGGCTTTGCGGTATGGTGACCAGATTACTAATACAGAATACTTATATAGGTACACTTGACAAGGAGATCAATTGAATCACGAGTCCCGTGGTCTAGTGGGACAGAATAGTTGGACCGCCACGCTGCACTCAATTGTTGTTGCCTCAGAACTCCTGACAGTTTTAAAATAAAGGTATAGGTAGAATAAGGCTAGTAATAAAACCAAAGAAACATAAGTCAGTGTTGTGATTTAATCACTTTGCTGTCAAGAAACACGACTCCCCGACGACTATTCGTTACATATTATAAAAATTACAAAACCGTATCTAATTTTAGTACAATTTGATATATGAATAGAGGTTTTGGCACAAGTGTCGACGGGTTTAATAAAATAAACCAAGCATGCATAGCCATCAGACTTTAAATAATATCATACAGCTACTCTTTTTCTACAAAGTTTTAGTATGAAAATTGTCATAATGCCCACTCTAGATATGTTTAATCTCTTTGATAAGTATGCATACATAGTCAAAATAGGTAATAACTGACTGACATAAGAAATACTGTGGGTACCAGATCATTCCGAACACCAAAGGCCTGCGCAGACGACGCGCAAAACTAGATCGGGTTCGAGTATTATTCGTCGCCTGCGCAGGCCCTATTTACAACTAGGTATACCAAAGGCCGCCAAAGAAATCGACTCCGTTTAGGTCCTTGACGTTGTCTTGGAAGACAGGAGAATATCACCAGAGATACAAATCGTTTAATTTCCATATAAATATATAAATGATAACAAGTTCTTTTCCCCCACAGTAGGCAGAAAGCTCGTCCTGCGGGAGGAGATCTGAAAGATGGTTAGTTTCAAAGTGAGGCAAAACGGTGAGGGGCGATTTTTTTAACAACCAGTGTTTCGAGTACTTTTCGACACTTAGCCTCACCACAGTACATAAGTAACAGAAATACAATTTAATACATTAATGCAACAATACCAGTTTGCTACGATTTAACTAGAACTACATTAGATCCGCGCACGTACGATATGCAGGCTCATCAAACTATCTGAAGCCTGAAATCCTTCTGCACCAACAGTGCTCAATTAACAATTTTTTGAACGTTTCCGATGTGTGCAGCAATCTAATGTAGTCTTAGCATTCAAGTACCACCATACCGCAGCGATTTATAGTACGAATAGGTATATCGCGAGTTTGCGCTGTAATCACTATTTTTTCATACAAACTGAGCTAGTGGCATTTATCGCGCTAAATAGCTACAGTTAAGGGAACCCTTTACATTTCCACAATACATTAACTACGATAACTTGAGGTTAAACTATTTTCTTTTTATTGTTGTCGGTTATCACAATTTCAAGTAAAAAGTAAATTATATTCAAGGTGAATGTTATCCGGATGCCCGCAAAATTCAAATCATCAGTTTTTGAGGTTAAAAAGACCCAGTAAAAAATAGAAATATGTTTTGCATAGTCTTTTTTAAACTGCGGATCTATAATATAATTTCCCAACTACTAAAAACTTGTGGCAGCGCCTACAATTTAAAAAACTGTTCAGTCTTCATTTGACATCTGACGCTCATAGACAGTCGTAAAATTATGGAAATATTTTTATGTAGTTTATTTTATACTGGAAATATGTAGTTTAGCTACTTTCTCATAAACAGTTTTACCTCAACTGAAGCTATTATTCAATCACGGATTATTCAGCACTATAAGCTTAGCTTTGAAATTGTCCTAAATTGATAGGTAATTTATAAATGACAAACTACATTTAAGTATAGTAGCAAAGTCTAATTTAAAGTTTTAGCAGTTGAGAAAATTATGTTAAAGATCCGCAGTTTACAAAACGTGACATGTTGATTTCAAACTGTGTCATTTTAACGAAAAACTTAATTTTTGAATTGATCCTGCTTCATGTTCGACATCACCAATGTCCAAAACTACACAAATTGTAGCTATCGAAAGTTATGAAAGTGAGAAAATGGCGGTACCAACTTAATTACACAGTTTTGTAATAATTCTACATGACGGAGCTTCGTTTTTTATTTAATTATAAAAAAGAACGTTCTATAATCATTAATTAATGAGAGAAGGTAAATATTAATTAAATTATAAATGAAATGAATCACACGGTTCATACTTATAACTAAAATCGGCGGATATATTTTCATTTATTTTAGCCAATAATAAAAACTAACTAGTATTTTTAAACCTAAAGCTATGAAAATGACTTCATTTTATTTAAATTGATTTATTGAGTACACATTTTTTTATTTGTCTAATATCGTGGGATAATAATAATATTGAAATTATTCTGTTAAAATGGATGTTAGACAATTTGATGGGGTTGACAACTGTAAACGTGGCGCTAGTGTAGCTAGTTCCCAAAAGGTTGTCATTTTGTATTTAATTTTATTCATATTATAAAAATGACACGCTGCTGCTATCAGAATCATTAAAATGCTCAGAAATTGGAATAGATCACTACAAGAAAACTCGAATACTTTGATTAAAATCAAAATGTTAAATAATCAAACATTTTTGTAGTGCATATAGCCAAGTGTAGGCCGCACTGGGCTATTTGGAAATATTATATTTTCAAGGAAAAATACGTTTCCAAAAACGGGGTTGCGATTCAAGTCTCGTCGCAATGCAATTTCTGGAAACGCATTTTTCCTTAAAAAAATATTATTAACATTCAATTCATACAAATTTTAACGTTTCTGTCTTAAGACTGTCTCAAAAAAGACCAAAAAAAGATGAAAATTATTAAACAACACGTTTGAAACGACAGCACAATGACAAAGGAACTGGATACACTAGAGTCCAGATCCTTTAAGTTTGAGCTTTGTCCAGCCAACCCCATCACAAAAATATTGCTTTAAATGAATGGTATTTCATTATATAAAAGCAAAATGAGATATATCCCTAAACTCCGCAAACAAGATGCGTATCAACGCTGTACACAATTATGGCTACAATATTACATACTAACATATAATCTATATACAAATAGCTCGTTAAGGGGCCAATAGTGTCACATTTTACATACAAACGTTATTACATCATTTAATTTAGAATTCCTGATGATTTCACAATAAAGGTGTTATTAAAAATGGCAGTAATAGTTTGGCAACTTTAGTTGAAGTAAGCACACAAGTTCTTAGGATTTAAACAGTTTTTAGTCTACATTGAACTTGACGATTTTTATAACTGTTAGTACAATATCTTAACACACTTCAAGGCATTTAATATATAAATATTTCCGCAGTTTTTTATATAAATGTTCTTAGCGGCAAGGAACTAGCTACCAACTTAGTTAGCTGGTGAAGCAGCTCACCACCAAAGCTATAATATTTCGTCCATTTTTATTTAAATTGATTTATTGGAAAATAAACAGCAAAATACGTGGTCGCTATGTAACAGTTTTTATTAATAGAATTCAAACAATGTCAGTATTTTACATATACTTTAATAAAAAACAAATAACAAGTAAACATGTGTTTTACGACAGGAAACGTAGAAAAACATTATCTTAACCTAATAAGGTTTTAAATTAAATTTTGTATAACGTTTGTATGGAAAATTCAGTTCGGCCATCCCCTTAATACAATACGCACCTAAATATTTACAATTTTGGATACTTTGGTTGTCGATAGGGATCTAATACTGCGTCCCGTTCCGCGCGCCTGCGCCCGCGCATATTACGCGGAATTATGTCAGATCGAGATATGTCAAAAGATATTTATCGTAATCATTAAACATTTTTAACACTTAAATGATGTCATATGTAAAGTTATAGTAGCGCGCGCGCCGCTATTGAAGATGTAACTATCAGGGGAATAATCACTAAGTTAAAGTGTGTATAGTTTCTCTGTAGAAAGAGGTCTAAAGTCCTACTTCAATGAATATTTTGCAACAAAAGTCCTGTAAGTAGGTACACACGGACCTTACCCAAAAAATTTGGAAAATACAATATTTTTTTTGGAAAACTACCCGAAGCACCCAGAGTTTAGGCAATTTCCAAAATGTGACAACGCTAATATTAACCTAAGGGTTCGCCACCATACTATAATAGTGTTGTCACAACTTGGAAACTCCTTAAACAGTACATTATGGTAAATTTTCCGAACTTTAAGTGAAAATATATTGTCCTACTAGGATTTTTTATTATGTAGTGTATAGTAAACTCCACTATAGAAATGATTCACCGTCAATGAACTCAGTGACGGTAGTTATGCAATTTAGTTCCCTGATAGTACACATGTGTCGGAGGACGGAAGGAACGCAACAACGCCCCTATATTCTATGATAATATATTCAATAGTCTCCCTAACTGATAGACTACGAACTAGAACGAAACGATAGAGGAACTTCGAGTTGTAATTTTAATATTTAAGCGTAAAAATTCAAAGCTTATACGACGCTAAACCTACGACTAAAGGCTTCGTCGAATATAACGCGTTCCTAGGGCACGTCTCGACGTGGTAAAGGTGATTTTTTTATAAATTAGCTAATTTTTTAAAGGTGATTTGGTAACCCTAATAAATAATTTATATTATTGACCGACTAATTGTTTACAACACAGCGCGTGCGGGTCAATTTCCCGGACTGATAGATCTATGTTTAAACATTCCACCATGTACTTACGTACGTTTTTGTAACTGATAATTTTAATCATATGATTTAGTTGATTTATCAAGAAATTAGAAAAAAAAGAATGTTTTAAGGTTTCTGGAATAACATATGCGTCGGGCGTTTTGAAATGATAAAATCGAATTTCAAAGACATTCTTTACTATGGATACCGAACCACTTCAAACATTTTGACGAATAATATTTCACCCAATAGAGTGCGCCTCTATTGCGCTTGACGCGCGCCAGGAACGCGTTCTCTTTGACGAAGCCTTAAAGATAAAATTACAAGTCAAAATTCACGACCATTCGAATATTAGCTGGGAGATTTATGGTTATCCTGAGAGTGTGAGCCGGGGGGTGACTCGTTCATGGGCTGAGAGCGGGGAGAGACGGGACGGAAGGTACACTCAATGGAGTCCGAGTCCGGTGTGCCTGGCGTCGAGGGGGTGAGGCAAGGTCGCTTACTGAGCGGGGAGTCTCCATCGTCGCCGCGACGCTTGCCCGCCGTGATGAGCGGGAGGGAAGGCCGGCTCGATACCGGGCTGAAGGAAGACGCGCGGAGAGCGATGGGAGACAGGCTGCGGCGGGTCGTGTACTTGCGTGTCGGTGACGGCGATACTACCGGTGAGAACCTGCACGATAATATAAAATAACTATGAGGGAGCTTCTTGCCGAGGCTACTGCATATCCTAGAGCTTTTTGTCGCAGCGAGGTATTGCTGCCAGCATTTTGGGGACAATGCCTCGAGCGCTCGAGAGTATGTCGCCGACGCACGACGGCTTCCTTTTGTTTTAGGTTAGAATATAAATTAATTTTATTATGCTAAAAAACTTATACAATCTATGTGGTTAAAATGTGTGATACTTATGCAGCAAACCTTGCACTAAGCAAAGCTTGCATCGCAGGAGACCAAAATGGGTATATTAAGAAGTATTTGGAAGTACACTATGTCCTACTTAGTTGAGCAATCCTATCCTATTCCTACTTATATTATTATAAATGTGAAAGTTTGTGTGTGTGTATGTATGTATGTATGTTACTCCTTCACGCTAAAACCACTGGACCGATTGCGATGAAACTCGGTATGTAAGTAGCTGGAGACCTGGATTAACACATAGGCTACTTTTTATCCCAATATTCCCACGGGATCGGGAGTTACGCGGGTGAAACCGCGGGGCGCAGCTAGTAGGACATATTATATTAGTTGACAATTAATTAGTTGAGCTGTAGGGCATAAAATGTTCAGTAATACAAACTATGTGGGGAAGTTGCAGTGTATTACAATGTAAATATGTACCTAGGTATCCGTGTGGGTGAGTTGGCGAGGCCCGCGCTGCCGACGCCGACCGGAGCGCCGGTGACGAGGGTGAGATCCTCGCAGGACTGTCCCATCTGCATGGCGGAGTGCACCTCCCGCTCGTGCGCCACCTCGCGCGTGTTGCTCACGTCCGCGCACTCCTCCAGCCGGAGCTGGTTCACGCGGGGCGCCATCCGGGGACCCCACGAGTTCTATAACACGCACACAATCATTTGACAACAGGAGGCAAGCGGCTAGCACACACGTTCACGTGTGTCACCCAACCGGTCGAAGGCCGGTGGGACGATCCAAGTCACTGGAAAGATAGTGGAAGCTGACCTGCGCGAACTCAAGTCAACAATTGGCAATAAATAACGCAGTACAGGGAGCGATGAAAGATTCTCATTTCGGAGGCCAAGATCCACTATGGGTCACTGAGCCAGTAAGCAAGGCTAGTTAGTAGCTTGTGGGTCCGGAGTTCGAATCTCGCCAAGTTGAAAAATTTTGGAGAAATATGCTTGAAAATATTACAAGATAATAACACAATTTACAATCTTACGGGCACAATAAACTTCTCATATTTTGTAGGATTTTGCAAACAGCGTTATCTAGCCTCAATTTAAGCAACAAGGCCTGTGTCATGGTGACCAGACAACGGATATACCAACTTTGTACAATTTTAGTAAAAACTTACAGCAACATTCCCGGGAGGTGTGAGCGGGCTGAAACTGCCGCTGTACCGCCGCGTGCGCGACGCAGTATTGTTTGAGAACATACTGAAGAACGTGTTCCTGTAACAATGCAACACATACACAATCATATACAAACTCACACTACGAATGCAACACGTACACTTGAATAAACGCCTTTACAATATGAAGCAAACAGAAGGATGAACAAATATCTATACTTATCATTTTTCTACTATATTATAAACGTAAAAGTATATTATTATAGTGGAAAAATGATTAGTATAAACAATAATAATAATAATATTGGCCTATCACAGACGTTTTGAGCAATGTTAATTAGCGCTCAAAATTTATATATTATTATGTAAGAAAAAAATATTGGTGCACATCCGACCGAGATTCGAACCCACGACCTTCCGGAAGCAATTCGAGGTATCCATCACTAGCTTCGAACCACTTATTTTGTTAGGCCAACACCCCTAACAAAATAACTTGTACTATTATATTTTCTGTGACATATATATTATATAGGCTACATTTTACCGACGAGCAACACCGCGGGGCGCAGCTCACTTCGTTACATGTGGAATTCTTAATTAAAAATTAATTGAATTGAAGCTACATGTATCATGCATGTATCTGAGATAATATTAGTTCAATATTCAGCAGTGTTTGTACAGCATGCAAGCAGGGCCATCACGCCACCGTTACGCAACTCAAGTGTCTCAATTCCGGGACTCGCATACCTACCTATTCATTAACAAACACACTAATGTAATAATGCTTTTTAACTGACTTTTATAAAATTAAGATGGTTAATAATTCGTCGCGTGTATTTATATTTTTTATGTTTAACCGATAGACTTAATTATTTATTTATTAAAAGATGATGCCTAAGGGATGGTCCTATACATTTGGTCAGGATCTGATGAGGATCTTGGAAGTGATGATAGGTACAATTAATGGTCAAGAGTCTAGTGCATTTATGACGCACTATACAGTTTGGTGGAGCACCACCACCTTTTAATCACAATACCCTTCGATAAGTTACGATTTTGCATTACGATTTGAAGATATTGTCTATTTTTAGTGGATTTAATTTACTTAATTTAGTGTTTTTTTTGTTGTTGTTTTTTGAAAATATAGATTTGTAAAGAACATGGGCATATGTATCGGTAAGAATATAAGCGAGGTATGTACCGCACTTATATCGAGTTTTTAAAGCACTATGTAGGTAGGTACAGGAAAATAACCAATATTAAAAAATCTACGGAAAATAATGAGCATAGCTATTATAGAATTAAAGAGCAATTCGTAATTGACGATGGCGGAAGAAATATTTATTAATACATCTATATAAATAAAAATCAATTGCTGTTCGTTACTCGCTAAACCTCGAGAATGGCTGAACCGATTTGACTAATTTTGGTCTTGAATTATTTGTGGAAGTCCAGGGATGGTTTAAACGGTGAGAAAGATCTACTCAACCTCTGTTTTTTTGGCATGCATAGGTACCTCATTTCTGGGAAGGTCGCAGCATACTTTACATCAAAATCCGACAAGTAGAAATTGAGGTATCAATAACGTGACAATGTAATTTTTTTTGGACTACGCTATGCCAAGTAAACTTTCATGTTTCTAACAGTTAAAATTGGCATAGATCTTCGGTTCTGCATTGATTTTCTCGAAAGTCATCACAATGTTTAGGGATACTCAATTTAAATACGAAAGCGGGACATTTCTTCCCTTGCCGGGGACAGTGGGACACACTGTTTGAAAGCGGGACTGTCCCGCCCAAAGCGTCCCGCTTTGGGTATGGTCACGTTAGGTATCAACGAAAAACAGACTAACGCCGGAAAAACAGCGAGGCGCAGCTAGTTTGACAATAAAAATAAACCGAGCGACCACAAAAATGCTGTTTTGGAAGTTAACCACATAAATGTAAATAAAAATTGTAGCGCCTAATCAACCAGCTTTCCTAGCGGCACGAATGGATCCGGGATATTTTGGACGATTTCCGGAAGACGGAAGAGTTGGTAACCCTACAAGGAAATCATTACATGTCGGCTTCGATTCCCGCCTCAAACAAATATTTATGTACCGATATATGTTCTAGCATGATAATTTCATGAGTTTAACCACAGTTTAACCAAGTTTCCAGGCCCATTTTCTAAATTACAAGAGATAGCGAAAGTCCAACGAGGATTGGTGTGTCCAATTCTGTCCAAAAAAATAGATCTGTTACATTTAATTTTTTTTAAAGGCGTTACCTTAGCCAAGCATCGAACCTGTTAATATCGCATTACAGCCCTGAAGTTTCATCCCGCATACCTACTAATTCGAGAAATAAACAAATATTATAAGAGGAGATATATATTAATTTATATGTATAAGACATGAGGAAAACATTAGGCATCAGTAACTACCTATAAAATGAACGACTTTAAATTGATTCTCAGAAGAAATGTTTGATATTGTGTTCATTAGTCATCAACATAGCATAACATGTATTGATAATTTAGTGTATGCAATCATATTCAGTTTCAAATATCCATACCTACTATGATTTTATAAGAAATTGAAAACAATTAACATAATGGTGTAGGTAGGTATAGTTTTTAATTTTTTCTTGATTAGGTTTTATATTACGCGGTCGGAACGCTTTTAGTCATTTGATATTAGAGATTGGAAAGGCTCCCCAAAAAATCTATTAAAGCTATTAAAAATCTATCTAAAAACACCTACCACATATTTCTAAATGACATAACGAATTGTATCTCAAAAATAACTACCCATTAGACCATAAAATTGATTAAACAATTTGACAAAAAAATATAATCTGATTCAGTCATATTGAAATAACATTACATGTTTATAATTTACAAAACAATGTAGGTAGCACCTAAAACCATTATGACACTGTTGTACAATTGTTCCAAATGTTTGCCTGTATGCTCTTAATATCTTCTCTTAGAAGAACACACCCAACTCTTCAGGGTTTTTAAGAACCACAGAAATCTACGAACACTTAGCTATAAACATGGTAATGAAAGATATAAGAGTTTCCACGAAGATATACCAAGACCCGGCTACCTGGCCCTGAAGCTGATAAACAGAACTTACAACCAGTGTCTTATGAGCAGAGAACCTCTTTGGAGGGGTCACTCTCACACCAGATCAACACTCAGAACACAGCTGTGTGTTGTCCTAAGCTAGGACTGATTGCAGCTGCTCCCAGAACAAACAGAACAGATTTTGATGAAACTTGTTATGAGGACATTGATTTATTGAGAGTAAAAATTCCGATATTCCTACAGGATCGGGAGTTACGCGGCTGAAACCGCGGGACGCTGCTAGTATACTTTTTATTTTATCTCCATTATTTTAACTTTTATAAATAACAGAAAAATCAACAAAATACAAAAGATTCCTTATCAGGATTACTTAAAGGACCCGAAGTCTAGTTACAGAAAACAGCCGGTATACAAGTACAAATGTACCAAATAAAGGTAGTTAGGTACTTCTAATTCTATGAATTCCATACAAACATGACAACTCTAATATTTGTCAATTAATTAAGTAATTACACAGGACACACCTGTTAATTATATTAGCATTAATTAACAAATAACAGCTAAGCATGCATGATGTTGTGGATTATATAAATTGGACACTGTTTCAGAGAAAAATAAATAGGTTAAAACCAAAGAGATTGCATCTACAAGGTAGAGATTTCATGTCAGTCCTCATTCATCAGGCCAATCATAAGCAGTTTCTACTTATTGTATTTACTTAAAAATAGCAGTTACACATGGAATGTAAGATCATTTCCGCTAATAAATAAATATTATTTGTGGAAATACAAAGTTAGATAACCCACACATTTAAAGTTCAAATTGGCACTAAAAAATGTGAGCATATAAATATTTACTGCATTTGGATATGGTGTAGAAGAATAGAGATCAACAGTGCAGGGCTTTTTATACCTACTAGCCACCAAAATAAAAAGAACAACATTTTCAATTTGTTCTTAAATTCATCTTGTGTATTTCATAACATAATTTGTTTAAACTTGACGGTGAGAGATCAGGAAGAGCATGGTCAGTTCGGAGTACCCAATACCATGGGAAGTGATTTTTTGGCAATCTATGTATTTGATGTATTTTGTTACAGGCATTATAGGTACGTAAGGATCAGAATAAGTATATGGAATAAGTATTATGTATAATGGTCAAAAGTGACAGCCAGTGTTACTTTTGATTTTTTTGCCCAGTTTGCCCAGTGTTCAGTGTATTTAGTTGCTCATAACATAATAACATTTAGAATAGATAAAACCCACAAAACCTAAGCTTCCCAAATATGTCAAAAAGCCTTTCTTGTTATTCCAAAATGCAAATTCATTCATGAATAAGTACCATGATATATAAAAAAGTTGATGTTTTTATGACAGGTATGATGTAAGCTATATATTTAACTAAACAATTTTATCAATACCTACCTACCACATGTACTAGATACATTTTAATGTTTATTTAAGTTCTTAAAAATGACGGGAGTCATGATACCAACTTGATTGAATGTTTTTAATTTAGTTGTTTAATGGTTTTGCTGGTCTATTATTTACACTCTATTTAGGTACATAGTGTTAGATCAAATTACAGTTCAAACATGGTAAAAAATACAAACACAAAAGCAAAGCAATTACTTCACTTGTCCCACCTTTTGATGATACCTAGAGCGCAGTTTCTTCACAACTGACTCCTACTTTATTGACATTTACCTGAATCAACATTGAAACAGGACACTCAAGCTCATACCTGCACATTACTGTCCAACCCATCAGTTACATCAAATAATGGTGATTATTATCAGTAAACATTGCACAAACACCACTAAATACGGGCACAGCACCCACTGCCGACCTCACCAGCTGTCAAAAATAGTAAAACAGCGTAGCAACAACCATTAGCGCAGCAGGCGTCAACTTTACGTATCGTATTTACCTGGGTGCGGAGTTTGTTGTAGGCGATGTTACCACTGTAGACGATGCTTCATTGATCAAAGGTGCGCTGCTGCACCTTTTCAGTAAGTTAGGAGCATCAACATCCATTATCTAGAGCCACCATTCGTTCACTGACGTACTATGTAGTTATATGCATCGAGTTTGCCGACACGATTAGCCCTCTACAGTTTATGTAACGAAGTAAGTGCACTTACAAATTATCTGAAGGACTAGTTACGCTAATATTACGACTACATACAAGTAATTTATTACGCGTAAATAAAAGGAAAACACAAAACAAAATTAAATTACGATAGGTAAAACCTAAAAAAGTAGCTTGAAGCCTGACCTGTCAAATCGCCGAAACGATGCGTTCCAAAACTTAGATTATTTTTAAAAATATTTTTTCTATTTTTTGGCGGCAATTTAATAATGCTCCATGCATGAATAACCGAGCTTCCATTTCTCACATTTTTCGTTGACTGATTCAATTACAACCCGAGGCCACACAGGCTTTGCTAATGTTTTGTCACTGGCTTTCGATACAAGAAGATGGAAATAAGATGAAAATAAAGAAGACATTTTAAAAACACGTCAATGGGCTGTATAGAATGAACGCTTTTTTTTGGCCTGTGTGAAATCTGCACACAAATCTAGCAAAAATGGGGTATTATCCCTTCCGAGGTCATCCATTTTTTTTTCAAAAGGTCCGGATCAGTCGAATTTCCGCGGGAAATCCCGTGAGATCGGGATTTCTCGAGGGGGGTCATTAGAATAGCGATATTATTTTCTAGATTGATTTTACTTCTAAACACGATTAATAAGCATTTATGTGCTTGTTTCATTAGATGTAGTAGTAGATTAGATGTATTAGATTTCATTAGATGTAGGTGATGTACTTACTAACGGACTCAATTCAAATTCCCTAGAATCGAATCCAGATTTCAGAACGCCACTATATTCACGATTCACGATCCACGCATGCCGCATGTTATTTCCCCTCAACGTGAACGGTGCAGAAAGTATCAGTGTCAGAAAGGTGTCAGACAAAACTTCTTCTTCTTCTTCTTAATTAATGGCTTCTGCACGCCAAAAAGCCGCAATTTAGCCAGTACTTCGTAGTACTTTTGACGTAAGATTTTGCGTAGAACACAATGAGGGTAGGACACGACTTGTAGGTACTATGTGTATTCTATGGTAGGACTTTTATGCATATATTATAGGAATAAACGGCCCATTTAACACTTACAAAATGTCCTTGGTTCTGTGCATAGGAGAAGGTAGTAGAAGCATGTGGTAGAAGTAGTCCTCCGGTTCAAAACTTATTACAGCTACGACAAGGAGTTTACTGAAAGAACTACGAAGACAGAAGTTCTGCCATCTAACGTTAAGTAGAAAAACGAAAACCTAGCCTAGATCTCTATGTGCCTAGACTACCGATTCGAATTTTTTTTGGAGGTGCTGCCATCTAACTTTGATTAGAAATAAAAATTAGCTGAAGTGCACTTCCTGATCCGGTTTAAAACTTTTTGGAAGTGTGATGTGAAGTTTCGGTTCAAGATTTCGTGCCACGAAACCACGAAAATGAGTTGAAAGTTTTGAGGTTTATTCGAAAATCAGCCATTATTCACTAAGCTTCAAGTCCTTGGGCGCGCGTGATTACGACGACTTGAAGGTTCAAGTCGCGAAGACCCAACGACTTGAACCTTAGTGAATAAAGGCACAGTACCATTATTCACTAAGGTTCAAGTCGTTGGGCGCGCGTGATTAGGGGCGGAGGGGGTGCGGTTTTTGTATGGCAATCTCGTCCTAATCACGCGCGCCCGACGACTTGAACCTTAGTGAATCAAGGCACTGATGTTTTATCCTTATTTTTCTTAAATAGTTTTTTCTATCTGTTCTGTGGTATCAATGGCAATGGAGATTACCTTTTGATCGACTTCATAAAAAGAAGGAAGTTCTCCAGAGATTCTCTTATTTTTATTTTATTGTAGCCATTTTTATAAACATTTTTGAACGTTGAACAGATTTTTCTAGCCTCATTCTTTTTTAAATCATAAGCCCTGCCCGAGACTAATTATTAAAAAAAAATGTGACAATCAGTGACAAAGACAAATTAGTAAACGTCATTTTTTGTTTTGATTGGCTTCTTTGCTTTGGCAGAAAAAAATTACGTCTGGAATGTCAGCAATCGGCCAACATCTTACAAAGAAGTGCTTGCCGTTCTTGTTGTGAATTCTTTGATTTGTAAAAGTATTTCGTGATTTTATAACAATGAAAAAATAGTATTATAACTTATTTTCAAAATGTATCTCAGAAGAAGAAAGTAAGTAATACAATACGCTACAACTGACACCTTTTTCTGTGACCGATTCCTTTTATTTGTAATGCAATTTTACAGTGGTATTTTAAAATACTTATTAGCGGCTTGCATCGCGGCTCTGTACTGTGAATGGCTCGTGTACGTGATGCAGCCGCTGTACTGGCCGCAACTCCAGTGTGAGGTAGAGGACACCTGCGTGAAGATACTCTTTATAGCAGACCCTCAGTTGCAGGGCGAACTCGCTGAGCCGCCGCTTTTGAACCCTCTATTTATCTGGGATGCTGACCGGTAAGCTAGTTTATACATAGGTACTAATATAATTCTAATTTATATATCTTAGATCTATACGTGTTAAAAATCCACCGCCGCACCTATCTGCCTGTCTGTCTGAACGCAATAAACTCAAAAAGTAGTGAAGAAAGTTTTCATACGGTTTTCATTAATAAGTATACAGAGCCATTCATTGAGAAGGTTTTTGTGTTTTCATTAAAGATTTATGAAAATTTAATATGACAAGGATTGATAAGGATGTCGAAAAAAGGTCATTCCAACTTGTAGCAAACTGAGCTAATTAAAAAACGGCTGGATTTTCCTCTGCTACCCATTTGAAGCCGAGACAGTAGTGTCTGTAGTGTTCTTCCTAAAATGCTAAAAAAACTGTCCACATTTTGAATTCCCTGTAGGGGATTAATTTGGTTTTATGAAAGCAATTTGTTTCAGAAGTAAAGACTATCATAATCAGATAAACTGCATTACAGTTTAGATAAAGATAAAGGAAGATAAAATGCTTTGTCACATTAATCTCATTTTATCAAATAAATATGCTTATGATAAACCATACCTTAAAAACTGCTTAAAAATAAGGTATTAAAAGAGTCCATAGCTAAGTATACATATACCACCTGGGCAGGTATGCTAGCAACACCGATCTCATAATTAGGAATACCTATTAAGGTTGCTAATGCTGCCAAACGCAAAGCGCCTAAGAAATACCCGTCGCTTACAACTAACTTTGTTGATTGTAACGAGTGTGTTTTGTTTTTCTTAAAAGTGCTGAGAGGGAATTGTAGGTGAGATCTTTACCGATATTTTGGTGTAATTTGAGACGAAAAATTCCTTGTCATTTCAAAGCTAGACTAGTTTTAATTCTTAATTTTAGGGTAGCTTCAAAATTATAAGGAATTTTCGGCTCAAAATTATACTAAAATGTCGGTAAATATCTCATCTACAATTCTATCTCAGCACTTTTGAGAAAAACAAAACACATTCGTAACAATTAACAATTTTCACCAATGAAGGCGACCGGTGGCTAGAACGCTGGTAGTAACTATTTAGTAGCCTGTGACGCCCCGGTGGGCGCGGCCAGTATGCCGCTGGCTTTCGGACGGGAAGGCCGCGTCGCACTGCGCTCTCGCACGGATTTTTGTTTACGTTTCACTATGCTCCCTATTTGGACTTTGTTTTCTGAAATAATACTAATATATATTCGTTTGGCTAATGGACGCTAGAGTATTGCCAAGTTTGTGTTGAATAGTCCTATTTTTTTCAAAAACTTACCTATAGGTACTTATACCTTATATTTTCACACTGCGCATAAACGCTTGTCTTTAGATAGGTACGGTCGGCTGCATAATTGCAGACCCACTGTAGAGCTCCTAAACGGCTGTTATAATAATGTTTTCAACACAAACAAGATTCTATACACCTGCTTTAGTTAAAGTTTAAAGTCTTCTAACTCATGAATTTTTCAAACAAAAATATTATAATGAAAACATGCCAATAATAGTAATTTTTTAACTACCGAAGGCTGCAATTATGCAGCAGTACGTACTTGATTCGTTATATAGCTAGGTATCCATACTTGTGGTTTTTTACGGACGCTAAGATAGTGCCAATTTTTTTGACGGACGTTTTTTTGTGTTGGTACTTACGTAGGTACCTAAAGTGCCCAGACTTATACCTACTTATTTATTTTTTAAATTGTGAAAGATGAGTAAATTAAAGAAATTTAGAGTTCAGAGTATGCTTCATTGTCGCGAAAAAACGTAAGTACATACCTAAACTATACCTAGTTAGTAAGTAGTCAAGTACCTACCTATCTATTATGAAATACCTACACACTTTTTCTGAACTACCAAAAAAAAATAAAGACAAAACGTCTGAAGGAGGTAACTAGGTAGAAGATCAGAGTTATTCCGGTCTGATCCCCTGAGCTGATCCCCTGCTGGTTATTATTATTTTTTAATTCCGTTCTGATCCACTATAAACTTTACCATGCCGGTCCGATCGAAAACAGTTTTGAATGTAATTTTTTTAAATTTATTTAAGTGTTTAAAATCATCACAGGCAATCAGGCTTTAGATAGATAGATAAATTCTTTATTGTAAACACCATTTTTAAATTGCATTAAATATTTAAAAAGAAACATGTTTTAAGTTTAAGTGTTACAAAGGGCGGCCTTGTCGCTCAAATGTCTTCCAGGCAACCTTTGTTATTATTATTATTTGGACAAACCATAATAAAAAAAAAGTTTTGACTAACTTAATTAAATAACATAAACAGAACTTAAAATTAATATAACAAATCATCTAAAACATCAAAAAAATTAAAGTGTTTAAAATCATCACACTACGGGTAATCAGACTTTAGCATTTTTTGGACCAACCCTAATTAATAAAAAACCTGAAAACAAAAACTAAAAAAAACCTAAAAAATATACCAAAAAGTGAAAAATAATCAATTTTGGGACTGGGTGACACCATGTTTTCTTTATATCTCTCAACATTCAATTTAACCCAGTCCGACTTCCATTTGATTTTCTAGTTGATTTATTTATAACCCAGTCTGACTTCCAAGTAAGTACTTATGTTTAAGTTATCTGCTGTCTTAGTGACCCGAAATGGATTATTTTTTACTTTTTGTTTTTTTTTTCAGGTTTTTTTAGTTTTTGTTTTCAGGTTTTTTTGAAGTCGGTTTTTAAAAGTTTAATTTATTTTTTTATTTAACCATTTTAGTGCCACTATCACTGAAAATTCTACTCCGTGAGGCGAAAGCGACTGTTTCTTCAAATTGCAACCTGTACCTAATCGTAACCCATTGAAGAGTTTGGTGATAAGAAAGTGTTTTCAGATGCTCCATTCAACGGTTCATATTTGTGTATGGGCCACTTCTATTAGTGGAAATGGAAAAGTGAGCAATTTGTTGTATCTCGCTGTGCTGATCTGTTCATCACTCCGAAGATCCTTATCAGATCTTCATTTAGGGTAGGGTTCTCTATCAAAATTCATTCAAACCCAGTCTGGCGAGGCAAAATCTAATATTTTATTCAAATTGTAACCTGTAATCGTAACCGATAGAAGAGTTTTCTGATGAGAAGGTGGTTTCAGATATTCCATTTATCGGTAACTATTAGTTTATGGGCCAATTCTACTCGTGGAAATCGAAAACTGAGCAATTTGCTGCTCTCTCGAGGTGCAATTCTGTTCATCACTCCGAAGATTCTCATCAGATCCTCACCAAATTTTATGGGACCACCCCTGAGGTATCACTTTTCGATTACAAAAAGAATCATCTCAATCGGTTGAGCCGTTTTCGAATGATCGCGTAACATACACACAAAAAAAAACATACAGACGAATTGAGAACCTCCTCCTTTTTTGAAGTCGGTTAAAAACCTATCAAGTGCTAGTTGTACTCGCGCGCCGAGGGTTCTGTAAATTAGTTTCAACTCTCTTTCTCTGCCCTTGCAGTGGTATGGTAGTTAGTAGTTACCAATTTACCTTGATCCCTAATTCGTTTGGGTGCCCATACAATTTAAGGGTCAAGTTGAATAAAATTGGTCCAACTATGTATGTATGGGGACACCCTTTAATTTTCAATGTTTTTTTTATTTTTTTGGAATTTTCCCTTTATTTGTGCTATAAGGCATAGTTTTTTTGCCAAATTTCATGATTCTAGGTCAACGGGAACTACCATTATAGGTTTTCGACCCAAAACCTATGGAGTACTTCCGGTTGACTGGGAATTGTCAATTTTGCAAAAAGCAAGGTCTTATAGCACAAGTAAAGGGAAAATTCCGATATATAATAAAGTTGAAAATTAAGATTAATTTTTGTACAAGTTTTTGCGAAAATGTAAATTTGCCCATATCTTTTTATTGTGTTGGCTCAGGACCTTGATTTTTTTTCTCAAAAGGTAAAAAAAGGAACCCTTAAAAGATCACTTTCTTGTCCGACTGTCTGTCTGTCCGTGTGTCACCACAGATATTCTCAGGAACGGGCGGACCTAGCAAGTTGAAATTCATACCAGATACTGAGGATTATCTTTTACCTTTCAAGGTACTGACTGACTGAACCCTATAAAATGAACACCAAATCAACGAAGTGTTTAAAATCATCACAGGTAATCAGACATTAAAATTAGGTATTTTTTTTGGAAAAAACTTAAAAGGTAAAAAATATTAAAAAGATGCTGTGACTTTTCCAAGACTGGACAAGCCAAGACAAGTATCCACTATCCATAATAAGTATTGTTCTCCAATACTAACATACACATTTCCATTACATTATGTAGTATTATAAACATGTACCTATTTCAAATATTTTGTATCACTACATAGTATAAAACAAAGTCGCTTTTTCTCTCCCTATTTCCCTTTGACTGCTTAAATCTTTAAAACTACGCAACGGATTTTGATGGGGTTTTTTTTAATAGATAGAGTGATTCAAGAGGAGGGTTTATATGTATAATACATGCATAATATAGCCGTGTGAAGTCGAGGCGTTAAATATAAACCTTGAATAAATATTTTGTTGGTGATTGTCCCAAAAATTTGTTAATAGGTAGCTAGGGGATCCGACCGGAATAAAATATTAAAATTTATTTGTGATCCCCTGCACGGTGGATCAGACCGGAATAGTTTTAAAAATAAATATTTTAAAATAAAACTGATCCCCCAGGGTATCAGATCCAGGGGATCCGACCGGAATAAATCGAAGATCACGGGTCCAGCTTGTACCTACATAATAAACGCGTATCTACTATCTACCTACTACGTATCTACCTACCTCGCACTACCACAATGTGGTAGGTGCGAAGTAGTACTAAGTAGTAGTAGTAGGGACCGAGGTAGGTGCTCGGTTGAAGATACCTAAACAAACTTTCAGATTTATAAAATTATAGGATTGAAAGAGGCCAGTATAGACAACACAACAACCTTACATACGTACAGACATACTTTTTAAATTATGTAGTAATTATCTTAACGATTCCCGATGTGGTAAGTAGCTTGTACTATTATACATTCTGTGGTGGTAGGATAGTAAGCGATCTTTAGCTATGAGGCAGTGTGAGGAAGCGCGAGCGCCGCGCGGGACGAAGTGTCTAACTCCGCCCACACTCTCAAGGTCGTTGGCGTGGATATACCCCTTAATGTTACATATAAGTCTCGATCCCATCAAAGTATCAAGATAAAAAGTAGCCTGTGATAATCCAGGTATCTTCATACCGATTTTCATCACAATCAGTACAGTTTTTGCATGAAGGTATGTGACGAAACAGAAGGTTCCGTTACCAGTTTAATAGAAATTTAGAAAGTTATGGAAGAAGTTGAAGAAGTCTTAAGATGAGGGTCAGTCAGTCTGTCAATCAGACATATAAGACAGTCCTACTTGATAGACCTAACAGCTCAAGACCCTCAACAATAAAATAACAAAAAAAACATTAACAACTATAATTTTCAAAGATAAAAAAATATAAAAAAAAGAACTTAACTAGGTTTTAAATCAGTGACAGTGGTATCCGATAGCTGCATACTGCATTCTCTCTTATTATCTGCTTAGCTAATGGTGGGTATTATATACCTAACCCAGTTATAACGAACTTCATCCTTTTTCCTTACTCCTTGATCTTCAAGTTTATATACGCCAACCTTGTTAGCTGGGTGAATCAACGCGTTGTTGTATTGTATTGTTCGTAATAACGTAGGAATAAATAAATTGTTAGCAAGACAGTGCGTTAACCTCATCGTCGGTGTATGAACACACACTCTGTAATCCCATCCAATGCACTCAGCTAATATTCTGCCATAATACTCACAGCCAGAACTGACTTACTCAGCACAAACTTTGCTCCTTCATCCAAGGATTATAGTTTATTTTATTATTTTGTATGTAATTATTTTTCCAAAGTCATTTCCAAAAAATTTTTACAATGACAATGTCAACCTTCAGACTTCAAAATATGAAAATTTCTTTGTGGACAGTATAAAAAGTTTTAAACAATATAAAAAAAAGGTTAAAATAAAAAGAAATGTATAAAAGAATGAGTTGGTGAGATGACAGAATGAGGGGGTGGCATTATACATGCCACAGGTGTGATAAACATTCACACAAACTTACACATTGCAGGAAGGTGAACTATAGCAACTGTACACAAAAATATCACAACTATATTTTTAATTTCAGTTTCTTAAAGAAGACATTCTCAGTTGTATATGGTCACTTCAAGCCGGACGTGATGGTGTACCTCGGTGACCTGACAGATGAAGGTTCCGTCGCTACCATGCCACAGTTACACAGATATGTTAAACGACTTAATGACATATTTGATGTGCATTCCCATGTTGTTGTAAGTTATCTACCTACTACATTCATTTTTACATACTTGCAATTTTATTACACACTAGCAATTCTACCAATTTACTATACACACAGGCAATTTTGATTTAAACAAGCAATTTTACTTTACGCATTAGCAATTTTACTTTACGCCCTAGCAATTCCTCTACATTAGCAATTTTACTATATACATGAAAAAAATTGATTGAAAACCTCCTTATTGTGTTTCAGCAAGTATGGCTGCCCGGCGACAACGACATAGGCGGAGAATATGAACCAATAAAACATGACAAAGTAGTAGAGTTTGAGAAGATATTTGATCAGCCGTCGACTATCACATACGGCAACATATCCTTCTACAAAGTGAACGGTATTACTCACAAGTACCCAAGCGACGAGGGTAACAAAGGTAGCCAGTATAGAATTGTAGTATCGCACTACCCTATCACACTGAGACAAGTTTTTGGGCACAAGGTATGCGTGAGAATGCTATTTTGTTTTACAATTTTATTTTCAAAATATCTTTATTGTTTAAAATCACTTTTACACAATGTCTTAAGGAGCAAAACGCTTTTCGCCTATAACTTATTTATTGCATGACAAATTTGTTGTTAAGTCTAGACTAGTCTTAGCTGTGTTTATTTATAACTTATCAATGAATCTGTAGAGTTTAACTAGTAGAATTGCATTTATTGTCCCCATTTATTGAAATGATCACTCTATAGTTTTGCATCTTGTTGTTTGGATGATTCCTTGTACTGTACTTGTTATTAGATGAGGTGCACCATAAATAACGATGCCCATAAACTAATCATATCTACATTCCAGGTACATGAAGCGATCCATCCAAACATTTACTTCTGTGCCCACGATCACGTCTCCAAGTATGTGAAGCAAGAGAAAGATCTCTCTCACAGGGAGACTCATATGTTGAACGATTATAGGACAGTGTTGAGGGTGCCTGCTGATACGGACTTGTATGAGGTTTACGTGCCTACTTGCTCGTATAGGATGGGGACATATTCTATGGGATATGGTGCTGCTGTTATAGGTGATTATTATATTTTGCATTAACTCCTGTAATATAATAAGTTTGACCCCATGTTATGGTATATCAGTCGTACAGAATATACCAATACTCCGCAATAATTAGGTAACCAATTTATAGACTCATTTAAAAAAAATACTGACTATTAGGGTTTCGCACAGGTAAAAAAAGGAACCCTTATACTTATATATATGTCACTTTCTTGTCCGTCTGGCTGTTTTTATTTTGAGATGCACTTGTCTGGTATTATTTTCAAAACTACATTAGAATTCCTTTAAAATAGGTTGCTTTTATCCCGATTCCAGACTTACGCGAGTGAAACTGCTGGGGGCTACCTTATCTAAATATGTTGTTTTTCTTTTCCAGATAAAAAAACATTAGAATTAAAGTACACGGTATTCTGGTCACCAAAGAGGTTTATCTACCTGTTCTTCTACGTAGCTATATTGATCTTATGTACGTTATATTGCCTCGTCTACTGCATTGTCAAGTTGTGCTATATGAAGGCAACAAGCACTGTATGGAGTACGGACAAGGTACCGCTGTTAGATAGAATTTAATTATACTATTCTTACACGTCTAAATTAGAGATGCCACAAACAATGATTAGGATTACACTAAGCCAAGAGAATGCTGTATAGAACAACAATAATGTACCTGATTTTAATTTTCATCTATCCATTCCTACATGGGATCTTTCAATCTTTGATTAATTTATTTAAACCGTTAACTAGGTATAAGTTTTTATAATTCCAATTTTTGATAATTTCATTTAGTACTTTTCTAATATTTTTAAATCAAAGACTATTTCTGGTCAAAGGCTGGAAAGTTCCTATGGCCAAATATTTTGACATTACTCATGAAATTGCCCACCCACACCTATAAGAGATTGGAACACTTATATGTATTTGAATATTACTTTGATTTGATATACATACATATTATTATGTTTTTATGTATATTTCACCTAATTATGTGATTCAAATATTTTTATTGGAATTTTACCTGTATTTTATATTATAAGACTTTTATATACTTACATAAATACTTGTTGCTTACATTATGTACAGTTAGGGGTGAGGTAGTCAACCTCTGTTCTTAAAGAATTTTGAACAAAAAGTTCATAAAAAAGTATGAGAGATGATAATTTTGACCCTCTATGTATACTTACAAACATACATATACGTACATACTTACAAATAATAGAAGTAAGTACAAATAAATACCAAAGCTAACTCCTACGGAATTAAAGCTTTAAGCAAATTAAATATTTTTAAAATAAATTGTAATCTAAAGTTTTGTAAGATACCTAATTAATGCATTTTTAACTATTTAAAGGAACCTACCTACATAAGAAATAAAAATATGTATAAAGGACGAATTGAGAGAGTTTTTTTAATGTCTGTTAAACTGAATTGGAAATTGTTTACAGTATTATATGTATATTTTATGTAAGATCTCAGAATGGAAATTATATTTATGCTTAATAGATTTAAGAATTCTTGTCCTAAATCATATTACAAAGGACATTGATGGCCTTTACTCATATTCGCTTGTTTTCCTAAACTATTACCGAATCGCTCGATGGAGATCTCCAGGGTCAAATAATTATTTTTTTCCTTTTTTATTGCTTTTTAAGGCAAGGCAATGGGTCAATTATTACCCGTCACAGCCTCTAACCATTTCGTCCATTTTAACTAGCCATAGATCTTTAATTTTTTTAAATCCTCTAGCTAACTGGGTCTGCCATTGAGACATCTAGAACTAGTAATTTATTTTGAGTAAGAGAAACTGCAGTAAATGTTATTTACGTGTGGCAATGGCATTATATGAGATTGGACAAGTTGCTAGTCCATATCACAAGCTCAACTAACTCACACAAAGGACTATTACTTTTAATGGCTTTACTGCGATTTTTGAGCAAGCTATACGAAATATTGGCAAATCATATGGTTGCACGAAACAGCTTGTTTCCTATATATTCTGTTTCATTGTCCATCTTTCGAATAAATTGACTTTACGTAATTTTAATACCCAATGCCAACAAGCATTAATAATTTTAAACAAAAATATTTTTTGTGATTTTTAACAAAGACTTTATTGTTGCAATAATGTATATTATAAAAATCTTACTTTTAATTATTTTATAATAAATATTGTACATGTTAAATGCATTTTATATTCTGATACCTTTTTGTTTTAAAAATGCAATAAATATTAGTGTAACAGCCATATAAATATTTAATATCACAAATGTGTTAAAACTAGACACTAGAAGAGTCCTCATTGATAAATTAATAGCACCAGTCATTAGATTAGCTATTAGAAAATACGATAAACCATTACTGTTCACATTTTCTACTATCTTTGGTAAAGTAAACTTAATTTTATCATTGTGTAGCAAAGTTTCTATAAAGTACAAAATAGCAAGGACTGTAACTAATCCTGATTCCATAGTGATGCAATAAGCAGCGTTAGCTAATGTCCTCGATGTAGGTCTTAAATAATCGATACAAATTAACAATGTCCATAGCAAGATTGACTTGAGAGTTAATACAATTTGTACTGTGTTGATGTATATTCGTGGTAATGCAATAATTTTTATAGCAATAGGTGCAGTATCTTCCATCATCATTTTCTTCAAGTTTGCAGCGAATAAGTACATGGAAACGTAGCCAAGGCATGATGACACACCCTCCCGATTTGCAGATAAGATATTGTCCCTTGGAGTATCACTAAACACCCAGTCCTGAACTCCGTAGTATAGTAAACCTTCATGAACGATCAACACGAGGAAACTGGAAAGTACAGTGTTTGATACAAAATACAGTAGACTAGTTGATAATAATTTACAAACAGCTAATGTGAAAAAGAAGTTCCAATGTACTCCATATTCGGTGACATGTTCATGATAATCCAACTGCTTTACGGTAACAAATCTTGCTATCCCAAGTACCAATAATACAGTTATAAACTTCAAGTTTCCTTTCAGTATGTTTGTCAGTTTGTGTGTTCTTAAGTCTTTGTGTACAAGTCCACTCATAAGGACAAACAGCCCGACTCCTGTGTCCATTAGGCTGATCCCGAATCGCTCCGTTTTAGCCAAATTTCTTGGGAAACTTTGAAAATCAACAGCTAAAATAGATAACACAGTTATCAAATATGTCAGCCCTCTTATTATTGATATTGAAACTATTCTGTTACTCTTGTAGTTTGGTCTCAGAATGGTCAGTTTATTTATATGGAAACTAAGCTCGTAGAGCAGCATGGTGAAAATTAACATATTTAAAAGGTATATATAGTTTGCTACGACCGTATGAGCTAATATTAAAGGCAATACGATAATTAAATATTCGTAAAGGTATTGATTTCTTCCAACATTTTGTAGTTTTAGTGATGAATAAATTGAACATTGTACGGAGAAAAATATGCAGAAAAACACATGAACTGCTGATGTCCCGTGGTTGTTTTGCATCAAGGATTCGTGGTATTTCTTATATTCAGTCGCGTTGAGCCGTTCTATGTCGTGGATATCCATTTTTATCACAGATTAATTGTTATCACCGGAGGTTATCACTACGAAACTTGATTGCTTGAATTCTCCAATATGGCTATAGAAGATACATTGCTTTAGTAATCATATAGATCTTTACAATATATGCAGCGTTGCTTTGTTAAAGTTTTTATTTATATTTGAGAAATAATTAGCATTTTTCTAGAAAAAAAACAATGCACACTTCCAACACAACACCAAAACAAATAAACGTCAATTTCGAATGACATTAGAGCTCAAATGAGAGTGACCTGTGACATTGTCACTGTCAAGTTTTATATGCGTTCCGTTCTACGCTCAGAATAATAACTAAGTTCTACGTGTATTTTTTTTCAGCAAAAAAAACGAATTCTTAAGTTTTATTATATTTTAATATCCTTAATCAGTTCTATAAAGTACCACAAAGACTAGCTTACAACTAATTTGTAAATTACTTTATCGTACAAACATAAATAAATCTTATAGATAACCCGCTGTCACCTTTACAGGTTGTAGAGTATTTACAAGCTCAGGGTGAGGGGAAAATATGGTGAAAATCAAACTTTTTGGCGGTTCTGAAGATAGTGGTAAGCGCGGGCTAGGAGGCAGTTGTGCTTCTAATAATTTGTTGTTGCGCAACTTCAGGGCCGCCATTGAAAGCGTAGGCGGTTATTGTTTTTTCCATTCAAATGTGCCTATTTCCTTCCTGAATAAACCTAAACTTTCCTAATTCATAAAACCAAGGTTTGCTTTATGCATGTGCTGTAGGTTCCTTACACATCGCTTTTTAGATAGAGCCTTTTCATTAATAGGTAAGAAGTATCCCTTTTTGTTAGGGGAAAACATGTGCTCCATATCAGAAGGTCTATCAAGGAAAATGACTTTGTTTGCAGAACGTCGCGTCGCCTCGGAATGTTAAAACGTCTAATGGTGGCATGTCTTGCGGCAGTGGCAAAATGACTGTCTATGTTTGCTCTACGGTTAATATTCAGGAAGAATATGGAGAAAGCAATGGTCGCCTACGATGTTAATGAAAGCTACATAAAATTCTGAAGTATTTAGAAGTCGAATTCATAAGGGCGTCCAACAGGACGTCGCTGACCGAGGGGAATGTTGACTTCCTCTGCAGAACGGAACACTTGCTGGGGCTGTGGTCTCGGGCTGGGACGAGCTTGGAGCTGTTGTAGTTGGGGCTGACGGCGCGGTGCTTCCTCCTATATAACGAAGATAAATTGGTGAGTTTTTTTAGATCATGTTGTGGTTTTTAAGAAAAAAAAACAGGATTTTCTCTAAAATGACGACGTGAGTGTTGAGATTATTTTTTAGAGTATTTTTTTATAAATTATCAGTGCGTGAGTCCGACTTGCACTTGACTAGTTTCCTTTATAGGTGCTACCTGCTAGCACAGTATTTTACATTGTGTATTTCACCTTTCGTAACTGAACTTTCATAACCAGCTACTAAAATATATTTTTCCTCGTCTGACCAGTTACGAAAACTTTTTTTTTATTTTGGGCATCCTGTTGGTAATTATTTAAAAAAATAAAATTGTGAAACACCAGTGGAGGTAGGTACTATTATTGGTCACCAAAGTGGTGACAGATGCTCTTGACTGAACCATTGCTGGACATATAATATTCTTGTAACCCACCTCTTCTTCTTCCTCATCATATCTATCGTCCCTGTAGACCTCCTGTGGGTAGTACCGGTCGGAATACTTGAGTGAAGTGTTCGGTTTCCTCTGGACCTCCTCCTCGTTGATCGGTCGATACAGGTACTCGTTCACGAAGTGGTACTTCGATGACTTCTGGCAGATGTTATCGTGAGTTGGAGGCATGCAGATTAGGTGCACCTGGAAAAGACGTTCAAATGACGTTAATTTTCTATTGATTTTAACGTATAATGCTTTGGCACATCGCCTTTTTAACCCCCCAAAAAGATTTGTTTCTGTTTGTCTGTCTGTGGCATCGTAGCTCCCAAACGGATAGACTGATTTAGATGAGGTTTTTTTTAATTAGTTGTGACGACAATGCTTTGGATACATATCTCTTCTTGTTCTTTGGATTTTGAAGTTAACGACTGCGGTGGGTACGATTGGACAAGTCTGTTCCATCCAGTGGCGAATTTATACATTTATTTTCGCAAAGAATGTATTTTTTTGCGGGAAAGCTCATAAAGTAATTAGAATATAGATCTATATATATTACCTGGTGGAAAGTAAATCCATCTGGACAGATCCAAGAGTGCTTAACACTGTCCTGGCAGTAATGGAAGACTTCGCAGCTAAGTTCCTCATCAGCGTAGTAGCCGGTGTTCTTGCCGACGCAGTTGAACTTGGACTGTTGCAGCAATTGAGATAGGCGGTCGGGTTCCTCCTTCTCGTCTTCGAGCTCGTCTTCAATCTCTTGAAGCTGTTGTTGCTTTACTGGACGTTGGTCGGGCTGGAATAGTAGAGATATGTTTAAGACACGTCTTAACAACAATTTTCTACGCAATCATTATCAATTTTAGCTATCGGCGACGCCTGCATGGTCGATATATGCATCTTGTCTTACCTTCCTATGCGGTGTACGTATAGGCTGCCGTTGTTCCTCGACGTACTGCTGCCGGATCGGTTGCACGTACTCCTGTTGCTGTTGCTGCTGCTGTTGCTGCGGTCGCTCCTGGTAGCCAGCCAGCTCGGCCAGCGACGCTGTCGGCCGGAACCCGCTAGGTAGTGTGTTGTAGGCAGACGGAGTGTACGCGCGTGGTCGGAGGTTTCGCGATTCCTGATGAATAGACAAGGCATTTTATTAGATACTAGCTGTTGCCCGCGACTTCGTTTTCGTGTTGATTTTGTTTTATTTAGAACGTTCGCGATTGCCTATACCTTACTTAATACGCGTGTCCCTATATTATGACAGCTACAGTTTTACTCATACCAGTCGAAAAGGGAATTTTATTCGATATTCCGTTGGTCGATGGAGTGTCCTTCGCAATAGAGTTACCAGACCCCGAATTTTCCAACCAGGGGCTGTAAATGAGATTAATTCCTAAGGATAAAGCTCCTAAAATTTTAGTTTTTTAATGGTTATACCGATTTACGTAGGTAGGTAACTTATTTAAATTGATGATGGGAACGCATGCCTTATTTTTACCTAATCCGCTAAGCGCTATCTGCTTAGGTAGGTACTTACTTGTTACAACAGGTGTTAAGGCTTGAGAACTTAGTAATTTTTCTATGGTTAAAGCAGTCTACGGTTAAGGCAGACTTAACTTATAGTTCTTGCCCAAGTTCGACAAACTTGGTCAATGATAAAAGTTTTCAGATCAAACGAAACATCGTATACGTCCTGGATTTATCTCATTAAACTGTTGTAACAGATGAAATTCAATATTTTTGTTCAACGATCTATAAAATTACATTAGAATACGTTTTCTGGCGTAAAAACGAACCGCAAAACAATTTTCACACTTTAGATAAATTTATTGCATAAGTAGGTACCTACTATAGTTTAAAGAAAAAGTACCTACCTATTTCGCACGAAGTTGGCATGCATGACCCCTAAAAATCTGTCTTTTATTTACCTATCTATTTTTTATTAGCAGGCTTGACCAATAGATAGACAGACAGATAAACACCTAATTGCACCATAAAACAAAATACAAACAAAAATGATTACTTATATAAAATACTAAAACACGAAACTCCTAGAGTGGCACAAAGGGCGGCGTTACCGGCTAAGGGCGGTTTCTACAGACGTTGTTTTGAAACGTCACCGAATTTCTATTTCAGAGGTTTTGCGAGCCACAGCTATCAATTATGTACAATGTTGTGTGAAAGGCGAAAGCACATAATAGTGTTGATACACTAGGCATAATTAATATAGTAATTCAATACAAATTACATAATTGAACTCGTAAAGGCATCAATAGACTTCGCAAACAATAAGTAAAATATCTAATCTTATTAAAAAAAACTGTTGTAATGTGCTCGTTCGTGCGAAACGACGAGACTTGTGTCGCGTGTATTAAAGTTAGGTACCTACCTACCTACATAGGAATTATATCATCGTGATAGATCCGGGTGAGAGGTATGTATTGAATGGTAAATAAAACAATAAATAATTAGGTATGTGTGCCTAATTAAAACCACAGACATTAGATTGATGGAGCTATCAATTAACCCAAACAATTATAGTCAGTGTCATTTTGTTACAAAGTCAAAGAAGTGTTTGTTTTGGACGCGCATCGTAGGGGCTGGACCCAGCTGGCAGAGGCAGGGAACAGTACGGGAAGAGGGGAGGAGGCCTTAGCTATACAGTGGGATGGAATGGCCTAAAAATAAATAGTGATTTTTTGAGTTACCATAGTCAAAGGGTAATAACGGCACCCTTTTAAAGACTCTACTATCCGTCTGTCTATCACCAGGCTGTATACATGAACCGTGATAGTTAGACATGAAATTTTCACACTTGATGTATTTATGCTGCCACTATAACAACAAATACCTAAAACGGAATATAATGGTGTGGAATCCTTCATGCGTGAGTCCGACTCGCACTTGACCGGGTTTTTTCTACCATGTTTTGAGACATAATTTATTAATTAACTACTTATTCCTTTAAAATCCCTCATTACACTAGCAAGATTTCCTCCGTTACCAGATGCTAACCAAAAACTTAACTAATGTATTAAAATAAAAGGTAGGTACTAGAACTAGATACAACAACAATTTGAAATAATTAGTTCCACCCTAATTAAAAACATCTTAACAAGCGTAAAATGCAATTAAAACTTATTTGAATAAATGTTATGTTAACATCATTAAGTTTCTTAGTACCTACTCTTGTATTATTACAATTATTATATAACCGTGCCCCTCGGTTTTAGCCTCGTAAGCCCCCATCCCTTGGGAAAGTTGGGAATATCGGAATAAAAAGTAGCCTATGTTACGCCTAAAGATTCTATTTATTTTATTTATTTATTTTATTTAATATATTCAGTACACAAGAAACAATCAAAAAATTAAATACATTATAAAGTTATGACTAAGGTGAGTCTAACCCTGTTAAGAGTTTTCTGCCGACAGACCTCTAGGGAAAGGAAGTAATATAGCGGAAGGTAATTAAAAGGTGTACAAATAGTTTCAAAGAGAAAAGTAGTCATTGAATTATAAATATATAATATATAGAAGAAATAACGCAACTTACATACATACATAAATACATACATATTAAACAATTCTATTTAGCCTCATACTAAGTTTTATCAAAATCAGTCCAGTAGTTTCGACTAAAATCTTTTCGTAGCAGATGCTTACGTTAACTATGCGTTGAAATATAAGTAAAGCAGGACTTTTTTGAATTTGACGATTAAAAAACATAGTACCTACCTAGAGTAGGTACATTACATATACCATATTTAAATCTATATTTCATACACTTGTTTTAGTAGGTATAAACATTTGGTGCACGCGCCGATTTCATCCTATATGAATAGATCGCACGATGTGTGCATTTTTCTCACGCGATTGCGCAGGCGCCTAGGCGCAGGCGACAACTACGACGCATAATATTTACCTACTGTCTCGTAGGTACCTACATAATGTCATTTAAGTATGCCAGTCATACATGGTAATCGCAGTTATGTGCTATTGATTTGGTTTTTACCTATTTATTATTGTGTAAAACTAGTGAAACGATTGCGATGAAACTTGGTCCGTAGATAACTGAAATCCTGGAATAACACTTAGGATATTTTTGTCCTGATAAAAAACCGCGATACAACAGCTAATAGATTGATGAAAAGATAAATGGTAGGTACTTATTAAACTAAGCAGTAACGAAATAGGAACGACGCTAACTGGTACGACCAATTCTTTGAAAAAAAAACTAAAATCTTACATACATATAGTTGATAGACTTTATCTCTATTGAATGTAAGGTTTTATCATCGTGGGCTCTAAGCATTAGGTTGGCATTAAAATGGGTATATAGGTATAGCTTTCTCCTCACAAATTATTCTGTTTATATTATAGTTACTTCCTGAATAATGTCTCTAGAGTCTAGACCAATCATATTTTTTCCTAAAACTTAGGTTTGTTGTACACATTTTCCTCTGAGTTCCTTTTTTGTAACAATTCCAATATTTTCCTGAATAAAGAAAACAGACAGCCATATGTACAGTAAAAGGTCTTAATATGAAAACAAAAAAGGATAGCTTTAGCTTCATAGCTTCACTGCTCTAGCTATGGCATATGGGCATGCGTTTGCTTTACAGAAAGCAATCCCCACATGCAATCCTAAACATGTTAATAAATAATAATTAATTACAATAATTAAATCACTTTTGACATGATACATGATAGAGTCTAAAGACTTCAATAGATTTAGATAAATCAGATAACCTGTCGTCCGAAATGATAAAAGGAAGAATAATAAAAAAGCTAATGAGTTCGCTTTCGACTTTCACTGCGCGGCCTTGCGGCGGACATTGACGCTAAATGATGTTGAAGAATTGTAGCGAACGACTGTGCTCTGCAGGAGTCTATTAAATCGAACCACTTTCGGTTTCAGTTAGGTCGCCTTCTAGGTGAGCATGCTACATCCTCGACCTCATTGTCGTGCCACCATTATGGTGAGATGAGCTCAAAAACGAGCCTATTTTGCGTAAAAAGAAGAGGAGATACTTAGGTACCTAATTACTGAGATGCTGGATTATAGATTCAAAATTATATTATTTACTTACTAGTGATTATATTTTCCTCCACATACAGAAGTGATAGTTACTACGAAACACTAACTTAAGCTCTTTTTATCCCTTCAAAGCTCGAATTTCTAAAAATCTTTTCGTAGATATAGTGCTCGCCTGCGCCTGCGTCCAAAAAAGAAACCCCCATGCAAAGTTCAGCACTCGTAGCTCTTGGAGATTTCTAGATGAGTATTTTCTCTTTAATGGAAGTATTAATATTTATAATTTTCTCTTATAAATAGTATATTGATATATTTTTGGGGGTCTTCAAGTGGCAAGTGAACAGGTATTTTTTAGACGTGCTGGCTATATCTTAGTCGCTTAAGTGATGATTTATTTTTTAGCCTTTAAATGTATCTTTTTTCTTTTGTAGGGACCTTTATTTGTTAATTCATAGTCTACCTACAGCTATGTTTCTTATTCTAAATTGCACAAGATCACCGCTATTCAATCTCACAGTTAGAATTAGAAACAGTTTCATAGAAACGTGCTACTCAATAAAACAAAATAAGAAATTGTTTTACTATCATTTAACGTTGATCAGAAAGTGTTCCTCATTGTTTCACTATAAAAGCAAAAGTGAATCGACTGCATTATTTGTTCGATACATTCTACTCGATTACAATATCTTATATAATTATGTATCGATTATTTGTAATTATAATTAAGTACTCGGATTTTTAATTGCTTCACTCATACACCGGATGGTAGGAGATATCTATTTTTACACTTAGTTTCCTAAAGGATTTCCTCATCCATGTTTTCTAAACAAAAACCAAGGTAGGTAATAAAATCGAAATAAATGTTGCAAGACAGCGCCATCTAGCCGTTAAACAACTAGGCTTGTGTAATGGTGACTAGATAAAAGATTAATACTCCTATAATTTTTTTGATTATGTTGTGTTTTGATTGACAAATTTTCAGTTCTTCTCTTAATATAAGTAAGTAATAAGTGGGTATATAATAATATAAGTAGGTATACTTAAACAATGTATTAGATGGATAATTAAATCCATTTTAGTACCTACTATTTAGCTATCGGACAGTAAAAACTTGAAAACACAACACGTAGATGAGAGCGCGTTGATGTCTTTTGTATTGAATATATTCTACTACGACCACATACTACGACATTCGTAGATTATCTCTGTTTGTTCTTTTTAAAATTAATTTCTTTATTTTTTTTTTCATACTTAGTATTGACCGTAGTGTAAAAAAATATAAGTCTAGGTATAGTTTTTTCCTATTATAGGTCTATAGTCTTTCTAAAAAACTTCTGAACCGATTGAAATCTAATTAGATTGCTCATAGGGATTGTCATAGTGTACTTTACATTAAAATCCACCAAAAGGAACTGAATTATCAACGAAAAACTGCGGTTGCCTTACGTAAATGCCCTTTGCGACTATTCATCCTGATTTTCCCACAGGATCGGGCATTAAGCGGGTAAAACCGCGAGCTGAAGCTTGTATATGTAAATGAGCTAATAATATAACATTTAAACAAAAATGAATTGATTGTTAATTCATTTAAATTGAATGTTTTTAACATTTGATGTTGATTACGATGATAGATTTATCGTAAGTAATCAAAACAAAGGTCACGGTCAATCTGAACGTTTTAACTAATTACGTACCTGTCTTCAATTTATCATCGTTTTTGTAAATAGAAAATAAATTAAATAACTATATAACATAACATAAACAGCCGTTTAACTACAATCTAAAAAGCTTGTACTGGCCTCATCATATGAATGGAATTTTTCTTTTAAGTACTTATTCGTTTATATTATTACTAGCAACACTCCGCGGTGTCACCCGTGTAACTCCCGATCCCGTGGGAATATCGGGATAAAAAGGTTCCGTACCCAAAAGGTAAAACGGGACCTCCACTGCCCGTCTGTCTGTCTGTCACCAGGATGTATCTCGGTTGAAATTTTCACGGATTATGTATTTCTGTTGCCGCTATAACAACAAATACTAAAAACTGACTTTATTGGTACGGAACCCTTTGTGAGCGAGTTCGATTCGCACTTGGCCTGTTTTTAATTGTTATCATCTCACCTCTTGATCGAGTGCTAGTTCATCGTCATCCTCTTCAACTCCAGCATCAGGGATGTCCTCCTCTGAAGCGAGGGCAACTCCCAACAGCAGCAGTGCTAACAGAAACCGCCATCTTAAACAAACAAAGGTTAAAATTAGGCATTGTTTTTAATAGGTACTTTTTCTTATGTTATTAGGTAGAATTTGGAAAGGCTAAATAAGAAGGTTATGTGCTCCGCTTTTATTCTGAGAATTTAATTGTTCGCTTTTGTTTGTTTTTCACAGAATATCTTAAACGAAATGCATTGTTTTTTTTCATTTTAAATTGTTTACTTTTTTCTCTCTAAATTCTCTCGAGTTTTTTTGGCGCGACATGCTGTGGTAAGTTCATACCTCTGAAGGGGCAAGTGCAAGGCTTTAACCCGAGTAGCCTCTGATTGCTTTTACGATACGACAATTTATAAAATAAAAGATTTACCTACATGATGCAACTGTTTGAATACTTAAATGTCTCGTTCCGATTCCCCATTTACCGATATGTTAAAAACCAGCGTCAACGCGTGACATTTACGTTTTACAAACAATCCATAGAGCTTGTAAAACATGTGCAAACTTACATAATGCCGGCAATTTCACCAAAATGGACACAGCAGTTACGTAACGTTTTAATTTAATCTGTACGGAACTAGTTTACATACAGCAGGTGCTAAGCAGACTGTACCTATTGCGGATCGTGAGCAATTTAACTGTAATTTGACTATAATAACTCCTTTGAAGTGTTATAACTTCTATTCACTCAGATAATAGTCATAACACCTTAGAGGCCTTAGCACGAGTTTTACGCACTCGATCAAACGTACCACATTTTTGTTTCCCATGAAAGTCCAAAACTGAATCGGCCAATACAAAAGCCGAGATAGATATCTCTGTTTAGGGTGACCAAATATTATTTTGTAAAGATAGCTGAATAGTCGGCCCTATAGAGACAGATATATTATTTTAAGCCGATTCTGGGCCTGAAGTTCTATGATATTAGTTTGATCGAGTGTGTAAGCAACTCGTGTTAGAGTGCTGGGGGTTATAATAACATATTATTATCATGGTGTAGTGTAGAGAGTGTTTTGTTTACGTTAGTAGCAATGTTAAGTTAGTTAGAGTCATGAAAGTAAGAACCTCATATCAATGTTTGATTTTAAGTTAAGGTAGACACAGAAGCGTCTAATTAGTGAAGCTTCCATACTTAGACCTATGCGAATGAATGTTGTTGTGAAACTAGATTCCATATAACTATCTGCTGCGATGCACTTGACCATTTGATTTCTTAGGATTTTAACGAGGTATTTCCGTAAGGCGACCGCCAGTGGTTTAAGGAAAAACGTCACCGAATGAACCGAATCCAAAGTACCTTAGTAACTAGTAGTCATTCTTTTAATAGTAGCGTAATTCAAGGCTAGAGATTACAATCCGGATAGCTCAGGACATTCACTAGGATCATGACTCAGCAAGACTATCGTCACGATCCAATTGTGAGAACAAGGATCAAGCTTGTTCTTCGTCAAATAGGTACAAATAGATTGTGTAGTATAACTCTATCTAGACAAATTAAATTGCATATCAATAAATATTTTAAGCCAAACCCAGCTCAGGACTGAACTGCTTGGAAGAATGTTAAGGAGGTATTAGGTCAGCAGTGGGACAACATAGGCTAACCAAAAAATCAATAAGTATCTATGGAAATAAATCAAGGAAAAATGCATCTTTTTGAAAGATTTGAACCGGGACCTCTCGCTAGGAGCTAATAGGTAGGTATGTCTTGAAGATTCTTGTAACATAGAAGGTACCTTTTGGTTGATTTCAGTACATATGTCATCATGTTTGCGTAGGTACTCGTTCTCCCATAAATATGTAAAGTTTAAATCACATTGCACATCTTGCGGCAGTCAGCAATTGACAAACCACACACACAGTGTTGACTGTTGATCTCATTGACGGTCTCAAATGAACCCGTTCTTTATGTAGGTCGGCCCGGCCTCATGTCAGATAAGTAATGCTCGTATGTAGGTACACTGTTGCAAGTGTTGCAACCACAAGGGTGCGGTCACCATAATTAATGCGAGGAAAGCTGTTACATTACATACTGATACCAGAATTTTGTTGCAATTCGAAATAATTACATTATGAAATAATCTTTAAATTGCTGTGTCGATGTTGTGATGTATTCGATTTTCGATTGATCGTTTCTGTGTTTGTGGGACATCTGCCGCCGGGTGTCTATAGGCAGGTTTACTGTAGGTACAGTTTACTACGTATCTACCAAGAACAGTAAGTAAATCCATACATATCTATACTTACTAAGTACACGTCTATAACTTGCCTTTATGTACCTAGCCGTAGAAACTTTATTGTTGCTCATGCATACACTTTTAAACTACTAACGTCTGCCCGACATTTTACGCTTTTGGGGATGGAAATTAAAAAAACCGTTTCTTAGTAAATACACTTCACAAAGAATACATCCTCCAAATATCAGATTTCTAGATTCAGCGGTTTTACATTGGTCATTCAGGCAGTCAGGACGTTGAATTTTACTTTTATAGATCGAATTTAGTAATAAATAATTGTTTTAATGGAAAACGATATACACAATTTTATTACGATAAAACACGGAAGTCAATTATTGTCTTTATTTTACTGTGATATGTATAGATTTGAACTTGACCTTCTCAGTATTGAAAAATAAATTAAAAAATAATTCTTTCGTTGCGAAGTCGTATTGGCTACGAGTAGATAGAGGTACGTACGTTGATTGGATTTGGTCATTATGTTTTACAGACTGCGTTGATCAATTTTTAATACTTATCTATTGTATTTTCTTTATATTTCGTAGGAAAATTGTCGGAACAAATAGACCTGAAATTGACAATCGAAGTAGTTAAACATTCTGGAACTTTCTCCGTCATAACCATCGAGTCGTGAAATGAAACTTACGTATTTATAACAATAGTTTGAATGAAATATTTTGAAAGTCTCGAACTGCCGGTGTAGGAACATTTTATGTGGCAACCGGCAGGTGCGGCGCGGGCGCAGGCGTTTATTTAACAGATAGAGTAGGTAAAGAAAAACTTAAAAACGAAAATAATTCAATAAGGGATTCCGATTAAATCGTAGGACCTTAACAACAGATGGACCTTAAAACATTTAAATGATTGGTTAAACGTTCATTATTCTCTATCCCATCCATATTATCGTTCGTGCATTATATAGAGCCCAATGAACAGATATACATACATAGCCGATATTTTACCTGCTCTGTGCTATTGAAGCATGGATTTCATCAAATCTTGATCTTGACATTTTATATATTTTCCTCGTTTTTTTTTTAATAAAAACTTACAGCTCATTCTTAATTGTTTTAAAATATGAGGGGGCATCATCGATAGGTAGGATAAGGTAGGTAGGTTGATTAGTTTCCGTGATCCGGCAGTAGGTAGTTGCTGTTAGCTGCGCGGGAGCATGATATCTTGAATGCCTGCAATGTCGTGACTTCGTTTCATTGTCAAGTATACGCAACATTGGACTAGGTTCTTACAACATTATAATTGCTTTCGTGAATTCTATTGTTTTCTGCTATATTCATTCGGCAATCAATATTATTTAGTTTTGGTCAATCGATTTAAGATTAACCTCTATTTTGTTTAATAAGTAATTAAGTGTACCCTACTTACCTTGGGTTTTTGACCTAGATGGAGAGATAATTGTTATTTAAGAGAATTGTAAAAAATTAAAACATTTTGGACCCAATTTGGTCTACAGCTTGATTAAAATAAATAAGCATTAGCTAGGCATATGCATAAATTGTACGAAGTGGATTTTATCTACTGTTTGTTCCTTCCAGACTATGGCAAAATAAAACTAGGTCAAACGATAGAATTATTTCATCACCTCCACCAAAAATGTGAAAACAATTGATAAACTTACTTAGTCAGACAGAAAATATGCGTGGCCCATTGGCGCAGTTGGTGCCAAGTAGTGCCAACTGCATTCCCTGTTAAGTAATCTAGATGGAATCTTTCATTGGTATCGAGCCTTGTCCAAGCTGCCTTACTTACTGTACTGAATTTATAATTATTCTTTAATTTATCTGTCTAACTAAATATGGTTTCAGAGGATCACATAAAAGTAATCATTTCTAATTTATTACATATATTCTTTTCCAAAATCCTTTATTAGTGGATGTCTCTACGTCTTAATGGCTATTTGTATGAGGCCTTTGCAAGATTGACTGATACAATCTTTTACGTAGAGTCATATAAAACACAATCTAAGTATATTATAGTTCAAGTCATCATATTATCGCCCTTAATTTATACCTAGTACTAATGAAACAATTTCTGTAAAATAAACATTATGTTATTATATTTCATTTTATATATTTTATAGATTAGAAATGTATTTCTTGTTGTATTTTTCCTTTCTCTACAATTTGGTCCAGTATTATTAAAACAGGAGCAAAGACGTAACATCTAATTGACTCGTCATTATGTCACCATTTCGAAATGTAATAATGACCGATGCTTGCGGAAATAACTACCTAGTATTGATCATTGCGTATACCTACGGTGGTCGCTGAATCATCGATCGAACCGATCAGCTTGACGAATGACGAGATCAAAGGGTTAATTTCATTGTAGTGCTTGGAAAGCGTATGATTTGTTAATAACTTTCGTTACGATTCTTATGAGAGGATCTTGAAAATTACTCAGCGGGTTTAAAATGGTTACTTTCGAAGGTAAATCGTATCTAAATCGTAATGCGATTTGGATTTATTTTGTGTGTGATAAGCAGACTTAATAAAGAGAAAATCCCCTTATAAAATTAAAAGACCTAGCTGATTTATATATATCAAAGCACATCTTAAACAAGGGTCGAAATAAAATAGGCATATGCATAGCTGTTATAACGTAGGCTTCTGCCAAAGCCAACACATTATAAAAATTCAAACCCAACGTGGACACAATCGTGGGCACAACCTACCTAGTAACATATATAAATTCAAACCAAAAACCAAGGAAGTAAATATAGAGAAACTAGATCTTCTAGATTTACAACTACCTACTGATAATTTTATAATTTATCTTGTTTATTTATTACGAGGATCCCGGAACAAGATTCGCATAAATCTTAGCTTAGAGTTACGAAATGGTAGCAGGTAGATGGACCAGTATAATATCTGTTTTATGGTATTTACGTAGATATTATTTCTTTTCATTTATTTTAAGCTTATTATTGAACAATATGTCTATATCAATAGTATTGTCTGAATTCTGAACGATGGTACATCAGTTTTTAATAAATAGCTGTAGGTACCTAATCAAATAATAATGAATTTATTAGAACGGGATGATAGAGAGGCTACAGTTTTTAACCCCCGACGCAAAAACGACGGGGTGTTATAAGTTTGACGTGTCTGTGTGTGTGTGTGTGTGTGTGTCTGTCTGTCTGTCTGTGGCATCGTAGCTCCCGAACGGCTGAACCGATTTTGATTTAGTTTTTTTTGTTTGAAAGGTGTAGGTATTATTCCACTTATACACACCGGAGGAAAAAGTGAAATAAGTAATAAGTTTAAATGACATAAGTAAATTAAAACATTTAAGTATTGTATGAGCTTGAGCACCGAAAGATTACTGACATAATTTTATTTTCGAAAGTGTAACATCTAATTGCAATGGATGCGGGCGCATCGCAGGCGCAGGCGTCCGCATAGAAAAACCATGTTCGGTAAATGTCGCGTGATGTCACATTATCCGGATTTCACTTTCGATAAAGTTACTTACATAATGGTAAATACAACGAAACACTGATGTCTTTACTTACAACTCTATATTTGCAATTATAACGCGTGTCATGAGGGACAAGGTCCATTCGCGCTCTAAAGGTTAAAACATTTATTGATGAGACGCTGGCTAACCGTGAAAAAAATTTTGTGCGAAGAATTTAGTGCGTAAACGTCAGTACCTAAGTATTTGATTCTTAGAAATATTTTCTACGAAAAATTTATATTAAAAAAACCCTGTATAAAAGTGTACCTACTTGTAGGGTGTGTCTACCAAATTGATTTCCAAAATGAAATTTTATAAACCAATCTAATAATATCAATATTATGTCTAGATCCGTTTGCTAAATAGAACAAGTTTAAAGCCAGCTGCATACATGTACAAAGTGTAACAAATAACCGCACTAAACACATTAATCTGTGCAAATCAGATAGGTAATTACCGGCGCGTGCGCAGTAGGTATACCTACGCATATTTACTGCCCCGCTAAACATGCGTAAGTATATAATATACGCACGAAAGCGCGACATGTGAACTACTTACCGTCTACACAAATCAATCAGATTAAGGCGCATAAAGCAACCAAAAGAAAAATTCCTGTCACCTATCCATTAGTAAAATTGTTGTTAAACGGGCTGATGATGTGAACAGTTTGTAGGAGAAATCCTAAACCTTGGTATAGGTAATTAAACATGGCAAATTCCTGTTAAGCTTAATATGGTTAAGTTAAAAAGACGTCGTCGGTGTTTTTAAATACGCTTAGAAACCTAGAAATGTTCTCCAACAATTGCAACGCAACAAGTTTTAATTTGAACTCTTGAACTTCTGCGTAAAAATAATTTTAGGAATTAAATGCAGAGTGCTTAGAAACGACAAGACATATTTGCCTGGAGATAATACCAAAATGTAAGAAAAGGTCTACAAACATGTAATAATAACCAGTTATATGCGACAGGCATTTTACGTTTGACGGCTATATAAAAAATAAATAAATATTTCAGGACACATTACACATCGCCATCCAGCCCCAAGCTAAGCAACTTAATGCTTGTGTTATGGGTGCCAGATAACGGATAAACTACTTATATACTTTTTTTTATGAACCTTACATATAGAATTTCAACTCTATTTTGAGGGTGTTTAGCTTAAAATAAAATGAATATTAATGTGTTTATATGCAGGTGTGCAGTGCGTAATGCATTAGGACATGTTAAACGCAATCGATCACATAATATGAGACAAGGACTTACTTTCGCAATTTAATAATAGATTTACCTCCCACTGTGCTTGGTTAATCTTATGCACGAGTAGGTACCTACACAATTTGCAGAAACACACATGTATGACGACCAAAGATACTGTTAAATAAGTATATTTTTGTATGTCTATGATGAAGACACAAAACAATATGTTTCTTCGTCGAACAACTCTTGTTCTACGATTTTTGTGAGTTCGTACCTACTTGGAAAATAGCTGTTTCTTGGAGTTAGAGATCCTAGTGTTTTATTTGTTTATTCAGTTTCGATAACTACTTTAAAAACATTTATGTTCTTTATGTGTACGTCGTACTGAAATTGGATTATATTACGGTTTATTTAAAGTTTCTTTCTCAATAAATATCAGAATGATAAGGTATCCTATTCCGATGTATATGGCGCTTTTATCACATTTTTATTTAAATTTTTCAGAAAGATTAATCGACCAAAGTATAACCCAAAAGAAAGCAAAATCTTTGGGTAGATTAGTTATATATTATAGAAAAAAAGCAATGTCTTAAACATTTAAAACAAAAACGATACTTAAGAAGACGTTGACATAATCTTTAACTTGAACCCAAAACTGTCCATTGGTTAAAGTCAATGACCGTGCGTTTGCAAATACCCACTGCAGGGGAACGAACTTCTAACCTGTTATGGTTTTCCTTAAATTCCAAAAAAAACAACTAAATTTTATTATAAGGGTCTGGAAGATTAGGCACGTCAACCTTTGGACTATAAAATTTCTTAAGCAAGCAAAAAAGTGGCGATTGGATAAAATTAGAATAAGACGCAATTAGCACTAATACAAACGCAAAAGCTTAATCTTTAATCTAATATTACATCCAAATGTTAAATATCAAATCTTGTGAAACTTCAGTGTCAACTTGAACATCAATTAGCTATCTCTAATTAATTGAGCAATATCCCGCGATTCAGAAAATGCACAAGCACATGTGGCCAGTTGTGGTAAATCCTGTCAAGATTATTTACGGTGGCGGTAGCAGCCAAACTCCTTTATCTAACATTATTTATTAGTTATTGCATTATTGCATGAACAATTTTTGTTTTATCAAAACATTCTATACGATTTAAAGGTAAGATCTTTAAATATCGATATTGGAAGACGAACATTCCTAGTCGTTTCGAAGCCTGAACATCTTTTAACTAAACTTGGATACCTACCTTTTGAATCAAAAAGGATAATATTTATTTAATATAAAGTTAGTTAACATCTCACTAATAAATAATACAAAAGTTGTTAAATAAAACAACAATTCTTCATGTCATAATGATCAATTATGATTTAAGCATAGACTAACAAATATCTATGGATTTAAGTTAAAAATGACGGGCACTGATCAATGAGATCCAATTTATGAGTCGATCTTGTTGTTCTAAAGACTATCTATGTCATTGTCATAGAATATAGAGTAACATCCATCAACCCGTTAGCCAATGACATTGACTATTGTGATTCTAAATGTGAATTAGATTCACAAGTGATCGTCAATGCCTTCTATATTTTAGACTTAAGTGAGTGTCGCAAGGATAGTGTTAACCAAAATTAAACTGCCCTCAGGCGAGATGTTGCAAGAATACCAATCTTTATTAGCAAATACAACGTAAACATTACTGTTATGATGGCTTGCTTTTAGTACCTACCTTGCCGAAGGCTTTAAAGATATTGATTCTCGTTATTATGTTGTCCATAATATTGGGAAATATACTAATAAATTTAAAATTAAAATTCCTGACTTACCTACTGATAAGTCAAAGGACGGATCCGACTAAAACTCAAGCTAAAGGACGGATCGAACTAAAACTTTCCATCCAGATAGCTGTTATGACGTAGACATCTGCTATCAAAAGATTTTGTAAAATTAAACCCCTAGCTAATAATAATGATCAAACATTATTGATGCCATGTTTTAAGTTACTCCTAATTGTTGCGTTTTCAAATAATAATGGGCTTCATAATTCCTCATATCCCACTAATTCGTGAATTAGCATGTCTAAATTGATTATCCGGGAAAACATTTAATAAGAGAACTCTTCCTGGAAATACCGTGTCATAATTAAAGACATTTGAAGGTCGTAGAAATCTATAATTTAAAATATAATCATGGATACTTATATCGTGCTATGCAAACAGTTATCCATCCGGACATTCTTTACAATTACGTCGAATCATTTCGCGCGTTTTATAATATTAGGTACAGTTTGTTACACGCAACGACATACCTGAATTGTATGCAGTTTATTACCTACTTACTGTCAATTATAAATATTTTTGCTTACATAATGCTTATACATTATATTATACAAGGATATAGATAGAAATTTCAAAGCTATGTCGATCATTAATAATTAATAAAGCGATGAACATTAAAAAATATATATATCCGCAATGAATTGAGAAAGTTTGTAAACCTAGGTAATTATTTACCGTATTTTTTTGTATTATTATGTGGAGCTGATAATTTGATGCTGTTACAAGTAAGTATACATTTTAATTACAATACGTGTCATTTTGAATTGTATATTGAATTGAGAACCTCCTTCTTTTTTTAAGTCTGTTAAAAATACGACGTTCGCGATTGAACTTTAAAGGGTCGATGGACAGTAGAGAGGATAGGTAAAGTTTGGATGGATGTCTTCAAAGCTACAGGACAGATTTTATTATTTATTTTACAGATAGAAAGCTACATTATCGTGTCGTGATTTAGGATACTATTTATCCCTATATTCCCACGGGATCAGAAGCTGTGACGCTACTCAGTCAAAGATAAGTCACTACCGCGACGTTGCAAAGGGAAACGAGTTTTCAATTTTCACACAGCAGTGCAATGCGCGGGCGCAGAGTTACGTAACCGCGCGGGTAGATCTCGTTTACTAAAAGCTGTTACATTATACGGTTATATGGATTTATGTGTAACATGGTTATCGCGTATTTACTTTATGTGTAATTTTATAAAGAGTTGCTCTACCTTGTGGCAGAGCAAGATAATTAAAATGAGTTACACATCTACGCAGTTAAATAAATGTATGGTATGGTATTATATTGAATAGTGAATAAAAAAAGGAAAATAAGTTAATGTAGGATTAAATCCCGTATAAATTTTCAAAATTAAAACATTTGTAGAGCTAACCAATTTATTTCAGCGGTTTATGTTGTTTTATATAGTAATACAATACCTAATACCTACCTACTACTACAGTTACAATCTTCGTCTATATATTCAGGGCAATTTAGGTCTTTGGGAGAGGGATATTTTAAATCTGAATATCCTGACGAAGAATGTGATATCATGCGACATACATTAGTTTGATTTGACACATCCAGTGGTGTGTTGGTCCGTTTGGAAAAAAATCCTTTAAGTATTACTTAGTACCATTCGGCAAACTAAATTGGGCGGTTTCGTTGTACGGAATGGAAGTCCTGATAGCATCGACATAACATTACTTAGTATTGGTACTAGCCCGTACCACAGAATGGATAATACTCCTACGGACGTACTAAGTACCTACCATTTTGGTACTTAGGTCGGCCGAGTAAAGTGTGCGTAGGTAATGTGCGACTTGTCCTGCCCACTTTATTTCTAAACTACGAGGAGTCAGGACCATTCAGCATGTTAAACTATTAGCTAATGATTGGTGTCACAAGAGTAAACAATTGTTAACTAATTCGTTACATGCCTCACGCCGACACATCGCCATCGATAGCAATAATGAGTAGGTTAACATGGGTGACCAGACCAGACTACAAATATTAAAAAGACAACAAATGGTGTTTCTTTTGTTGCCGACTGTAAAGTTATTTAACAATTTTTCTGAAAAGACGTGTTGGTCTCGCTCAGCTACTACATACTTACTGATAACAGTCGTTAGTTAGAGGCTTTAGAAAGACCTGAAAACTCTAACACTAAAAAACGTGTGGCACTCGGGGACTGCCGCGGTCAAGTCATTGCATCGTCCGAGCTTTGTGCAGTCGTACCATATACATACACGATAAGCGAACGCTCGGCCGAGCTACCTCGTAGGCGTAGTAGGGGGTGTTAGGTTTTATTTTCGTTACGGAATTTCTTGATTCGGTCGTCGCGCTCAAAGCCCGCGATAAAAGCTATGTAATAGCTTAAAAATATCTTATCGGCGGCGTAACAAAAACGAAAGACATAAGTAAACTTTAGATATGTCTGCTATTTTTACTCGACTGTGCGATGCAAAGGTGCGAAAGGGTCAAAAATGTGTTTATTCCATACTATGTTATTCCCGTTTCCCAATGAATCAATGTATCCTCATACCAAGTTTCATCAAAATCGGTCCAGTAGTTTCAGAGCCTATTATTTACTTTGTCAAATTAATGCCGTCGGTCAGTTTTAGTACCTATCTGGGGGACAATGCCACGGGAGGGTGTCGCTGAGGACGGCTTTCTTTTAAAGGTATTTTTTTTTTAATTTAAGTACCTAAGTATGTTTTTATTTATTTTACGTTAAAAGTCGCAAACATCCGCCTCTTTTTTCCGATAGATTTCGCGTGTTCCGCAGTATTGCAACGCGTGCGTGGGCGCACGATACATTAATATCTACGTATTTATGCAAAGTTGAACTTGTAACGTATTTAACTACGTTACGGGAGTTTGCGCAACTCAACTTGTCTACACTTTCATTCAACTATTCGGCAATTTCGTGCTATTGTTACTTTTTCTGGTGGTTTTTGTAATAATGGTTGTTAGAATTTTTTATTTTAAACACAACAAACAATGACAAAAGGAGACACTACGGTATAAATAAATTGTCGAGTTAAGTTAAAAATAATTGTACCTACCCTGAATTTCTTAAACCGAACTAAAGTGTAGTTAATTAAGCAGGATTTTTATACTATATAAGTATAACATTTTTATCTCTCTATAACTCGGTAACTTACTGAAATATTTTATATCAAACTTTGAACAATTTATCTAGACAAAATCTAGATTTAGACACAATATTTCGCCATTATCTCAAACGCTAATTTGTTCCGCCGCATTAACAATGTAAAACTTTTGATTAAAAATCCTTGGGAAATAAAAAGCTAGGTCTAATTACTCGTAAATATAAATTGCACGATTAGAACACTTGCAATAATGTTTATAAATACATAATGACGACGAGAAAGTGGATGATTTCTCATGACTTGTACCTATGCTAGAGAGAATTATAAAATTACTTATACATAATACTGCATACAGATAATAATTCATCCATAAACGCGTTGATCGCACATTTATTATTGTTTACAATCAATTAACTTTTATAACTATCTTTTGTTAGCATAACTTAATTAGTGCTTACCTCATCTCCATTTTATTGCACTTAGAAAAAAATGTTAAATAAAATTCAACACTCGATATTCGTTTAAAATGTTAAATTCGCGAACGGGATGACCGAAACAACGCTACTCCGGTTACTGTAGTGGACTGTTCGAACGGAGTGCTTTCTCCACGCTTTATAACTTGTAACGCACCGCGCCCGCACGAGGGGGCAGAGTTTCCCAACACTACGCAAACACTAAATTCTGTAAAACACTCATTTATTTTAGGTACCAATAGATCATATTGTCACAAATTGTCAACCACTAATTCGTTTCGGAAGTCGCAGAGACGCAGCGATGTAAATCGTATGATATTATTATTCGGTTATAAAAACGAAAGTGGTGAAAGAGAGATGATGATTTGCAGAAGTACGATTATACAGTGTTAAGTAAACCCACTATGTAAATTAAACTCGCTTTTATTTGTTTAAGAAACGAATTAAGTGTTTGCTACAGTTGATGTTTTATAACTTTCAGCATATTTAAACGTCGTGTTTTATGTTCTCTTTGACTTTCAGTGCAGAGTGACGTAAACTCTACCCCAAGCCCCAAGTTCTTACTATATTGATTTGCTTGCTATAATTATGTCCTATCAGTAAGTAGCCACCTTCACTGAGATGGGGATGAAGTCCTTTGTAGAAAGAAATTATGAGACGATGATTTCATGTCAGCACTATAAAATATGTGATTACTATAAGTAGGTACATTGAAGTAGGACTATCGACTTTACTCTTTTTCTAGCTATAGGTGTTTAAGACTCTCAGCATATTTGTCCCGGTTTTTTGACATCATATCATGGTGTGTTATTTAAATTTTCCTGGTAACTGCTAAGGCTAACTGTACGAACAAATTTTATCGTCTACATCTTCCGTCATACAACGGCGTAAACTGATACGCACAGTATTGCAGTGGTTACCCGTGGACCTGAAACATGAATGTTATCAATTGCCTGCAACTGTTTTTCCTGAGACGTGTACATTAGACGCGCTATGCTACATCTTAGACCGCATCGTCACTTGCCAGCAGACAGGTCAAACGCTGATCTATCATTTTGTTAAATATCATCTGCTCAAAGTGCAGACCACCATAGCAGCAAGGAAGGCTACAAGACGCCTGGAATCTAGATGCAGAAAGAAGGTGGCTATAATGATTATAAAATGTATAAATCATAGCAGAGTTTCTATAAACTCTAAAATAAAATGACCAAGTCACAAAATCGCGAAATCTTAATTGCATTGCAGTGCTAAATTCAAGACGGAAAAATAGAAATTGGTTGCAAATGTAAGTATTACCTAGTAAGGTAAAGTTTATTTTCATATTATACTTACCTAAGTACTACTGCATTAAGTAACAAATTATATTAAATCGCATAAAGCTATTTGCGCCTTTTAATATTTTTATGGCAAATTTGAAAGTGAAACTACGAACACGAACGGAGTGAATTGATGCGACGACGACGGGTGAATTTGACTATGAGAGTACGTATCTACCTACCCCCCTACCTAGTAGGTATGTAGGTACTAGATATAAGTTCAATGCAAAATCCTTTACTAACATTGTTTTATATTTAAAGAAATACTCGCAATTTAGTCAAACAAAAGTACATTTTCCCTTAAAATTTGTTGTCAAACTTTAAAATCTTTCTGTTCTTTACGTTTATTCCAATAGGTAGTGTCTTCGCTCATATTTTCCATTTTGTAGAGGCACGTGCAGCACGGACAGAAGTAGAGACGAAGAAACCTTGCTATTTTAGATTTTTTGTCAGCCTGCGGCTTGTATTCGTAGTCATCATCATCAAATTTAGAAATACCATGATTGCTGCTGGCAGCATCGTAATATTCTTTTTCGCCTAATATTGGTAAAATATTAACTGTGTCTTGTGCTAATTTAGGTTGGAAATTGACTTCTTCGTGACCGCGTTCCCAGGATGTGAGCGGGAGGAGGTACTCCTCTATGTTAATGCTTTGCTTCGAAGCATGCGGTTGATTCATCAAAGTAGCTAGATTGACCATGGAGGAGCTGTCCGGATGGTGCAGTCCGTCTCCAGGGATTTCGTTGCCCACGTTCTCTTTCAACTCTGTTTTAGTCAAACATAGTTTCATTCTCAAGACTGTGATGTCGGAGTCGCTTGGCCACGATATCACGTCAGGCAAAGGACTTTTGTATCTCTTCGATCTTGTTTTCTTTATTTTCTTCTTCCGTATGCCCTCAGATTTGGTGCTCGATAAACCGGACTCGAGACTCTTTGCAATATTAGCTGATACGGGGTTCTCTCCCTCCGAGGGTAGATTGAAAGCAACTTGCCGCGTGTTGAAATTACCGTTAGCCATTTGTATATCTATAATGTCTTCTATTTTCCTAATGAATTTATCTGGTTGGGTGGATATGGTATCCATCCTACTAAATATTTTTGAACATTTACCACTCTTTTACGAATTTTTATTTGAAACAAATTCAGTAATATCACGATGGTTTTTTTTTACTTCAGACGTCTTACTTACGTTTTTGTCAATTTTGTCAGACGTACGTTGATGTCTGACGCTACTTGACACAATGCGTGTAATGGAATGTTATTTTCTCAGTGCCCTCATGCGTTCAAAAGCTTGTAAATTTTTACGACATTACAATGCATTACAGTAACATATTGCCACTATTTACTAAAAACTTATCAGCAGGGACTACAATTTTTCTTTACCTGATTATAAAGTTCATTGATAATTGTTTTGATGTCATTTTGAAGGTAATTGAATAGTGAGTCCATAACTATTCGATTGTTATTTTCAACTATTCGACCATTTAATCAAAGTTTACAGTTCACATAAAAATAGTATTTGAATGAATTTCATTTGACAATATATATATGTCATAGCCCGATGACGTTTCCGTCGTCTTTTTCGCCGTCATTTCGCTGTCAAATTATCTCTGAAGAAGGATGGTGTAATGTTTTCGCTGGCTTTGCTAATTTTTTACATTGAAAATGGATTCCAATAATACGGAGACTGACATCGGTGATAAGTGTAATCTAAACGGAGACTGTTCGCCGACAGAAAATAAACATTTCGATGTGAATAGCACCCATAATATCGACGACATAGCTACGCCTTCAGAACTCAAGTTCGACCAAGGTATTGTAAACAATTTAATGTGACTTTCTAATTACTGACCGTGTTTATGACTTCCTTAATTATAGATCTTATCTACATAGTAAAATCTGTGATGTGTAGCGATGATTTCGATTGAAAAACTAATTTAAAACTAGCAAGTAAATATGGGGTAGATTCTCGTAGTAAAATATACAAATCTGACCTCAGATTTCGAATACGAAGACCCTGAGATCACGGAAAAGAAGAAGGAAATAGAACAATGTTTAAATGACCCGGATTCAGTGAGTTTGGAGCAGTGGCAGGACTTGGCTACCAGTAAAGGAGGCCTTATATCTGGTAAGATTAGCAACAGTAGGTAGGTACTCATAAAGTTTTTAGTTTTTATTTTTCCTTCTAAAGAAAACTGTAAACTAAACAAACAAGGTTTTTACTCTGCAAATATAGCATTTTGTGGCTAATCAAATAAAAGCTTTGCTAGTATCCATGAAAGAATGTTTAAAAAGCCAATGTAATATATTTGAACTACAGATGAATACAGACGGAAAATATGGCCATTATTAGTTGGTGTGACACAGGAAGAGATGACAGAGCCTCCATCTTTAGATGAACTCTCCACACATAGTGAATATAATCAGGTTTGTTTGGTTGTTTTGTACCCATTATAATTATTAAAAATAGGATAAGTATTTAAAGTGTTTATTGTTTTTATTTTATGGAACTGGATTTATTTCGATGTTACAAACATCACTTTCATTAACAATGGAGTTTGCGAGATAAACATGGTAAATATCCCACTTCAAATAACTTTAATAATAAAAATACCCATGGTTGTTTTAAATCATAATATAATAACCCATTTGCAATAAAGAACCAGCCAAGTGCAAGTTGGACTTTTCCACAAATATAAATATAATATAAATATTGCAGGACATTCCACACATCGCCATCTAGCCCCAAGCTAAGTAACTAGACTTGTGTTATGGATGCTAGACAACTGATATACTACTTATATACTTTTCTTTTGTAAATATATACTTATAATACATAGAAACAACCAGACCTCAGACAAATATCTAAGCATAAATACTTGTCTGAGGCAGGAATCGAACCCGCAACCCTGTGTTGGCAGTCAGTATGGATCCATACCATGTTGTATGGGAGCCCCACTATTTTTTTTTCTGGTTTTAGCATTTGTTGTTATAGCGGCAACAGAAATACATAACCTGTGAAAATTTCAACTGTCTAGCTATCAAAGTTCATGAGATACAGCCTGGTCAGACAGATTGACGGACAGACAGGCATTCAGAGAACTCCTAATAATGAGGTCCCGTTTTTACCCTTTAGGTTCGGAACCCTAAAAAGACGGTGAAAATTATTGAGTTACATTCCATCTAGTATGTTTAAAAATATTATGAGTAACATGGTCATTTTCACAACGAAAGTTATTCAAAACGGGATATTTACTATCGGGGTATTTGTTTGTGAAAATGGTGCTTGAAACAATATCGGAATATTGAACTCCACAAAAAAACAAACAAAAAACATAGCAAATATGTAATTTTTAACTACTTAAGTAGCCTTTCTGCAATGGAATCAATCTATTGTTTGCAGGTGGTGCTAGATGTAAATCGTTCATTGAAGAGATTCCCTCCCGGCATTCCGTACGAGCAGAGAGTTGCGTTGCAGGACCAGCTCACTGTCCTCATCCTTAGAGTCATCATGATGTACCCACATTTGAAATATTATCAAGTCAGTATAGTATTTTAATTAAATTATCACTACATAGTATAAAACAAAGTCGCTTTCTCTGTCCCTATATCCCTATGTATGCTTAAATCTTTAAAACTACGCAACGGATTTTGATGCGGTTTTTTTTTAATAGATAGAGTGATTCAAGAGGAAGGTTTATAGGTATAATACATTTATAATATAACCGTGCGAAGCCGGGACGTGTAAAATAAATTAATATTGCAGGATATGACACAGTATTGCACACAGCTCCATTTAGCCCCAAACTAATCAACTAGGCTTATAATATGGCTATTAGACAAAAATACTTACTAAAAACATTCAATATTCATGAAATTAAAAGCAAATTAAAAAACTGCAACATTATGAAAATGTTTATTTTTATGTCGCAAATATTGATTGTTTTGTTGATTGTTTCGAAACAGAATTCGATAACACTATCTCATTGATTGCTTATTTTATGAATAGATACTAATATTATAATGGTAAAGTTTGTATGTGCGTAGATAAATAAATATTGTAGGACATTTCCAACAGCGCCATCTAGCCCCAGGTTAAGCAACTAGACTAGTGACCAGAAGGTCACCATAACACAAGTCTAGTTGCTTACTTCAAAAAATCTTTTATTTTGAAACAGCAAGATCAGAAACAAGTATCTTTACATAAATAAATATGTATGTATGTGTTAGTAAATGGCCAATATCCGGAATAAACCGATTTTCGATATATTGATTCACTAGCTGCGCCCCGCGGTTTTACCGTAAGTCCCAATCCCGTAGGAATATTGGGATAAAAAGTAACCTACATATTAATCCAGGTCTCAAGCTATCTAAATACTGAGTTTCATCGGCATCAGTCTAGTTGTTTTTGCGTGAAGGAGTAACAAACATACACACAAACTTTCACATCTATAAAATTAGTAGGATCGGCACTTACGCGGGTAAAACCGCGGGGCGTTGTTAGTTAGTATGTGGTAAATGCGGGTGTGTTAGCCGATAGGCGCGTCGCCGCGATGATAAGGGATACCTATTGTGTTTGAGACACAATCGTAAACAGAATGGACGTTAATTGATTCAAAGAAATTACATTCCAGTAGTTTAATGATATTCTTTATAGAAGATTCCGTTGGAATATCTGCTACGGCACATCTCGCCCACGCAAAAACTGGTCTGCGGGCCAAAAATCCACTTTTTAAAATGGGTAGATTCCTACGCATGGGTAGATTCGTACGAACTAGTTAAGAGAAACGGGCTAGATGTCTCCTATTAAAAACTTTAAGGGATATTTCGGCACAATCGTTTTATTTTTAACTAAACATAAAACCACAAATCAAATATCGGGAAGAAAATTAGCTAAGTTATTCTTAAGGATTCAAAATACCAAGTTTTATCAAAATCGGCCCAATGTTTTCAGATATTAATTCATTACAAACTAAAATTAAATCATCTATATAAAATTACTATCTGGCCCCCGTGCCACCAACCAACCAACCAACCAAGTATCCGAACAGCTGGATATACCGCTCAGCACGGCTCTACACCGGGCGTCGGACAGAGTCCATTGGAGGAAGACAGTAAATCGACTGCACCAGCAGAGTCACTATCCTCAGCATTGAGGGAACGACGGAGGAGGGGGGGGGGGATCTGGCCCCCGTGGTTTCACGCGAAAGTCCCGATTTCGTTGGAATATCGGAATTAAAAGTAGCCTATGTGTTAATCCGGGTCTCTAACCATCTACTAAATTCTACTAAATACTAAGAACATAGTATAGTTGCTAAACTATTTTGAATCTTATCTTTAAAACAAGAACATTGAAATTCCATTGACCTGTTATTATTATTGTTGTTTTTAAGTGTTGTTTGTCTCTATCTTACAAAACTACCTATGTTATTTGTTTTTATTATTGTACAATGTTCCACATAGCATCGCCTTAGCAACCACGATGAAATTGAATTTTTCAAAATATTTGCTTAGCGGATGCTTGCTTATGACGTCATAGCTATCAGTATGTCAAATAGCCTGAACCGTCTACTGGTTTCAGTTGTTTGTTGATATAATAAATATTGCAGGACAGTCCACACAGCGCCATCTATCCCCAGGCTAAGTAACTGGGCTTGTGTTATGGTAGCTAGACGATGGATAGAATACTTAAATAGTTTTTTTTGTAAATACATAATATTTATAATCCAAAAATGAACACCCAGACCATAAACAAATGTACATAAAATAATATTTTTGTAAAGTAAATATTGAGGTGGGAATAGCACCCGCAACTTGTTTACGGCCCGCGGTGCAGGCCGTAAACAAGTATCGGTCAGTTAGTTCGTTTTTAAGACGCTTCTAAGTGATCGAAAGAATGAGTGAAGTGATCGTCTGAGTGAATTTGCTTGAAATCACCAGAAGCCTCAGTGATTTCATGCAAATTGCATGATTCCAAAAAAAAGAGTTTTGAGTTAGGATTTTATATTTATAGGTAGAAATTAAATTATCTACAGACCATACAAATATATGACGGTATAAACGTGTGTACCACATGTCCGCAGGGCTACCACGACGTGGCCATAACCCTCCTGCTGGTGTGCGGCGACCGCGCGTCCTTCCCCCTCCTGTGTCGACTGTCGCACGGGCCGGCCGCTCCGCTCGCGCCCTTCATGCAGACCACCATGCAGCCCACGCAACATCTACTCAACTATATGCTGCCGGTCATCAAGCGAGCTGATAAGGGATTAGCCGATTATTTGGACAAGTGAGGTTTTCATCTTCTTTAACGTTTAAAAATGTGAAAGGAACCAATAATATTTTGATTATTAAAAAAATGTCGATGCTAAGGAATCAGTTGCCTGAGTCTGTCTATCCTGACGTTTGAGGGTTTTCAAGAAACGAGTGAGTAAAGAGATTCTAGACGCGCATGCTACATCTTAATAGTTTTACTTGACAGTGAAGTGTCCAAAGCCGTTAACTTTTATTTATTTTTAACACTATCTAATATTCTATCAGGATAACCAACGCCCTTACCACTGACACGTGACCAACTTGATTTATCGTTTTTGGAACCCTTATAAGAACACTCCCATGTCCGTCGGTCCGTGTCACCACCGATTTTCTCAGGAACAGGTGGACCTAGCAAGTTGATTTCCTGTAGCTTTGTGACTAATATTTGTGCAGTGAAAAGAGTGCCGTTTTTTTGGTTCAATAGCTGAGTGTTTTGGGATCACCAAACCCTTCAGTGTCCTTTGGCATCTCCCAGCTGGCTTCCAATGATCGTGTTTGTGTTCCAGAGCGGGCGTGGGTACAATGTTCGCGCTCCCCTGGTACCTGACGTGGTTCGGTCACAGCCTGAACCGGTACACGGACGTGGTGCGACTCTATGACTACTTCCTAGTCGCGCCTCCCTTGTTCCCCGTCTACGTGACGGCGGCGCTCGTCCTGCATCGAGCTATCGAAGTCTACGACTGCGAGTGTGATATGGCTATGGTGCATTGTTTGCTGTCCAGGGTAACTAACATTATTTACAACGTATTAGTTACTAATCCTATTTAAAGCTTTTTAAAATCTCTGTTTAATTCTACACCTTTGTGAAAATGATAGCAAGAGAATGTAAGTGGGCCCTTCCCAATAAAAAATGAATTATCTAAATCGGACTACTCTGTAAAAAGTTATGCGTGATCACTGATCATACATAAAAAATATCGACTTAAAAACTATGTTTCGTTTTTGTTTCGTCGGTTAAAAAAAATAAACCCTATGAGTTTTTTGTAGCTTCTTTTCATTGAAGGCCACGTCTCATCAATAATATTGTAACGTTTTCTTCCAGTTACCAGATGACTTACCATTTGAAGACATCTTGGTGAACGCAAAGAGGCTATACGAGGAGAACGACCCGAAGGATCTCGAACGTGAAGTCGCCGCCTTAGAGAGAAGAGAGTAAGTTTTATTTTATTACAATATAATAATGAGAAGCATATAATGATCTCATCGATATACCTCCTCAACTTAATTGACCGTGCCTAGAGGAAAGACCTAGGCGAGTTCAGAGGGTGGTTTAAGTGTTAGGCAAGCATACTTCATATAGCCCTAAATAGCATTGATAAAAGTTGCTGGCGCTGTTTACATCTTAAAAGCCTAATATGATTACCTATTCACTGTAGGTAATATATGTGTAAACTGTTAACCTAACTACGATATCCTGTCATGTTTACCAGAGAGGAGCAGCGTCGCCGCGACGAGGAGCGCATGCGCCAGCGCGCGCGCGCGGCGGCGGCGCGGCGTGGCGCCGGCGGCGGCGTGGTGCCGGCGCGGTGGCGGCTGGGGACGATGCTCGGCGCGCTCGGCGGCCGGCGGGCGCTGCTCGCGGCCGCCGCGGTGCTGCTCGGCGTCGCGGCCTACTGGCGGCCCGACCTCTTCCACAGGTAGCGACACGCCTACCGGTTCGTCCTCTTCAGGATATAGGCGGAGGCGGACTGAACGAACACTTACCACCGGACCGAGTGTGTGTGTGTCGGCCACGTGGCTAGTGAGCGCTGTGTCGCTGTCTACGTGCTTGTATTATATAGCTCACATTCTCCTGAGAACCGGTTCACAAGTTTTAGTGAAGTGTTATTTATTCTAGAATTCTTTTTTGGTTTAAAATCAATTGTTTAATTAAATTAGGGATGAATTATATCACGAAGTCGGATCCGGGCCGGACCGAATCAAGTGTTCAAATGTTCTTACGTATCATACTCATAGTGTTCATATTAGACTGACAGCGTCCACCGAGCTGTCTCAGCTCGTGCTGTTCATTATATTATGAACACTAAAGGTATGACTGTTAAGATCATAATTCGGCTCGGCTCAGTGAAATATAAATTAATTTAAATCGTTTTACCCAATTCGTTTATATTTTTGATTAAAAATTAATTATTTAACCAAATTAATCTAAAACTAACATGATGAAGTTACCTAATAATTTTGATCTCATATAGTAGGTATACAAAGATATCTGAATCTCTATCTAGCAAGTAGAGTAGGTACAGACGACAAGCGACACAGCGCAGCATCCCACACGTCATAAAGTCTAACATACACTAACGCGTTAACAAGAATCATGGCATTGTCTTATATGTATGCTTTACCGCGGCTTTACCCGCCTTGTCTGTTGAAATCGAATGAACTTTCTCTACTGTTTGCGGTGCTAATAACATATTGTCAAAGGCGCCACGAAACTAGGCTCTTTAAACTGATTTATGATCCGCGATTTGTTAGCCAGTCATTTGAAAAAAAAACACCTTTTTTTAATTTATTTCAACTTTGTCGTACAAAAACAGTCGATGACGTCACTAGCTCATCTTTGAAGGCTCACTTCGTGAAGATTTATATTTTTTATGGTTAAGTACCTAGTTTTGTGGCGTTATTAATATCTCCATTTAACACATATTAGTTAAACTTTCGTGAGTAGTTCTCAACGTTTTCTACAAACACTACTTTAAGGTATAGTCGAGCAACAAAAATGCAGATCTATCGTAGAGTTGTAAATATTTCTAAGTTTAAAGTTCTCAAACTCAAGCAGGTTGATTGATATTATTTATGTCAGGTACCGTAGAAATCCTTCAGTGAAAAAGAGGTAGAATTTTTAGTGCGTTAAACAACTTCCCACCACATATTTACGCTGCTCCCTCGCGGTACCGGCGGGATCGTCTAGAAGTGCGCATTTACTCCACTTTAAAAAAAGTTTGTTATTATTGTTATTGTGAACATAATTTTTAATGTATACTAATATTATAAAGCTGAAGAGTTTGTTTGTTTGTTTGAACGCGCTAATCTCAGGAACTGCAGGTTCGAATTGAAAAATTCTTTTTGTGTTGGATAGTTCATTTATCGAGGAAGGTTATAGGCTACTTTTTATCCCAATGTTCCCACGGGATCGGGAGTTACGCGGGTGAAACCGCGGAGCGCAGCTAGTCACATTATAAAAAAGCAAAGCCTAAGTATAAAGAACGACCTTAGCGCTCATAGCGATCTCTTCCAGATAACCTTTGGATGGATAAGAAGTTGAGAAAGGTAAAGGGTGCAGGAATTTAAAGTGCTGCTTGAGTTGAAAACATTCCAACAATACCTAGCTTGAACTTCTAATAAATTAATGAGTTGAAAAACTAAACTTCAACTCGGGCAGGATTTTACCTTAGAGAAAAATTATATAATACTAATAATACCAGTTTTGGACCTTTACAATGGGTCTGCACTTTTGTTGCCTGATTTACATACATGTTGATCCATCTGTTGACGTCATGGTGCTTGGTTTAGTGTAGTGTAGCATCGCCTTACTCTGCCGCTGACGGGTCGAACCGGCTGAATCTTATTGTTATAGTTATAAGGTACATTTTACAATGTATTTGTAGTACATGTGTATTTACGGGTTAAGTTGTGGCCACATTGAGATACTAACTGCGCCCTGCGGTCTTACCCCCCGGGCGACTCGGTACTTGACAGTTGTAACGTTTAAAATTAAATATTTTGAAAATTGTACTATACAATATTTTATTGCATTAAAATATGCTGCAAATGTTATGTTTTTGCAAAATAAGACGATTTATTTGTCAGCGTCTACCGTAAAAAATACAAAACGTTCATGCAGTAAACTTTTAAAGATGAGCTAGTGACGTCATCGTTTTCGTGTGATAGTTGAAATGATTGTATTTTTCATTAATTCAAGCTTTTTCTGAACAAAAAGATTAATATTTAATATTAATCTTTTTGTTCAGAAAAAGCTACATATTTATATTAAATATAGTTTCCGACTTTTATTGTACTTACTACTAGAAAACTGTCAAGAAGCCAATTCCGGATCGCTTACTAATATTTGAAAGTGACAAAATTATGTTGCATTCAGTGTGTTCACAGCTTTGTCTACATCTAACTCATTTAGGCCTAACGCAAACTACAGACTTTTTATATTACAAAAGTGTAATGTGCCGAACTAAAGTCTATTGTGTGTTTTCCATTTTAGTTTGTCTTGTATTTAGTTTATTTTGAGTAAACATATATTTAGTTTAGTTTCTCATTTTGTTATAACTATTTATTTAGCCCCTTTTAAAAGCAAAAGTAACAGTCAGCAATAAAATTAACTAAATAAATTATCACGTGCGTTGGCTTAGGTTAGAAGCAACCGTTCAAAAATAGCTGACACTTTTGTTGTCATAAATGTCAGCTATTTTGACCGGATAAAGGCTGCTCTTGTTTTAATTAGTGGTCAAACGCTGACCTAACTAGTAGATAAAAAAGATTAATAAACAATTAAAACGAAATGCGACAGAAGCGCCACCTATAACGTGCGCACTTATCTGGCATTATACTTTTGCTTCTGGTTAACTATCAATTTAATTTTTTCCTCCGATTTTGATTGATTTTCTGTTTTGTTTTAGTGATTATCCGTTGGACGGTCTCCCAATAAAGTGATGAAGCGATGAACGTACAGACAATGTGTTATGCTTGAATGCGTTATGTGTAGATATTCGCTAGTTAGATATAAGACGTATGCCTTACTTCGGGTAAGCTAAATGTTTATAAGTGTAGAAAGTATTATTTGAATATATGTTTTCAAAGAATTATTTAAGTAACACTTATGGATTATTTTCATTTTATGTAATGTTTATTGAATAAGATACAAAACAATCACAAATAAAAGTTATAATGTGTATAATTGTATGAATGAATACTCGTTGTCAATATCCTTAGGCTGGTAGCACTTTGGGACGCCTTTTCGTACCTATTTTTGACTCATAGGAACACGCAAAAAAACATCTCAACCTTAGTTCTATGCATGTTAAAATGTAAACCGATCAAAAGCGCGGAATCGTAAACAAAAATTGAACGAATCAGCTGTTAACAAAAGACCCCGGACTTAGCTGATGTCACCCGAATTCGACCGACAACAGTGACTGACTATTCGGTCATTTTGTAACCAACTAGACGGCTAATCAGCCCATCTCTTGATGTAAGTTTATTAACTACAACTTCACGAATACAAGAATTATCATCGGGTAATACCTACTGCTACTTTGACCGTGAAAAAGCTTACGTACGATAATTAGTATCCAAGTGCGATCGGCCTTATTGTTCGTTAAATTTATGTAAATATTCAATAATAATTGTTATGATTTAAAAGTTATAATTTATTTTAGGTAAATTAAGTTACTACTTAGCTATAACTTTTAATGTTAACACAACACTGTTATTAATAGTAATAAATACCATAGAGGCCAAATACATTATTGCAAACTATACCCTTCTCATAACAGATAGAGATAGCAAGATAAAGAAAAATCCAATATTACAATGCATTATCCAATATTATACATACATAATGCTTTATTCCAAAACGAAGTTAACATTACATTTAATTAAAAATAGAATGATAATAAGACTTACGTCACAGCTGGGTAATCTAGAACGCCATTTTGATACGTAGCAGCTGGAAATCTTAACGCCATTTTGTGATGCCAGAGTTGGAAATCTCATCATTATCAGACCTGTAACAGCCCTTTAAGAGCCCAAGTCTTCTTCAACGTTCTATCCTTCCCTATTCAACGGCACTTTTTCACAGTTTTTTGAGTTTAAATCTTGGGCAACTCCTTCCATCCAACTAAGTTTTCATCTCCCGATCCTACGTCTACCATGGTTGGCCTTAAGCAAACGTTTGGCCACCCTGGCCGGATCCTTTCGGAGTACATGGCCATTAGCCTAACCAGGATAGCCTATTCGTTTCTATGACTTGGAATGTTGAGGTCCTTGGTTATTGGAAGTTGAAAATCTAAAGCGCCATTTTGTTACGTCATTGATGTATTGTTCAACAAATGATATTTTTTTTAAATCGAAATCCAAGACTTGTTTGTTGTTATATTGTTTGGTACTTATGTGATATTTCGTTAGTTGATAAAATGTTTCCATTCCTAGCGTATGTTGGTGCGTTTCATGAAATAATTTAAGCATTTATTAAAGTTTTTAAGTTAAGTTATTATGTACAGTCATAAGTCAAAAGTTCAACACTACTTTCACGTTCTGATGTTGCACTTCATATGTGGTAATGCACTTTTGGCTACTGACTCTACATTTTTTCTTATGAAATAAGTTATAATTATCATTTATTGTCATTTCTCAACTTAATACTGATTTTCCTATTGTTTATTAAGTAAGTATATAATTGTAAGAATTTATTTAAAATTGTAACAGTATTATTTTTCTTAAACGCACACTTTTATTTCTACCTCTCGTGTCTAATCGTGACCACGGCTATTGCAACATAACCGAAACGGAAGATAAATAATAATTGTTAGACTGGAAAAATAATACTATAGATGCAAATTGTATGAGTTTAAATTATTAGGTTTTCACCAATCTCAAATTTTATCTTCTAAAAACAGTTTTAATAATTTTTTTTTTTGGCCGACTTTTCACCAGAGACAATGTTAGACTAAGATGAGAGCGCCATCTTTAAAAAACTGGTTATTAAAAGCTTTTATTTAAATAGCAATGTTATTTTCTAGTACAAAAGAGATTGAAAAAACCTAATTCAGTAATCGATTAATTTATTATTTATTAAAATAAAGACAAAATTATTGTGATTGATAGATCTTTGTGTGGTGTGTAAGAGGGTATTCTTAAATATAATTCCAATTATTTAATAAAGTTGTTTTATGTAATGAAAGAAAGTAGAGTTCTTAAATTAAATGATTTATAGAAATCGATTTAAAACAAAGCTACTGTAAAAAGTCTCAATACAGCACTGAACGAACTCATTAGTTATCAAAGTTTATTGGCGAACTTCAAACTACAAACTTCTTATAACAAGATGATGGTGAGAAAGTAGCGATTACCCATGATTTGAAAGCTATTATTGGATGAAGTTTTGCTCAGCTGTTTACAAACGGTATGCGCCTATATTCACACTTTGTCTTATTTAATTCTACTGTGTGAACATCGTCGCATATCTCTGAGGGAGAGAGTGCGTGTTTGATCTGTTGATTGTTTGAATCTTACTTTCATTAGTATAAATTGGCCTTCATAATATAAACCTATTAATTTAATGTTAAAATGTAGTTCCAACATAAAATTAGTATTAGAAATGTAAACGATTTTATCGGCTATGGCTATACATACAATATTTATTGTTTGCATGTTTGTATGAGTCACTTTTATATTGAAGTGTTTTGTACGAGTGACGAGTGGCGGATGTAAAGTGAGAAATGATGTACCTACTATTATAGTTATTAAAAACAGGATGACTCTTGTTTTTATTTCGTGGAGATAAGGTATTTCGATGCTGTTTCAAGCAACATTTTCGCGAGACTGAAGTTATTGCGGGACTGAAGTTATAGATAGCCTACTCTCGTCACTGATCTCACTCGTAACTCGATTCTATACTCGACAAGCGAAACTCACAGTTCGATCCGTGAACTAATAACCCGTTTTTAATAACTTTAGTAGTTCAATTAACCATGTTAGTTTAATACATTACGTATTGTGCTATTTTTATCATTGTTTTACATATTTTATAGGGGGGTTCAGCCTCCTTGGGTTATGGCGGGGTGCGGTAGGGGTAAATTATGAATTAAAACCCGATTGACTTTTTTTCAACTTTTGGCTTAGCGCGATTGGTGCATTATAGCGATGTGAAGTAAATGTTTGCATCAACTCTATTTGTTATATTTTTAGTTCCTTCTTTGAATTTTCTTGTTTCGTTAAAGTCGGGAAAAATCTTAAACAAAATCAAGATCGGTATATTTTTGATATTTAAAAAAATATCACAAATCAATCACTTGAGATTTTTGTTTATTTTAACATGCTGTCATCGGGTAATTAGTTTTACGTATCGATCCCGTGGAAATTTTCATAAAATCCTATTTCATTGCACAACTACGACAGAAAGGTACCCCCTTTGCAACCGTTGTCATTACCCAAGGCCCCTAATATCAAATTATATAAAACATTCATTATGAAATTAGTTTTTCGTTACTTACTTATCATAGTAATAAAATTATAAAACTTAATAACAGGAAGAGAATGGATTGATTGAAATGAAGTTACGATTACATGATTATTACAAAGCAATACTTTTATTTCTATCACGACTACTACTTTTGTTATTTCTTTTTTCGTAAATGAGGTTATGTTTACCCGAAAGTCAGCTGTTTTCTGAAGCCAGAGGTCATTGACTTTGGGATCTTATTTGTTTAAAGAGTTTGGACTATTATTTTAAACATTACCTAATGTTTTTTATTTTTAAAAGTAACTGTTTTCCGATAAACATTATCTCAATAAAAGTAGCTTGGCTGGGTTATATAAATTATTTCGTGGTATTCACTAAATCATTGCTTTTAGCATTTCATTGTGTCCAAGTGCTATTATTTTTAACTGACTGCGCGACGTTAAGGAAAGTATTGTGTTTACCAGCAATTTATACATTTTGACATTAACACTATGTTACCTATTGACATCCTGACCTTAAAACATTTAAATACCTTTGTATGTTTGTATGTTTTTGTGTCATTCTTGTTATTTTTGAACAAAGTAGGGGTCAAACTTATAAAGTTTGACTTGTATATTTGTCTGAATAATAATTCGAATGCAGTTTATCGTATCTAAAAGCTACGTTAATCAGAAAATTCGGTCGAGCCATTTTTTTAAATTGTTACATTGTTTTTTTTTTCAGTGGTGCACGTAACCGAGAAGAGTGGATGACAACAAACGCACAATAAGTAAATATTGTAAATTTCACACAGCGCCATCTAGCTAGCTAGGCTTGTGTTACGATGACCAGACAATGGTTAGAATACTTATCAATAATATACTTTATATGTAAATAAATTCTTCATATAAAACACCCAGACCATAATAATTATTTGTTTACAGTAATAAATATTTGAACACAAACATTTTTGCGGGAAATATCTCATCGCGCCTAAGAGGTCCTCATTAATTAACAAAAACACCTTTTATAATTCCAACAATGTATTTACTAGCGGGACTATAATACATACTTACGACTTATATTATTATTTAACAGAAATAAGAATGGCTTCGTGCAATAGCACATCAAAATATCTATACTTCTTAAACACATTTTTACGTAATATATTCATTCTATAAACACGGGTCTCAATCGCGTAATTTTAATATTTATTATAATTATATTTTATTATAATATTACCCTATGCAGGATTTTTTTTTTTCAACAAAACTGGATCTTCATTATTATGCTAAATTTACGAAAAATTTCTTCCGAGGCTTGGTGGTTATCGCACCCCCACCGCTAAGGCGGATTACGAGTTCAAATATATAACAGTGCTTTTGAAGATGCATCTTACTTGAAAAATATTTCAGATAAGCCTAGTGCTGACTAACGCACTATAAATAGTTAAATAAAATGACAGTTAATTCAGTCGAGTAAAGTTTGTAAACAAAAATTATAATGCTATAGCGACTTGTATTTATATAATGAATATCCCTACTGCCTGTAAAGAAATAAATTACATATTTTCTTGGTAAAATAATAGAGTCGAATATAACGTATCGATAGGTATTTACAATGACGATAAAATGGTTTTTCTAATAAATTAAGAACTTATACAAAGAGCCTTATTACTTGATTTTTTCACTGTTTAGACAAAACCCTTTAATCCCTCCTGTAATGTAGATAGTTAAACCGGACTTTACCCGAAAATAATAAAAAAATGTAAAGATGAGAAAATTACCCAGATTTTAGGTAACTTTCAAAATGTGACAACGCCATGTTTGCCAGCTAGCGCTAAGGTTATACCTTAGCGCTAGCTGGCAAACATGGCGTTGCCACATCTCGAAAATTCCTTTATTTTTCAGTAAATTAGGGTAATTTTTGTTCACTTTAAAATTAGAACAATTATTTAATATATTATTGAAATCGTTTTTTAGTAATGTCCCGGGGATGCCTTTAAAACCTAAGAGGATTATAGAGGTTTTGTTACACTGTAAATTGATTGGGCTATATTTACCTGACTAGCCCGGTGTCACTATTATGCGTCTACAAACATAAAAATACTACAACCGTAGATATAAAATACTTATACTAAATTAGAGAGTACTCAATTAGATAATTATGAGCGAACGGTACGCTAAATTTTAACATTTCGCGTTTGTTATTGATTGAAATTTCAAGTAACAGACTGAATTCATGGTCGGTAATTTGTTAAGGAAAATGCTGTGCAGGTCTAAAATAACTACTTTCTTAATACGAATAATTGGATTTTTATATTGTGTCACCGAACTTTTTGATTTTTTATTGATTTAAAATAAATCGCGATAGTTGCGACGAGATTCAGATTCGTTATTATGGAAAATGGTGTCAAATAGCAGAATTCAAGACTTTACTTTGGAATTGAACAACGCTATCGTTCAATTCTGTCATTTGATATTATTTTCCATATAAACTCAAGACGACGCGCCGTAATCACCGCGACGATAAGCTTTTCAAAGCTTATCGTGTCGGTGATTTGTAATGTCACAAAATCGGTGTCATATAAAATCACACACAAAATAGGTAAAATGCAATTCGTAGTAAGACGAAAGAAGACGGATAAGATTTACCAAAAGTGGCCATTTTAGACACCCTGACGTACTCTCTAGTATTTCTCATATTAGTACAACCAAATCATAAATTCGTTGAAATATAAAAAAACACTTAACTAAAGTTTCTAATAGTACCTGTTTTAACCCAAATTTTTAGAAAAGAAACATAAAAAAATAAGACATTATCACAGCCGTAAAGCTTGGCTTCCACTTACAAGAATTAATTAAAAGCTTTATATACTTTGACTTTATACGTTAAAACTTAGAGATTCAATAGAGAGCGTCTAATTGCTATGTGAAGACATTTTTATTATGTATAGTTTGTTTTAATCCCGTGGGAAATTCGGGATAAAACATAGCCTATGTCCAATTTCCAGGAATCAATGTATCCCTGTACCAAGTTTTATTAAAATCGGTTAAGTATTTCCAGAGAATACTAAAGTACTCTTCACCTCTTTGTAATCCCACTGAAAAGTAAAATGTGAAAGATTTTCTAATAGTTTGTTACTCCTACTAAAACTACTGAATCGATTGGGATAAAACTTAGTATAGATAGCTGGAGTCCTAGAATTGACACATATAGGCTACTTTTTATCCAGATAATCCCACGAAATCGGAAGCAGCTAGCATTAATATTAGTTTAGATCTAAGATTTTCGTCAAAAAATGCGCGAAACTACCTTAGAAAGACTTAAGATATAAACTTAGAGCTAGTATAAGGTGTATGTAATCAGTTCTTCATGATTAAAGTAATGTAATCAATGACTCGCTGATCGTGGAGTATCTTGAGGTGCTCTGCGTTTGGGAGGGGGAGCGCTTTCACTGCTTTACCTGGGTCAAGAGAAGGAATCATTATTTACTAGGTATAGAAGACACTTAAGAGGAAAGGGTACCGACGCTCTCTTCATACAAACGTAGTCGACTGTTTCATCCCTGGATAACGACACTAGCACAAATATTTTTGTTGCATAAAACCTATAACTGCCATGACTATGTTCCTATGTCTTGGTTTTTGGTCTACGTTTGTATGGAGAGAGCGCCCGGTACCCTTTCCTCTTAAGCAATATTGCAGGACTAGCGTTTTTTCCCCGCGATTTGGTCCGAGTTGTTGAATTCTTCAATATTCTTTCTTAGCAGATGCCTAATTGCCAAATTCTTGACCAATCCGTCCATTGGTTTGAACCAGTCAGGACTTAGAATTTTATATTTGAAGATAGGATGTGAATTACACTGAATTCTATATTTAACTAGAGCTGAGAAGATTCTGCCTAAAACTTTGAGGTACTAATTATTTGGGGGTCTATACGCCAACGACCTTGGTACATAGCCTACTAAATAGTTACTACCGGCACCGGTCGCCTTCGTTGGTGAAAATTGTTGATTGTTACGAATGTGTTTTGTTTTTCTCAAAAGTGCTGAGATGGAATTGTAGGTGAATTTTTTACCGACATTTTGGTTTGACTTTGAGCCAAAAATGTCCTATAGATTTAAAGCTATCCTAAAATTACGAAGTAAAACTAGTGTAGCTTTGAAATGACTAGGAATTTGCGTCGCAAATTACCCCAAAATATTAGTAAATATTTCACTAACAATTCCATCTCAGCATCTTTAAGAAAAACAAAAGACATTCGTTACAATCAACAATGTTAGTTGTAAGCGACGTGTCTTTCTGGCGCGTTGCTTTTGGCAGTATAAATAGCCTTAAGGTACTAAATACTACCCAACTTAATAGTTTAGCCTCAATCGAATCAAACGTTATTACAACTCAACAGAACGTTTGCATTGCATGAATGCATACTCACCGTTATTGTTCCTCCTGTAGCGTGGTTTCCGCCAATGTTCGCAGGCGGAGAGCGAGCGCAGGTTGACGGTACCGTCTCCGTCCCCGCCCACCAGGGTCGGGTACCCGTCCAGCCACGTGCCCGGCTTGTACACCAGTCTATATACATACATACATTATAGGTACTATTATGTGGGTTGACTAGCTTTTGTCAGCGACTTCGTCCGCGTAGATGTCGAAAATGGACCAAGGAATCACGTTGTCCCATACAAACTTTGCTCCCCCTTTTCACCACCTAAGGGGTAGAATTTCGGAAAATCCTTTCTTATCGGATATCTACGTCATACAATGAACACACCCTCCACGTATCAGGTCTCTACGATCAGCGGTTTAGGCTGCTGTGCGTTGATCCGTCAGTCACGTCATTCAGGACAAAGCATTTTATATTATGTATAATAGATAAGAAGACTATACTTATAATATAAGAAGACTATACTTATAATATAAGAAGACTATACTTAAAATAACATAGTTGATTGAATCCGGCGTTACTTTACGGAACTCCATAATATCTGTAATGGAAGTATTAATATTTAGTTTTTAGTTCCGTGCTTAGTGCCAAAACACAAAATGCAATGAGCACCGCCCTCCCGCCCACTTGAAGAGGCATGCAATGAGGACAAGCAATAGTTAGTATTAGTGACACCATTCATAACCACCATTCATAGTGGGGCGAGGTAGTGGGCGTGGCGTCGACAGTGCATAAATAGGGAAGGAGCGGCGTCATTGACTCACTCTTGTTCCAGCGTTCAGCGAGGCAACATCTCGGAGAGCGACGTCGTATCTAACGTTTGTCGCCCTTATAGCGCGGTCGGACGCGAAACACGTGTCGTGGTTTATGAATGGTGTCACTAATACTAACTATTGCTTGTCCTCATTGCATGCCTCTTCAAGTGGGCGGGAGGGCGGTGCTCATTGCATTTTGTGTTTTGGCACTAGGCACGGAACTTAAAACTAAATATTAATACTTCCATTACAGTTAAAATAACATGTTATGTTGCACTATAGAGAAGGTCAATTCTCGTAGGATGATTCGTTCAGGATGATTAAACCGGTCTTCAGAGCCAATTCTAAACTATAAGAGATAGCGAAAAATGCTGAGAGGAATCGTGTGCCTGATTTTGACAAACACTAAAACTGCGTCCTTGGATTTTTGGAAAAGTCCCTATAAATGTTCCAAAAAAAATTGTCTTTCTATAGTTATTGCATTTATAAAGATCAAATCCTGAAAATTATTGTGGAAATTTAAAAGAAATCGCACAATTTCTAAAAACTAGCGTCCCCAGTGTGCCACGCCCCGTAGTGTTACATTACCGTTCGACCGTAGTGATGTTGTATCCGTAGAGACAATGCACCTCGACGCCGGGGGCAGAGAAGTCCAACAAGTACTTCTCGACGTCTCTACGCATCTCCCACGCGTTCGGCAACTCCATGTCACTGGAAATATACATTACTCATTATAATAAATTCAATTAAGAAACTCACGAGACACCTCTGAATAAGTCGCAACATTCTTATTATTTTTCATTTGATTCACCTTCCTTACTTTACGAGGTTACATTTTTTTAAATATGCCATTTTAGTTCTGTAATGTACGAATTACAACCCTTTCATTTGATGCCCCAGTTTTGGTTACTTTCAAACGGCTGAACCGATTTCTATCAAACATGGCCGAGAATACTCTAGATTAATTTATCTTTTCAAGAAACTACATTAAAATCGGACCATCTGTTATTGAGCTCCGATACCCACACAGACACCCAAATACAAACCCCATTTTTGGGTCAGGGGTTAAAATCATCACAATAATTAACAATTTCATACAACATTTTACACTTCCCAAATAGTAGGTTTGTCCCTCTTTATCAGTAAAGTTCCTTTATGGTAAACTTACTTGAATAGTTTCTCAAAATGGCTAATAGTGTAGTTAAACTTGTCAGTCTGGACGAGGACCTCGCTGGGCTTCCAGAAGAGCGGCGAGGGCAGCAGCCACGCGAGCGAGGGGCACGTGATCTGCTGCGTGCGCATTATACTCTCGCGCAACATCAGCGAACCGAGGTCGTCGCCTGGAACGGACGACATTTACATTTTCTTTATTTTTTGAAGTGTAAGTTTAAAATTATAAATAAATAAATATTACAGGACATTCCACACATTGCCATCTAGCCCCAAGCTAAGTAACTAGACTTGTGTTATGGGTGCTAGACAACAGATATACTATATAAATACTTTTTTTTTTGTAAATATATACTTGTAATACATAGAAACAACCAGACCACAGACAAATATCTAAGCATAAATAATTGTCTGAGGCGGGAATCGAACCCGCAACCCTGTGTTTGGCAGTCCGGCATGGTGACCATTGTGCCAACTGGGTCGTCCATTTTAATACAAGACCGTATGGTAACTTAAATCTAGCCGCCTGTTGTTTCCCACTGTTGGGCAAAGACCTTCCCCATTTCCCTCTATCTAATTTTGGCCACTCTACGTCGAATGCAACCAAATCGACATGCCATCGTTTCTTGGGTCTGCCTCGAAGACGTTTGCCGTCTTGAGGGATCCACTGGGTGACTTTGTCAGCCCACTCCTACCTAAACTGGGCGACCTTTTGGCCCACAATTGCGATACCCGTTCATTGTCGCAGTTTGTTGTAAGAGACTCTACTCTTTATACGCCTTAAACCAAGTACGCTGGCTTCTATCGCATTTTAAGTTGGGACTTTTGTGCCACGGTCAAAGACCAAGTCTGACCATATTCATATTTCTTACGAAGGCAAATTAAATGTACAAGACATTGAAATCATATTAATGCAGTTGAGTAATGTAACGAATTTCCGGTCGGTCGACTGCCTCGGTTTATTTTGCAAACATTAAAGCATTCTAGCGCATTCTGTTCTAAAGCAGATATTATGACTGATCATTTTCATAATACTGATTATTCGAGCAAAAAAAAAACAGGAAACTTATCAAAAAAATAAATTGTACGTACGATGAAATGACGTCAATAGTGACGTCAGTCTGATGTAAGATTATATCTAGGTCAAGATTGATAATAATTATTTGTTTTTATATCGAAACTAGTAACCCGCCCTGGCATCGTACGGGTAGCAGAGGTAAATCCGTAGTTTTTGATATCGCGGCGCACGCCTATATGGCACAGTCGGCATGTTTTTTCTGACACCTTCAACAATCCTCGTCATATTTCAGCTAAATTATACAGAACTTTAATGAATTATACCTACGAATAAACTTTCCTTAAGAATCACTCCATCCAATGAAAAATGTCCGTTTAGTAGTTTTAAGGTTACAGACAGACGCAGCGAGGGGGCCTTTGTTTTATAATAAGTATAGATAGGTAATGATAAGAACATAAGTAATATATCTACCAGCGACTCGCTTCGGCTTCGCATGGTTAGCAGTGCATATACCTACGCTAAATAATGGTTCCACCATATTTTAGCCTATTTACACAAAACACCTAAACTTTCCTCATTTTGAACCAATCCCTTGCATATATAATAATCGGCGAACATACATAAAAATATAGTATATATACGCGACGAATTGAGAACCTCCTCCTTTTTTGAAGTCGGTTAAAAATACAAGCGATTGGTTCAAAAGGTTTAGGCACTCTAGAACGTTTTACGATACAATCACATTCCATAACTGCATAAAATAGACAATAGGTATTGTGACATCAGCAGAATAATAAATCACAAGAGGTAATTCAATAGTTGTATGCAGTTATGTGAACAGAAATCAATATAATAATCAATGAAGAGATAAATACAATTATTTATAATTAACAATGACCTTTATTAACTTGATTTCATTTATTAAATATTTTATATTTTTCATAAAATGATTCTATTCGAGGTTTCTAATAAAAACAAAATTAAAATAATCATTATTAAAATAATTTAAAAAAAAATGTAGTTTTAAGGAGGAGAAGTTATGGGTTTCTGAGCCATTAGTTTTTTCTTGTTTCTTCTCATTGGATACGTTCAAAAACTAACACAAATCAAATATATTTAACTACTTATTGACTATTTATAAACTCAAAAACTACTGCACCGATTTTCATGCTGTTTTCACCAATGGATAGAGTGGTTCTCGAGAAAGCGGAAGGTTTTAGTATATAAAACAATACTACCACGCGTACAAAGTCGTGGGTAAGAGCTTCATCATTACATAGTATAAAACAAAGTCACTTTTCGCTGTCTGTCCCTATGTATCTTTAAAACTACGCAACGGATTTTGATGTGGTTTTTTTTATAGATAGAGTGATTCATGAGGAAGGTTTATATGTATAACACATGCATAACATAGCCGTGCGAAGCCGGAGCAGGTCGTTAGTAATAAATAAAATGTAAATGATTAAACCGGAACATCATTGACTGGTTCCGATATTGATTACATGCTTATACTACGACGTATAACTTTTACGTCGTAAATTTATTTTGTAAAAACATATTTTAATGCAAAAATAATGCGAGTAATAAGGATCACGAAAAGGTTTCTTAAAATCTTATTATTAGTGACAAAATAACAAGAAAATAAACGAATTGTTCTTCCGGTTGACAATAAAGCAAATATTTATGAAATGACCTGTTTTTAAGTAGTTTCCCTATTTTTACGATGTATTTAGTTTTTAATTTAGTTTATTGTTAGTCTATTAACTAGCATTCTAAACATAACTTATATTTTACTAGCTGCGCCCCGGGGTTTGAGCCGCGTAAGTCCCGATCCCGTGGGAATATCGGGATATAATGTAGCCTATGTGTTAATCCTGGTTTTCAGCTATCTACATACCGAGTTTCAATGCAATCGGTCGGTTTTTGCGTGAAGGAGTAACAAACATACATACACACACACACATACATACATACTTTCATATCATTAAAACAAAGTCGCTTCGAGCTGTCTGTTCCTATGTATGCTTAGATTTTTAAAATTATGCAACGGATTTTGAATCACTCTATCTATTTTTTTTAATAGATATAGTGATTCAAGAGGAAGGTTTACATGTATAATATAGCCGTGCAAAGCCGGGGCGAGTTGCTAGTTTATAATATTAGTAGGATTATTGTTTTATCTGCCAAGTACCAAACTAGCTAGCGTACATAACTCACCAATAGCAAACACCTTGACCGCCTTCATGGATCCAGCCCAGGGTGTGGACAAGGAGATCATCCTCCTGATGTACTGGTCCTTCCAGCTCTGCGCCTGGAGCCGCAGGAAGTGCATCCCCATCAGGCCGCCCATGCTGTGCACGATCAGCGTCACTGACGTCTTGTTGTTGGCGGTGTACGTGTCCTCTATTAGCTTCTTTAGTTTACTGAAGAATTCATTGTTTTCATCTGTAAGAGGTTTTTTAATCAGAAGATTTATGGAAGTTATTCTTATGAGGATCATCACGTAAATGTCATTTATAAGACATTTACGTGATGATCAAATTTCAAATTTCTTTATTTCTTTCAATGCTTATGTATTTACATACACATGATCACTTGAAATAGTCTTAAAAACTAAGTTAGGATGTGTGCCTTCGGAACGCGCCCACCAATGAGAAGAAGGCACAAGAAACTCATGGGGTTTTTTTTTATGTGATCACGCTCACAAAGGTCAATATTACAAATATTTGAAGGTATTATTTGAAATGGAGCAATTAAAGTCACATCCATGGATTCTTATCATTAAGGTACGAAGAGGTATCATAGTATGCCTTACCGCACAATTTATGCTTTATAAAAGTTTTGAATTTGTTAATGGACATGTCATATACATCTTTAGGTAATTTATTGTAATAGAGCACACATGTACTATTAAACGACCTGCTTATTTTCCGGAGCCTACTACCGGGCAAGGTCAGCTCATCCCTGTTTCTTAAGTTGAAATTCACTGTCTTGTCCATCTGTCTGTCTGTTTGTGTCACCACCGTTTTTCTCAGGAACGAGGAACCTATCAAGTTGATACTGTGGTCTATAGTCCATATGAGGTGTATTTGATGGAATTTGTGTTCCATGGCATACCTCTTTTCATCCCCTTAATTGCAACAAAATGTTATGTTATTGACGTCAGTTTCTTGAATAGTTTGTAATCTGGGCTTACAAAAAACTTAACCTTGTAACTTATAAGTATTTTCACCCGCGTAAGTCCCGATCCCGTGTGAATATCAAAATGAAAAGTAGCCTATAGCCTTCTCAATAAATGGACTATCTAACACAAAAAGATTTTTTCAATTCGAACCAGAATTTCCTGAGATTAGCGCGATCAAACAAACAAACATTTAGTATAGATAAACACAAAAAAGGAACACTGAAATCAGCAAACATTAAAGACAGTATTTTTATTTTATTTTCATTAGCTGTAAATATATTGGACTGTAAATGTCAAACATAGTGGACTAAGTGTTAATGATACAATTGTAACTACATTACCTAACTAGATTATTTTAATTATAACTCGTTGTACAAACACTTGTCGTACTAGCATTTACGCGGGTGAAACCGCGCGGTGATGCTAGTATTTTATTACAAAGATTTATTTTGTTTGGATAAAAGTATGTAACTCTTATAATTCACTCCATTCTAAATTTAGAAGAGACAGTTTTCAACGGTAAGGCCGCCTATCATGCCACTCGAGGTTTATGCATTGTAAACACTTAGATATGGTGTAATGTAATTTAAAAGATACTAGCTGTTGCCCGCATATATACTTAAAACTTTAAACCCTTGAATCAATCGATCTATTATAAACCGCATCAAAATCCATTGCGTAGTTTTTTATATCTTAGCATACAAAGAGACAGAAAGACAGACTTTGTTTTATACTATGAAGCGATAGTGAAGACATCAATTACTCAGTGAATTATGAACAGGTGAAAACGGTTCATAGCTACTCAACCTCAAGTATATAACCTACTCAATAATAAATACCCACACGCCTACAAAAATACTATAGTTAACAGTGATTAGCTTATCAGAGTTCATTACTCTCTTCAGATAGGTAATTCATAAATATTTATCGTCTTAGCAACAATTAGTTTTGCAATAAGTGCTCCATCAATGGAGCACTTATTGCAAAACTGGTACAAATATAAAAGAGTGCTTGTAGTGTTGATTAAAAAGAGTGTTTTAATAAGATAACATTTAATACAATGGTTTTTGGAGACATCGTTTTTTAGGGTTTCGTATCCAGAGGGTAAAAACGGGACTTCTTTCTCTGTCTGTCTGTCACCAGGCTGTATGTCATAAAACGTGATAGCTGGACAGATGAAATTTATCCTTATTAGATTAATTTTAAATTAGCGCCTGTCGTTTTCACTAGTAAAGGAGGCCCGACGGGCGTGAAATATTTTCACAAATGATGTATTTCTGTTGCCGCTCTATCAACAAATACTAAATATATTGGTACTGAATCCTTCGTGCACGAATCCATCTCGCACTTAGCGGCTGTTCAGACATAACTCCGTTGTTTATGAATTCTTGTCTAATAACTAAATAATGAAGATTCTTATTGAAAACATTTTAGTATGTTTTTATTTAAAATAGGTATAAATTGTAATAATTTTCTGCTTGACTTTTTTTTTCTCCCGATAATAACAAACACAACAAAAAAGATTGAGCGAAATTGGTCCAGCTGTTCACGCGTGATGCGATGACAAAGGAAAATAGGGATTATTTATTATTACTAGCTTTTGCCCGCGACTTCGTCCGCGTAGAAGTCGAAAATTGTTCTAATAGGTTTTTTTAGGTTTTTTTATTGCAAAATTTGAAGATTAGACCAAGGAATCACATTGTCTGATACAACCCCCCTTTTTCACCTCCTTTGAGGTAGAATTTCGGAAAATCATTTCTTATCGGATGCCTAAGTCATACAAAGAACACACCCTCCAAGTTTCAGGTCTCTACGACCAGCGGTTTAGGCTGTGTTGATCCGTCTGTCAGTCAGGACAAAGCGTTTTATATGTATAGATTGAAGACTTACTAGGTGCTTTCCTGAAGTCATAAGGTGCTCCCATGATGGAGACATTCCTGTTGTAGCCCATCTTGACCAAGGTGTCGGATATACTGTTGAAGTAAGCACCCGTCTTGTCGTGCGATGGGTCCAGCCACTCCACCGGCTCTGAGTTACCCCATCCTGGCACTCTGATATCCACACCTAAGGTACACACTCATATACTTATATAGTTCACACAATTTATGTGATAAATATCACGTCTTCGCACAGATAGCTAACATTTGTATTATATAAGTTCATTTACACAAAACTTGAATTAATTATTCCATCAATTGGCGAAAACTATAAGAAAATTAGTTCAGTAGTCTTTAAGTTTATCCCGTTCAGACAGACAGACGCGGCGGGAGGGATTTTATTTTATCTATACTAGTATTATAGATAGATAAATAAATTCTTTATTGCTAATATCATTTTTAAATTACAAAATAAAGAGGAAAGATATTTTTGTTTGTAATGAAAAGGCTCCAAAACTACTTTACCGATTTTGATGAAACTTGGTATGAGGATACATTGATATATTGGGAGTGCTATAGGCTACTTTATATCCCGATATTCCCACGGGATCGGGAGTTACATGAGTGAAACTGTGAAGCTCTGCCAGTAATTTGTATAGATAGATTAGCTGTACCCACACTTTTAGCTAGACATAGATAGATAGATAGATAAACACTTTATTTGCACAACACACAAAACGTTGAAAAAAATCAAAGAGGACAAGAAAGCTGACATCCTGATTCTGTGAGAATATTGGGAGGTGAAAAGTAGCTTTGTGTTGTTTTAGCAGTAAATACTGTAAGGACCTCAACCCGTGGGCCGTTTGAGATGTTTTAAAGACACTGAAAATATATCTTTGTATGGCATGCCATGGCAATTGATTCAATAGTTTTTAGGTAAAGAAGTAATAATACAATCACAAACATTAACAATAATATGAGGTGGGACTTTTGAAACTTTAGAGATGGTTACCGAGTAAGCTCTTACCTTCTGGGTTCTTGGTGGACCTTGTGACATTATCATACTCCAGTCGTAGGTTGTCTACCCAGCAGTCTATTACAAATGGCACCAGCAGTTCCAGGTTCAACCAGATGTTGAAGTAATCGTTCGATGTCTTCGCACAGATGTAATGTACTACAGATGTCTTGTTTAATTTGGCTTCTAATTGGGCACCCCCATCTCCTGGAACTGTATGTAAAGTGATAATTTTTGTAGTCTAATGCATGAATACTCAAACATTTAGTGTTCCTAATAATATTTGACACTTAAATGTCAATAAATTCACCACATAAGATAAGTAGCTTTTCAGTATTCAGCCTAAGTAAGTCGGATTAAATAAATATTTATGTAAGCACTTGCTGATTTAGGTACCTACATAATAATTTTATCAAACATATTATAATAGTCATGTGTCAATTTTTACATGGGCCTTCAGAGCTATATCCTAAACTTTCATTATTCTAGCCAGGAATCGAACCTGTTGATTTTGCAAAAAAAAAAACATATTTTTATACCAATCGATAGTGTTGCTGATCAATTCCTGGAAACAAACATAGTATGAAAAATCAAAGGAAATTAGATACTTACTGAAGACGACTGGTGAGAATCCTAGTGAATTTTGTGTTAAGATTCCATAAATAAACAACACTAGGAAGCTTAATTTAGCACCGCACATTTCTTTAGAATAGTTTATTAGATAATGTAGTAAACCACAAGTTTACACTGCACACTTTTGTCGTCAACTTTTCGGTCTAGAGCAAGTGTTGAACGTCTTTATTTGCGTAATATTTGGTGGTGCAATATCACCGCATAGCTGAACCGTCTGGAGTGGAGTGACGCGAGCACTCGTTCGATCGTACGATGCCGCAGGAAAAACAGATAGCACAACGTGTGGAAGTACCAGGGGTCAACAATGTTATACGATAATAAACAACAGCCGGATGTTAGGACATCAGCTGAGGTTTGTTTGTCTTGTCTGGAGAGAAAACGCGTCGCCGTCCTATGAGCAAACTCAATTTACGTTACGAATACAAATTATCTAACTAAATTGTTGTATAAAACGTACATAGGTAATTCATACAGAAAAATGCAATTTCATCTATCCTGCGTGCATTCGCCGATAAATGACAGTGAAAGAAATATGACATCTGACTTATCATAATGCGTTCAAAAATCTATGCAAACGAAGATGCAGTCCAAGATTCAATCTTTTTGGAAAATATGCAAATCCATATATCTCTGAGATCTATCTACACACTTCGATCTACACAATATTGTAATTTGATTTTACCATATTATTTCATCCCTAAAAACTTTCAAAATAAAAACGTTAACAAAAACCAGAGCTCAGACATGGTTTAAAAGAGAAATACAATATTTATGTTTCGGCAGATAAAATCTAGTTTCTAAACAAACATCATCAAACGACCCGCCTACTTGCAGCCCCCCGCCCCAAAAGCGCGCACGCGCGAAGTATTAAAGGTGGACAATGGATTTTTATTTCTTTTTCTAGTTTTATCTTGATAAGTAGATAATTAAATTAAATTATACTAAGGTTTATATTAAAATAACGTTAAAATGTTAGGGAAATACACGGAGAAGGGAACAAAACGAAGCGTTATTCGCTCTAACGTTAGAAATTGAAATGTTTCTGCAGGTAAGTTAGCTACCTACCTAACGTTAGGGTGCAAGTAAAATCAATAAGGTAAGGGTATTTCAAATGAAATGTTATTTATTTCAGGGTCGCGTTATAATTGTTTGGTTAACTTGGCTTATTGGTGGGGTTTGTGGCGTTGTTATTTTGTTGCTAGTTGTCTGTTACTGCCGCCTCATGCCGCGTCATCAGAAATCATTTGGTAAGACATTTTAAACCTTTTTCGATTAAAAAAATCATAGAGACGCGTTGAGACCTAGCAACCCATTAGAAACCCAATAAGTAAGGACTGTGGGTATGTGTAGTAGGTGTATTAATACGTCCATGGTGGGTACTTACCTACTATGCTTAGTTTTTGACGTGAAACGGTCAGTCAGAATAGTAGTCACTTGCAAAACCAGCATACTTGGGTCGTTACATCCGTTACCAAATATAACAGATGTAACATCACGTGTGACGAGAGTATAAGAGTAGTTAATATACTCTTTGTTTAAAGGTAGGACTTCTAACATAGAGGTTGAATTAATAGCTTGAAGTCGACTTGAAACCCCACTGGGGCTGCCTTCCTGATAGGTACAACAGTCTATCTATTTCTATTTGATTTTGTTTCAGATGAGCAATATCAAAAAGAAAATTATGCCATTAAAGAAAACCAGGCTTACACAAGTCAAGAAAATTATAGACTGATAAAACATGCCGAGGTAAGGTTGCACGATTTAACTAATCAATTATCTATCCCAGAGAATCTGGAATTTAAAGACCCGCTTGAGTTGAAAACATTCTAATAATATTATTTTATAACTGTACGGTGGGCCTCCACTTTTGTTACCAAGCAAGCGCCATTACAACCCTGTATGTCCCCAGGTGCACGTGTCCCGGCACGGACGGCCGGCGAGCTACGCGGGCGACGCCGAGCTGCGAGCGCACCACGCGCACGCGCAGCACGCGGCGGCGGCTGCTCGTGCAGCAAGGGACCACGCAGCCGCCGCTGCCGCCGCGCAGTACGCCTCCAGCGGCAGTTAGTATAATACATAAACACAGATTGGCATGTTTTTGCGGATCTTCTTCTTTTCGACTGAGTGACGTTCGACCAATCAATTTTTTTCTGCCCAATAGTTAGCCACTGCAACTGCAGCAGCGTTAGCTTCTGTCAGGTCCTCCAATGTGCAGGTATTAGGACACAGTGGGCATTGGACTAGGTGCACCATGGACTGCAACGGGCTCCACACTAGCATATTCCTCCTCAGTCGGTGCAATATACCTCAAATTTTGTCCGCAATGATAAATGGAAAGAAATCGTGTAACACCTTGTAAAATAAAAATGATTTCCTCTTGACTATTTGCTACTGCATCCTCGATTTCCTATTTCTTCACACCAACCTACATCTCTGGCCTTTTCGTTTATCTCAGACGATCTTCGTCTCAGCGCCTACATGCTCTTTCGAAGCTTAGTACACCAACCTACAACAGCTTAGATAACCCTTTAAAACCCATGTAACGCTGTAAAAAGTTGATACTTCCCTACCTAACTAGGCCGCAAAGGTACTGCGAAGCGTCTGTTTCCTAATCTTAATTTTAGGTAGTATGTCTAAATATGCCTGTATGTTTCAGTGTTAGACGAGATAGAGAGTATGGGTAACATAGACGCGTTGAAGACTCGATCACTGCCCGCCTTCCTGCGTCCCAAGCCGAGACCGCTCTCAACTGAGGATGACTTGCAGCAGCTCTATGCGAAGGTACGTCACTAATTATACCTGTCTTCTCCGTTGTTCTTGTTAACCTGAGCAATATAATGCAATTATTCTTGGCATATCGTGTAGAACAGTGTTTCCCAAAATATGGGTTGCGATCCACTGGTGGAACTGGGGATTTTAGGTGGGTAATGAAATTGTGGACCACAACCATAAAACGTCGTTATCTCTCAATATTTATAAGTCGGAATAACTCACTAACGAGTCAGTCTGTGTATCAGAAGATAAGTAGCTGAAAGACGCTCATGATCGCAAGCAAAACTATCAAGATTCTAGATTTCAATAGCTGAAATCTGACTTCTTTTTTTTATATGGCCATGAAAATCGTTTTCGCCCATTAAATCTTCATACTTAAATGCGAAGTGGGATTTTCAGTCATGGTTCATAATAAAATTTAATTAGGAACGTATTTTCATTTGTAGTCCAGAATACTTTGTAAAACTGGTGTAGAAGGTACCAAGTAACACATGACGAGGAGACCTAGCCCAGAAAAAATGTTGTTTTATTAATTAGGATGATTTACCAATCTGGGTTTAGCGAACGTGCCTTAGGAGATAAGTCCTTATCATATTATGTTGTGTAATTTTAGGTGAGTCTAAGTAAGAAGCACAAGAACCGTATGCGCAGCGAGCACGCAGCCATCATAGCGCTGAGCAAGTCACACAGTCAGTTCTTGGACGCGGCTGCTGGCGGGGATGTTGACAGTTACGCAGATGCTGTTATTGTTTACGATCAAAGGACTGCATTGTAACACATACCAGATTCATTGAATTTTTTCAACGATTTTACAACATTTGAAACTGACCAGAAATGGGACCACCGTTGAGGTATCCTCGTTCCAACAAAAAAGAAACATCTAAATCGCAAAAATAAAAAGTGATATCACGACATTCATTAAAGTCGAATTGAGAACCTCATACTTTTTTCGTCTGGAAGTTGACCCACATGTGCTTCAAAATAACCAGTTCATTTGGCATATATTTTTTTACATCATAATTATGATTAAATAGGTCAGTGTTTGACCACTATAACATCTGCCTGATGATAGGTGACAATGCGGCCCAAGATGAAGCACGAATGCTAGCTTACGATTAGGAAGAGCCAAACGCAAACGCAAAGCACTTTGGATAGAAATTTTGGATCATACTTGCGCCTTAATCTTTGTCACAAGGTCCAAAAACTAACAGAATGACAAATTGATGCGGATCAATTTGAGTATGATTGTTATGATACCACCAGCTAGGTATCTACACCTACAGTATCATATCGGGTACCAACTGGATGTTAGCAATGATGAGTGTTGACAACAAACATCCGTCAATCTCGAACATGATTCTGAATGCGTTTACAACGTAAACGGTAAATTAATACGTCCGGGACAAATAATAACTCTGTTATACCTACTTTGTGGAATTTAAATATTATCAACCTCTGTGGCGTAGTAGACGAATACCCGCATTCGACGCAGCAGGTTGCCGGTTCGTCAAGAGCTAAAAATTAAAAACCTTTTTAAAAAACGCAGGTACCAGTAGCGAGGGGTCTATACAACCCGATTCCTGTCAGTTTTCCTTCACGGATTCAGGCCTAAAGGTGCAGAACGTGTCGATTGGTCGGTCTTTGCAATACCAAAAGCACCTTTAAAATCAAAGTTTTAACGTAGTATCTAATCGTTCCCAAAATGTGAATTATACATATTTTGGATTTTTCAGTACAACTTTGTCACTTGCGTGTTTTTATCTCATTTTTGATATTTTATCGGCTCACTTTCAAGGAAAATTCACCCCTAGCTACTGGTTGGTGAAAACGATAGGAACTGATTTTATATTCTTACAAGTTTAGCTTTGAACTGGGTAGTGAAATAAGAAATAATTATAAAAACCTTCTTCCACATATCGGTATAATAGTTATAATAATACCTACTTTCTCCGTAAACCAATAGATTCATATTTAATGGTTCTTTAACATTTAAATTCATATTAAATTATTAATAAGTCCGTTAAAATCTATAGCGTAATAAATAATATTATGTTTGTTAAAGGTATAATCAAATATTTAAGTTTTGTTAAACAATTACTTGCAAAATTGTGATTGGAAAACGTGTGATAAAAATTAAAAATTATCGAATTGTGGCCTATTTCGTACTTTTATAAATACCGGTACAGTCGCATTTGGTTACAATAATTAGCAGAGGTATTCACAATTTGAATAATTCAGTGGATTCACCACGAGTCGCCTTTCGATCAAACGTCGTTCGTTTCTTTTCAGTAGGTATTTTCTAGGAAACGTAGGGCAGCTTTAAGGACATTGTGCTTAAGCAAAGTTAGCTACTTTGCTACTTGCTTCTTTTTCTTTAAACAAAAACCAAAAAAAGTTAAGCTTAATTTAGTTACTGTATTTACTTATCCTTAACTTTTTAGTTAAATTTCTAACTTACTTAAGAAATTCTTGATACGTTATGTTTGATCAAATCGTTAAGAGGAAAGGGTACCGGGGCTCTCTCCATACAAACTATTACAAACGTAGTCGACTGTTTTCTCCCTGGATAATGACACTAGAGCAAATACTTTTGGTGCATAAAACTTATAACTGCTATGACCATACCCCTATTTTTTTATTTTTTTAATCTTAATTTCTATGATAATTAGAAAATGAAAAAAACCAAAACATAGGGGCATAGGGGCATGGAGCGAGCGCAGGTACCCTTTCACCTTAAAGACTCGTGGTAAGGTCTCAGAACAGCGGATTAGGAAACACTATTGACTTCATACAAAATGTCTGTAATTACCTATTTGCCTAAAACATTTCCTTCGATCAAAGTAATTCGAACATTAAGGATATTTATACGTGTAAAGTTATAATATTGTTATGTCCACGGAAATCTTGCGCACATCAGCGTGATTTCTATGTGATTTCATTTCTAGATGTAAATTCTATTAGAGTGCGCGCCAGATACATGTCTACACGGAGTCAAGATAGGAACTTATCGATGATCTTCCGATTTTTAATGTTTACCTCAGGCGTGGAATGTGTGTGGTGTTCAAGGTGTTTTCACTCGTCTTCCGTGTTTAATACTTGCCATAAGAGTAATTTTACTTACTTACTAAAAGGACTTAGTAGTTGTAGATGCCTCGATAGTCGAAGACGTATATAAAGACAAGGCTGTATGGGCTCACTCAGCAATCTTTGCTTTTCATGACCAGATATAATTTAAAATATATATCAGAGACCAGATCTCGTCATCTATCAAGCGACTCGGAACTAGCTTAGAAAAGACATAAGGCGATTGAATACCTCTCGTTAGAAGTAGTCACATAACGCATCGAAAACGCCACCAATCACCTGCAGACTTATATGGCACGCACTATAATTAATAAATGCGACCTATAGCTATCGTTTTGAATGTTAAATGTCAACAGAAGTCCAAATATTCGATGTAAACTCAAAATGTATTAGAATTACCTACTAGCAGCGCTCTGCGGTTTCACCTGCTTAAAAGAAGTCTATGTACTCCTTCTCCACGCTATGGAGTACCTCCGTTCCATCGAAATCGTGGAGAAGAAACAATCTTTTGCATTTAATGTTAGTTGGGATTAAATAAAGATGTTGACTGAAACGATTTTGATAAGTAGTTTAGTAATAATGATTAGATTTGAATGAATTCGAATATATTTTGAGCACAACCCCGTGTATGTTTATCGTGTATTTGTAGTTTATTACTGAGAATTAAAGTTTTTATAACCTTGAACAAAACTGTTTTAATAAAACTTTAATCAATTGGAAAAATCGTTTATTAGGGAACAAAACACATTGGTATCATAGACAATTTAGGTAAAACTAAATATGTCTTAAATTACCAATATAATCAGATCGTTACATTAAAACAAATTAAAGCAAATATCAACTTAAATAAATCATCTTAATTATGGGACTTGTTACACTAGATGCGTTCAGGAGGCAGCGCAGTCTGGTCAAATATGAGGAATTACATGGCTGCCTGGAACTCTGACCACTAATCGCACAACGCATCTAGCGTGACAAGTTCTTAAACTTCAAGCAAAATCCGTATCCATTAATTACCCTAAATGTGCTAACACTTGATAAAGGCGTACACGTAAGTGCTCGCAATATGCGTATACGAGTCATAATTTACGCATACGCCTAACAGCTGACAACTTGCGCATTATATGTTTCCGTAAGTGCAATACGTGCCCTTGTATTTTTGCCCCCAAAACACGTATCTCACAGCACACATAACATAAACGTGCTCGTAAATTACGCATTCTTGCGTCTCCGTATTGTACGTAGAGGCACTCCCAAAATGTAAATATAAAATACATACGTCTATGTGGGTATAGTTCTAAATGTAGCGAGCGTGGGAAACGTCTTGAGCCGCAGCAGTTCCAGTTCCGTCTGCAGAAGCACGATGGTCGTGTGGTTCTGTTGCACTTCGCGGATCAAGTTGCTGCGCATCACTAGCGTCTCCATCCTGGGTACAGGCACAGATAAAAGATTAGTTGCTGCGCTATAAAAAAAAGTCTACAAAATATGATTAAATAAAAAGTGACCTTGTTACGATGCAGTAAGATTTAATTCTATTCTAAGTTATAGGAATAAACAGTAACCTCTTTTTGAAGACCCTCCGTATTCGTATAGGTTCGAGCGGGTCCTCTAGCAGTCTCTTCTCGGACACCTTCACTGTTAGTGTACCGATCAGCCCGTCCAGGCGACTTGAATTACCTTCCACGCCATTTATCTTCACCTGAAGATCGTATATTAGGGGTCAGGCCGTGGCCAGATCTACGGAGAATATTCAGCTAACATTCATCATAGGCGATATGCTTGGTCAGTAGCCATATTAACCGCGAAGTATAGGAAGAGCATCGCAAAGGATATGACTGGCCAGACTAAGTGAATATTTGCTGAAATTGGTAGATCTGGTTACGTTTTTAATAACGAGCTGAGCAATAAACATTCATTGATAAGTCATAAAGTGTACTGTACGGGAAAAAAAGTCTCCAAAACGATAGCCGCTCCAGGATTTTACTATGGATAGTATGGTAGGTATTGCTTGAGCAAAAAGGAAGGCAAAACTAGAAAGAAAGTGAGCACCAAACACACCTTCTCCCCCTTAAACAACTGTTTTTTTGGCATGACCAACCTGTGAAGATAGAAATGTTTAAAGTACCTATGGTATATGATTATATACCTGCATATCCTCAAGATGATGTATCTGGTCAGTAAGCAGCATGTTCACGGTCATCTTGGAGGCTTCCATCTCCTTCTCCATACGGACATACTCCATCTCCTCGGTGTACCCGAGGGTCTTGTTCTTTAGGAACAGCTGGAGTTCTTTCGGAATCTACGCGTTAACAAGACAAATATTAGATTGGATCTATGTATTTGCTAGGAAGAAGCTATAGAGACCAATGGCTTTTGTCCAAACAGTTTACACAGCGCAGCGTCAGCAAACCTAATCCACAGTATTCAGGACTTTGTAATGCCTGAATCATGTATTATATATGAGGTTGGCTTGCCCAGTATTGCTCAGCGTCTATACCACTGTCTCATTAACAGGAAATTACTCAGCTATACGTTTGAGACAACTAAGCCGTGGAAATTTTCCTGCAATGCTTTCATAGTAAGTCAGTAAATATTAAACCTTGAGCCGTTTATATGTGTAAAGTTCCTGCTCCATATGCCTGAGTTTCATCTTCATCTGCGCGTGTTCCCACTCCTTAGCGAGGATCACTTTCCGGAACGCGATCTGACGACGCATCATGCGCAACTTTAAGGCGCCTACTCTCTGTGAAAATAATGTAAAACATTATATTATTTCCTCATCTGTACTTGGAAATAGCCGCTTTTCGGAAAGTAGTAACAATCGGCCCGGAGAATGACTCGTATAGGCCTCACCCACGACGCTGTTGAAAACATCTTGATTATTCTGATGATGAATAGGTATAGAATGATACATACAAGTATGAGATCGTTGATAGTCTCGATATCAGTGCGCGGTATGAGCGAGGCGTCTTCATAGTCGGCCATGTGTCCCGTGGTGATGATCTCGACCTGCCCCGCGGGCAGCACGATCTGCACGGTCGCGTTCCTCGCCGTCAGCTGCACCTCGTCGCGCAGCTGCTGCATGCGCTGCATCGTGAGCTGGAACTGCTGCTTGCGGGCTGCCACCGCTCGCTGCCACACGGTTACTGTCGCCTCTACGTACGACATCTCTAGTGCTACGCCACGCATCTGGTTAGACAATGTACGCAACATTATAATTTAAACTTTTAAAAGGTTTTCACGACGAAATCCTAAATTATACGATAACATAAAGAGTCATAAGACCGAATTTGACAACCGAAAAGTCACGTAGGCTGTATGAGAGACGACAAAGAGTTTTGATGCAATCAACTTAATAACCTCAAGAGGTTGGAACAGCAACTTCCGTTACAAATTATGACGTCATAGTCGTCATTTGATTTTTGCAAGTGACTACCTACTCTTCTGACCGATTTTAAAGATGTTTAGATGTCAAAAGGTATTCCCCTACAAGGTATCGAACCTATTGATTTGTCCACCCGATACTAACCCGTATTTCGTTCTCAATCTTGGTGCGTCTCAGTTTACACGTGGTATTCCACAGACCTTCGTCCATGACCGGCGGCATATTGGTTATCTGATCCAGAATCTCCACACTGAAAAAGCATTACCTATTATAAAATTTATTCTACAGATATATACAGATATATATGAATGAAGACCTCTGTAAGCTTCTATACTTCTAGACTGATCTAGGTTTGTTAGCATGAAATAATGTATTCTTAATGGACTCATGGTAATTATTTTCCCGGGACTTCATCGCGTATTTTCAACGTTCGTCACTTCTCTAGTCTCCTCGCGACCATGACTATTATAATTATAGTAGAAAAGTCGAGGTAAAAGAAATAAAATAATACGCAATTAAGATCCGGGCAAATAATTACTATGAATACAAATTGTGTGCGTTTAAAAAGTTTTATGGACTGACAAATAAAGATAATTGGATCCCAATAATCTACATAACTTCATTTCCTATCAGTTTCCTACAATAGGCGTATTCTAGGCAGTACGTTTGATTGCTTGCGAGGTCTAGGTGCATATTAATCTGGTGTTTCAGTGCCTCGATGCTCAGTCTGAGCAGCGCAGAGCAGAGATAATTTTTGGCAAAGTCATTTTACAGCTAAAAATTGCACTGATTTGTATGAAATATATTATTTACCCCTTGAAATAGTCAACACAGTCAAAATGCAATAGCGGCGGCCGTATGCCAGTCAACACGGCCGTGGCCAGCTCGTACAGCACCACTGGAGTCATGCTAGCGCGGGATTGCCATTTCGGACGCTTTCTACAACAAACATAAACTGAAAATTGCACTGCAACAACACTTGAACTCTCTACTTCCTTCTCATCATGCAGATGAGCTATGCGGTAAGTTACGTCACAAGCGGAGTTTATGGAGATGCATTTTTCCTTGAAAGTATTTCCAGAAATGCCGAGTATGCACTTCAAACACAAGGAATCAAGTATAGAATTCACAGTCTCGGTAGTTTTGGCTTTAAAATCTAACTACCGTACATGGTTTTCCGAAGAAGTTTTTATTATATTGATTTGTCCACAACATTCCAAGACTATAGTTACAGAATCTAATTTATTAAAAGAAAAGGAAAAAAATAGAGAAGGAAAAAATCATCTATGTATACTAGATTGCATCCCCATTTGTACTTGATTAAGCACAAGTTGGTAACCTGCAGGTCAAGCTTTAAGCCTAGTGTAAGCAGGCACTAAATCAAATACACTAAACTTCTATATATCACATACTAGTAGCGTTCCGCGATTTAACCCGCGTAACACCCAATCGAGTGGGATTAACAGGATAGAAAGTAGCCTATAGCCTTCCTTCATAAATGGACTATCCAACACAAATATAATTTTTCTATTCAAACCAGTAGTTCTTGAGATTAGCGTGTTCAAACAAACAAACTCTTTAGCTTTATAATATTACTAGCGACCCGCTCCGGCTTCGCACGGCTATATTATGCATGTATTACACATATAAACCTTCCTCTTTAATCACTCTATCTATTAAAAAAAAACCGCATCAAAATCCGTTGCGTAGTTATAAAGATCTAAGCATACAAAGGGAAATAGGGACAGAAAAAGCGACTTTGTTTTATACTATGTAGTGAAGTATAGATTTTTTATTAGAGTTCCGTACGGTAAAAACGGGACTAAGACTTTACTATTTGTCCGTTCGTCCGTCTGTCACGAGATTGTGTCTCACGAACCGTGATAGCCAGACAGTGTTAATTTTCACATATTATGTATTTTTTTCATCTATCTGTCTACAATAGGGATACCAACCTGAAGAACTTATAACACTGATCGACAATGATAGGCGAGAGGTCTGCGAAGTGGTTCTTAAACGTCCTCTCCATCTGTTTGTCCTTAACTTGTAGTGCGTCGTACGTGGTTTGGACGTCGTTGGATTGTTCCTGTGCTAGAAGAAGTTCCTTGTTTAGCAGCTCCGCTTCTAACGTCCAACGGGCTGCTTGCTTCCTGATAACACAGTAATATATCGAATGAACTCAGTGCCGCGGTGCCCGTGTTGCATTGGGCGTATGCTCGAAGCTTGGTGGTAGTTAAATTCTGTTTAGTCACACCATGATGACAACAGGTCTTTAGGGCACTTCTTATCAGCACAATATTATTAATGCAAAAGTAACTCTGTCTGTTACGTTTCCGCCAAAATTAGAATTAATTTTACTGAATTTTGGTGGAGATAGATGGGAAGGAGATCGTGACCCGGGATTTGTATGACATAAATAATACAATGTAGTAGGATTTGAAGGGTCAAACTTGCTTAACCTCTTTTTTAGCAACTCGGTTCGATAAAATAATACAGTAACTATGATACTAAAATTGCCACAAAAAAGTGGTCGTGGCAGCGAAATCCTGTTTATAGACACCATGATGTGATATGATAAAAAAAATAAGTTTTGTTTAATATGCCTCATTTTTAAGTCAACGTCAAAGCTTATTTTGTACATGAAATTACCTAAAATCTTCAATTTGTTCCGCAGCCTCGACGCGATCTAGGTTCCTCCTACGGAACCGCATCAAATTCAGATTCTCCTGGCCGATGCAGGAATCTATCTTCAATTTTGTAAGCCATGTTTCTTTCACCTAGACATAAACAAGATAGAAGTATTAATATGAATTTATTTTAGTGGTATTTTATTAGTGTGTATGTTAATTTTCTGTTATTACTTCTTTTGTGAATGTCATTTCTTAAAATATGTGAATAAATGAAATAATACCTAGTAAAAAAGATAGATAGATAACTTTATTTGTACAACATAGGAAGAAACCGAACACGATATACGCAATGTAAAGTAATAGCTAGAAACTATAAGTGGAACAAATGGGAGGCCTTATCGCTGAAAGCAATTTGAAGACGCAAGATGAATAATGATGAGAGTTTAAAAATATGATTTATTTCAATGATTTATTTTGATGAAACCTGTCGCCTTGTTGGCCGTAAAGTTAGAAAACTTAAGATACTTACAACCTCTGCTTCACCGTATTTGCAACGTGTGAAAAACGTTTTTAAAAACCTTAAAATTAGTCACAAAATAACAAGAAAATAAACAAATTATTTCTCAGATTAACAAATAAAACCAAAATTTATAGCGGGCCGATCACCGTATTCTTATGCAGCGCGTACAGATTTTGTATTGCCGTTATTTCTTAAGACGCACACGTCACGCAAACCTAAACGTCGCGTCGCGCGCTCGTCGCCTATTAGAACGTGAGTTATTTGTATCGCACAAAAACAGTATCGCGCTAAATTTTGACGTGAAATAAATGTTAAATTAATTTTCCTCTAGGAAATTAGTCTAAAACGTACGGCAACAGCTTGTTTCACGCGTGGGTGAAGTAGACGTGCAGTTAAAGTAACGGTTACGCGTAGCTTCATTTTACGGCAATACCGATTATTGTTTGCGTGCACGTGACGTATGCGTCAACTGTACTAATGAGTCATAAATTACGGCGATCGGGGGGCTGTTTTTAACCGACTTCAAAAAAAGGAGATTCTCAATTCGGATGTATGTATTTTTTTTTATAGTAGTAGTTATTTTACGAAATATTTAAGTAGTTGTTAATTAAGATGGCAGGTGGCCCTTGTTACATGCAGGTACCTTGATATAAAGAAAGTAATTTGCGTAATTCAGTGACCGTGAAATTACCTTCTGGTTGAATTTAACAACGCTCTCATTGAGTAACTGCGACAGTTTAGCGTATTCAGCGTGCAACATCTTCCGGTACTTGTCACGCTCCTCGTTCCGGAACGCAACCTTCGCTTCGTAGTCGAACACTTGGCGGAGATCTTCTTCGTTGAAGTGTTCCGGGTCTTTGTCCAGCTACAAAATATATCAATATAGACCCCATAGTTTCGCCTGCGTTGTGCCTGAATCGATAGACTTCCCTATTTATCTATAGTTACAGTCACATTCCCAATTAGCTGAACCCCACGTGACTAGAGCTCACCCGCAAATCTGTAAGGTTACAACCTTACAGATTCAATCAATTACTTTGTAAAGTAATGTTACCTGATTCTGTTTTTTTAAACAATATACTAGATATACAATACCTGCAATTTACAATAAAAAATATAACAAAATAGGAAAATATTATATTTTTACAGATAATATGTGAATGAGCTCTGGGTCACGTGGGGTTCTAATTGAAATTATAATTCTAATACTTCAATATCTATACTAATATTATAAGGAGGAAAGTTTTTTGTTTGTAACGAATAGGCTCCGAAACTACTGGACCGATTTTGATGCTTGGTATGAGGATACATTGAGTCATTGGGAGTAACATAGTAACACTTTTTAACCTGATATTCCCATGGTATCTGGAGTTACCCAGGTAAAATCATTTGAAAAAAAAGTTCTAAGGATGCCTTTAACGCCCTTATATAATAAATAATAAAAAAATCTATATTTCTATAAAATACAATGACTTGGGTAACAGTAAATAAAAACAAACAAAATACAGCTTTCGTCATGTATGATGACATGAGTATTGAGCAAGTAGGTATCCGTAAGGAACTCTGTCCCCCACACTAGGTCTATAATGAGCCTGTACAGCGGGGTCACAGCGACTCGCTTTGGGATTATAATATACCTACTAATTTACAATGCCAAAACTGATTATATGCCTAATTTATTATTGTAAAGTACTTATAGGTAAGGGTAGGTATGGGGTGACTTTGTGTGAGTGAGTGTCTATTATATTGTCGCGTTAAAATATGAATGTACTTAATATCATACCATGCACTGTGGCATCGGTATAGGTTTCTTGATCTCCTCATGCCACAGCTTCTCGAGCACCCCGTCCATCATCTCCATGAGCGCGCGCTCGCGGAAGTCGTCCTTGGGGCCCGGGTCCGGTGGGATTATCACTATCTGGCTCGGACTTATGTACGGCTCGATGCTACACTGTCGATTCATATATAGGACATGTCATTTATTTCATATACTTAATTTAGTAGAAATGTTGATATTCTGTTACGTTTCATTTCATAAATGCATTCTAGAAATTTAAGAATGCAGATTACCTATAACCTCTCAGCTGGCAGAGCTGACCGCCCCACTAACGATTATTAGATCAATAAAATCGGACATAAGTAAAAATGTGCAACTTAGTCAAAAGTGTCATGTAAGCTATTGTTCCTATAGCCAGGTAACCGACCTTTTAGACGGCGGCCATTAAAAATCCCCCCGCTCTAGACCTGTTTTAACAAATCAGTCGAAACTCAGCCGTTCGTGGAGTCGCATGTCTTTGTTTTCGGCACTTTTGTTCGCACTATAACTTCGCTTCACAGTTGTGTGTTTGTGTGGTTCAATTTAGAAAAAACTTTTATTGGATATGGCAGAAGAAGGTATGTACTACATTTTAAAATATTACATGATTACTTTGTCGTATAAAATTTATATTTTTATGTGATATGAAAACAGTTACAATTTAGGTACATTTTTTTGCTTTACTTTTTCAAACAATCGTGTTTTTATGTATATGTCGTGTCTTGTCGGGCTACAACTTTTATAACAATATAATAATTGATTTGTTGGCTATTGTAAATCATAATAAAACCATCCGCCTACGTCCGCCATTTTGTTTTATATGACTTTTAAATCGTACGTAAAAATTACACAATTATTTTAAGTTAATATATTTATTTATTTGTCGTACAGATAATTCGAGAACTATCAAGATATTTACTAGAAGAGCATTGTGGGAGATCTTGAATGAATTCAAGGGCCACAAAATAGAAGAAAAGTTTTCATTGTTTGAAGATAGACTTGTCCAATTGACAAATTGTCCGGAACATGAGAAACATAAAATGGTAAATGGTTTGAAGCACTTTAAAAGTGAATTCAAAAAGAAGTGGAGAGGAGCTTCATACAAAGAAGAACGGTTTTTAAAAAGTAATGAAGTGTGGCTTACTTCTTCGATGGAATTACCTAACTGGCCTGAAATGACCTTACCAAAACCTGGACGTCCAAAAAAATCATTTGAAGATGTGTGTGACCGTAGCAAACGGAGAAAAACAAAAGATCTGCGTGAACAAGTATCTGTCGAGGAGTTGACTTATGCTGCTGGCGTGAGTCAGGGCACTTCAGGAAATAAAGATGCATCAAAAATAATTAAAGAATTAATGGCTTCACCCACCAGAGCTACTAAACTTAGAAAAGTTATTTCTAGTACCAAGAAGCAACCAACTGTAAAAAAATATACGCCAGCAGAAGCACTGGCTATCTTTGTTGAAGGTGATTTCACTAGAAGACAATGGGAAATAATCCACAGATCTGGTAAAGCTATTTACCCATGCTATTCTGTCATACAAATGGCTAAGATTGAATGTTATCCCGAGGAAGAATCAATACATGTCACTGAGACAAGCGCAGAAGTTAAACTTCAAGCATTACTAAATCACACTGCATTGCGCTTGTACAAATATATAGCGGAGGTTGTCAATACGTCATGCACTGAAGAAGAAAAACAAAATATGGTGTTAATTTCGAAATGGGGATGTGACGGATCTCAGCAGACACAATACAAGCAAAAATTCGAAAATCACGGAGATAGTGATGCAAATATTTTTCAAAGCTCACTAGTGCCTCTAAGACTATCTGTTATCATTGAAGAAGAGGAGAAAAAAATCATTTGGCAAAATCCGGTTCCGTCTTCAGTCAGATTCTGCAGACCCATACGTATAAGATTTATAAATGAAACAAAAGATATCACAAAACAAGAAATACAATACATTGAAAACCAAGCCGAACAGCTTCAGGAGACAGAAATTGATGGCAGCAAAATAAAACATAAACTGTTACTTACCATGATTGATGGCAAGGTATGTAATGCTGCTACAGACACCTCATCTACAATGAGATGCTACATTTGCGGACAGACTTCGAAGGATTTTAATAAATTAATTAAAAAAGAAAGTAAAGTAGAAACGTTGAAGTTTGGATTATCAATTCTTCACGCAAGAATTCGATTTTTCGAATCTATTTTACATTTAGCCTATAAATTGCCTTTACAAAAATGGCAAGCACGGTCTACAGAAGAAAAAATAATTGTAAAAGAGACTAAAGAAAAACTACAAAAAGCCTTTAAAGAGGAAATGGGATTACTCGTAGATGTTCCCAAAGCAGGGTTTGGGAACACTAATGACGGGAACACGTCAAGGAGATTTTTTGCAGATCCGGAATGCTCCTCAAGAATAACTGGCATCAATGTCGATTTAATAAAAAGGTTTAAAATTATATTAGAAGTAATATCAAGTGGCAATAACATTGATGTAGAAAAATTTGAAGCATACGCAAATGAAACTGCAAAAATATATGTCGATCTGTATGGTTGGCATCCCATGTCACCAACCATACACAAAATTTTGATACATGGAGGTGAAGTAATAGCTCATGCACTCCTACCTATTGGTCAGTTATCGGAAGAGGCAGCTGAAGCCCGAAACAAACATTTTAGGCAATACAGATTACATTTTTCCCGCAAATTTTCGCGCAGAGACTGCAACATAGATATAATAAACAGACTTCTTTTAAGTTCAGATCCATTTATCAGCTGCAGCAGAAAGACGCAAAATAAAAAAAGACAGCCTTTCTCAAAGGAGGCAATAGAAATGATGTCTGCCAGCACGGTATTTAAAAATAGACAAAGCGAAGACGAAAGTTCCGACGAAGAAGAAGTTGAAGAATCCTAAAAATGTAAAAAGATGTAAAATTTTAAATATATAATTATTATATTGGTCAAACTTTGTGTTTTATTTAATTTAATTGCACATAAAATTATATAAATAAATTAAATATTTTTGTCCGATTTTTTCACTCAAATACTCGTTAGTGCGCCCGGCAATCTAGCGGTGCAGTTGATGAAATAAGAGCAAAAATTTAGCGAAAAAGGCACCCTACATGCCACTGTAGGCCCTTGCCCTAAATTTTTATTTCTTGTTTTAAATATAGGTAATCAGTTTTAATGTTATACTTTAGGGTGCAATAATGTGTTTATTTCAAGTTTAACTATAATTTTCAAAAATTTATTAAGACATGACTGAAACTAGCATTCTTAATACTGATTGTCGTTGGATTCAAATTGATTGGTCTTAAGAATTATAAAGCACGCTTACATATGAATAAGTCTAAATAATAATCTTAAAGAAACGTGTCCAAAGTGTGACCATTGATATATTCCTAAAATATCTTAATGAAGCTAACTTATTATTTCATTTCTATTACACGGGCAAGTATAGTTTAATCAGATAGGTACCTCTTCAGGGTCTACTTTGATGAGCCGCGGTGGTTCCTCCTCCTGGCGCCACTGCGGGTCTCGGATGTCCATTACGAGATGGTGGAAGCTCCCGCGCAGGTCAGACAGCTTGTTCAACTCTACACCAAACATACTTCATTATTGATGGATTTTCTAGTTAATAAATAAAAATAAATAAATATTTCAGGACATATTACACATCGCCATCCAGCCCCAAGCTAAGCAACTTAATGCTTGTGTTATGGGTGCCAGATAACGGATAAACTACTTATATACTTTTTTTTTTTGTAAATATATACATATTATACATATAGGAAACACCCAGAACCAGAAACAAGAATTTATGGTCAGCATAAATACTTGTTCCCGGCGGGAATCGAACCCGCAACCTTCTGCGTCGCAGTCGGGTGTTCGCCCGACGCGCCACAGAGGTCGTAGTTAAAATGGTCATAAAGTCTTATTTCCTCCCACTTGAAAAAAATCGGTGGTGAAACACGAACAAGACGGACAAAAGAGTGATCATAAAAAGGTTTTTTTTACCCTTTGAAGTGTGAAACCTTAAAAAGAGGCGTTTATATCAAGCCCAGATCTACTACTGTGCATTGTTAATACCACTGCTGCTACAATCAGAAGGCCAATTCTCATAAGTAAAATTGTTCAAATTACACTGTAAAATCAATTCGATTGCATTTCTGTTACAAAAAATACCCTCAAAGCCAACGTTTTTTTTCAAAAACCTAACCTTGATGGTAAAATAAGCTACTTTGAGGGTTTTTTCTCATGCTAATGAAATGATATTGCAATGTATTTTTTTATTTATTAGGCAAATTGCTTTACGGTTATTTTAATTTAGACAAACTGCTTGTTTAGTCACTGTCGCTTTTCAGGCATTCAGTGGCATATCTTGCTTAGGGCGAAAAATTTTCGTGGCAAATCTCCCATTTAGCATTGAGTTGGCATCCCACGTTTAAGGTATCTCGATCCTCGGACCCTTCCGATGTCAGTTGTCTCCTAGAGGTTGCTGTCAAACATCGGATATAGGCCTATCATTCCTAGCTTATGGGAATTTGAACAATGTTATTTGCAAGAATTGGCGTTCAGGTGATTCACGTTTAACTATAGTGCATTAAAAATGGTGACCGTGATAAAATAGAGATATTATTGAAATAGATTAACCCTCAATAATGAATCTGAGTCGGTTGTTCCTCTCCTCAACGAGACCGACTTCGCGTCGCTTTTGGTTCATGAGATCGTCGAACTGCTTGTTGAACCAGAGCCGAAGGTTTTGTACTGTCAACTGTAACGATATATCTGTTTCAAGACTTATTTTCATCTCTAGTCTAGAAATAAAATCTATCATCATGTAACAAAAGGAATTGAGGAATTATTTGGACAAGCTGAAAGAGAAAAAATAATGGCAATAATGGCCCCACACAACTTTGGTAGCTTTATGACATTTTAAACTTATTAATATACCTAATGTAATTACTAACATAGATCATAAGAAGATTGTCACTAACAACATGGATTATTGACATCTGAATAAATGAATTTTAATTTAATTTAATTTAATAATACTTATTTGCAAGTAAGTTAGGTTCTTGAAGTTCCTACGAGTATTATGTGTAATGGCGTCAGACGTTGATGAAGAAAATGAAAAACACGTGACTTTAAATGCTTAAGTACGTATATCTTTTTTTTCCACATCTAGTTCACGAAATACTATCAATTTTATCTAGAAAATAGGAGAATTTAATAAAAAAAATATCTGTGTAAGCTCAAGTAATGGTGTGCCATTCTTCTTTGGTACTAAGGGCTCTTCCTCACCGGGAAGCCATGGATGGTGACGTCGCCGCCTACGTATCCAATAATTCGTTTTGAAATGTATGGAAGGTAACTCACCTTTTTTTTTTTTTTTTAAGGTGGATAAATGCGCATTATGCATCATCCCGCCATTCCCCGGGGAGTAGCGAGGGTATGTGGGGCTCCCTGCTGGCCTGAAGGTGGTGGGCGGCCAGAGGTTTACCCTATAAAACTCCACCGGTTCCTCTCTCGCCGTGATGTCGGGGCTACGGGAACGTGGTGCGATTCTACCGCGGCAAGGCACGGTGTGGCGACATCGACTTTAATACGAATCAGTTAGATACGTATCCCACCCAGGTGAGGTAGGGCCCTAAGTTCTAAGGTAAACAAGTTTCAATTCTTCATTGACCATAGTACATATGTGTTTAATAACCTTGGTGACGTGATGCATCCAGTTCATATGCAGGAACGAGTGTGCGAGCATTTGCGGCACCTGAGCCTTCGGCAAGGTGAGCACCTTGTGCGCGCTGGAGGGAGCGAGCGCGAGCATCTGGCGGTCGCGTGCGGTGCCGTGCTCCTCCTCGTCCTCGTCCTCGTCCTGCCGCTGCATCAGCCCACCGGACGACATCACCGACGCCACAGGTAACGGACCGGAGCTGTCACACATACACCAACATGCTTACATGTAGAGTTCTGACAATAAAGGACATCGCATCGCCCGGTGAACATATTGAAAAATACAAAAATCTATGATGACTAGCTTATGCCCGCGACTTCGTCCAAATCTAAATTGAACCAAGGAATCACGTCGTTTCATACAAACTTAGCCCAACTTTTTCATCCCCTAAGGGGTAGAATTTCGGAAAACCCTCTTATCGGATGCCTACGTCATACTCGTACAAAGACCACACCCTCCCAGTTTCAGGTCTCTACGATCAGCGGTTTAGGCTGTGCGTTGATCCGTCAGTCAGTCATTCAGGACAACGCATTTTATATGTAGGTATAGATATTTTTTTTTTGCGAAATCAACAGTTTCGATTCCTGGCTAGGGTATAATGTTTTTTTTTAATATAATGATGCACTTTTAATTTTTGTCAAAATCGTGCACGCAACTCCTTTCAGCATTTTTCGCTATCTCTTATAGTTTTGGATATAGCCCTGAAGGCCCATGTAAAAATCTTAACCTGTATCTAAATTATTATTATTAATTATGTATACACACACAATTACACTGTCTAACAGTAAATAAGTTTTCAGAATTGTAAATAGGCTATACAGTCAGTTGCTCACTCATCTGGTACTAAGACAAGACTAGGTTCTTTCTTCATCAAATCTGGTTCTTCCCAGGGCCGGAACAGGTCCTCATCGTTCTCCATCTCGATAGCCCTCAGAGCTTCCACTTGCTGCAGTTCGGGCCAGTTGTCGCGCTGACTTGGCAGTACCGCGTAGTTCTCAACCTATACCAAAAGAGAACAGGTTTTCAATTTTTAAGATTGTTTATTTTGAAATCAAAAAGTAATGGGTTTATTATTTTAATCTAGTTCTAAAACAGAAGTTTATTAATAACACAATATATGAATTATATTTATGTAATCCAAAGATCCATTTTGGATGAATTTATACCCGCGTAACTCCCGATCCTGTGGGAATATCGGGATAAAAAGGCCTATATTATCCCCAATTAATCAATGTATACCAATACCAAGTATCATAAAAATCGGTCTAGTAATTTCGGAGCCTATTTGTTAAACAAAAAAATCTTTCCTCTTTATAAGATTAAGATAAAGATATACTAAGTATAGTATAGATGTCAGTAAATAATTACTACAAATACAATTCGTGTGAGTTTAAAAAGTTTATTTATAGATGCGTACTTGATAATGACTAAAGATGGCAAAGAGCTTGACTCTCGGTGCGAGCATCGTGTCCCAGCAGGTGACCTTGATCCACCTCGTCACCTTGTCCTGGGCACGGATCCGGGCTTCGGTGCGCAGCCGCGTCTCTTCGCGCTCACGTTCCGCCTACGGAACACATATTACACTACACTTATGGCAATTACATTTATCTATTATAGCTTAAGTACAACGCAACTATAAAAGTTTAATGACTTTTATGTGCTGAAGTTATGATCATCATCCGAGAGTTATGCATCCCTCTGGGGAGCCCGGGCTTTTCAACTTTTATGTGCTGAAGTAAGTTTGCACCTGTTTGTTCCTCTCCTTCTTGTTCTCCAGATGCAGGTTGAACTCTGACAGGGACAGCTGATGCAGCGGTCTCTCCGCTATATTCTCCTCTAACAACGCGACCAGCTTCGCCCTAACTGCTTCCACTCCTTTGACGACTTCTGCACGGAGTTGCTTCACATCCAGGGCTTCTTCGCGGACTTTCTTGTCCTCCAATATATCTAGGTAGTTTTCTAGAAGGAAATATTAAAAGCAAAGGTAAGTGATAAAATGTACTTTTGTGAAGGAAGGAAAATGTTATGTTTAGTGAGTGTCTTGATCACTCCCACCCCATGAGTTTCTTGTGCCTTCTTCTCATTGGTGGGCGGGTTCCGAAGGCACACATCCTAACTTCGTACCTATGACATTTATCGTTATTTACGAGGATTGGCCTTCAGATATCAGATGTCTATGTAAATACATACTCTCCCCCTCCTTGATGACGTAAAGCACGTTAGTCTCAAGGTCGAGCATGTCGGGCAGCAAGTGCGGGCGCTGCGGGAGCGCGGCGCCGGAGATGTGCGAGCGCGCGCGGGTGTCGGAATCGTCAGCGCACAGCTCGGTGAGCACGGTCGCTCCGCTCGCGACCGTCGCCGCCATCATGCCGCCGAGGGCAGCCTGCTTGATGCCGTTACCGTACCGGTGGCATACTGGTAGCTTTAGATCTGTAATTATAGTTAGGTATATAATAATACTAACTGCACCCTGCTATTTCAGCCACGTGGGAATGTCGGGATTAAAAGTAGCCTATGTGTTAATCCAGGTCTTCAGCTACCTACATACCTTTATATATACCTAATATACACCATAGTTTTATATATACCTAATATTAGTAGAAGGATAAAAAATCCAAGCATGAATAAAATTTCTATTCCCGACAATTCATTAGATATATGAAAATGTAGTGATTTTAAATGTTTATCAGGTAAGTTTCTTAGTCAACTTGTACACACACCTTATTTTTATTAAATTGTTCGTTCCTTAGAGTATTTTGTTAACTTTTGATGTTCAACTTACCATATTCAGGAGGCCCTTCCGATTTCCTCAGTATAATATTACCGTCATATCCGAACGTCATCAGTGCAGAGTCGGTGAAAATACCTTCGAATTGCTTTAAGTCGTGGCCCGAATCGAAGATGGGACCCATCTTTACTGATATGGTCACCCCTTTCTGTAAATAATAGGTAAGTACAAATGTTCAAACAGCTTAACTAATTTTCATCTAACATTGCTGAGTCTTCATGAGTCGCTAGGTACACCACAAAATAGTTTTACTACTTAATTTAGTTTGTCGACCATGAGTGTGTTCGCGTCATCATTTATTAAGTGAACCGATTTTAGTACATTTTTTCTAATCTAAAAGCTGAATGAACCGTGAGTATCCTTGGCTGAACATCGTTTAAAATTTTTGTCCTATCTATGACATCTTTTTGATTGTGATTTGGAATGTTTGTTGAATTATTTGACAAATAAGCGTATGCTTACATCTCCATTAAGTTTGAGTATATGATATTGCCTAGAAAGATGGGGTATGGCCAATATAGTATCCTTGAGACTTAGTGGCAACAGTCTACAGTACGGGCCTTGCATCTTGCCGGCGAATTTATTGTCCTTTCCTGTTTCCGCGTTCACACAGACTATACGCTCACCTGGAGGTAGACAATCATTAATGTACATTGTAAAGAGATGTGGTTATAACATGGTTCCAATCTTCTTAGTAGTCTGTGCATGGTTCCTTGTGGAACTCCAAAATAAAACTATGAAATCCTAATAGCCAATGGTATTTTATCATAATTATGAAAACAGGTAATAAATACAGTAAGTACCATAAGTAATAAGCATAATAAATAATAGAGATTTCTAAATTATTTTTAAATAGAGATAAATTTCTAAGCCTTACCTATATAAAATAACTCACCAATGGCGTATTTATCAGAGAAGAGAACCAGAGTGAAGGAGCGCATGAATAAGCCGACTTTCATAAGGAAACAGTCCGCGAGCCCGCGGCCCACCTCCGTGTATCGGACTAGGTGTAGTCTTTGGCTCTCAGATATCTGAAGTAGGTACCATTAAACACGATAATTACGTATGTATTAAACGCCTTATTCATAATCTTTAGATAATTAAGGACAGGTGTGTGACTGGCGTAAAGCATATTTTAAACCATTCATATTATTAATACGTAAAGTTATTAATCGCAACTAAGTGGATAATCGTTTTCTTTCATCTCTGGGTAAAATAAAAGCTTCGACAGATATCGATAGAAATTGCAAGAATAGTAGGTACATGGACTAGAAAGGACAAGCTGCTTTTCAGGCAGGTGAAACCACGAAACGCAGCCAGTTGGAGAAGATGAATGAAAGAAGAGGAAGTACCTATCATAGAAAACTGAAATTCAGTAGTCGAGTCAACTATATGCACAAATGGTGCAAAGCTAAAGGTTTAAACAAGTGCCTAGATACTCACAGAGAATATAAAAATATGTCCAGCAGACATAGCAGCGGCGATTAAGTGCCGTCCCGTAGGTCCGAACACGATGCGCGTGACCGATTGGTGCGTCAGACACATGGAGGCAGAGCGAGGAGCTTCTAGAATCGTCTTATTTATTTGGTACAGACCTATAGATACAGACCGGTGTCAGTGACCAACATTTCCTTTATTCATGGTAACTAAGCTTTGATGTTGGTATAGGTGTCCTATCCATTTAAAACATGTCTCAGATACTACAGCGACCGCCCTGAATAGCATGGATTAAAGCTGATTTAGATGTAAATACCATTAAAATACAGACCTACGCCGTAGTTCTCCCCCACGCGACATGCAATGGCTAAGGTGTTAGTGACGGGACTTGAGGCAAATGTTGCTTCACTGCCCGACACGCGTTTCATGTTCACCTAGAGAAAAGCTCATTTCTGTAGATTATGAAGAACGTGGTCCGAGAATGGACCCTTGTGGGACTCCATAAAGGTCATGGGCAAAGAACTTAACTATGTTCATAGTTCCGCTTTGCTATTTAGCCAATTATGTTTACACTTACCATTATTCCCGTAGAAGCATTGTAAATGCATAATATCCCCTTATCATTCATCGTTGCCAAGTATTTAAAATCTGGGGCTATCATCTGGACGTTTATAACGTTCCTGTGAAAAACCAGCAATTTATTAATACTTCCAAAAATCTTTTCTCTTTAAAGATGTTCTTCTAAGATACATCTCTGCAAGTAACTAACACATGTAGGTAGTTTATCTTTCCTACCTTTGTTTATACAAAATAGTAGCAACCTCCATCTTATCATCGTCTCCTGTAAAACGATAAACCAATCCGGTGCTGGTCCAAGCAGCTGCCATATCTCCAGCGTTATTGGCCACCAGGCGGATTATATCGTCGAACGGAGTGAATGACCACGTTACTTTCCATTTGCCTTCAGATTTTTTTAACAACTGAATTAGAAAAGAAGTAGAATATTAAAATTTAACATAGCGTCACCGAGTCCCAACTAAGCATAACTATTATAGTGACCAGATAACATTTAAAATTTATAATGAAACACCCAAGTACACAAAGAGGGAATCGCATCCGCAACTTTTGCATAGCAGATATACTTCAGAGTCGCAAATACTACTGACCGATTAAAACTTGGCACGTAAATAGCTGGAATCCTGAATAACACAGGTTTCTTTATCTCCAAGCTCCCCCGGGATTAAGACATTAACTTACACGTAAATACAAATCCGGTCCATAAACAAGTAGTCCATTGCCATAGTGAGACAGGCACGGCTTGCTACTGCCTTTCAGATTCTCTGTCCACTCAACATTAGCTACCATTCCTATACCATCAGATGCCAGCTGAAAAAATATATCAACATAAGGAGTAAAGTCATGGTAGCTCTGGCTTTATAAGGGTAGTGTTTGAATTGGATTGGACATATGATGAGGAGAGAAGAGACGCATACGAGTATGTGACTAGAAGAGTGGTGAGCATGAATGTAGACAGATGAATGTGTGAGAGAGAGGATATTAGAGAAATGAATGTGAACATTGCGGTGACGGCGAAGAGAAGAATAGAAGAAAACGTACTGCGACGACCCTAAAAAATTAGGATATGGACGGATACAAGAAGAGGCACCTACCACGTATAAGTTAGCGTCAGCATCTAACGCATAGAGCTGTCCTTCACTGGTCCAGGCTATAGCGACGAAAGGCGGCTCCGACAGCTCCCAGCCGGTGACCTCTTCCTTGGCGCGACGCATCATGAGGCAACGCTTGTAGCACTGCGATACCTCCCACACGATCAGACCCTCGCCCCAACACTCGCAGACCAGGATGTGGGTACGACTCGCTCTGGAGTAACAAGCAAATGAAGATGTGACGGTAGATATCTTTCAGATAGTCTACTCTTTGTCTAAAGCCAATAGCATAGGTCTTCTTTCACCTAAGATCGAACTACTTACAAATAGAGCTGGCTCCTTCTAATTACTCCAGTTGGTATAGCCAGGAGCCGCTGCTGGGTTCTCCAGCTCCATATTGTGATCATATAGTTAGGGAATCCTGAGAAGCCTGCCACCAGGTCTGACTCCATCAAACATAGACCCTTGTATCTGTTCACCTCAGTATCTTAAACATAGAAAAACGTACTGAAGCTTACCTTAGGTAGTTTGTCCCAATTTCCCTGGTGCTGACACTATAGGTTAATATGGAAAGTTAGTACAATCAGTCTCTACAAACTACCAGCTTAAATCGGCGACGATACGTATCTTGAATTTAAAGGAAATAAAGAATATGCAGGGTTGCTATCAGTAGCCAGTAGAGGACAGTTGTGACTTTATACAATGATGCTTAGCCATAACCTTAGTTATATATTTTTACAATGATGCTTAGCCATAACCTCAGTCACTACATAGTATAAAATAAAGCCACTTTTCGCCACCCCTATGTCCCTATTTCCCTTTGTATGCTTAGATCTTTATAACTACCTACGCAACGGATTTTGATGCGGTTTTTCTTTAATGGATAGAGTTATTCAAGAGGAAGGTTTATATGTATAATACATGCACAATATAGCCGTGCGAAGCCGGGGCGGGTCGCTAGTTAAGTTATAAACTCATATTATATATTTTACCCTGTATGTTTCATTGGCAAAAACCAACGAGCTTCGAACACTGCACTTCATTTCTTTTTCTTTTAAAATTTGGCAGCATGTACGAGCATGAGCTCGACATTTATGTTTACGCTGCATATTTGTATAATATTCATTTTAATTAATCACTACATTAAACGCCTCGGACGAGTGCGGACGTTGGGTTTCATTTACTCCACATACCTAACCACCATATTAGGTGCACAAAGAGGGTCACCTTAGTACCGACACTAGTGTACGGTGATCGAAGCCTAGGTCAGTGTAGTGAACATACAATCATAGGTGTACCGGGTACTGTGCCCGTACATTTTCTTCGAGCCGGATTTGATTGAGTTTTTTTGCGGTTGCGAATCGGCTTTACTGGCCTTCCACAAGCGGACCTCCCCAGTAAAGTTGAGAAGGCGCATAAGATCGTAGAGAGAACGAGATCACATCCAACGCCTGCCGGGAACTACAGTCACCGTGCAGAATAACAATCCTGGATACAACCATAACGCCGGGAATAAATTTCTTCTACTATGGAATCTCCTACAATGAAAGATCTACTGAAGAAACAACAAATCATCGCGGAAGCGGTCCAAAAAATAACTATTAACTTCAAGAAGGACTCCGCTAGCCGCAAAACAGCTTCATACATCGAGCAACGGTTAACTTCTCTGGAAAAATTATGGAGTGAGTTTGACAATAACCACGAAACACTAAGTGTCGGCCTTCACCCCAAGGCTAATTACCTCACCAGTGAGGCCTACAACGACGTGAAGGACCTTTACGACACAACATATGCATTGCTCACATCTTGGAAGCCAATATCTACAGACCCGCAAGCCGGGCCAAGCCACGAGGCCTTCGAACACGGAGAACATAACACAACATCGAAGGAACGTGGTTCACTTTCAAAAACAGACGAATTGCTGAGTTTTCAGCGAACAAACTTTCGAGCTTTCGACAGGGCTATACGGAACATTGATTTAGAAAACCTACAAGACAAGTTGGATATTCAAGACAGCCTACAGACATTACAACAGTGCTGGAAGTCTATCAACGATCTTCACTGGCAAATCGACAATCTACTCATCGGTTCTGACATCGAATACGAAGCCGATTTTTCATTGTATGAAGACAAATATCGTTCAACAAAAAGGCAACTAAATCAAAAACTTAGCAACGCAGCCCACAAACAACAAACGGTGCCACAAACGGACATTCCTACATTTTGGGGAAACTATTTACAGTGGCCTACATTCATGGACTTATATGTCCGTGCTATACATAGCAACACTCTTCTTTCCAAAGCTGAAAAAATGCTACATCTAAAGAGTAAACTTCGTGGTGAAGCAGAACGTGTAGTTCAACATTTAACAATCTCGGATAACAACTACGACACCTGTTGGGAACTACTTACACATAGATACTACAACCGGCAGCTGCTTTTCACCAAACAAATGCAAGCCTTATTGAATCAACCTCAGATACGTAAAAACTACGCAGCAGATATAAAGCGTCTCCACGACGTGACCTTGGAAGCAGTTCGTTCTATCCAAAATATGGGCATCGATACAACATCATGGGATCCCTTCGTAGTTCGATTTCGAGCTTTCGACAGGGCTATACGGAACATTGATTTAGAAAACCTACAAGACAAGTTGGATATTCAAGACAGCCTACAGACATTACAACAGTGCTGGAAGTCCATCAACGATCTTCACTGGCAAATCGACAATCTACTCATCGGTTCTGACATCGAATACGAAGCCGATTTTTCATTGTATGAAGACAAATATCGTTCAACAAAAAGGCAACTAAATCAAAAACTTAGCAACGCAGCCCACAAACAACAAACGGTGCCACAAACGGACATTCCTACATTTTGGGGAAACTATTTACAGTGGCCTACATTCATGGACTTATATGTCCGTGCTATACATAGCAACACTCTTCTTTCCAAAGCTGAAAAAATGCTACATCTAAAGAGTAAACTTCGTGGTGAAGCAGAACGTGTAGTTCAACATTTAACAATCTCGGATAACAACTACGACACCTGTTGGGAACTACTTACACATAGATACTACAACCGGCAGCTGCTTTTCACCAAACAAATGCAAGCCTTATTGAATCAACCTCAGATACGTAAAAACTACGCAGCAGATATAAAGCGTCTCCACGACGTGACCTTGGAAGCAGTTCGTTCTATCCAAAATATGGGCATCGATACAACATCATGGGATCCCTTCGTGGTTCACATTATCATGGAGAAAATGGATTCCGATACAAAAACAGCGTATATGCAAGCTAGAAAAGCACCACGTGACTTACCATCACTAAACGAGTGCACTGCATTCCTAGACAACAGATACACGGCATTGGAGCCGGACGATAAAAAACCTACAAATGACTACATTTCAAGGTCAACAACAAATGAACAACAACCGAAATCAAATCAAATCAAAGAATTCTCACAGAAAACTCTACCTAATTTCTTCAAGGGCAAATTCAAAAACAACAACTCTCCAAGGTCATACTATACCACAACTGAAAGAACATGCCCAATTTGCAGTACCAACAACCACCTGTTATTTAGCTGCAATACCTTCAAAAAGATGTCTAACGAAGAGAAATTGCGTAACATCTTTCAATTACAATTATGTGAGAATTGTCTTTATTGTCACGGCGGAAAAGAATGCAAATCGTCAAAGACATGCAGGGTTTGCAATAAGGCACATCATACGAGCTTACACGACGTTTTCGCTGGGAACGGCAACGGCAACGCGAACCCACAGTCGAACCCGACACCGCAGCTTGCTTCAAACATTACAAATCACGTCGCTGGAAATGAAGAAGTTTTACTCGCTACTATGCAAATAAAAGTCAAGGCCATGGATGGAACCTATCTAAGACTACGAGCGCTGCTAGACCAGGGGTCACAAACTAACCTAATAACTGAATCCGCTGCTCAACGACTAGGCCTCCCTAGACGCAAACAACATGCGACAATTTCTGGGATAGGTATCTCAAGCAACAAATGCAACGGCGTGATTCAACTAGTCTGCGAGTCACTACACGGTAGCAGCGAAACAATCATTATCGACGCAATGATAATGTCACGAATGCTGAATCGCCTGCCTAACGTTACATTTGAGAAGCAACAATGGTCTCATCTACAAGACATCGACTTGGCAGACCCAAATTACAATATATCAAGCCCCATTGACATTCTACTTGACGCTGGAGTTTACGCACAGATTGTCATGAATGAAATTCGGCGGGGGCCCATCCACGCTCCGATTGCACAACAAACTAAATTCGGATGGGTATTATTAGGCAACATTAAAACATTCAATTGCCACGCAGTACTCAACAACATTGAAGAAATATCACAATTCTGGGAAATCGAAGACGTACCCGATAACGAAGTCACGACGACGTCAGACCACGAGTACTGCGAAACATTATACAAAACTACCACTACTAGAGACAAAAATGGTAGATACGAGGTCAGATTACCTATGAAGCCAAACTTTGAAAACCACTTGGGAACATCAAGGCCACAGGCAATCGCTCAATTTAGCCAACTTGAGAAACGGCTAGACAAGGATAAAACGCTATCCGACAGCTATAAAATATTTATCAACGAATATTTACAACTTGGTCATATGAAACAATGCACATTTCCGCAGGAACCCAGCTGCTACCTCCCACACCACGGGGTGATAAGGCCCGATTCCACGAGTACAAAATTACGCGTAGTCTTCAATGGTTCTCAAAAAACCAAATCTGGTCACAGTTTGAACGAGTTAATGGAATGCGGACCTAACCTTCAAAAAGACATTTTTTCCTTGATTATTCGCTGGCGAGCTTACAAGTTTGTCTTCACTGCCGATATCGAAAAATTTTACAGGCAAATCCGCGTGCAAGAACAAGATCAACATCTACAAAAAATCGTATGGCGAAACTCCCGCGACGAAATAATCAAGGAATATCAACTTACAACAATAACATACGGCACAAAGGCCGCTCCTTATCTCGCAATGCGAACTATCAGGCAGTTGGTACTAGACGACGGAAACCAATATCCACAAGCTGCAGAAGTCCTCAACACCCAAATCTACGTCGATGACCTTCTGATTGGATCGAACACAATTTCGGAAGCCAAGGTCACACAAAAACAATTAATCGACATTCTACAAGGTGGTGGATTTAATCTTCGCAAGTGGGCTAGCAACGAAACGAAGCTCCTCGAAGATCTACCTGAAGACCAAATCAGCCAAAATATGATGACCTTCAAACATGCCGAAACAAACAAAACATTGGGCATAACTTGGAATCCATGCACGGATTTATTTACGTTCAAACAAACATTACAAGATGACACGAATAGTGACGTCACAACCAAGCGTTCGCTATTATCAGAATTATCCAAGTTATATGATCCACTCGGCTGGCTGTCTCCTGTAATCGTCAAGGCCAAGATTATTTTCCAACAATTATGGGAATCTAATTACAACTGGGACGATATACTACCTAACAACCTACATGAAGAATGGAGATTATTCAAGGCCGACTTAGCAAATATTCGACATATTACGATTCCAAGATGGATTGGAGACACGGACTGTCCTGCCGAATTACATGGCTTCTGTGATGCGTCGGAAAAGGCCTACTCCTGCGTAATCTACTACAGAAGCATCGATACCAACGGTCATCACACGGTAAGCTTGGTGGCGGCCAAAACAAAACTTGCACCTTTAAGAAAGGCCGTGACCTTGCCAAGACTCGAACTATGCGGTGCAGTACTCTTATCAAAACTAATGCACAAAGTCATAGAGTCACTAAAGTGTCAGACAGTCACTATACACGGATGGACGGACTCTACTGTTGTTTTGGGTTGGCTTAGAGGCAACATTTCAAGATGGAAAATGTTCATCTCCAACAGGGTCAAAACAATTCTGAACATAATGCCAATCGAATGTTGGAAACATGTCAAAACAGAAGACAATCCAGCAGACTGCGCGAGTCGAGGGCTACTTCCAACACAACTTCTCAATCACGAGCTATGGTGGCAGGCTCCGCAGTGGCTGAAAAACAAGAACATCCCGAGTCAACCCACTGAACAATCTTACGAAGTTCCTCCAGAAGAGCTGAAACGAAAACAAGTACATAATATAACATACAACAAGTCGACTTTTATCGAGGAACTTCTACACAAACATAGCTCTATGACAAAGATAGTCCGAGTACTTGCATGGGTATCGCGTTTCATTCACAACTGTTTGAATAATACAAGTGCGACACGTACTTCGTGCTTAGCAACAACAGAATTGGATAAAGCACACACTACAATTATACAAGCTATACAAAACAACTTTTTCCAAGAAGACATCGCACGTTTACGGAAACGCGATAAACTACATTTACGAAGTAACATTTTGAATTTGAACCCATTTTTGGATAATTTTGGGATTCTTCGTGTCGGAGGAAGACTGAAGGAATCTCAACTTAACGAGTCGCAGAAGCACCCCATTATACTTCCACACAATTGTAAACTTACGGAACTTATCATCGAACAATCACACAGAGCCACCCTTCATGGCGGAATGCGACTTACACTTTCACATTTACGAGACAAGTACTGGATTCTGCGAGGAGTCAAAACGGTCAAAAATCACATACTAAAATGTGTGACATGCCATCGCTACAAAACATCAAACAATCAACAAATGATGGCAGATTTGATCAAACCTCGAGTCACACCGTCCCGCCCCTTCACTCACACGGGCGTGGATTTTACGGGACATGTCGATGTGAAAGCTAACAAGGGCAGAGGCATCAAAACTACGAAAGCCTACATTGCCATTTTTGTTTGCCTGGCTACTAAGGCCGTTCACCTAGAATTGGTGTCGGACCTAAGCACGCCTGCATTTCTCGCCGCCCTGAAGCGACTTTGCGCTCGCCGAGGCACTCCTGCGTGTATGTACAGTGACAACGGCCGTAATTTCGTGGGAGCTGCCAAGGTACTACACCGAGAACACAGAGAAGCGTTACAACATTATATAAACGATGATTCCATGATCAACATGACAGAGATGGGCATTGAATGGAAGTTCCTTGCACCAATTTGGCCCACGGCTGGTGGACTATGGGAAGCCGCCGTGAAATCTTTAAAATTCCATTTAAAACGAGTTCTCGGGGAGCAAAAGCTAACATATGAGGAATTCTCCACCCTAATAACACAAATTGAAGGGTGCATGAACTCTCGACCACTGATACCACTTACAAACGAAGTCGATGACTTGGATTGTCTCACTCCGGGTCATTTTTTAGTTGGCGGGCCAGTTCTCTCCGGGCCCCTCACACCTGAAGCAAACTATCGAGACATCAGAAACAGATGGCAACTCATTGAAAAAATGTACAAGGATTTCTGGAAGAGATGGGCTTCTGAATACCTACAAACTCTGCAAACAAGAAGCAAATGGTGTCGTCCTACAAAAAACCTCGAAGTCGGCGATTTGGTCCTAATAAAAGAAGATAACATGCCACCAGCAAAATGGCTCATGGGACGGGTGATACAAACTCATCAAGGGGCAGACGGCTACGTACGCGTTGTCTCTATAAAAACAAAGAACAGCATCCTAAAACGACCCATCACCAAATTGTCGCGTCTACCTATCGATATAGATCCAGATGAAGCCTCGACACCACATGTTTCAACAACCTAAATATACCAACTTTGTTATCACTTCAAAGTTATTCCTACCTAAATAAAAGAGATTTGAACGACGTACCTAACTAACGAAGATAAGAAACATAAACAATGAATGTATCAACGAGCCGGCCAAGAGTATTCGGTTACAATCACATACTAGGGCACGTGGCTCTACCTACACCTGTCGCCGGAATGCTGAGTGAGCTACACTTTCTGCTCAGCTGATGCGATAACACCTCAAGGGCAAGAACACTCTATCTACAACAACATCGCGTCAACGACGATGGGACAAGACAACAGCGGAACGGCCACGGGACGTGAAAACTACAGCGACACCTCGCCGAACCATACCGCGTCGCGTACTAGTTTTAAGTTACATTTATACTTTTACATTTAGCTTGTTTACTTGTTTTTACTTACATTTATGATTTCCTTTTTCTTTTAAAATTTGGCAGCATGTACGAGCATGAGCTCGACATTTATGTTTACGCTGCATATTTGTATAATATTCATTTTAATTAATCACTACATTAAACGCCTCGGACGAGTGCGGACGTTGGGTTTCATTTACTCCACATACCTAACCACCATATTAGGTGCACAATAAAGAGGGTCACCATAGTACCGACACTAGTGTACGGTGATCGAAGCCTAGGTCAGTGTAGTGAACATACAATCATAGGTGTACCGGGTACTGTGCCCGTACAATAATGATTAAAAAAAAAATTATACGCGACGAATTGAGAACCTCCTCCTTTTTTTTTTAAGTCGGTTAATTATGTCCAGTTTACTAAAGTGCACCCCATATAAGATTGCTTATTTAGTTGAAATCGCAAATAATCAAATATTTTCCTATTTTTGTTGTTTGTGTTGAAATGTGCTAGGTTTTTGTCACGCAAAGAGTAATTCAAGTACCTACTTAAATAAAAACGAAAACGTCACCAATCGCGTGCAGACATATGTGGCACACACTCTAGGTAGGTACCTACTCTCTCCTCTAGCTATAGGAAGTTTAAACTACTTAAAACGTTAAAGTAAAGTAACTATGTTAGTAACTTACCTTTCAATTCAACCAAAATAGCAAATGATGGGTAACTGACAATGAATATCCGAGCATTTTTCACCTTTTCAGCAAACGCAAAGAAATGGGTTTTGTAGCCTGAAATTAGAATAGTAACTGGATACAGAGCGCCCCTAATCCCTTATCTGACGACCACTATTAAACTCGATACCTTTTATAATATACTAGCAGCGCTCCGCGGTTTCACACTCGCAGTATATTACTCCTGATCCCGTGGGAATATCGGGATAAAAAGTAGCCTATGTTATTCCCAATGAATCAATGTATCCTCATAGCAAGTTTCATCAAAATCGGTCCAGTAGTTTTGAAGCCTATTCGTTACAAACAAACAAAAAAATCTTTCCACCTCACGGTTACAATATCCATACAAGTGCCTATGTTACACCAATGAATCAATGTATCCTCATACTAAATTCATCAAAATCAAATTTTCCTCTTTATAATATTAATATCTGCAGATCATAGAATTATATGGGGTGCATAAGTGTGAAGGACTAAAGCTACTGCTATCCTAGGAATCAGAACTCAGAGTCAGAGATACATGTATAGTTAAGTAAGACCTACCAGAGATGACATCGACTCCATCACCCACAGCCTCATGGTTAGCAACATACACCAATTCCGTGTTAGACCTCAAGTTAAAGAAAGCTATGTAAATATCTTCTGCAACCATCAGGATATCTTTGCCCATGAATGATATGGAAGATACTTGGAGTTTGTTTGGTATAAACCATCTGAAACAATCACAGAGATCATAATACTGAGGAGTTAGAGGTTTTGGGTTCAGCAACATTTTGGCAGATAATCTATACTAATAATATTATAAAGCTGAAGAGTTTGTTTGTTTGAACGCGCTAATCTCAGGAACTGCTGGTTCGAATTGAAAAATTATTTTTGTGTTGGATAGTCCATTTATCGAGGAAGGTTATAGGCTACTTTTTATCCCGATATTCCCACGGGATCGGGAGTTACGCGGGTGAAACCGCGGAGCGCAGCTAGTAATAAATAAATAGCCCTGTGGCTGTGAATATGTTCATTCAGGATTGTTACTTTGTTAGGGAGATAGGGCGTCGGCTTAGAGCCATGTAAAACTATTGAAGTAATTTGTTGTAAAACTACCCACAACTAGGTAGGTAGATAGGTACTCACTTTGGCTTTGGATTTAACCCTTTTTCCTTAACTTCCTCCTCTACTACAACCTCCGGAGCGGGTTCAGTTATGTTTTCATTAGACATTTCTTGTTCATATCAATACCCTAATTCCTTGAGAAGTAGCCTGAAAAAATGAGATAGGTAGTATTGTATTTGGTAGTTGGTAGGTAATTATTATATTAACATTCCATGGCAACAACAACAAAGCCCTCAAATAGGTGTACCTTACCTACTATCACCATATATTTTATCAATAATGATTGAGATCTAATGATACAACTTGAAATCAGTTTCAAAATAAAATGCGAAAAACCGACATTTTTATTGACACCACAGATCACAGTGACACTGATTGAAATATACCTCTACTTCAAACATTCTGCCACTTTTCTTTTCTCTTCTTGTTTGGCCCCACGAACGTACGAACGACATTTTTACAAAATAATCAGGCTCATAGTGTCTCTCTAGTCAAAGTCGTCGTAGTTCGTCAAGTCGGATGGCTACCATAACAAAACTTTGAAGCAGGAGAGTTGGGGCAACAAGAAAAGTCTATGTTCGACACTGATTTTCATTTTCACTACACTTGCGCGCAGTCAGGAAATTGAATTGATTAACTTACTTACCACCGGAATTATGTAATTTACCTTGATTTTTCACAAAGTTTTGCGAAAATAAAAATCAGCACACCCCATGTTGCTCTCGCATTCCCGGCTTCCCGCCAACCGCCAACACTCATTCTGCTCCCACCTGTCAAAAATAGCAAAACGAACCGGAAGTCCTAAATAGTCATCCGGTTCCTGGCCCAAACCTCTTTTTCGGAGCTAGTGCTCCCACTGCCTCCTCACCACGGAACACCTTAGCGGAACACTTTCCTACCAGCGGCAGCGGCTCTTCACCATGAAAATAAAATTAAACTAAAAGAAACCTACAGATAGTTTTGGCGGGAACGAGCCAACAACATGTCGTGCTGCAGTTTTATTTACACGAAACTTAGTTGTAAACCGAGTTAAATTGTATAATTCTGGTGGAAAGTTATCTAATTTAGTTCCGTGAAAGTGCACAAGTGTAGTGAAAGTAAAAATCAGTGTCAAACATGGACTTTTCTCGGTGCCTCCAAAATCTCCTACAAGGTTATAGTAAAGTAGCCACCGCTTTACTATGACCCCTAACTTGACAAACTGTGACTTGCCGACTTGACCATCTTGAAACACTTTGAGCCCGATTTCTGTAAATCGGGCCATAACTTGATGCAAAATATTACTTGATACTGGCTATATGCACAAACCGTGCGAAGCCATAACTGAAAAAAAAAAAACCCCGCTGAAAATGAAGAACAAGATGAAAATGGCATAACGTTGTGGGGCCAAACAAGAGAGAAAAAAAAAAAACCTACAGATTTTTGACACAGACGACAAATAATATTTTTTTAGCTTATGTCATTGTCACTGTCAAACTAGTACAGCTGTCTAGCTGCTTGGCTGCGGAAGTGTGTGAAATGCAAATGAAAAATAAAATAATTTCCAAAAAATCTTTGAAATATAATTAGAATGTGTTTAGTGTTTAGCTAATTAGTTTCTAGTTTGTGTTGAAGATGTGAAATAAGTTAGTGGTGTTATAAATTCTTCCATCATGTAAGTTATTTCGACCTGCGTAGCCATGTAATCGACTGTGTTTATCAATCTTTGTATTGTGTTTCGTGAATAATACAAGGTTTCATTTACAATTTAGGGATAACTTCACTGGATCCCTGGTTGACGATCCAGTGGCAGAAAGATGGAATTCAACGATAGATTTTACGGATATCACGATGGATCGCAATTTCGCTTTGTTGCTAGTGTCACTGATATCGGCAATGTCCTGGGTCGTATATATAACATACTACAACAGTCGAGTCCTCGGCTACATACTGACACGGCTCATCAATAAGTTCTACTTCCAAGATGATAACTTTAAAATCGGTAAGTACAAATATTGCCCTTCACCTGAGTACTAGTAACATGATTGTAGTGAGTCAGTTGCTCAGATTGAAAATATTGATAACAATTTACAAAACTTCTCCTATAATTATATGATTTCATTATTCATGAATTTATGTTGATAACTCTTATCAACTGGTCACTTGGTTTATTGAGCATAGTCTAATTACACTAATTAGTAAAGCTTTGTTCATTTGTTAGTAGGTAATGTAACATCAATTGCATGTGTATAATGTATGCAGTAGGTATTTAGTTAGGTATAACATTACGAATAATAAATTGGGTAGGATGTACCTATCAAGGATTCAGCGGCACTAGAGTTCATGATTCTCAACTTAATTAAGTTGACATAATTCTGATGGATGTAGCTAAGCCAACCTCTTTGTTAGAAAGAACTCTGCTTTACTTTGCTCCCTGTCTTAACCTTCCTTCCATCTATTACATGTTATGATGTATTAATGAGGTGTACACCTGTTTCTGTTAAGTACATATTGTTTTATGCAAGTTATTTGAAAGAAGTTTCATTTTGCTTCAAAAAAATTATTAGGCATGTTTGATGGATAATTGACCATGAATGTTACAAAAAAAGGTAATTATATTTAATTTATGATTTTTTTTGCTAAAAATAACAAAACGAGAAACATTTTATGCTTCTAACATGTGAGAAAAGATTTGTTTTTTTATCGACTTTAAAACTACTGAACTGACTTTATTGAAACTTGGTATAAATATACATAAAATCCTTAAGACTAACGTGGGCTACATTTTGTCCTGATATTTTCCCTAAATTAAACATAGCATGACACAGTATTGTTTGTTATACAGGTTCATTCACACTAAACGCTCTATCCGGGAAGATAATGTTCCGAGACATTGTCTACATAAACTACGATTACACCCTCCGAGTGCAAGATGGATACTTGATATTTCGATGGTGGAGGTCCTATGTGCCTAAAGATGTTTCTGAAGGTAATTTATTCATTATATATACTTTGTTATGATCGATCAAGTAAGCACTGTTGTGGAATAGCTGTGATGGAGTTTGTGCCGTGATGTCAAATAGTCCAGTGTATTTATAAATGTAGAGAATGTATACCTAAAGCTTAATGACTCTGTGAGGGTATAGACGCTGGTTTGAGTTCTAACCTGCTATTATAATTGCTTGGAATATAAGTTTTGGTGCTCGAATACCCTCTGAGCACACAAAACAATTAAATGCAACTAAGAATGATGGTCACACCCTAAAATATAAAAGAGCTTTGTATTGAATAAAGTGGTCAAACGTTTATGCATTTTGATAAAAAAATAGAAACAGCTTTGTAATAAAAATACATTGAAGGAGAATACCCAAGATAAAAAATATCAAAAAGCAAAGAGTAACAAAAAGCAAAGAGTAACAAAAAGCAAAGAGTAACCACAAATATTTAAGAATTGACATGAGAAATGTTTTAATTAATGGAATAGTAAGGCTTATATTGCTAAATCTGAGTGAGATTTATAATTATCAGACTTAATGGGGACAATTTTTTTTATCACAATCGTTGTGTTCTATGTATTATTTAAGGTAAGTAAGTAGGTGTACAGTATCCATAGTTACAGTTTTAAATTGTTTCTGATTACAGATTTATCACACTCAGACACTCGATTATCTATAATGTTAAACGGGTTTGAGCTACACTTCTACAATAGATGTGACCTTTACAATGAAATGGAGAAGATATTCGGTCTAGAGCCGGTGATCAAACAACAACACGAAGATGACTCGAGGGACCGCGACAAGGCGATGAACGATGCTAACGAGAAGCGGCGCCGCGCGCAAGACACGGTGCGCTCCGAGGCGGCAATGGCGCGCACCTGGCGCGACCTCATCCCTGTCATCAAGATCGACATCTGTACGGGCCGCGTCGTCTTCGGCAACCGCCTCGTTCCCACCACACTATCCATTAGCGTTGAAGAATCTCATCTAGTCTATAGTACAAAACCACCAGCTTCGAGTTTAGATCACCTCATGCATTTCGTTAAAGCGAAGGCGGAGAACTGTAAGGTGATGCTCGCACCCAGCCCTAACTACACGTCGATGGTAGACGAACCCCCGCGGTACATGGGGGAGGGATTCGTTGTTATGAGCTCTAATTACATAGAAGTTTACTTCTATATGGATGAGGCAGGTCTAGTGCCGGATCAGCCGGTCCTTCTGCAGCTAGCCAATGGAGATATTGTCGAATCTGCTCCTCCCATTTGGGGAGTAGATATCAAATGTGGAAAAGGAACAGATTTCAGTTATGGTCCTTGGGCTGATAGACAAAGAGATAATTTGTTCAAATTCTTTTTTCCACCAAATTATAAGAATTTGGAAGTAACTCCTCAGCCGAAGCCCGGCGACAGAAGAATGACTCAATCGTTCGATATTAGACTCTCGACCTTGAACGAGGCTACAATCGATATTTTATTCACAAAGAACAAGGAGACTAATGCTGTTCATGTCAACATCGGCGCGGGTTCCTATCTCGAAGTAACACTGCCGTGGATCGTTTTGCAAGATGGTTATACTACTAAAATAACTGGGCAACTTCTTCATTTGGAGGCTACAACGAGTTTACAGTATCGAAGTTTAGCAGAAAGCGAAACGCTGGAGTACACCGTTAAATGCCATTATCCCCTGGTGTGGAACCACCATCAGTGCTGGCAACTCAGCCTTACGGGATGCAAGGCTACTGCTCACCTCGTTTATACTCACATAGATTTCTTTCAAGACCTTGTAAACGACTGGGCAACAAAAGTGCGTCCCGATATTCTACATTTTGTCCCATACACCTGGAAAATATCACTGTTGTTAAAAGAGTGTGAGGTGATAACTTTAAGTAATCAGCACAACTGGATAGACTGTAGTTCTACTAACCAGGAAAACAGTCACGTTGCGTTCTGCGGCGATCTTCTTGATGTATCCTTCGACTTGCCCTTTGTCGACTTCTTGCCTGACGTCATTCCTCTGAAGATCTGGGTCCAAGGTGAAGCTGTCGATATGAGTCTCTACTTGCCTGAAGTCAACACTTCGAGATTACTTCTACTGTCTCTTGATAAAAACATGAAGCTACTCCCGTGCCGATTAAAAGCTTCCAAGTGGAGAAGAAAGTGTGTAAAATCTCAAGGTTGGGTGGACTGTTGGTCGGTACCGATAGTTGCTCTAAGTGTTAGATACTACTACCACCCGATTCCTCCGCTAGGGCCTGAACCACAGGCAGACATTACTACTCCAGAAAAAGAAGAGATTCTGCTTTCACCAATGAGAATACCGAGAATGAGGAAACAGCCACAGATCAATTGGGCAATGGATGGTAATAACTTTGACAGAACCACACTGGCACCAGACAAAGTGAGTATAGAGCTGGAAGTGGGACCTTCGATTCTTCTCGCTTACGGCACAATTATCACAAGTTTTATGAATCTTGTGGAAAATATGTTTGGGGAAGATCAAACTTTCACAGACATGCAGAAGGCTCCTAATACGGGCACATTCAGTTGGACAAGCGAGGGCACAAAGTACAATGACAGAAGCAGCATTAATCAGCACAATGACATATCGATCGACGACGGATCTGACACAAGTAAAGTTCCGTTCGATCCACGGAGATTTCGGCCTTTCGATGTCTCAGTATCTATTATCATCCATGACATTCAGGCACATTTAGTGAAAAACTGTAGCGAGAGTGAACCACCGTGCCCAGTTGTGTTAGTTGAAAGGTTCGGTTTTGAAATGGATAAAAAATTTAGGGAGATGAAAATGCAGGTCTTGCTCAGTCCATCGATACTAGTCTCTTCTAATAATTTATCGAGAGCAAATCCTGTGAACTCAGCAGGTTTATACCAAGGACATCTTATGCTCTCGTCATTTCAATTACGCGGCAATGGATTCTTCAGCGATACGAACAGAAGCGTGGAAGAAGAAACAGTGGAATATTCATGGATGATGGAGTTACAATTGGGACAACTAACCGGACGGCTGACTCTACCCCAGCTGTATCAGGTTGTTTCCTCGTTAGAAACGTTCTTGCTATTAATCAGTGACAATGAAAATGAATTAGTACCACCTAATTCAATCAAACAATGTCACCATGGATTGTATACGATGATGTGTCCTGAGACAGATCTCGCGCTAAAATATCGATGCGCTACGCCTAACGATATAAAGTACAAGATGGTTAGAGTGGCAATTGATCTCATTGACATCTACATTGCCGATGCCAACACGACGCTGCAAACTTGGATTTCACCAGCAAGATTGAGTTTCTGCAATCTACATGGAAACGGTTTTGGTGCCGGAATTACCAGCTTATTGCCGAATATAAAATTGGCTCTTTATACCCAAACAAACATGCAAACGAATACTCAACACAACTCAAGCGGTAGTAATAATGGTCAGCAATCAAAGCCTCCCGAAGGTGATAATTGGGTGGGTGTAGGTTCGATGGCTATGGGTCCTGTACTGATCGAAGCGGCTTCCTCTCTGCCACAGAGCCCAAAAAATCTGCATTTAGTACAGCAGAAATTTCTTAAACAACATGACGATAAAACTAAGAGACTATGGTTCCTTTGGCCTAGTGAAGGTAAAAGTTCTCAATGTGGTTGCACTGGAGGCTGTGCTTTCTTTGGGTCGAACCGTAACGGCCCCAATTTCTTGAAGCCTAACCAGTCAGATCTACTTGAAGGCATTAACGTCGCCATGTTCAATGTCATTGAAACCATTCCAGGAGAATACGGCTACGGTCAGAGTTTACTACATGCGGGTCAACTCGTTTTCCATACTCCTCCGTATAACAGTCTTAACGTCTGCCTGCAGCCTACCAACGTATCGACCCTTATCCCGTCACCCTTACCGCAAAGTTTGAACAAATCTCCTCAAACTGCTGAACGACGTAGTTTGACGCGCAGATTTTCATATACCAGTTCATGTAAAGGAAGTAGCAATATTCTGGTATCTAGTACGAAAAGCGACGTCCCATACGCTAGATTGGTCGATTCTACGATACCATTGGGGACATCGAAAATAGATAGCGATTCTAAGTTAAACAAAACTATCCTAAATATTCCTCAACTTGAAAGCAGCGTATCTGATTCTAAATTAGCCCTGAGTTGTGCCATTAAAGATAACAACAATCCAAACGTAATAGTCAAGAGGGCTACCCCGTCGGAAAGCGACGCGTTTACGATGCCGAGGATTCCACCCAGATCAGTGGCCGTCTCAGAATCACACTATTCGTTGAATGCCCAAGTGCCCCAAGACGAAGTTATGCCATTAGAGGTACAACGAACGATGTCTATTACTAGTGAAAACCACTCTGAGGCGTTTTTCTCAGCTGACGAAGATATGTTCCCGAGCAGATCTTCCAGTTTAAAACATTCATTTGGAAGCCGACACAGTAACCAGAAAGACAAGAGCTCGTTCGGAATTAATGACATAAGTAAAGAAAACTGGACCAACTCCATGCCGAGATCGGAGATAATAGACATTCCAGATACTATTAGCAATTTGAGCACGGGAGCTCCGCCTGATTCCGAAAGCGGATCTGTATCATCAACTTCGTTCATCTCAGCAATATCCTCTCAAGAAGATATGACTTTGGTGAATCTCCACATGCAAACTAACAAACCAATTGTGGATTCACCGCTCCTGATGGCGAGTTACATGCAAAACCTACCTCAGTACAGGTGCTCGAACTGGTCGATTTGCTCATTGCCTAGTGGCAGTGACGTCTTCACGTTACCATTGTTCAAACGCGCTGATGACGGCACTTTAGTTTACGTCGGTCAGAAGTACCTTCCATGTTTTGAGCCAATCGGGAAAGTGAATATATTAAAATTAATTCCGAAAAAGGAGGGCAATCAATCCCAACATGGTACTTATTCCAATTTACCACCACACTTCAATTCTCAAGTAAAAGCCCATCCATATCCACAAGCATGGTGGGATCTTCAGCAAAATGTTCAAGATAATCAAGAAAATGCTACAGAAAAGAGCACAACGTCCACGGCGACCACGACCAGCGATAGCAAAAGCGGTTTATTCATAAAATTGCGTGGAGAAATCGACTTGATGCTGACTCCGCTCGTTTTGGAGAGTACACAAAAGTTTGTAGAGTCTCTAACGCCAGTTTTAGCTAACGTTCACCCTATTACGGTGATAAATCATTTACGACTCCTTTGTATCTCCTCAGTAGAGAGTTCGAACATTTTGAAGCAAAAGCAGTATGTTCAGAATTGGTTGCCACAAATGCAGGGCAGGAATATGTCTAACGTCGCGAATGACAAGGACGAAAAATGTAAAGTGTCGACCATTCCTCACTCAAATATATATGAAGAAACAATCTGTGACCAACTGCAGGCCACGGTTACCGTCCCCAAAGTTAATATAATTTTCATTCAATCTTCAGTCGTGGAAGATATGATATCGTTCTCTGCGTTGGACAATATTCAAGACTTGACATGCGTTTCCTTATTCGGAATGTCTATCGACAATATAACAGCTAAATACGTAAGCTCTAAGAAGACATTAGAATCTGTACAGCTGTACTATCGGCCCACTTTGAGAGCTCTTGGAAGTAAGAAATCTTTCGGTATAATGAAGGGTCCTCGTGCCCTCATATCTGCTCAGTCTTCTGGTCGCAAGAGAGGACAGGAGAAAGGAGAACCTGTTTATATCGAAACTTCACAACAACAGTGTGAAGATACTACCATTACATTGAACGTTGGTATGTATTACTTATGGATTTAAATGATTTACGTAATATCAAAGCAGTATTGTATAAATTAATCTTTAAAATGTTAACAGGCAAAGTACACGGGCAGCTACGTAGAATACGCAACGAATCATCACAAATAAAGGATGCAATAATAACGGGGATTCCTTGTCAACATTCGAAAGTGTCTTTTAAGTTTGTAAAAGTAGACTCATGCGCTAAAGGATGTGAATCTATGGTAACTAAGTCAATTTATTTATCCTAGTTGAATCTGATCAGACCGTAGTTGGTGTAATACAAACTTTCCTTTTTTCAGTGTTGTCAAAACGGTGGTGGCGAGCCTCAGAAAGACAGTCCGATCGGCTACATAATGTTCGAATGTGGACTCGAAGGAGTGAACATAAAGGTGTCTAAACACTCGCAGTCCCACAAACCGAACGAGGAAAAGAAACCGGTCAAACAAGACAGCGAAAGCTGCAGAGAATCTGTCAAATCTGCCGAAGAATTGAAGCCGGATAAGGAGAAGACTAAAAGGACGTCGGGGATCGAAGACTTGTTTAGAAAGAGAGAGTCGAATTCTAAGCCGTCAACACCAAACCTCTCAGCTCAGCCGCCACAACCTCCGCCCCCTCAACCCTCTCCAGCCCCAGAACCTTCCACTCCTGGCCCGGAAGAGCCCTCTAACAACGGCAGCTCTAGCACGATGGTTCCCGTCAAGGACAACGCGAACACTTCCTCCTGCGCTATCGATCTCAAAGTTGTTTGGTTCAACTTCGCAGCCCCACCTCGGACACCTATTACTAAGAAAATTGACTACACCAGGTAGAAAATGAGAAAACAGGAACATATTATTTTAAATTTATTGTTTTTTGTTATTTATATTTTTCTTGTATTATTTTTAGATTGGATTGGAACTTGCTGTCAACAGCGTCGCCGGCCATCAACGCATGGATGAACCCTTGCAACCGGCTCGGTATCCGCTGCGTGGCGCTGTACCGTGCGCACGCGCGTCGCCTCACTGCCACAGCTGCCAGTCTCATGGCCGCTGCACTCGATGCTCAGCCGCATCATTCTCTACCGAAGGTCAGTTAGTATTTAAAAACTGGAAGTTTTAAAACAACTTTAATTTTAGGTAAACAAACTGTTCTGACATTATTTGGATCTCTGACCTTTGCCTGTATATTGGATTCATATCATTGGTCCTTCGAGTCGGATAATTTTATGTAGTATATCGGTCATTCGAGGTATATGTAACCTGTAGTTTGATATAACAGAGTCGTTACGGGCGACACACGCCGATGGCGCGACAACTGCGCGAGGAGCCGTCGCTCCAGCTGTGCGGCGTGTTGCTGCGGTACGCGCTGCAAGCCGACGCGGCTGCCGTGCAGGCCGACCTCGCCGATAGGCATCTACCCTCGCTCTCTACGCTCAGACAGGTAATCTTAATCTTTGAACCTTTATAGAACTATTGATAAACCACTGGAAAAATTTACTTTTGGTATTGTGATGGGACGGTATTGGTCTGGATACTGCGGAACTATGTCGACTTTAGCCTCTGCTGTAACAATGTCGAAAAAAACACGTAAAGAATGGCAGGCGGCTCGCCATCACTCAGACTGGGCCACCCTAAATAGCTGAGCAGGAATGTGAACAGCTAGCTGAAGGTTGGAGAGGCATTACTGGATGAGTTTAGATAGTTTTAAAGATCTAAGAATACATAGTGACAGATATACATCGGAAGCGACTTTGTTTTATACTATGTAGTGATTATTATTAACATCATTTCCCCCTCCTTTTTTTTTTCTATAGTGCTTAATCTGTAAACTTTCAGGGTGTGATCGTACTAAGCCGTCAATGGAAGAACATTCTGTACACTCCACTGTTGTTAGAACACAACTATAAGAGCAAAGTGATGAAGCCACTCAACGTTACCTTCGCATTGCCTGATCTGCTTGAAGTAAGTTGATTGTACTTCATACTTAGTATTTCATTTTTATCACTCTGGTAAAAGAATAGGACATTTGTAATAAGAATTTTTTGTTGACTCAATGCTCCTAAACACAGTTTTTGTAATGTAATGAACGAACCATGAGTTTTTGAAACAATTTCACTTGATTAGGGCTAATCTATAAAAAACTTAAAAGTACAAGTTTTTCAACCACAGCAATAATGAAAAGAAAAAATAGGTGAAGTATTTAGAAAACAAAAAGAGTTTTTGCAAATAAATGGAAAATAGAAATTTGTTTATTTGGTTTGCACCGTGGTGTATTTTTCAACTCGTTACCTCTACTCGTTTCTGAGAGAAAGGTGTCTTGACACACAGATGGTCTTCCGGTGGCCTAATTATAGATCCTAAATATTCTTCTTTCTATGAAATGCTACAAATTGGTCATTTTTGTTATGTAGGATTCAGTAGAAGGATGGCAGGAGTATCAACTCGATACAGAAGCTTTGGACGAAAACTGTCTGCTCCTCAATATGGACGTAGACAACAAACTGAATCCACCTGGTAAGTACTTAATATTTATTTCGAAAACGGACTAAATTATGGATTTTAAAACATTTATATTTATAGTTAATCTTGCTTCAAGACCAAGATTTATAGATTACTATCTATTAAAGAAAACCGTATCAAAATCCGTTGCGTAGTTTTAAAGATTTAAGCATACAAAGGGATATAGGGACAGAGAAAGCGACTTTGTTTTATACTATTTTATTTTTATTTTATTTTATTTTATTCGGAAGACAAACAGCAATAATCACAAACATATAAATCAACCTTACTAACTAAAAAACCATTTACAAGTCTCCGCATATATATTGCTAAACGCTTAGACGCATCGCATAATGTAGTGAAGTCATAGCCGAAACTAATTTTATAGATGAAGGAAAATCAATAACATACCTTTACTTGCTCCAATCGGTTACGGATATCATTACTGTAACATAGGCTGCGGTCTAAGAAATGATTACATTTTTAACAACTACAATCAATAATTGCGTAAAACAGTGCATAGCGACAGATGAAATAGGTAATTTGTACTATGATATTGAAACAACAAATAAATGAGGTAGACTATAGCTGCGTATGTATGCGATGTGTGACGTGAGTGGTGTCCAGTAGAGACGGCTGCGCGGGCGTGTGTACCGGCGTCGAGCCCGCGCCCGCACTCCTTCCCCTCGACGCCGCCCTCCGGTGCGTACGCATGCGTAACACGTACACTGACTCCATCTACTCTGCTATGCTGTGTGCCATTTTACGCTCGATATATCGCTTCGATTTAGTTTCCTCTGTGTGTTTTGAAACTCACATCAATGTGTGACGGCATGGTTTTGTTCTAAATATATTGTTTAGTGTTTTTTAAGGTTTCGTGTTTTCAACTCATAATAAAACTATTTTAAAGTCTTAAAACAAAATACACGAATAAATCCCTTAAAATAGTTTTATTATAAATTATGTAACCTACTTGTTTAAAAAAAAATACAATGTATTTTTTGCGAGCACGTTTTTCGAGTGTTGCTTTTTGTCTTTTGTATTTTGACTTTCGGAAAGCTATTTTTCAAAATTTATTTAAAAATGAGCAACTGAACAGTTCTAAATTAGATACCCTAGTTGATGCTGTGTTGTGTGTTCTGATTTACTGAATGTAGTCTTGGCTAATCTGTGTGAAAATTTAGAATAGTTATTGTTGTCTGTGTTTTAAATAAAATAAATGTCGTAATGTAAAGATTGATATGGTCTGCGTAACTAAGGTAATAAACAAATGATAATATCCTATACATTTTATCAACACCATTACGAACCTAGAGTGCGTGCCAGATATTCGTAAGTAGCGATGGATTTACTTTACTATGGCAAATATGAACAAAGAAATCAAATTAAACCACTATGCAACACCTACAGACATTCAAAATCACTTATAAACGGCGATCAGTGAACCAAACACCGAACATCATCGATTAGTTACGATTTCTAAAGAATACAGACTTATTTAGCACGCACTCTACCAATACGCATAGTGTCCAAGTCATTAGCTAACAGAACATATCGTTAGGGCTCATTCACACACGGGATCGGTTTTAATCAAGTTTTCATGGATCAAAGTCAAAGTCCATTTTTTTATTCCCTTGGATGCCTAGTACATTTGTATAAAGACCACATAGAATCGTCCTAAAAACTCGGATCCGTCGGCTTATGTTTTTACGGGATCCAAAATACTGTCGCGTGTGTGAAATTGATCATACTGCTACACACTCCATCACTGAATTTCAAACGTACCTGTAAAACGTACTGAATGTGCCCTTAGCCAAAAGTCACGTAGTGTCCCAGTCATTAGTGTGTATGTGTTCACGCTCACAGTGCGGGGCGCGCAGAGCAGCCGGGCCAGCCTCGTGTTCCCGACGCTGCCCTTCACCAGGAAGACTTTCCATGATGACGCTATCACTAGTGAGTCATTGCTTGATTGTTACAATACTTCCCTTCATTACAGTGTAGTTGGTAGTCTACAGTTGACAACAATCAAGTTCTAAAATTAATCTCGAACAAACTCGTTCAATCCTTTACATCAAAAGTGATTAAAGCAAGTTTTAGTCCTTCGGGTCGGATATAAACCAAAGACCTATCAACTTATGGGACTTGTTTATCCCTTAAATAACTTTTACTTGAAAAGAAAGGCAAGATTTGAGTATTTAATACACTAAACTCAACTGTAAACTAGTAACTTACATGTATTCAGTAGTCTTTACCTGCTCTTTTCACACGTACGCAAGCCTAACGAATGTATAATGAGAATTAAAATGTTTTTCTATATTCTGTTCGGAAAGAAAACTGTCGCGGATAAACAGAAAACAAACGCTAATATCTTAATTCTATCCAAAATAAAAATGAGCACATCTGCAACTTCAAATCCTGCGACGGTTCTCTTTCCGATGAAACTTTACTAATACTCTTCAACTCGTATGATGAAATATCACATAATATTACCTTGTGATATTCAGACTACGGTACGTTGAAAGAAGACCTCCCGACTGTGGGCTCGAATCCGTCCCTGTACTCGCCGCACGGCAGCGACGAAAATATCAAGAACGACCGCGCGAGAGAGGACCTATATCAATGGATGGCTAAGCAGGAACCTATTAAGATGGTAAGGATCCCTGGAAAATGATATTATAACGTTTTTACTCGTACACTTTTACAGACTCAATAAAGTGTAACTTGGTTATGTCAATAAACGTGAGAAAAAAATGATTCCGTGGAAAAAACTTTTCTATTTAAGTGATCCCTAAACAAAATACATAGGCAAACCTTGCGCAAAATTCGTTAAAAATTGAGCTGCATCCTAATTTGATCTCATTTTAATTTGTATGTCCAGGAAACAAAGAACAAGAAACCAATGATGCCGTCAAAGATGAATCCATTAGCCATGGCGGCATCGATGCCCGCCTGCAGCTTGTACCCGGTCCAAGGGTCGCTCATGCTGCTCGATGCTCACCTTGTGTTCCAACCTTTCTTGGCTGCACTTGGGGTCTCGCCACATCAGATCACTTCAGGTGACGTGCTAGTCAATTACTTCAAAATACGCCATTAGCGTCGCTTAAATGTTTCATAGTATTTGACGATTGTAGCTATATTCTATTAGACTTGGGCTACAGAGTCCGATATTTGACTTGACGGAGATTATTGTTCGTTATGTAGGAGAATCAAAGAACAACAGCGGTAGCGGCGGTGAAGGCGGCGAGGGCGGGGGAGGTTCGAGTTCGGCGGCGCTGGAGTCGCTCGGCTCGCGGCTGTCATTGCTGGCCTGGGTGGACATGTTCCGCATTGACATCGTCGTTAGTGATCTCGCTGCGAGGGATCGGAAACATTCCAAAGGTAAAGGTAAGGAAAACATTATAAGGGAAAACAACTTTTTACTATTTCCTTTAATAAACATATTTTTTTCAGCAAATTTGAAGATGTACTTGCAAGATTCTGTTGTGTCAAATTATTCTTTCTTTCTCCTAGCCTTATCCCATTATTTGGGGTCGGCTCTCCTAGTTACTCTTCGCCAGGACACACGGTCCTGGGTCGTCTTTGTCGATATGTCGGAATTTTTTATGTCCTTATTAATGGTGGCTATCCACGTTTGGCGGGGTCTACCTCTGGTTTTAGGTGGGGTCCACATATCTAACACCTGCCGGGTCATATGTTCAGGTGGTCGGCGCATCACGTGTCCATACCAGCGTAGTCGATTTTCAACCAGTTTATCGGGAATAGGTCTAACTCTGAAGCTGCCACGAATATAGTTATTTTGTATATGGTCCAGTAGTGTGACACCTCCGGCCCAGCGTAACATTCTCATTTCTGAGACATGCAATTTGTCCTGTTGTTGTTTCTTAAGGGGCCAACACTCCGAACCATACATCATAGCGGGTCGAACCGCAGCTTTGTAGATCTTGCCTTTGAGGTGTACAGGCATCCTATGATCACAGAGCACTCCCGTCAGCTCTCTCCACTTCATCCACCCAGTGTTGATTCTATGGAGGATATCGGCATCTATAGTTCCATCAGCGGCTATGACTGACCCGAGGTATTTAAAGTTTTGTACCTGTTGAAGGGGTGTGTTCTCGAGGTACACAACGTTGGCATTATTGCTATCACTAAAGTTACAATGTAGGTACTCGGTCTTCTGTCTGCTGATTCTCAGACCGCCCCCTTCCAATGCCACTCTCCAGCATTCTAGCATGTTCTGCAGATCGTCCGTATCCTCGCTAATCAGGACTATGTCATCGGCGTAGAGGAGGTTCCATGGTGGCGGTAGTTGTAGTTTCGCCGTAAGATGGTTCATGACGAGATTAAAGAGCAAGGGGCTCAACGCTGACCCCTGATGAACACCGACCTTAACTTCGAACTCGTCGCTTATTCCGGCTGGGCAGCGCACTTTGGTTGTTACATTTTTGTACATATCAGAGACGATGTTAATGTAGTATTCTGGTACGTTGTGCGCTTGAAGTGCCTGCCATATTAACTTCCGCGGGACTCTGTCAAAAGCTTTTTCCAAATCGATGAACACCATGTGTAGGTCGGCTCTTCTCTCTCTGTACTTCTCTATTAGGATTCTAACAGTGTGTATAGCATCCGTGGTCGATTTCCCTGCCACGAACCCGCACTGGTTTTCGGTGACAGTGGTGAGTTGAAGGAGTTTTCTGTTGATGACACGTTCCCAGATTTTGAAAGTATGGGAGATGAGTTTTATTGCTCGATAATTGCCACACTCTCTCACATCTCCTTTATTTTTATAAAATGGGACCAGGTAACTCTTTCTCCACTCGTTTGGTATACCATCGATCAGAATCCTATTAAATAGGTGGGTCAGAAACATCACTCCACTTAGCCCTAGCTTCTTCCACAGTTCAGCAGGGATGTTATCCGGCCCTGTCGCCTTATTTCTGGCCATCAATTTGACAGCCTCTCGTACTTCCTCTGCTGTTATGTTTGGTATTGGGCCTGCAATGGTTAGTACCGATTCATCCGCCTCTCTACTGGGATACTCCTCATTCAGCAGTTTGGAGTAGTATTCTTTCCATCTATCCTGTATGTCCCCATCTGATGTTAGTAACTGACCGTTTCCATTTTTGATGTATTTAATGGACTTTATATCTTTGCTGTTGTTATTTTTATGTTTTGCAATTTTAAAAAGCTCGCGCTCATTTGTAGCCGCTTCGAGATTCGCGTATGTTTCGCTGTCGGAGCGTGCCTTTGCTTGCGCCACTGCACGTTTTGCTTCCTTTTTTGCGATTTGATATGCGGTTTTATCGGCATCTTCGTTTGTGCGCTGCCACACTTTGAAGAGAGATTTTTTGTGTTGGACTTTAGACTCCACGTCCTCTCGCCACCAATGCGTCTCTCTATCGTTGCTTAGCGGTCCCTTCGATATGCCTAGATGTTCTGCGGCTTTTTCATCGCAATATTTTTGAAATTTGTTCCAGGTGGTGTCAGCACTTTCCTCCAGGTTAGTCGTCATGATGTAGTCTGACAGTTCGCTACAAAGCCTTTCTCCTTCCTGGCGCTCCATTCTATGCCAGCGAATTTTCGGGGTTCTGTTTCTCTTTACTCTTATTGGCTTTATTATCTCCATTTCAGCGACAAGGATCCTATGCTGAGACGTTAGAGACTCCCCCGGGATTACCTTACAGTCTCTGAACATTCTGAGTTTTGCACGGTCTGCTAAGATGAAGTCTATTTGAGTGTTGTTACCACCGCTTTTATATGTTATTAGATGCTTCTCTGGCTTAGTAAAGAAAGTGTTGACTATTGCGAGGTCGAAGGTAATCGCGAAATCCAAGACAGCTTCCCCCTCCGGGTTTAACCTTCCGTAACCCTGGCCGCCATGTATTCTATGGTATGTTCTGGAGGTGCTTCCCACGTGGCCATTGAAGTCAGCGCCGATGTACTTGGACTCGTTTGATGGCAATGACTGTAGCAGTTCGTGCACATCGTCCCAGAATATTTTCTTTTCAATATTCGAACAGCCGACTTGCGGGGCGTACGCACAGATGATGTTCATGCATGGTTGCCCATCCAGTGCGAATTTTATTGACATTAGTCTATCGTTGATTCGGCTAACTTCTACTATTCGGTTTTGAAGGTCTTTGTCTACTACAATGCCAACGCTATTCTGTGGACCTGTTCCATGGTAAATAAGTTTGTAGTTGTTCCCTAATTGCCGCGATTTCGACCCCTTCCATTTCGTCTCCTGAATGCAACACACATTAATACGTCTTCGATGTAAAACTTCGCCCAATTCAGCGCTGCGTCCTGTCATCGAGCCTACATTCCAGCTCGCTATCCGCAGTTTCTGAGATGCAGGTTTGGTGACTCTTCCGTCGCTTTGGGGGGACGCCCTAGTATTCCTAGCGCCCTTTTTCGTGTTGCCGTCGCTTATGGGGGACGCCCTAGTATTCATATCTACTCTTGATTTTTGACTTTTCATAACTAGGAGATTTGTTTTGGCTTGATTTTTACGACCGGTTGCCACCTGACGTCAAGACTGTAACCCTACTACGGAGCTCGGGCGCCGCCGTTGGCCCGCTAGGAGCTCGTCCGCCGCCATCCCTACTGAGCACTCCAGCCGAAGCACCCAGCGCACACGCAGCCTCTACTCCGAATATGTCGGAGAAGCCTGCGTGTGGGGTTTGGTAACGAAGTATCCATCTCCGGCCTTGTGGTCCGCGGGAGGTATTTGATTTCCCTCCTACCCTATGGAGGTTTGACCCCGCCATCGAGCACCCCCCTATCCGCCACCTGGGGACGCGTCCTCTAGGGAATCAGGCTACCCCGAGGAAATTATTAATATCTAAAAAACCACAAAGAATAATGGCCAAACCTGGAACCTAAATTTTCTGTATAGAAATATAGGGAACCGGCATCACACTAGGCTATGTGCCTTTCTTGTTTAATCGTAAATATTTTTTCTTTAACCATTTAGACGCAGCCATAGGGGTATAAAATAATAATTTAATAATAATTAAAGAGAGTGAATATGAGACTCCATTACTACTTATTCCTATAACAAGGGTATGAGCAAAGAGGTTAGATGTAGTTTTTTTTAGGTTTCCGCTATTTGTATTCAGTCGTAGCATTCTATAAGTCTATGGTCGTAGCACTCAAATACTTTGGTACTTACCAAAAAGGTTTTTTACTATTGAGTTAACGTCATACGTAATAAACATGTGAAATAAGGTGGAAATAACCGACTATTCCTTACTAATAACAAAATAAATTATTAATTAAAACGAATATAACATAAAAATAAACAAAATCCTTTCCCGCCCGTTTATTTTTTTCTCAAACGGCACTGGCCGCACGCCGCATAAAGACACACGTCCTGTCGCTTTGACCGTTTGCTCTTTTATTTTTTTATTAGAGATTTTGAACTCAATATTTTTTCAATTCGATTACTGAAAATAAAAACCTACAAAGTACCTACAAAACTCTGGCAGTATGCATGAGCCGTGCGAAGTCTTAATGGCTTCATAGACCTAGAAAAAATGGTTATTCTTTGGTGTTACCTAAAGCAAGGAGGTTAGGTTGTTCAAGTTCTAATGTGTAATGGCGTCAGATTCTGACGTAGAAAATGAAAAACAGGTGACTTTAAATGCTTATATCTTTTTCCACACCTATTACACGAAATACTAAACATTTCATTGTAATCTAGAAAAACGGAGAATTTTATCATATTTTTTCTATTTGGGTATATGCTTGATTATTGCCCTGCCATCATTCTTTGCTTTTGGGCTTCCTCCATTCTCTTATAATCTGCCTCTATGTTTATATAGCTACAGCAAGTCACATGGAAGTGTCCCCTGAAACGCCAGCCTTCCTCTGTGAGAAGATGTCCCTAGACATTGACTTGAAGAAAGTAGCCGACATGGCGGTCGACGAGCTCATCCAGAGACAAAACGTACTCTACATATCTCGAGGGCAGCTCAAGAAACATATTAGCACTATGTTGAACTTCAATATTAGCGTCAGATTTATTAGTCAACAGGTATGTCTTATTGAATATCTTTACTTTGACTAATTTGTATAAATTATTTTTTAAACCAATCTTTTTCTCGTTGGTTAGGTGAACATGCCTCTGCTGAGATTGTTACATCAGATCAGCAACATGTACCAAAACGTAAAGGATACACAGACGGAGCTCCGCATACAGACCAAAATGTCACACAGACAGAACAAACATACGTCCTCATCATCAGGTAAATGTTGGTAATGTGTTTATATTCCTATTCGGCCCAAAGGACCAGTTATTTACATATCCTGTTTGGTCCAGTGTCCGAATTCCGCGAGAACCTGGTGAGTGTGTCGTCGTTAGACAAGGAGCCGGTGTTCGTGCTCGGACCGCCGACGCCGGAGCCGCCCGAGCACAAGCTGCAGCCTACCCGGCCTCGGCCGCAATCCTTCGCACAGAAACTGCGCTCCACCGGCAAGACCGTCAAAGGGAAATTGGGTAAGTTGAGAATGTAGGACGACAATCGTTCCTTCGATGAACTGAGAGACATAGAGTTTGTTTAATTTGCAGGTTACAGCTCCTTAACGGAGGGCGCGCATACTCCGATGTTTGGCGGCGGAGGTGGTGGAACCGGCAGCATCGGCGGCCCCGCGCCGAGCGTCGCCTCGACCGTCGGCGTGCCCGCCTCGCCCGCTCCCATCGACGACAAGCTGGCGCCGCGCTGTTGGCGCACCGTCTATCTACTGCTCGAACTATACGCGAATATGCCCGATGCTGAGACGATCACCCACCGATTCTCCGTGAGCACCGAGCTCCCGGAGCAGTACCGGCGCAGTGGGCGTCCTGCTAGCAGGGACGGCGTGGGCGTGGGCGTGCCAGCTACCGGGCGCGTTGTCGTCGTCGGCGCGGCGCGCGTGCACCGCACCAGGCTGCTCGCCTCGCTGTCGGGACTGCGGCTCGAGGCAGAGTTGTGCGGTGCGGCGGCGCAGGCCTCGTGGTCGCGCGCCCGCCAATGGGCCGCTTCCGCTTCGCTCGCACGCTCCACGCTCTGCGTACTCGAGGGCGCGCAGCAAGTGGTTGTACGTGCGACCGCCGGCAAGAGCCAGGCGTTACACTCGTGGGAGGCGGGGCGGGCCGGCGCCGCCATCGCGAGCGTTGGCCCCGTGCGCGTCGAGCTGCCTCAACATCCGGTCGCCCTGCACGGCGTCATGACGCGCTCCTCGCGCCAGCTCTCCTCGACGCTGCAGGAGCTCGGCGTCGGCCGCCCGCAGCCGTCCCAGCCCCCGCAGCAGCAGCCGGCGCCGCCCCCTCCGCCCCCGCGCCGCCCACCGCCTCCAGCGTCCGCCCCGCCACCGGCGCCGGCGCCGCAGTTGCAGTTCTCAGTCGTGGTCACATCGCTGAGCGTGACTGCAGCGCTGCTGCCCTCGCTGCAGGCACAGTACAAGATGGAACACGTGCACGGGTCGGGGGTGACCGGCCCGAAGGCGCACTTCATCGTCGACCTACCGCAGCACTCGCTCAGCTTCGTGACCAAGCTGCAGATGACGGAGGCAAACCTCCCGGCGGCGGCGATGGTCGCGCTGCCGGCGGTGTCGGTGCGCGCACGCGTCGTTGAGGAGTCGCCGGAAGCGGGCGTCGGCGGCGCGGCCCTGGACGGTGCGGTGCTGCGAGCCGGCTCCTACCTCGCCGCGACGGCGGATATCGGCCTCTTCGAGCACACGCTCTCCACCGACCTTCTCAACCATCTCGTCTTCGTACAGAAAGTTTTTATGAAGGTAACAACCCACTCCTGCAAGATGTGGTTATTGAATAGTAATCCTTTAAATACTAAACACTTTACACTTGTGTCGTCAGGAGGTGAACGAGGTGGTGCAGAAGGTGTACGGCGGTGAGAAGCCGGTGCCGCTGTGGAACGACGAGGACGTCTCTGGCTCCGCCTTCAGCAGGATACTATTCACACTCATCATCAGGATCAAGGTAAACGTCTATTTATTACGTTTACAACGTCGATCGCCTTTATTTAGTGACCCTTCGAGCCGGATGAGTTTATACCCATCGTAATGATTTCAGCGTATCCAACTAACGGCAACAACACCGAGCAACTCAGCAGTCCGTCTCGAGACCGGTGCCGTCGAGTTCGAACTATCGAACCGAGTACAGAATGTACCGCAACCCGCCGATCATGAACTTAGACTTTTCGCAAGGGCACAGGTAAATATAAATAAACTGGTTTTATTCAAATATAACACCGTTTCAATTCGGTCATATTTTATAATTTTGTTCACAGGTGGATGTAAATCTGAGTCTCGGTCAGTTGATCAGGAACGCAATGTTCGAAGAGGCTGAGCCTGAGTTCCAACAGTATGCTTTCTTTAATACAAGGATAGGTAAGACACTCATTTAGTTATTTACTGACCATAAATATTGGCCAGTTCTAAAGTAACTCAGGTGATTCTGAAGTCTCCTATTATAAAGATTATATTTTTATCCAATAGCAATGCGTAACGCGTTCCAAGACGAGACCGTGTGTGGTTCAGACAAGGAAGTGGTGCTGATCAACCTGAAGCGGCCTCTGGTCTACATCCAACCGGTGGCCGTCGACCGCGCGATCCTCGTCTGGTTGAACTATAAAAACGCGTACGAGTATTGGAACGAGAAGAGGCTCTCACTCAATAAGGAGGTGCTCACGGCTACACAGCAGGTCTTCGAGAAGGTTAGTTTCGTCTTTATTTCCATAATAAACCGATTTACCGAGTTTAAGAAGTTCCGGGCAGTTTTCCCTCTAAATTGTTCTGGCTCGAAGGACCAATGCGTTTAGGATTTCGGGAAGAACGAAAAACGACTTATCGTTTATATTCGTATAATATTTCTATAAGTAAAGAGCACATTTAGCAACATCTAGAGGAGACATGCAGGGTAGGGGTCCGTAACTCCTGCGGACGCGTAGTATTTATTGACGACGAAAACTAGCAGACTCTTTGTACCTATAACTTTATTCCAGGTACAACTGACGTCACAGATGTCTGCCCCGACGCTGAGCACTCTGTTCCTACAGCTGAATGTGGATGATATTGGGATCTGTTTACCGCTCAATCAGCCACCCGTCGTTGGACAGGTTAGTGCATTATTTGATTTTAAAAAATATATTCCTTGAGGAAATGTTATTTTTTTAACCAGATGTGTCATTTTATTTATTTATTTATTGACGACTGCTACCAAAGAATAGCCACCCGGAACTTACAACACATACGTGCTGCGCCGAAGCACGGAGGTGCTCGAGAAAACACTTTTACTTTAATGTTAATCAATTACCCGTCGAAATAACCAGCTTAGCTCAGCTAGACCAATAATGACACAATAGTTTGCTAGTTCTTAGCTTTTATGAATGTGTTAACGTATCCTCGTGTTGCACGTGGCCAGGCCGGGTGGGGTAGCGGCGCGTGCGGCTGCGCGATGGAGGGCGAGGGGCGCGGCGCGGTCGTCGTCACGCTGGAGAGCACCAGCATCGGTGCCGTCTCCTCCGGCGCGCTCGTCTCCAAGGGCCGGTTCGTGGGCCTGTGCGTGCGCTTCGCTGAGGAGTTCGAAGCGTCGCTAGACGACTGGGCACCGAGACGCGACGACCCGCCGGCCAACTTCTGTGCCGTCTCCGAGGGCACATACGAGGTGTGCAGTCGCACCGCTGCACCGAGGGATCATACCGGTACGTATCATAATTTCATAACCGCCATTTTCTAGCATATCCAGGTTGTAAGTCCACGAACTGGCTTATGACAAAACTAATCGGGACTTTCATAGCGTCGCGACGCCGCGCCGTGTTTTAAAAAGAAAACTCAAGATTGTTGCGGAAATAACGATAAAACTAATGCGTAATTTTTAATTATAACAGAGAACGCGAAATGGTTCCTAAACGTGTCCTGGCAAATGGAGGGCGTAGATATACATCTGGACGTGAATGTTGGGAAACAGCTGTCAGCGCTTGGACATACGCTCACTATGCTTACTGGTACGTAAACGCAGTCTTACATGTACTTATAAGCACTTATCCAGGTTTTGTAACATGTAAATATTTCCCCCAGGTTTTGAAGAAGAAGACCCGTTGAAAATGGACTACGAAAGCGACTTGGATGACGAGGCAGACAACAGCAAAGATTCACAGGTAAGAATTATAGTACCTACCCAATTTTGTTATGGAGAAATGCGGCTTAGTTGGTTCTAGACTTCTGGATACATTCGACTAAGCCGAGAGGATGGTATCGTTGCGGGCTGGGCACCTCAGCGCCCTGAAAAACTATTGGTGCTGTATAAATCAGCTACATTATTAATAACATTTTCAACATTAAAAAAATGACATCGTCGATCTGTTTCTCGAATTCTGATGATAAAGATTGAGATATTATTCATCTTTTTTATTTTGTGTAGGAGAGTATAATCCTTCGGCGTAAACTTCCGGACCACTTACCTGCCTTCGTGTTCGACACGACGATCGACGCCAAGAAGCGGTCCAAGCTCATAGAGAAGGAGATGAACGAACAGGCCAAGATCATCAACGACTTACGGACACTAGGCGCCAGTCACTCCACCATAGAGTACGAGATGAGGCGGTTACATGACCTGGAGGCGCTCGTCTTTAAAGACTTCAGGAGGCAAGTAGTTGACGCAAGAGCTTATCTGCGACCTGCAGACTTTAGGCGCTAGATATTCCACTAGACTTTTGTACTGCAGCTGTTTAATTCTGCAGCAAACAAAAACTTTTATGTGGTAAATACTATTAATGTTTTGTGCTTATTTTGTAGGGATATGATACAAAAACTGCGACGCCAGTCAGTGCGCGCCAGTTCGATCACGAAGGGCAAGTTTGGACTGGGATCTAATCGCAGTCGATCGTTCGTCGTGCCTACACCGCCCATCGAGAGGAAGGACTTTGAGTAAGTTAACATTTATTATTATATTTTATTGCCATTTGATATTTAAATCGTTTTTAATGTTACAAAGGTTAGATCTCAAAATGACTACATACATCGTATAAACAAGATAGTCTTAAAATGACCTCGGAAAACAAATTACGGTAAAAAGCTGTTGGAAACAAGAAAAACAAATGAAATTCGTAAAAAAGTATTGTCGCTATGCTACAGTCGGTTAAATTAAAAGCAACCGATAACACAGGGGACATAAATTTAATTAGACTAAGGTGAAGCTATACAAATCTAGAATGCTTAAGGTTAATTAAGAATGAAGTAGGTTTAAGTAAGATCCTAGTTTGTTTTTTTAAATTAAGAAATTGAAATTAAATTAAGTGAGTTACGTTAAACTAAGTTCGAGAAAAGGTGAAGTTAAGTGTTGAGTTAAAAGTACATGGACTGTTCCCATAGATTTGGGTCGCGTTCTAGAGGGAGATCGAGCCGACTGGTATCAGGTTATCGAGGGTCGAAATGAAGTTCACTGTCGCTACAGTAACCAGTCTCTAGCATCACAGGTGTTATGTGAACTCATCTTAGGCCGAGCAGTTCCTGTACGTCCTGCTGGTGTGGGGTCGAGTCTGCATTCGCCTCAAGGGGCTGGTCTGCGAGTATAGGTCCTGAACCTCCATGGGTATCTCGGGTACAATCTTAGACCAGACATCTGTGGTGTTCCTTCTCTCTAGCGGAGTAGATACCGGGAGTAAGGTTTTCGAACCGGTGCCAGATTCCCTGAAATAGTCCAGTAAATGGTGACAGCAAGGTCCGGCCTTGCCATACTATATAGACTGTCAACCGCTCGATGCTGGGTTCCCTACAACTAAGTGCAAGAAACCTCGGTTGACAGTGTACATAGTTTAATTATGCAGGTTATAACAATAAGCGTCTTAAAGAAGAGATTATATTTAGTTATTTAAGGTAAAGATAAAACTAAGCATTACAAGAGGAAAGTTTCTCTGAAGTAACCCCTTAGCAGGGTTTTGTTTCATTAAATTTCTACTAGAAACTAATTATTAGGTTAAGATAAGAATAACAAGGAATCAGTCCTTGTTTATGTGACCTAAGAGGGTCAACATACATATATAGGGCGGTGACACAGCCATGTGCCAAGCCAACAAGTACTGAGGGATAACCTTCAGAAATTTAAGAATACATAAGCAGCGTTCCTATATATCAGGACATTAAGTAAGTTTAAATAATATTAAGAGGTATTACCTAAACGATAGTTGATTTTCGGGCCTTGCAAGAAGTCCGAGCTTGAGACACGCGGTGCGTCTACCAAGCATTTAGTAAAATGCAGAAAACGATATCTTAATATATATAAATCTCGTGTCACAATGTTTGTCCTCAATGGACTCCTAAACCACTTAACCGATTATAATAAAATTCGCACACCATGTGCAGTTCGATCCAACTTGAGAGATAGGATAGCTTACATCCCGATATTCCCACGGGATCGGGAGTTACGCGGGTGAAACCGCGGAGGGCAGCTAGTTAATTATATATTTAAAACACTCACCTAGATAGGGCTTGCAATAACAGATACAAATAGATTATATTAAGAGGCGAGTCCCTAAAAACGTCATTTACTATTTTAAAAATATTGAAGAACTCCCTGCATTGTAAGACACTAAAATGAATTCTCGATAGCTTATTAGATGAGTCTACAGTTTCACTGTCAGATATTTTGAAAATAATCCATAGTTTTTGAAAAAACAATTATTAACTTTGATGAAAAACATCGAAATCGACCTTTTCTATTTTAAGTATCTGTGCTACTTCGTTGTTATATTTGAAAATATTTTTGGTTAAATTGTGAGACAAAAGTATAGAGAATGCATTCATCATTGCAGTTTTTTACTTATTGAAACCAAATAATAATAATCAATGCCGAAACATAGATATTTTTTTTGGTTAAAATCATTCCTCGCTGCCCATACATTTTAGTATGAAGCCGTAGCTCGTGACATTTCGCTTTATATTAGATGTCGCGGCGCGCAAAAGTGACAGTGTCATCTCAGCATTCAAGGTGAGAGCACGTCCATTTGTTTCCCGACATTTATTGTTTGACCTGGCATAAGGGTGGGGTGCGAGTGTTGCACACGACAACTAATTTGTAATTGTACCTATTCTTCGAGCAAGGAGTCGAAACTAGGTATAATCCGCGCACAATGAGAATAGGATGGAACCTTGTCAAAGTAAATCGAAAATGACAGTTTATAAATACATATATAAATAAATATTGCAGGACATTCCACACATCGCCATCTAGCCCCAAGCTAAGTAACTAGACTTGTGTTATGCGTGCTAGCCAACGGATATACTACATATACTGGGTTATTGGAAATTATACTAGCAAGCCGTTGAGGGCTACTTCTGTGCACCCAAACCAACAACTTTTGTTCTACGACTTTTAGAAATTCGAACTTTTTTTCGAAAATTTTGAGGTTAGGTTTACCTGAAAATCAGCTGTTCCTTACACGGAGAGGTCAGTAACCTTAAAATTTGACTTATTTTTTAAGTTTCATGTACTGTTTTTGGTCTGAATGACCTTTGTTTTATAAAATCAGCAAATACCTACCTACTTATAAAAATTTGTAAATATATACTTATAATACATAGAAATAACCAGACCACAGACAAATATTTAAGCATAAATACTTGTCTGAGGCGGGAATCGTACCTGTGTGGCAGTCCGGCATGGTGACCATTGTGCCAACTGGGTCGTCTTCAAGTAGCGTTAGCATAAAAGTTCTGAATAATGGGTAATTCGTTTTGTTGTAATTAGTTATTTTTTATTTATTCATATTTAGTGTAGCTACATATATAGTATTAGGCATTTCTACTGTATGTGAAGACTTCAAACAAACATACATACTGACACATATACGGGTCAAACTGAGAACCGCCTTTTTTTGAAGTCTGTTAAAAATACACAAAAATGTTTCATGGTTGCAATCCTTTCAATAATAATGTTTAGGAATATTTTTTTTAGTTATTCCAATTATTATTCCCCAATGCCACTCATATGTGCTTCATGGGAATCATCATCAGAGCTTTGACTTTCTTCAGAAGTATCGCTTTCTGAAAAAAATGAAGTTGATGCAGCCAAAGTTCCCTCACCTCGGATGCGTGACACCGTGTTTTAGATATGCTTGTTGCTCGTTCGGTTATTGAAGTGAAAACTTCTTATGGCGCGTTGGGCACTTTTGTGGGTGAGCATTTTCAGCCGTTCTCGCGACAGATGAGATTTTGACAGATGAGATTTTAACAGTTATTGTGCTTCTACTACTATGCAATATTGAAAACAGCGCCATCTCTGTGCAAACGGCCGAACTACGATACTCACTTCTGTACAACAGTGTTAACAGCGACATCTCTCGGTGGATGGTGCAGGTTCGCAGCGAGCTGCCGTACGCAGTTCGCGTCGCACGCTACCGCCATCACTGATACACGAGTGAGCATTTTCAGCCGTTCTCGCGACAGATGAGATTTTACACAGATATACAGTTTTCACTTCTGCCTGCACTCCCGGAGTGCGCTGTTTTTTTTTTGTATTTTTGAACAAACCCATAGGTTCGTCAAATCTCTTGACAATGTAATTCCCGAATTACTAGATTCGTGATCCACAGCCAACTATGTCATCATTTTCAATGCGTTAGAAAAACCGACTTCGTTCCTGATCGAAATATCTATCGACTGCCAGAACTATTTGAGGTGGTTGACTATTCAAAGTTTTACCCCATTTTCCACTCATTATCACTAAATCACTAAAATAATCACACAATAATTAATTACATAAATCTAGCATTTATAATAAAACAAACCACAATTTATAACAACACAAACCACGGTCGGAATTTATTATTTGTTTATTTAATCACTTTAATAAGCACAGTCCTTATGTGCTCGTTTTATTTATAATTTTGGAGAAAACATTTTTTTAAATGAAATCGCCATTGCTCCATAGACAATCTACCACAGACAATAATAATTTTTCTTTAAATCAATGGGTCTGTTTCAAATCCGCGACACTATGACCGTGCAAATAACTAATTTATACCTAATTATTATTCAGAACTTTTTTTCTAACGCTACTTTTCTGTCATTTTCGATTTACTTTGACAAGGTTCCATCCCATTCTCATTGCGCGCGGGTTATAATGTGATATTGATTATTTATTTTAACCTAAGAAATAACTGTTTCTATATTTCATTTTAATTTTTGACATAATTATGACAGGCAAACATAGACAAAAAATTAAATACTTCATGGACTGTGGTTTTTTACCTTTCGATAACGGGCATTACAACAAACAAATAATGCCTTCACACCAAACCTCTAAAGCGTCTCGGAAATGGGATATTTGAAGAAACGTTTATCCTACGATTTTATAAAAGTTCGCGGTGCACTTTGAGACCCATACCCTTCGATAGAGGGCATTACAGCGAAAAAATTATGCCTACACAACAAACCTCAAAAGTGTCACGGAAAAGGACGCGGTGATACGTCTTGTAGAAATACTTGGTCACAATGCTTTTATTTGAATATCCCGTTTCTGAGCTGTTTTAGAGGCTCTAATTGGATATGTTTTACAAACAATTTGCGGGAAAGAAAAACTCAACTAGTATTTGACGTTCCTGCCTTTTGCAGGACTTTTTTTTTTTTTTTTTTTCTCTAAAGAAATTAAAATAGGAATTTATTGAGCTGTCAAAAATTAAATAAAAATATGGAAAAGGTATGATTTAGGTAGGTAGGATGTATTAAAATTGTAGCTTATTTTTATATTTTAATCCTATATATCGTAACTTATTTTTATTCAAGGTTAATAATAATGGGAAAAGTAAAAGGAAATTACTATAAATCCCAAAAAAATAAAGGAAGATTTAAGACAAACCAGTAACTATAATGTACTCATCTTTTTACCCAACTATATCGAATATTATAAAGATTGGTAGGTGTTTTGCCTGAATATTTATATAATAATATATGATGCCGATACCGACACGTTTTAACCTGTTTCTTAGTAGGGCACATAGGTACATACGAACGTTTATGTGTGAATTTTCAATATATAGAGACGGATGTAATAATTATTTCGCATAATTATTATTATAAAAATATATAAATATAAAAATTATTATAGTACAGAACATTTACTTATTGACAATTTCGTTATCAAACAAAATACCCAAAAAACGTACACTCTGACCCCACCCTTTCCCGCCAGCTACTTACTACCGGACTGCAGTTTTGCGATGTGACAAGTTAAATACTACATACATTGCGTGTTTTCTATGATATTCATAAACATCCTACAAAGACGAACGCTTGATGAATATGTAACTTGTACAAAATGTACGATGCATCGAAAGTAGATTTATTTGTTTCCAGGGTGCGTAATTTTAATACTGCGTTGCACCTGTGTGGCTAGAAAATATCAATGTGTGTGTTCTATCAGAAGTTCCCACGGTCAAGGATTACAGGCTTAAGGGCGGCCTCGCTAATATTAAATTTTAAAATTAAAGATGCGACGTAACTAGCGGCCATTTAGCAAAGAAAGGGCTACTCATCGTCTAACAGTACCCGAGGCCGGCGCAGACGGAAACGTAGGGATTTAGTTTTATTTTAATCTGTGGTCATTGAAATATTTGAATTTGTATCACTGAAATAGGCTAGATTAAGTCATTATAAAATTATGTTTGTACGAAATAAGCCTTGTTATTATTAAAACTACGTGATAATTGTAATGTAAATAAAGAAAAGAATTTATTCCAAAAGGACAGTTAGCGACATCTCGCGGGCAGAGGTTACAGAAAGTTTATAACAGGAAATAACAACTCGTGCTGTTTTAAAATAGGAATTTTGCTACCTTGTTAATTATTAGCAGAATGCAGGAGTTAGGTATCCTACAGGCTTTAGGTGATCTAGCTGTTACTGAAACGAGCCTAATATTGATTAATGTCGTTCTATTTATGTAAATCTAAGCGCTCGAACTTGTGTTGTTAATAGCGACATCTAACGGAGAACGCTTGTCGTTGTTCGATTTTCAAACAGCACAACAAGGGGCAAGTAGGTGTTAGTACTATATCTAGCCGCGAGATGGTGTTAGCTGTATTTCAAATCGACTATTTCGATAATTGTTTTTGTAAATAAAAGATTATTGTTAATTACTGTATAGTATAGGGATTGTGCCAGATTTTGTCATATTTGTTATTAACAAGCCTTAATGAAGTTTCATTGAAGGTCATATGGCTAGTTCAAATTGAAATAATTGCCCCTCATCCAAAAAAGCATTGTGACACGCTAATGGTAAGCTAAAAAAAAATATCTTCTAAAGTGTGGATTTTTCATAAACTTGTAGCGTGGTGGAACCAAACCTGGCCATGACCTCGAGCACGATGGGTGACTCCGGTGAGACGCTCCTGCTGGCGGACGAGGACACGCGTCTGGCGGACATCATCGAGGGAGGCAGCTGGAGCTCCGTCGACAGCGACCCGAGGCGAGGTAACGTACCCTCCCAACGTACTGTTGAGTGCCGAAGAAGCACTTTTGCAGCCATTACATCATCTACCAACTCCTATGAGATCTTGCTCCTGCGGTTCTTAATACAAAATTTCTAAAGGTCATCAGAAAAATTAGACGGAATATCTATATGAACCTCTACTTGTTTAATTGGTATTACAAATGATAAGTAATGGTCCTTTTTGTCCAGATGTAGGTCCATCTCGTACAGCGTCCCTGCGAGGAGCGCGCGGGGTGCGGTTCTCGAGTGGAGTGCAGCGTCAGGCCTCGCTTCCCGCACACCCTGAACCTGCACCCTGGGCTAACGACTTGCCTGTCGTGCAGCTCAGGAGGAAACCGGACAGGTAACGTTATTTATATATTTATTTTTAACCAACAGCTATAACTAAAAATAAACATAAAATAATAGAAACTGAGAGCCAATTAGAGGTTCCCACGCATAAAAAACATAATATAAAAGAAAACAGTGTGAAAAACAAACAACACATTCAAAAGTCACCATCGCACAACAGTAAGAAAAAAATCTATCAAAAGGTTATCTAAAGGTTTGTGCACAATAATGTCATGTATGTACTATATTATGTATTGTACTCCGGAATGGAAATGAGGGACGTGTGACTTATTCGAGGTACATTTAATAACTACTCTCTACTCTTACACTTATCTACATTTTATGGACTTACATACTACAGTCAAAGGATACTCGCGAACTTTAAAAATGGCAGCTTATTTTGACAGAAATCTGACTCTATAAGTATATCGTCGGTGTGTCGATTGAAAGTTATAACTTTTCCTCTTACAGTCTGCCGTCTTCGGATGGACAGAGTTCTGAGAGTAAACAGAAGAAGACAGCGGAACCGAATATAGACTTCGAACTGGACGTGAAGGTTCACATAAACAGCGGGAAGTGCGTGTTGCACACTAAGGAACCTAACAAGGAGGACGATATGAAAATGTAAGACATTGTCTCACTTTACTGTCGAACATTGTCAAATCGTTTCACACAGAAACGGGGCTAATTTTGTTTTCAATGCAGCGGATCACGAATGCGCGTCAATCGGTCGGCCTCCGGGGGACTGGAGAGTGGTGCGGGGGGCAGTGGTGGCGCAGGGGGAGGCACCAGCGGCGGCGGCTCCCCGCCCTCGAGGCGGCGCGGCGGGGGCACAGCGCGCGGTCCCGCCGCACCTGACCTCACCGAGCTGCGCGTGCCCGGCCTGCAGCTGCACCTGCACTACGGGTCGCGCACGGAGCGCGTGCCCGCGCCGGCGGCGGCTGGCCGCGCAGCCGCCAAGCGTGCCGCACTGTTCGCGCGCATCACGCTACGTCGCATCCCTGAAGAGACAGTCCTTAGCCCGCATGTGCTCGAGTTCGTGGAGCGCGCCCTCGAGCCGATCCCGGCCCGGGCTCCACCCCCAGCCCCGCCGCCTGCAGTCGACCCAGCCCCGCCGCCCCTCGACCCCTCGCAGCCCTACGCGCCGTACGTGTACGCCTCGTTCCCGGTCGACGTGATCGTCCACTTCCACATGCAGCCGAGCGCGTTCCGGTTCTCCTGCCTGCCCGCCTCGCGCGTCGAGTGTCTGCTCCAGCTGCCCAGTCTACAGATCGTCTTCAGCTCGAAGCGAGCGACCGACGAGTGAGTTTCCGTCTCTTATAGCTCTCAATCCATTGGGCCACGATTTAGAAACTAACGTGCCTCGGGCCTTATCCGCAGGGAGATGTCGGAGCCGGCGGTCGCTCAGGGCGGACTGAGCGTGACTGGGTGCCTCGCGGACTTCTCCGTGAACCTGTTCCATCCTTACGGCGGTAAAAAATCCTCGCTGAAGGAGGCAGCCGCCGCCCAACAGTGGTCGCCGCTCACTGACACCGAACGCAAGGACTCGCTCAGTATCAATGTCGAGTTTGTCAAGTTCCATCTCTCCAGGTCGAGGAAACTCGACTTCCAGGCCGATCAGGACCATTCGAAGGCCACCGTCAGGTTCTCCAGTGAGTATAACCGTCCTAAGCGCGCTCTACTCGTTGAAATATTGTTTGTTATATTGACGGCTGCGTTATGTGTAATATAGCGATCGTGGACATCGGGAGTGCTTGGTTCAAGTATGACATGCGTCGGTTGAGCGAGATCCTGGCGTTCCCGCGAGCGTGGTACCGGCGCACCATAGTGCGGCGCATGTTCCTCGGCGACCCCGGTCTGCAGCCCGACGCCGCCCACGCTGCTCACGCCTCCCACGCCGCGCGCGCCTCCACTGCCAGCGCCGCGCCACACTCGCCCGTCATGCCGCAGAGAGAGAAAAACAAGACTGCCGACCATCAGAAATCTAAAGGTAAAGTATTCGTTCCGATCGAATACCCACATAATGACCGTTGAAGAGATGTGTGTCTAATGTGTCGATGAATTCCGCAGAAGACGAAGGATCGGGGGAGGAGGGCGGCAGCGGAGGCGCCGCGTGGGAGACGCTCGTGCTGTTCGCGGTGAACTTCTCGCGGCTGAACGTACACATGAACATGGGCAATGTGATGGGCAACGTGAGCTGGCAGTCGCGGGACTTCGGCATGTCGGGGCGGCTGCGGCTCGGGAGTTCCGGGCGGCGCGAGCTGCTGTGTGGGGTCGCGCTCGGGGGGTCCGGCCTCGAGGCGCGCGGTGGCATCGTCGGGGGCAGTGTGGCGCTCGCCGGCCTCGGGGGCGGAGCGCAGGCGCGGCGTGCGCCCAACGCCGACACCGCACACGCGGCCGCGCTGCGCGTGCGTGCGCTGCAGCTGCGCGCCGAGTACATGGGCGGCGCGGCGCTGCTGGCGCGCGTATCGACTGCCTCGGCGCGCGCGTCCACTGCTCGCGCTCGACGCCTCGCCGCCACCACGGGCTGGCACCAGCTGCAGATCCTGATCTCGCGCAGCACGACGCCGGACCTCATCAAGATGCGACTCAAGCTCGAAGAGTTCTTCACGCAACAATTCAAGTCAGGCCGCCGCGTGTTCAGCTCGCTGCATGCGCCGGTGCCACCGCAACGACGAGACAAGCGCGAACGTAAGTACCTCCATCTGACGATCGTGGTACTCGTAGCGTACTGCACAGTGTGCGTCGGTGACTGATCTCTCTTCTTTCCATTGCAGAGGTGGTGGAGGGCGTCGCTATCGGCGCAGAGCTGCGTCACCACCGGCACTGGCAGCGTGTGCTGGCGCTCTGGTCGTTCCCGCCGGCTCCACCGCTCGGCGGCACCATGGAGCTGCACGGCTCGCACGTCTCCCTCGCCTGCTTCCACGGCACCTCCTTCAAGGCCAAGTCCTGGGCGCTCTTCTCGCTCAAGGAACCCTGCATCAGTTTTACCACCGAGGCCGGGCAGACGAAAGACGATAACGGTACAAAAATACAAAAAATACTCGGTCACATTATCTCGAGACCTGGCGTCGATGAAAGTTCAAAGTTTTAACAATGAAATGTTTAAAAATAGACCACGAAAACAAGTCGACGCGTATCGGCAACGAAAGTGTACTGACGCGCCGTGGCGAGCGTGGGGAGGTGAAAGGAGAACGGGGCGGGAGTTTGCATTCCAGCCAGGTTTCGAGATAATGTGACCGGGTTGTATGTAAGTTTCCGAGCAACGATTAATGTGATGTATTTACAGGCGAGTACGAAGTGCAAGTAGTTCAAAGCTTGACGGCATGTCTCGGCGGCGAGCCGGCGTCGAACGGGGCGGGTGGAGCCGGAGGCGGCCACCAGTCCATGGCGACGGTGTGCCGCATGACGCGCGCCATGCTCTTCCCGCCACAGTTCAAGACCATCACCGAGTGGTTCCAGTACGCCTTCGCCAACAGCGAAATAGACGGTATGCGAACGATCTCATGTTTTTATTAAATGTTCTTATGTTCTTACAAAATAAGATATTTTCGTTGACGACCTGGTAAATTTTCAGCGATCGACCTATTTCCATCGTTGGACCGCGAAGGTATGACGGGCAGCGGACAAGGCCCGGCCGGGACGGGGCCGGCCGGTGGGACGAGCGGGGACCGCGAGGGCGGCGGCTCGACGGGACGCAAGGCGGCCGGCGACCACCACACTCGGGAGGTGATCTTCGCGCTGCCCAGCCTACAGCTACATCTACGCACGCACCAGCGGCAGGCGCACACTCCACCCACCGAGGAAGGTCAGTCGAGTGTTACATATCATTCATACTATCCATATAAAAGCTGATATAAAACGTTCGTTCACGTTGACTTTTTGTTTTCAGATGAGAAACCGATAGTAGAATGCAGTTTCATTACGGAATTCGAAGATCATATTTTCGTGTCAGTAGATGCTGAAGCGTTCCTGTTCCTACACGATCTCATCTCGTCTTATATTAAGGAAAAAGACCGTGTTGTGAGTATAATTTTGACCAGAAAACTATTTGTACTAAAAATATTCGATTCGAAGGACCAATAATAATAATTTTGATCCGTCCGTTTCAACACGTATCTGAGTTTTACGTATTGTTCATCGTCAGATGCCAAGCGGGCGTGCGTGGGCCGAGAGCAGTACGAGCACGCGTCCGGTGGCCGTCGACTGGCGCGCGTATCGCTGCGTCACCTGGCACCTGGAGCCGACGGTGCGCCTCCTCTCCTGGGCCGGCAAGTCCATCGAGCCGTACGGCGTCGACTACATCCTACAGAAGCTCGGCTTCGCTCACGCGAGGACCACCATCCCCAAATGGCTGCAGCGAGGCGCCTTGGACCCCATCGATAAGGTACTAGCGGTGGCGATGGAGAGGCTGCTCAACATGACCACTGATGAGAGAAACGATTCCACATGAACGAGTATACCGACTCATGATAAAGGCGGTATTTTTTGAGGATCTAATTCCTGGGAGAAGAGAATATATCTTCACTTTTAAACCGAGGACAGACGGACACATACTGCCTCTCGAAATTGAAATGAATATTCGATTTGACAGCTTTAATTTATGTATATCGACAGTTATTTGTAAATATTGTAGAGTATACGAACCGATATAGCTAAATTTTATTACGATAATTATTACAAAACATTCCCAGTCTATATGAATACGACTATATTGGATTTTAATATATGAAAATATATCGGATTCTAGTGGGAGTAGTGATTTTACACTTCTTTATGAACGTTCCTGCCTATTTAATATACTCGATGAGATTAAACAATTTTATATCACAACTTTGTATTTAATCGAACATTTTATATAGAAAATTGTGTAGAAATATTATAATATCACAATTATCAACGCTTCTGAAATGTAGGCTAAGTAAATTATATATTATTATCGGATTATTAAAGTACAATTTTAATGTTTTATCTAAAAAAATTTTGATGTTTATTATAATTTGTGTAGGTGTTTGTTTGTGGAAATATTGAAGTACCGGACGCGGGTTGCGGTTGGTTATGGAGGGAACAAAGGTTGAACTAGTTGATATTAAATTAATAAGTTTTAAATTATATTAGTTGGGGATTTTGCAACAGCTAGAAATTCATATATCTACATCGAAAAATATTTTTGTAGTAATAATAGTATTTTTCCATAGAAATGCTGTTTATTTGTGTAACAGACTCGATGTAGCTATTTGCTTTCTAAGCGTGTTTTAATTTATTCAATAGTTTCCTGTGATTATAATATATTATCCAAAGAACGGCCCTATTTAATTGTAAATTTATTTTGAATAACCGTTGTACCTAGCTATTTTTTAAATGATAAAAATTGGACAACAGTACATTTTTATATAATTTTTATCAAAACATGTTTTGGGACAAAATGACATAAGTCTTATATCGGCCGTTAAGAGGAAAGGTACCCGTCGCTCTCTCCATACAAACGTAGTCCACTGTTCCTCATCGGATAATGACACTGGCACAAATATTTTTGTTGCATAAAACCTATAACTGCCATGACTATAAAAAAGAAAAAATATTTGCTATAGTGTCATTATCAACGAGGAAACATTCGACTACAATTGTTTGGAGAGAGAGAGCCGGTACTCTATCCTCTTAATTGCTTTCACTGTGATCGAAATATAAAATTTCCTTGAGGACTATTTGTAAACATAATTTTCAACCTTTTTTTAAATCTAACTATGCTTAGTTAAATTAATAATTTAGGGTAGTATCAAAGCATAATTAGACTTTAGAAGGTTGGAAATTATGATCTTTACAAATAGTCCGCGAGGAAAAAGTGATTTCTTTGTCGGGGCATTAAAATGTACTGTAGTAAATGATGAAAGTATGTATGTATATTGCAGTAATTGTAAATTATGTAAAGTAGTGAATAGTGGCAGCTTTGTAGGTATTCTATGGTTATTTAAATAATATTATTTTATTTATACTGTGAGGATATGTGATTTGTACATAATGTTTATCGGTGATATGTATCATTAAATACGTGAATATATCTACTTGTGTCTATTTTATACAATTACTTGTTGCGTCCTACTGTTTTACCTGAAAATAGAGGAATCTAATAGTTTAAATAGGTTCAGTAGTTTTTTATTGCATAGTTATCAGAGGAAAGAAGAGACAGACATTAATTTTAAAAACTATGAATCTGTTCCTGTTTGACAGAAATTTCAATGTCAATTTGTCCCCATTTGGAACCAGCATTCAAGGACAGACAGGAATGATCCGAATATTGCTCTAGTCTATTTTTAAGACCTACCCAGGCTCGATTTTTATTTAATTTGCTTCCCAGCCGTACACACACTTTTTGTCCTTTGATTTAAATTGCTTTAAATCTTTATTAGATTTTTATTATTGATTTTTGAATTTCAAAATTAAACAAATGACAATTAAAACATAGCAAAATAAAGATTTTATTCAATAATTGCATAATATACGAGTATTTATTCTAAATTATACATTTATATGCGTGAATAGGATCATTACAATTTATAAATGTATGTATTTAAAATTTTATTCATACATTTGATACATTTATACTACTTCATACATTTGAGATTAGCAGCATTTTATATAAATTGTAACTGCTTAATAAGCTGAGAACACGTACATACAATTATCTTTCAAGGTTTTAATATACATTAAAGTACAATAAATATCTAGAATTTGATTAGCGAAATAATTGATATAAACTAGTTCTGTAAACTATAATTCTATGAAATGCTAATGATTAAAGCTTAAACAATGTTTATAAAAGGGTAGTAACATTTGTACGGAGTATGGCATAGTTATCGTCTCAATATGGTTTTTTGGACGACCACCTATGGCAATTTATAGAGAACATTACAACAAACAACCAATGCCATGTAACAAAATCTTGGGAAAATGTTAAAAAAAACTATTTAAGAAGATTATTTTTTACATTACTTTACGAGATTTAGTTATTGTGGTTTCGATACATTTGTTATTAGCATGGCAAATAAATGACTAAACAATTAAAAATAATTCTAATCATGTACCTACACTACCTACTATGCCAGAATGTTACAACCCGCTGTAATAAAAATAAAAGAAAACTAATTGTCTTTTATAGGAAATAATTATGTTATTTGTTATTTGTACCATTCTATGATTGATAAGTTATTTTAATTTCATTATAAAATTCAGGTGGATAATTCGGGCAAGATTATACTCACTGTATTAAGGTGAATGTTACCTGGATGAGCGCGAAAATCTGATTCTTGATAATTTTTTTATGAAAATGACCCAGTAGAAAAGGAGACCAAAAAATAATTTAAAAAGTCTAAATAGGAAAACCTGTAATTGGCTGTTTTATTACAATATTTAAGTTAAGCTTAGTTTAAGTGAATTGCTGTTGGTTTTCTCAATAAATAAAAATAAAATAAAAATAAAATAATTGAATTGATGTTGCAAAGTCTAACTGTGATTTAATATTTAGGAGATTGAGTCATATTTACTAAAAACCGTGTTTTTTTTTTCAATTTTGCGCATCCGATGTTCTACATCATCTTAATTATCTATTACTGACCTATAACGTATTTACAAGGAACTTAAACAAACTTTTGATTTTTTAAACAAGAAAAGATAAAACTGTAGTAATAAGGCTTACTAAAAAAGGACTAGTTCTAGCTACCTCGACAGATGGCACCAGCATCTCTACATCAAGGGAGGTAAAAAATAACTTAAAAAGTTTAAAAGGTGTCTATGACCTGTGAAAAATCGACAAAGTTTGTAAAGATGAGGCTGTATGGCTCACTCAGCCGTCTTACCTTCCCTGGCCAGATAAAATAAAAATAAAATCTTTTTTGACCAGAGACAACGGTGGTTATAGAGCCGACGAGGCTTTATGGCTCACTCAGCAGTCTTCCCTAATCGGGTGAAATAAAAATATATCATTATCTTGACTAGAGACAATAGTGGCTATAAACCCCGCCATCTATGGAGCGATTCAGAACTAGCATAATAAAGCCAATCTAGTATCCCTTATTACTCCGAAAAAATGTACAAAATATACATTGAAAACTATGCAATTAATATGTATACAAAATATAATATTATAAACCTTATCTATAACAATTGATAAAACCTAACGACGAAGCAGTTCGAAATCTATAAGTCTTTCTCCTCAAGCTAATTTACACTTGGGTCTGTGGGTCTAAGTATATTAAAACACGACATTCAAAGGAGATTCAGATTGTATGAATGTAATATTAGATTTAAAACGAAGGGTGGAATATTGGAGACAGGATATAATTTTTATACCATGCGTTTCAATGATTGATTGTTACAGACGTCTAAGCGAACTTTTGTTCTACTATTTCCAAAATTCAATTTCTTTTCGTGAGTTACTAGTATTGCTCCGTGGTAGCACCCACGAAAGTCCAGATAAAAAGTAGTCAAAGTATCATCATACAAAATTTCATCAAAATAAAATCGGTAAAATGGTACAGAGAATAAGTGATAGATTCTAAGATATGGTAGTACAATAGAAGAAAATCAAAAATAAATCGTGATAAAGGATAGAGGGAGAAAGATATAAAAACTAGAAGGGTCAAGACTCGCGCCGCGCGAGGTTATAATACGTATGGGTATGAGGCAATATTGCTATCTCTTTTACTCCCATTGGTATCTCCTGCTAGTTTTAAAACTTTATATCGCTCGAACGTTTACGTTTAGCTTCGAAAAATCATACAAAGAAACTTAGAAAAAGTGCTTTCAAATGACTGTTATCATCATCCACTTGTTTATTTGTGGAGAATTGTCTGACAAATGATTCCCCTTGATATAACAAAGACCCACGTAGACCTCAGTGTGCGTAGGTATCAGCAGCTCTAGCAAGCGTACGTGACGTATTAAGGTGCGTACACATTTGCTCGGTTTTTAACAAGCAAATAGATATATAAATTCTTTATTGCACATACCGTAGCCGCACATGTGACATCTTACTTGGATAGAAGCCGTACGATGCAACAAACATAGAAGCGTCCAATACGCCAGCGCGAGCGTCAAGCACATAGTTATCGTTATACTAATGCATAGAGAAATTCTGTGTGAAGTCGTATTCGATGGTAGGTATCACTGTCTGCACGAACTTTAGGAACACGATGAGGTACGAGTGGACGCCCATCTCGCCGCCGCTCTCCGTCACTGTCTCTATTATCTTCTTCATTACTTCCGCGTGTCTAAATATATCACACAATAATTAGTAATAATTATATTTGTTTTACAACTTATCTAGATTATGTATACAGCGTCAGCAACTTTAGTTCATGCTGGACCAAACAAAGTCGTGAAACCCGCAGCTTAGTTTGCTCCAGACGTATAGACGAGTGCTTTTCACGATGTTTTTTCGCTTTAAATAAATTGGGACAAGGGCAAGCAGAAGACAAATCGTGTGAGTTTAATTTGTGTGCAAGGGTTACTAGCTGTTATTCAGTAGCTTTTAAAGCGTAAGAGGTTAGAATAATTACGCAGTGTGGGCAAAGACAGCAACACAACTTTAAAAAAAAAAACACTAGCTGCGCTCCTTGGTTGAAAAATGAATGTATGTTACCTGCAAGGATGTACGGAAGCCATGCTGGGTCCAGAGAGATGTGGGTGTGACTCCATTGTGACAGTCTTCTTGGCGTGATCCTGTGATACGTCTTCGTACATATGTTCCACACTCAGTAACGTACGATCCTGTAATAACAGCACACATGACATTGTCTTAGAAAACTAGGTGATCCAACGACACCATAAACTGACGAAAATCCCTGCATTAAGGGGTTTGCTTCGTCATTTCTTATTGGTACAGCGCAAGGGAATGGGATAGGTTGCCTGAGTCTGTCTCTACCAAGTTTTTGTGTGTTCAAGACACGAGCGACCAGGTATCTTCTTAAAGCGCGTGCTACATCTCAGTTGCTGTGTATCTCAGACTGCATCATCACTAACCGTTAGGCGTCAATAGTAAGTTATGAGGATAGTGTACTGACCTCATCATATCCAATGAGCCAGAGCCTCGGCGTCTGATAGTACTTGTCGTATGTGATGTGCAGGTCGTAGGTGCGAGTGTGGACGATCTCGTCGCCTTCACCCTGCTTCGACTTCTTGTCGCTACCACTCCCGCTCGCGTTCCCGCTCGTTGGCCGGCTCTGTTTGCTGGGTGCGAGCGCTATCGACTGACAATACATTAAGAGCATTAATAAAACGTAAGATAAATCATCTTTCATAGCATTGCAAATTGTTATTTCCCACTGTTGGTTTTCTGAAGAGATAATTAAGAACGATCAGTTTAAACTGTCAATTGACCTGGCTTCTGCGACACAAAAACGACAGGTATTATTTTTAAAATGTTATGGTATCAGAGTTAGATTGAGTATCTGTGATAGCAGATAGATCGAGTTTTGGTTCGCTGGCAATGTAAAAGGTTATCACGCTCAGCCTACTCACTGGATCAACCTCATCAAGCAGACCAGACTCCTGGAAGTTCTCCATGTCCTCCGCCTCGTCATCATCATCCTCGTCACCGTCGTCGGCAGCCGCGTCTCCATCGCTGTCACCTGTGTCTGCTGCCTCCAGTGTCATCTCACATACCTACATACAAAAAGAAACATAACATGGAGTTTTTGTGAAGAATTGATGTTTCGTAAGTTTTACAGTTTCAGATCAAAAGTTACTTAGTACCTCCCGCGTAAGTTGCGATCCTATGTTACTTTTATTGAATCAATGTATCCTTTTACCAACTTTCATCAAAAGTAGAGCCTCATTACAATGAAAAAAATCTTTTATATTCATAGTATTAGTGTGGATGTAGGTAGGTATTGTTTCCCTTACTTTCTCCTCAAGAGCAACAGCTCCAGTGTTGTCATAGTGATGTGTATCAACCCAACCACCGTCTGCATCTTGTTCATCTTCTATCACTTTCTCATTGTCTTCACAATATTCTATCTGGGAAGCATTTACAAAATATAAATATACTAGCGACCCGCTCCGGCTTCACAGGGCTATATTATGCATGTGTTACATATAAATCTTCCTCTTGAATCACTCTATCTATTTAAAAATCCGCATCAAAATCCGTAGCGTAGTTTTAAAGATCTAAGCATACAAAGGGACATAGGAACCGCGAAAAGTGACTTTATTTTATACTATGAATTGAAACATTTAATAGGTATATAAATAGTCACAAGTAAAACAAAACAATATACAGGGTGAATTTTTTATGTGGACCTTCAGGGCTATATCCTAAACTGTTAGAGATAGCGAAAAATGCTGAAAGGAGTTGCGTGCCTGATTGACAAAACTAAAACTGCATCATTAGATTTTAGTAAAAGTCATTACCCTAGCCAGGAATGGAACCTGTTGATTTTGCAAAAAAATAATCTAAATAATATTTTTATACCAATGGATAGTCTTGCTGATAGAGATCAGTTCTTGGAAAAAAACATAAAATGACAAATCAAAGGCATTATGAAATTACAAGCTATGACATATTTATGATGCAATTTTCTACTACTTTGCAAAACGATTTTAAAGACATACTAAAAAAATGTGCATAATCAGTTAAAATGATTTTATTATGACTACAAATCATGACACCTAAAAAAAAACATTAATTCTTCATCTTATTATAAACTAGTTTTACCTGTTTACATCTTCTGTAGCAAGGTACATTTCTAGTAATAAGAAATTGTTTGTCAGCCGGTAGATATGGCCTCACTTTGGCCTCTTCCCCTTTAGCCCACTGCCAGGTGGGACAGTGGTACACCAAGTGATCGCCAGCTGCTACAAACTCCTCGGGAGTTATCACACCGGTCTCTTGAAACTTTGATTCCTATTAGAAAAATAAGGTAGTTATTGGATGACTTTATGAAGTATTATAAGCTGGCGCTCTGCAGTTTCACCTGCTTAAGTCCTGATCCCATGAGTATATCATGTTATGTAGTACGTGTTATTTCAGGTCTCCATCTACATAGTTTCATTGCAATCAGTTAAGTAGTTTCTGCGTGAAGGAGTACAAACATTCATACATCTATAATATAATAATGAATCGCTGAATGTGTTGCTAAGCGCAAATCTCGAGAACACCTGAACCGATTTCGCTATTCTTTTTTTTGTGTTTGTTATTGTCAGGAGAAGTTTCTAAAGAAAGAAAAAAATTAAGAAAGTTGCGCAGAAAATTATTACGCGGGGCGAAGCTAGTTTTTAATATTAGTAGGAAGTAGGAAAGCATCTTTGTCAGCAGATGTTCGCGAGTTCGAACCTCGGGCCTCGTCGAGGTGAAATATTTAAAAAATGCTTTTTACTCAATTTTTTTAAATTATATTTCTGTATATTATTATGTGTAAGTAATACAGTCAGGGTTGATCATTGTATGAGATCTTCAGGGATCATGGTCATGTTGAATAGAGTTCTTTGTTCGTAAAATAGCTCGTTAGTTTCCATGATAACAATGATAAGCCTACCTTCAGCACCGGTGTCAGATATCCGGCGACACCTAGGGCGGTTCCCTTCACAGTGTTGATCACGCTTTGCATTTTGAATTCAACTCACAAGAATATCACAATTTTATAGCTATAAAATAGTAGTGGTCATAAAATCAATCAATTTTTACCAAAAATTCGTCTGCCAGCAAATTCAGTTCCAAACGCAAACTGTAATGACAGGAACTGCCAATAATGACATTGACATTGACTGAGTCACAGCCCTACCGAGATTTTTTCAGATTTGGCGGAGTGGGTCGTGCCATGTGAACTTCGACCATGCATGTGAAGCATCTTCGAAGAAGGAAAAATAAATATACAAACGTCAATGTCAAACAACATCAACGTCAACTGTCAGAGAATTCAATGGCTGGCATATTTTCTTCGCTTTTCGATTTCATTTGATGTTCTTCCAAATAAAAATAGAGAATAATTGACCAAATTGTACGTAGGTAGTGTAAATTGCTACTATTAGTATATATTAAAATACTAAAAAATCATAGTTTGTGTTGTCCACACGAAGCACAACGATATGGAAGACGTTTTGGACGAAGTTGTATCATCAGAAGATTTGCAAGTAAGTATAATATAAACTTTGTTTCTGTTTTTGTATTGTGTCGTTGAGTCATGCGTGAAGAACACTTTATGATGCAATTAAATGTGTTATTGTGCAGAAATTTGAGAGGGTGTTCCACGAGCAGCTGCACCAGGGAAATGTCACTCACAAAGCACAGTTCGAGTACGCCTGGTGCCTCGTCAGGAGTCGATATCCCACAGACATTAGAAAGGTAAATACTTCCTTTTTAAATACGTACCCTGGGGACAATAATACAACCTAATTTGCAAACGCAAGATGCCCACTAACTAAACCTCTGAGGTACCTGAGGTACATTCTTGTTGACCCTGCAAGAAGGGTTGTTTACTTGTTATGGTCAAAGGTCAACACTATAAATAGGTGATCTTTGTTGCAATGATAAATAACAAAGAAATTATATTTCGTTGATATGTTTATTGTTATCAAAACATAAAATATGAAGGTCATTGTTCATCATCATAAAACTTTCTGGACATAATTCAAAACTTCACTTTGTTTATAAACCTCAAGAAATGAATGAGTATTAATTTAACATGTATGTCTGTCCGTTTTCCTGTGTACAATGTACATGCTACTGTAGCTCCAAAATTTATGAACAATTTAAATGCAGTCTTTTATCTGAAAGTTGTAAGTGTGTTTCTATTTGCGTTTCATGAAAATTAAACCAGTCTTTTATAAGCATCAAAATCCATTGAGTAGTTTTAAAGATCTAAGCATACAAAGGGACATAGGGATATAGGGACGGCGAAAAGTGACTTTATTTTATACTATGTAGTGAAGTGCTTTACGTTATTGTGTATTTGTTTAACAAATAACATGTTAATATTTCTATGAGATATGGCCTCTACAGCATGGTTGGTGAACACAGAAGGTTGCAGGTTTGATTCCCACCATGGAACATGTAGCATTTAGTCAACAGATATATTATGTTTCTTGTCTGGTTGTTTCTGTATGTAATTTATTTATAAAATTTATCAAAGCTTACAAAGCAGGCTACAAGTAACTTATAAAAAATAATATTTACAAAGAAAATAATATTAAGTATTATTTCCGTTATCTAATCATACTCAAGCTTAGTTGCTTGAGAGCCAGATGGCGCTGTCTTCAATGTCCTATAATATTTATTTATCATGTGTTATTTCTAATATTCCAGGGTATTTTACTCCTAAAAGAACTGTTCAACTCTCACCCCGAGGGCAAGCGTGACTATCTATTCTATCTTGCTATTGGCAATGCTAGAATAAAGGAATACAACAAAGCCCTGCACTATGTTAAATCATTTCTAGAGATTGAGCCGGCTAATCAACAAGTTCTGGCTTTGGAGGTAATATTCAAAACACAAACAGAGTACATGCCCTATTGCTTGATCTACTGCTGGATCAAAGAATCTAACTGTTACACTGTTTAATTACATCATGGGCTTGATGTACAATGGAATATTTTCCTGAATTCATGTAGAATGTAGATCAATAAATCTGAGTAGGGCTAGAAAGGTTAATGTCAGATAAAAAGGTTATGGGTTAAGTTTCTCTCATGCAAAAACTGCTAAACTAATTGCAATAAAACTAGAAACGAATATTATATTTGTTTCATATTGTCTTGGTATATTTCCAGCGTCAAATAAACAAGCGTATGGAGAAGGAAGGCCTGATCGGCATGGCGGTGGCTGGAGGCGCCGTGCTCGCCATCGGAGGCATCGTCGGGTTGGGCATCGCGCTCGCTTCCAAGAAATAACATTTGGGTTTCATGTGAGTATACATATTTTATACATTTATTGGTCCAAGTGTATTAAATCTAATACATACCCTAGGCTCTATAGAGCGGATTGTGTGAATTAAAATTTCTGGCACTCACTGATATACATATAATGCAAAGAAAGTTAGCTGCATCTGAGTAAACAATGACATGTCCAAAGAAATATAGGTCCTCAGTGCTGCCTCTGTATAAATCACTTAACTAGATTAGATGTTTAGGTTAATAAAATCTAAAATAAGAACTTACCTAAGTATTTATGTTTTGCCACATCAATTATCAGTAACATAACTATTATATGTCCTAAATTGTAGATGATAAAGTTTATTTTACCGTGACTTGTTACAGAATGAGCGCTCTCACGGGCATTCATTATCTTCTAACACAGAAGAAATCAAACAATGAGTAGCGGGGCACGAATTATCCATTTTTTTCATACTTTAATTAATCAAAAAGTAATATAATTAAAGCTTAGCTGTATGGCTGGAAACTTAATGTACAAAAATGCCCAAAAAATAAACTCGTAACTTCCATTGCACGCTTGTAATATAAAATGGTTTTTCATGTAAAATTAAGCTCACACAATTTGTATTCATAGTTATTATTTTTCTGGGTCCTAAGAGGGTACGCGAGTACTGCTTTCTTACAAATATTCCCTACCAAGCAATCAATTTTTTTTACATAAAACCAAGGGTAATAATTTTAGATTAAAATAGTTATCTTCACTACTAAAATTTTCGCCAAAATAAAGCCAAAAAAATTTAGTCCATTGCTTTTTAGATGTAAAGGGCGTGTAAAGTTAAATCCAAGTTGTGGGTTTCCAACCTTGCAAACCTCGTACCGTGGCCGCCATCTAGAAAAAAGCAGTGCAGTAGGGTTTTATGGTTTATCTGGCAAACTTACAGAAATAATATTTCAGCCAAAAAAAACCCTCTAAAAACCTTAAAAAAGCCGATTAAACACACCTAGGTTTTATGATAAAATTATTAAACAGACTTCCTAAACATCCCATATCCTAATTTTCCTGTTCCAATATTCAAATCCGTAAACGAGCCAAATATTCAGTCCCAGACCGAATTAAAAAAAAAAAACCTTCCCGCGCAATCAACGTCATCACGCGAGCGACACTAGCTCCGCGCGTGGAGAAAAAAGGAAGAATTGAAAAAGTTTGAACAAGAAACGCAACGTGCGCGTGCGTGCTATAAGACGATTATTGTGTAAACTAAGACAAAAACTACCAGAATACAGTGCAAAAGTAACCCCGGGGTGCGTGAGTGCTGTGGATATTATATATTTTGGTGAAATTAAAGAAAATCAGTGTCCTGGCGGCATACCGTGGTGAGTAGCCTTTCCTTCCTCTATTTCCATGTCCTAGGGTCTGTTCAGTCTACCTACAGTCAAAACAATTATGATTTCTCTAAAGGCATTATTCAGGAAGTAAATAGAGGAATATATTTGTCTAGAGGGAGTATGGCTAGAATACCGTCTTTAGGACCTAGGAAAACAACTAGGTAGGTAGCTACCATGTTTTTTCTGTAATTGTATAAATATTTAGATAAGTCAAATGCGTTTAGAATAACGGGATTCTGTCTATTTAGGCATCGTAGCAATTAAAATAATTAATGCGGTTTTATTTAGGCGCACTTACTTACGGGCCAAAATGTTGGGTTAGTGACTCCCCGAGGCTCGAGGATCACATTTTGTTATTAATTCTATTGTTTCCAACTTGATAATATAAAATAGTGCTGTCAATTTAGCTGTTTTGCCTGTAGCCACACTTGTGGCTGATAACAAAAGTTGATAAGTATTGCAAGGAAAATTATTGTTAAGAGTTGTTGTGTTCTTTTTCTACATTGTATAATTGACGCGGAGAGCGAACGCCTTCCTACGACATGAAGCTTCCCGGTTCGATTTAAGCAAATAGTTCCTGGTATGGGTGTTTTTCTATGTATAAAATGTATGTATTTACAAAATAAAGTATTCTATCAGTTGTCTCGCACCCATATTCATTAAGCAAAATGTAGAGAGCGGTATTGGCTCAGTGGTAGATACCTCGACTTTCATTCTGAAGGTCGTGGGTTCGAATCCAGGCCGGCCGTGCACCAATGTATTTTTCTTAAGAAAAATTTATGTGCCTTAATTGACATTGCTCTTACGGTGAAGGAAAACATCGTGATGAAACCCGCGGCTTAGTTGGCTCCTGAAGTATTGACAAGTTCTCTAATCTGGACATGGTCGACTAAGCTGAGAGGGTAGTAGGTGCTGGGCAAGCCTACTCCATCTTCACGCAAAAAGGACCCAATTAAAAAAGGTCTAATCGCGGAAAACAGCCTGTATACAAGTATCAAGTAAGCAAAATGTAGAAAAAGAATTTACCCACAAACGCAACACATAACAACAATTTTCATGTAATAATCAACAATTTTATTTTAGGCGAAGGGCACCTAAAAATGGCGCTTTAAAAGAAAAGAACATCTTTCAAAATGAATAGTTTTTCTTATTTGTTTAACAAATAATTTATTCTATATAACATGTAGCTGTGTAGTTGATAATATGTGATATAAATATGTGTAATATATTTAACTATTTATTATTTAGTTTTAGGCACTATCTATGTATAAGACATGCATTATTAATATATGTATGTATCAAGTGTTATTGTGATTCCATTGAATAAAGATTTTTCAAGTAGATTTATATTTTACTATCTTTTACCTGCGACAGCGTTCGCGCAGGAGTTGGATTTTCCAAAATTTTACCTATGTCATAACAACTATCTGTTGGTATACCTTTTAATAATTTTAGTCCGATCCCTCCATTGGTTTAAGCGGTGCATTGATAAATCAGTCAGTCAAGACTTTAAATATTATATTTATAGATTCTCTAATTATCTTTATTCTACTTAATATTTTATATGTGTAAGTTTGTGTGTATGTTTGTTACTTCTTCATTGATTCCGATAAAACTTGGTATGTAGATAGTTGGAGTTGCAACTTTTTACTAAGACTTTGCTGTCCGTCTGTCTATCAGCACACGGCTGTACCTATCTCATGAACCACAGATGATGTATTCCCATTGCCGCTATAACAACAAATACCAAAAACAGATAAGTAAATATTTATTGAGTAGGTATGTTTTTGAAGTTTTATGTTATTTTTATGTGTAAAACTTTTTTATGCAATTTTTTTTGTGATTTATACTCCTAAAAGGGCTAGCAAAAGACTTTTAACCTATACAGCCTCGTCTGACATACAATATTTTTAGTGTTTTTAAATTTGATAAACTGCGATTTATGATCATAAGTTTCTTAAAAAATATTTACTTGGAAGCGTTTCTGAGTGCGGCCGTAAATTCTTAGTATGTTTTACTTAGCTCCCTAAAATCTAGACTTTTGGCGAGCGCTCTCCGGTTCCATCCGCGTAGGACGATCCCGTTAGAATATTAGGATAAAAATTAGCCTATGTTACTCACAAGAAGTTTCATCAAATCGGTCCAGTAATTGAGCCTATTTCTCAATTTTCTCACATAAAAATATGTTTATGTTTAAAATATTACTAGTTAAAATATTAAGGATTATAATTATTGAACATCGCTGTTCGTGACCAAAAACTTACCTCTAAGACCAAAGGAATTCTTGTTGTATTCGAATAAAACGAAGCCAAATTTCAAAACAATTATTTTTATTATCTTGTATAATAGTAATGTAGTGAAGCGGCTTACAGCTGGTACACTAGTGTACCGTCCATGGCGCAGGCATGACACGGTCATAAACTGAACATAAATACAAAATATATCGATATAGGAATACCTACTTACAAGCTAAATTATCAATCTGCTAAGAAATAATAATATACTACGCAGTTCATTTGCTAACAGGACATTATTTCGCCTTTTCACCTCTCGATGTCAAAGAACGTTATGCGACTATGTTCACACTGAAGTTTTCTTATTGAATTCTGTGGTGTGAACGTTGCTACATATCGTTTTTCGACGACTAGGAAATAAGGCTTGCTAGAGTGCGGGCCAGTGGCGCTTTCTTAGCGTTTCCCTTCTTAGTTTTGGCATAGTGATGGCAAATATTAGCACCAAAAACAGCTACCAAACGACACGACAAAAATCGAAACGACATCGGTTAGACGCAGCGCACAGTCTCTCGCTTTACTTGACTTCAGTTTGGTTACATTTCATTTTTATAGAAGGTAGATGTTATGGGTGAAGTTAGTGCAGATTCTGTTAGCAAATGTTTACATTGAACTAACTGTGTTATAGGCTCATCTATGCAAACCTCGGGGTTGGTGGTTCAGCTTGTGATTCTGAACACTTGTTACTTTGATTTGCAAATATGAGACCATAACCTGTATATAGTTAGATGGATATGGCAATGATGCGGCAGTCGTATACAGGATGTGCCACCTTTTAATTTAAAATCAATTGACGAAATACAAAAATAATTCGAGATTTATAATTGGACTAATTTTGAAGTTCTAGTTTTATTTTGAACACAATTAATTATTACATTTTTGAACGTTCTCCATAGATTAAAGATGATTGTTTCAAACGAATTTTGATAAAAAAAAATAATTAAAAAAAATCACTTCAGTGATATCATTTAGGTATTTATTAACATTTGTGCTTTAGTAACACCCTATATTGGGGGTCAAAACCGCTTTCAAAATAATACTACAAACAACAAAAAAAAATACTTAGATTTTTTCATTAAAAGTGGCAAGTAATATTTTTCGCATTTTTCTGTCTACGTGTTCAGACTATACTAACGTTAGATAGAACCTACATTAGACCGACGATACGCACTGGGATGCCACGGACGTCTAAAATGTTTGGGGTCTGATACGTCCAGATGGCTCCCGTGGTTCACGTGCATCTAATGTAGCTCTACCTTGAGGGGATTACAGGAGCTAAAGTTCGGTCGCTGTCAGATTGCATAGAAATGAGCCAAGATGTGAGATGGTATGACAATTAAACAAGAGGTATTTTCGTGTTTTTTTTTGCTGTGGAATAGTTGTAGGTGGGTTTCATGTTTCTAGTAAATTTATATGGTTTTTTTTTCGGTTTACTGAAATAAGTCATCCAGCGTTATAAACTCGCACATTTAGGTTCTGTAATCCTCTTAACTGATCATTACAAAAGACGAGATGTTGATAAACTAAAATAAAATGTTTTACATGAATCTCCATGCTAATGAGGTAAGTAGTTTAAATCAAACATAAAGAATCTAGAACTTCCAAAGTTCGCAAGGTAACTAAATATAAAATACTATACAATACATAGAGAGCATAATAGTCGACTTAAAGTCCTAATTATTCATAATAGTATTCACTGGTATACATAATAATATTATTTAGTAAGTACAATGTAGCTGTACAGTGTTATCTCCGGCCGCAACGACCGTCGGAAAACTCCGCTAAGTCGGCGCAACTTGAAGCGCATATAGGAACCAAAAAATGCTTGTCGCCTGTGTCAAAACAAAACTTCTTTAGTCGTTATAAAAATTTAGTGTTGTTTTGTGTAATTTGTACGTAAGTAAGTAAGTAAGTACTTTTCCCATAATTTCCGTAAAATTCTGTATAATTTGAAGAATAAAATTCATTGTCTTTCATAAATCTAAACTTATCCAACAGAGTCATTGTTTTTTGCCTTTAGTTTCAATAGGCTTAGAAGTGACAAGCAATTTTTAACTTTTAATTATTAGACCAGAGTGTAAAAATGGTAGGTATAAAATGCAAATCAACACATGAACAATTTTACAGGCGAGAAATATTCTGCTTTTAGCTCCTATATGCGCCTTAACTATTTTGTGAGTTGTGTCATGAAAAAATATATGATAAATATTCCATTAATACTCTGGTAACTGACTATTGCTTATAATATGTAAGTGCGCATAAAACACTATACTAAAATGAAACTATAATTAAGTAAGTAATCGTAATAGAATTTAAATAAAACGCTTTCACTATAATTATTAAGATCAAATTATTAACGAAGCACTCGTCATCTAACGAATCAAAAACTTATTTTATATACAGTCAAAATAATAATAATTAATTAATCACTATGGCAACACCGTTAACTGTCAACAAGATTACTTTTACACAAACCGAACTCGACAAATCTCACTAACACGTTAACAAAATAAATTCAATCAACCCGTACAACTTAAACTCTAATTATTATGATTATAATAAGTCTGTGTACCTGTGGCGGTACTCTTGCGCAGATGTCGGAGACCATTGCGGTCGACTCTTACGCATACTCAAACGACATCTCAATAAATTCATAAAATTATAAATCTCTCATAGAAAAGGTTAAATGCTTTTATCTATTGCTCTAAAATTACTTAGTGAACTCTAGTTACTCGGGGAAGTAAATATATTTTGTGACTCGCTTACAAATTACACCTTACGTTATACTAAATAACTTTAACATTGTACTCTAAAAAATATGTATAAGGTATTGAAGGCTAACATGATAATGTAATCACAGTTATTGTATTTAAGTAACCGGCCCACAACACAATATTACTACAAAATAAACGTTCTCGTGTACACTAAGTAGGTAGGTATATGAATATCTTTAACATATCTACTTGGGTACTTACATCCTATCCATGTTCATACCAGGTTCTGCCCACAAACCGACTCTACTACAATTTATATACACACATTCAAAGGCAACATCAAGGTATACTTTATTTATTGCTTTTTGTTACTATTATTATGTACTATCACCTCAATTTATATACAAATGTTTTATATAATATTTTGAACTTTCACAAATTGTCGATAACGCGATCAATGATTTGTATATACTTTTTGAAAAATATTCTCAGTCTCAGTTCAATATTGAGATGCAAACAATTTTGATTTTGTGTTATCAAACATCAACATGTAAGTATATAGGTATCAATATTAATTAATGTTTTATTCGTATCGCGTTACGATGTGTATTTTATTTAAGATTCAGTATACGCACATATCAATTATATGTTTCTTTTTTAATAATAATTTGATTGTTTTAAGCTCTGTTCGTTTGTTCGTATACAAAGATAAGTATTTGTTAAGTAATGTTAGTGTGCTCATCGATATACTAGCTAGCTACATAATATATACTAGAGGTAGAGGTACATTACGTGTTGTATTGTACTTATGTAAAGTGACACAGTCTAAGTATTCTCTAGTGAGTGCGTTATCTATCCGAACGAAAGTTTATATATCTAAGGGCAGCACTAACAATGACCTAATATATGACTTGCATATATTTACCTACGATATACTCTATATAGTATATATAAATGCAATCTGCAAAATGCATAAAACAACAGTTATTTATAATCTATAAATTGTATAAAATATTTAAATAAAATCTATTGAAGTGAGGTAGATGGATGGAATTTCACAATTTGTGTGGATATTTTTTAATGTTATTTATAACATCGCCGCGTTGGCCCAAATGCTGAGGTAGACGGATGGAATTACTATGTAAGACGCCCTACTTAATACGTGAGGGGGAACTTACATATACATTACAAAACACTACTCACTAGGTATTCATTAACTACTAAACAAACAATGTCTCATAATATAATAGTGAGGAGCCACGAGCTACGCGTCGCTACAGTCGCGAGCGCGACCAGTGGCTCGGCTAACGTGTGCGCAGGAATCTACTGTGAATATGGTGTGATACACGTTGGGTACAAAAATACATAATGCCTTTGACTAATCGATCTGCATCTACTTTTCGACTAACTAATGAACCAGTCGCGGCGCGACCGCGAGCAACGAGCGTCCGTTGACCGCCTCGATCCCGCGCGCGCGCCGCTTCAAGCCCTATCAGAAACCATGCTCGGTGAATTATCAAACTTTAAACTAACAGATTCTGTTAAACAATCAGCAACCGATTACCCTAATTAAATGTACAATATAATATCGGAAATGGCACCAACGACATTTCACGGGTCAACAATGAAACCGTTATTACAAAACGAATCAGCTAAAGACCACAAAACATAACACTCAAGCACCGTTCGAAATATACGTTCAACAAAACATCGTCCTAACCTTGTAGGTGGCTCTGGCTGGGGAGGTGAGGCGTGGACGATACTACTACGAGGAGTGAAGACGACGACGACGCGGGATCATTTCATGAGGAGTTCTTGTTGTGATCGTCGTCCGAGTAGTCGGGCTCGTCCGGAGCGCTGTGTCTCGTGTCGTGCTCGGGCTCTCTCCCGCGCTCCTCCTCGTAGTAATCCTTGCCATCACGGTCGTGCTTCTCATCGCGCTCGTGCTTGTCAGCATCCGTCTCTCCGAGGCTGTCGCTCCGTGACCGCTCCTTGCCCAGATCAAGTGGCTCGTCCGAATCGCGCATGATATCCGCTTTACCCATGTTCTCTGTATACTGCCTCTGCATCTGCTTCAGAAACCGCTGGTGCGCTAGGTTGGTGGGTGGCGGCGGCAGTGAACCCATCTGGGGAGATCTTTCATCGTACGTTTTTCGGTCCATGTGTAGAGCGTTCATTTGGGCCAGTTTGGCGTTCATTCCTACAGTAGAATTAGGCATTAGTATAATGTTTCCACCCTAATATTCAAGGAATATTTGTCACTGATATCACTTACCGAGCATGTTTTCTCCGATATACTGGAGGTAGGTATCGAGGAGAGCAGAGCTACCGCCGTAGCCAGCCGGATACTCGTCGTGCTTCAGTCCAGCAGCGAGCGCATGTGGAAGATTCTCGACTGTCTTAGCGGTGACAGCACGTACCGCTGGTACCTTGGTGATTGTTGTATTGGCTAGGTTGTTTATGTCTGTGGATAAAAATTCTGTTGATTGAAGCCGTACACAAAGTATGTCTTCGTTTAAAAGTTTCAAAATAATGTTGGGATATACTGACGTGGTGGTGATACAGGCAGGCTGTCTTGGTAGCGCGATTGGCTGAGTTCATCGTTGTCGTTGTCACCACAAAGCGAGCTGGTCTCTGACGCCGCTGACTTGGCGTCTAGCTTGATGTCGGAGCGTCGCGGTCCAGTTGGCGACGCGCGTGCTCGCAGCTGCTCCGGGGACACTTTGACCCCTGCTTTTGCTAATAACCTAGAAAGAGCACCAAATATTTGTTATCTATATCCCATCCATTAAGTTAAAAAACTTCATGTGGAATTTGAACTTACTGGCTGGCGAGCTCAGGGTCGAATCTAGTAGGCATCTGGAGCACGGGGAGATCCTTGGTAGAGATGCCGCGATGCTGCCGCGACATATGCGAGTGTAGAGAGTTGCGTGACTTGGCCACGGTGCCGCACAACACACATCTGCAACATTACACTATTGTTACACACACATTCTAACATCTTTGTACTGATATTTTGTTTAAGACTCAGTCATACCGATATCCTGGGCAGACTGTGTGCTTGTCTTCAAGATGCGTTCTCAACGTGTGCGCAGATCGGTAAATTTTCCCGCATTTGGGGCAAGGTCTCGGGTCCGTCGCTCTCACTCTCAGTAAATCTTGGGTCCTTCGACAGTTTCCTGTAGACAAATATAAACTTTAATCCTGGCATTATTGGACCTTGTTTCTGTAAATCGTGATGTTCTCTTACCTGTGTTATGCCTTCGAAAACAGTTTTTAATGAAAATTCATGTAAAATTTCTACTTGGTAGTTTTATTATGTATTTAAATAAGCAGACATTTCTTTCGGGTAAAAATTATTACGTATATATCATATCACTAATACAAATCGCAACTAGAATCGTTTACTCATATTGAACATTTGGTTATTGAAATTGCTAATTTACATTTTACGCCTAAAAATAATTTTATTTATAATAATTAAGTTATACGACTTGCCTCAAAGGCGTCAGGAACAATTTCATCTACTCGCTAAGTTTAACCAATACTTTTTTTTTTCATTCAGAAATTCTATGAAATTTTCCATCGCATATATTTTTTTATCAATATATCTTATTTAGTACGATACATACATGTTTACGTTTAGATATTTTGATACAATCGTTTCCACATGAAAACAACAACGATGTATTTTCTTTTGAAAATTGTTAGCATATTGCGTTTTATGCTAAATGCAGTGCATACAATTAATTACAAATTATACATAAACCAATGCGGTAAATAAGTATTTCTGTATAAAAATAGGGTTCTACGAGCATCAAATATTAATATATTTACGATTATTACAAAATAATATTTGATATTTATAATCGTCGGTCTCACTTTGGTGTTACCCCTTTCGAATCATAAAATATATGCGATTGGAATTACGAGTATTATGTACACGTAAAATATGTTTTTATTTAATATTATATTAATGTTATAGTTTCGTCTACGTTGACTAGATATGTTTTAGATGTGCACTTACGGGCATTAAGAACATACTTCGAAAATAAATTCTCTATTTTGTAAGTGAACGTATTCTTAACTATTGCGTTTAAAGGCATTTTGATTTATCGTATTGTCTCATCTATGGTAGAAACTATAAGTGAAGGTAAAGAAGTACATATTTGAGGAGTTATAACCGGTATTATTATTAGTTACCTACTTTTTATTTAAAGTTTATCGAGCTATAATTTGGGTCTACCGCGGCCGGTATTACTTTACACTTTTTTGTAGGAATGTCTACGCGAGGAAACAAATCTCTGAAATACCGGTCTAGCGCTTCGGAAAGAGAGATCATTGAACATAGAATAAGATAGGTACACACAAGATTAAATGCTACGAAATTCTAGAGAAAGAATCTTATGGCTTACAGGACACCATATATACATAGTCTAAATAGCTAAATAGAAAAATGAGTATCCATTTTACTCATAAACGCCATCATTCGGTTCAACGTCATCTACGAGCAAGCCTGTGGCTGTCTATAATGAACGATTACAATAAATAGGAACGTAAATAAACTTGAAGGTATTACTGACGCGACGCGACGTGACAATTATAAGTAAAACGGGCGTCAGAGAAGCAACAATGGAAGTTACAGACAATCAAGAAGTCTTCAGACGATCGACGAGTCGTCGCCTAGTCGCACTCCGTATCCTATCAATGGCACCAATCATCACATGTCATAATGCGCTTACATTTATGAACCTTAAACGATATCAGTCTAGAGCTACTACAAAAATAATTTTCAGTCGATTCGTATGCGCCGCGACCGCGACGACGGAAGATCGACGGGCGTCGCGCGACACGCTTTCATTTTCACAGCCTGAGGCTACTATCGCTAGACTTCGGCTAGGGGCAGCGGCCGTAGGTCCAGCGCAGCGTCTTGAGACGGTCCCAGGCGCGGCGGTGCTTGAGCCGCATGTGGTTACGCACGGAGTTGGGGTGGCGGAAGTAGCGCGCGCACGCCGGCAGCGGGCAGCGCGGCGCTGTGGCCGGCTCGGGCGCGTGCGCGGCGAGGTGCGCGCGCGCAGCGGCCGCGCCTCCCAGCGCCTCGCCGCACGCCGGGCAAGCGCCGTCATCTGCAACGCACCACCACTTTACCACCGCCACCCGCCCTAAGAATTCTGTCGCTGGCGGATTCCGTGCGCTTGCAGCTGATGGTTGATCAGGTAGTGCTTGGTCTTGCACTTCTTGCCGCAGTGCTGGCAGGGAAACCACTGGTCGCGGTCGGTCTGCGAGTGCACATTGAGCATATGCTGCCGCAGGTTCGATGTCGAGGAGTATACTCGGCCGCACAGGGGACACTGCGGCCGGTAGCCGAGGGCCGCCCCGCCCGCCAGAGCCGCCCCTGTAACACAGAGGCGGCGATTAGATATAATTCGCGAGTTAAGCGCTATTGTGAGTGTATCTGTCGGGCGGGGGGTCGCGCCTCCTCTGTTTGACGCCGTGTATGGAGTTCATGTGTATCTGCATGTACTGGCGCGTCTTAAATGCCTTGCCGCAGACGGGACAGGAGTGCGCGAGGTCCCGCGCCGCGTGCACATTCAGAATGTGCTGTTTGAGGTTGCTGTTGTTGCTGTAGAGCTTGCCGCACTCGGGGCACGCGGGCTTGCCGGCCTCACCGTTAGCGTAGCCGGGACCGGCCGTTGGGAAGACGCCCTTGTCGCCAGCACAGCTGCCCGGCGTCGCCGCCCCGCTCGCCCACGACGCTCCTGCCGCAGACGGAGTTCTCGTTCAGTCGCGTCACGTCCCACCCCTCCCGACATCACCCTCCCTTACCCCTTAATGCTCTATCTACCTACATATCTCGACTCATTCGACTTGATCGTCTGTTAAACTTCCATTGTCGCCGGTAAGTATACGTTTCCTATTAGCGTTTCTGTACCTACACTACGAGTACATACATAATATCGACACGCTACAAGTACCTAATGAACTAATTAGGGTTTTCGGTGTTGTTCTTGTTATTTAATTGTTAGTGTTATTACACCCGACGGGTACATGACTCGATAATGTACAATTAATGATATTATTGGCTTAAGTCGGTCTGATGTCATTAATACTGTCGATTGCGCATTATTCGGTTAACGCTAATTGTTCCAAACTATTCCATTACACAATTATTGAGTCATATAACTGAGGTTAGTTTAGGGAGGGTGTTACTTACCGTAGTTATCTGGTATCCCTGATGGTCCCGGTAAACCGGCGAACCCTGAAAATAAAGCTATAGTTTAATGTGTGGGATACGTATAAGTACCTAAAAAATATGAATAATTTTTAAATAGTAGCGTTGTTCAATGTTCACTCCTTGTTTTGGGTTGTGTTTGGTGCGATGGTGGTTACCTGGTAGGTTGAGTAGACCGGGGAAGTTGTGTGGCATGTTTCCATTCGCAGCGGCCATTGTCGCGGCATCGTCGTAATCAAGAGGTTCCTGCTTGGCGCGTGGCTCGCCTTCTGTGTCGCTTGCGCCCGCGTCTGACGATGACTCTTCCCCATCACCAGACTGCGTATACATATTATACGAAATCAGTACCTCATAAATAAATACAAACAGAGTAAGCAACGACAGAGATAAACCGTTATGTTTGCTAAACAACGAAGTCACTTACAAGGTTATTAGATAGTCCAGGGAGATGTTGATTTTGTGTGTTGTCTAAAGATTGTCCGAATAGCCCCAGCTCATGTCCATTGGTCCCCAAACGTTCAGGGCTTGCACCCTGCACCGCTAACAGTTGCTCCGTCCTAAACCAGCATATTGAAGAACTTATAAATATAAAGTTTAATGCAAATTTTACGAGCTGTAAACTTAATATTCAAAAGGCTGGGACTACAAGCATCCGAATAACCAATCACGCATGAATCAGGCTTTAAAGCGAGAATGGTCTGTCAGGGTTCTTTTTTTCCTGAAACCAAATCCGGATATGCTTGTAATCCTAGCCTAACAATACTTATTCTCACAAGGAATCGTCGCTATTCACCTGGATTTCATCTGTGCCTGGTAGAGATCTGATGACCTAGCTCGCTTCGGTGGGGGAGTGTTGGCTGCACCTTCGTCTGGTTTCCTCGATCTTCGGCCTTCGCGCGGTTGCATGTCGCGTCCATCCCTTGACGCTACACTGCCAGTTTCCGTCCATGATGACGCTGACTGTTGTAGGAAAACATAAATGAAAAATGGACCCTTTTCACGTAGGGCGCCAATAATAAACTTGGCGTCTAACGTGTGACATAATCAAAATAAAATATTTCCTTACAGGAGATGCTTTCTGATCGAGTGTAGTGTGAGTAAGACCAGGCGTAGGCACGTCAGTCAGGCCTCGTACTTGCAGCAGCTGAGCTGCTTTGAGGAACTCCTTTAGTTGCTCTTGACCAATATGCACTTCGCCTTGGTACATAAATCTATGAGAAACATAAGATTATAGATATAATCTTTTATATACAAGCGTTATTGTAGACATTAAAGTAAGTATAATAAAAAATGTGAAATCCTGATAAAAATGCAAATTTAGTTGTGTACTAACCTCAGAAGGCTCTCCATGTCCTTATCGTGGACGTCTCGGAGTATGACGATGGGATGCTGGCAAGGATTGGCCTTCAATAACCGCCTGAAGTACGGACTGCATGCTGATAGCACCACCTGACCGGTTGTAAGATGATTTTTGTTAGAAATCAAAACAAAACATGTTTTCGTAGACAAACTTCGGCTTAATTTTTTGCATAATATATTTTACAAAAAGCAATAGGTTCGGAATCAGCTTAAAAGTTTTTTTAAGATTAAAGATTTTGATTTTCAGTAGTGAAAGATTATTAATTTTTCTCTTTATAGTAGTTTAAGTACCATTTACTGCCAAATGTATAGGATGGGTACAACACCTTATGCGCGGAGAAGGTAGCGCCGGCGCACGCGAGCGTGACGTCGACGAAGTCCTCCTCGTCCCGGAGCCGGCGGAAGGATGAGACCATCGCCGAGTGGAAGTCGTTCCATCGCAGCGAGTACTGTTGCTCGCCGCCGGCCGCGACGCCGCCTGATATAACCAGGTTAGAGTTTTAGACATTACTTATTGCTTCAATATGTTATTGGTGTGTTTTACAATTGCTATTGTAGTCAATCGCTTTTTAATTTTTTTCATAAAAGATGTATTAAGTAGTGTAGTCATTGTAGGGTAGCATTTTTATTAAAAAATAATTACCTACCCTAAATTAGATGCCTGTTCTGTTTGTTGTTAGCCTAAACTGTGTTAGACCTAACAGATTTTTAGATAGATATTAGATAGGTAGGTAGTTAGGTACGTAACAGTAACTTTAACTTCTTTACTATAAACAGAATAAGAGGTTTTCAATATATGTCGAAAACAGAGAACGTTTCATCGTTCTCTGTTTTGTAATCAAAATAAATTGAGACACAAACAAAAATAAGTAAGTATAAAAAGAATCCGCAATCAATTGACAAGTCTTTCCATTTACCTAAAGGACTCCCTTTTACGAAATCAAAATATGATTACCACTCAATCGAGTCGGGCGTTGAATTGCGATTGCATTGCAGACTGTATCGAGATTTCCCCGAGTGTTATTGCCCGCGAATGGCCTTTACTGCGAAACAGGGGAGCCGAGGGAGACCGCTTTATTTAGAGTACGAGGGAACGACAGACAAAAGTAAAAGTCATAATTATGATGTTATTATCACTCACTACAGAGGCAAACCAAATTATTTTCTAACATGTCGGCCAACGAACACTGCCTCACCTTATAAATGACGAAGCGGTCTAAGGTGTAGCATGCTTACCTTGATCAAATATACCTACAGATTCACTCATTTTACTGTTTCCATTAAACAAAATTCATTAAAAGCAGAAGATATCTGACAGATGAAACAAATAATTGAAGATAGGCAATAACTAAATGTCAAGGATGTAACACTAAATTGTAATTTGCATGTGACTAATACGATTGCGTCTTGTTGTAACTGGACCTTAGAACGTTTTGGAATATTGTTATCCTTGATAACTTATTATGATATTACTTTCGGATTTTACGCCAATTTTTTTGTCAGCAAACGTCATATTTAGATGGACAAAATTTTCCTTTAACTTGTTTTAAAGGAAAAATAATGAAATCATGAACAGCAAAGATTCCCCTCTTTGCTGTTCATGATTTCATTATACCTATTACCACGAAATTTTAATGTTTATTACTTCACATTCTATATAATTTTATTAGAAGCATTAAGTGAAACTGGTTATTGTGATAGTTTTACGTTACTAACCGGAGAAATGAGAAGAACTTAAGTAAATGACGAAAAATACATTTAAAAATTTGCGCATAACCATTTGCCGGAACGAAATTTCCGAAACAGTTGAATTATTTTAAAAATAGATTCGCGTCCCATGCAAGAGAACGTATCGATTGATACATTATGTATTGTTTTAGTATAAGTATCCCATGTTTTGCATGTGTCAATAACACTGGATTTTTGAACCGTATTCGTAACATTAAACATTTTAAACGAAAGAAACGCTCGAGAAACTAAATTTAATGTTTCTGCTTATCATTTGAAATATCTTGATTACTGTTTTTGTCAGCTTGTCGCAGAAATTCGGGGTGGCTAACTCAAATTTAGAACTAAGTTTTAAATTAGCTAAAAGTTTTGAAGTTCGCAACCGTTTGTCGCGGTTCGGGACAAAGATTTAGGGACCTAATTAATCTTTGGGCATCCGGTGAGGGCTTCCATTTTATCTTGTCGATGTTTATTCATATTTAATTCTGTAGATCGCAGCACTTTCTCGATTATTCGCCGCTTTATTCAGATTGTATATCTAATTTAATGTTCTGTTTTACTTTTGTTAAGGCTCATTAGAATGTTATGACGATCAAATAATGTTCTGAAAGACGCGCATTATTATATACATTACAAAGTGTTGAAAAATATTCTTTTTGTTAGTCTTCCTGTGGATAATAAATGAGCAGTATCAAAGAGTTATTTTGAGTGTGAATGCGATGCGTTTTATCCCCCTGTCTCAATTCGTCACCCTCTGACGAGGGGCTGTCTGGGGACTTTAGATAAAAACGATTTTTTGTTTTAATGCTTTGTTTAGGAAGACGAATGAAACAATTAAATAGAAATATTAGATATTTCAGAATAGTACAAGTATTTGCGACGCATCAAATAGAACAAAGAGTATCAATGCCCTAATATTTTAATTTGTAGACAGCAATCGTAAAGTGACACCGTGCAATGAACATTAAAATTGTTGTCTTGCGATAAAAATAATCTAAAAGACTTCAAACATTAAAACGTTTTATAAATTCAGTGTCTTCGGACAGTACCATTAAACCCTCGTCGTAAGCGTTTTATCCCATAAATCGTTAAAAATAAAACGCATTCAACGGACAGAAAAACAACGAGATAAAAAAACAGTGTAATCTTGAGTAAACGACGGGAACATCATTAAACAAGAGCCGCGGCGATTCTCATCCCCCGATCCTGCGGGGGGATGATCCTGCGGGAGCGAGGCGAGCGAGGGTGGCACGAGGGTGAATATCAACGAACTCATATACCCGTACAGGGCGCGCGGCGCGGTACCTACGTGTGACGGGTGGACGACACGCTACCGCCATGCGTATAACCTAACGTATACATTTTGTTAGTAAACAATTCACTTGTTTTGCACAATATTATATTCATTTTGCCATTTTCATTTTTGGTACCGTTTTACGATCTAAACTGTTGAAATGGAATGAAATCCGAAAGGATTCGGGTGCTTATTTTATGCATAATTCTCTGAAAATGGTATCTAGTCTAGCTAGTGATGCTGATTACGTGTTAATGTATAGAAAATAGTGTACTCACCGGTCTCGGTCGCCATGGCCGGATGCTCCGAGGGCGGCACGGCGATGTCGGGGCGTGCGCGCGCGCTAAACGAATCCAATCCCGCGCATTCCAACCGCGCGCCCACTGTAGCCGCCACTTTAACGCCTTGTCACAACTCGCAAACGAATAAACTATCTGATCTTTGACCTCCGCGCACTCCTTGCTCTATATCCGAATATTTCTATTTTCTATAATTGTTTTTTTTTTCTCCGGTAAGATATTTTGTTAAAGCTTGTTAATGTTAACGTGTTTTGAATATTGCGTTTATGTTTTGGTTTTCTGTAAAAAAATATTTAAAATTACAAAATAATCGTTCGATTTGAAATTGCATTCGAGCGTTCCGGAGCGAATCGGTTGTCTCACAATCACGATGAATACAGTATTTATAAGTAAAGAGATCGTGTGTCTGAATTTGTGATTTGTGCACGCGAGAAGGGTGTGTAGAGCGAGCGATGATAAATATTTATAATTTCGCGTTAAATTCGGAAGTTGGAACGTTTGCGGTGCGCTGCCGCCGCGCCGCCGCTGTACGTGAATTATGGAATTGCAATTAATATTAATTGTTCACTTTATTTAATAAATTTAAATGGATCGTATTAAATTTTGCTAAAGTATACAAATTTTAATTTATTAAGGTTTACTACATAAATAAAAAAATACCTACTTACATTGCCTTAATTTAGAATATTTATGAGAATAAATTGGTCATAAACAGATATAAGCACTTTACTTATTTAAGTTCATGAACTTATGTAGAAATATTCATTTTGAGAAATTACGTCGTCGTTTTATAAATTGAATAAAAATAGTTTAATATTCCACGTTCAATTTTTAATCGTATTAAATTTTGTTCTAATTACTTACGATTATTAGCGGGTGTTTTCTTTTTAACAAATTATCCTACTCACAAAAGATGCAGTAAATAACCGAGATAAATTGCATCCACGTGACGTGTAACACGATTAACTTATACCAAATAACTAAAAGTTCGTCACTGTTGTCACTCTGTCACCACTGCAATGCAAAACGGTCCACTCGAGTCCAAACATTGGCCGCGGGGTGTTAATTTAAAGGGCCGCCGCCGCCGCCGGTGCAACGATCGATGGGGATGGCGCGCCCTGCACCACCACAATAAGGGAGGAGCGGGCAGATAGAAATCAATACGATGTCCATCATAGCATGCACCCACCCCCGCGACCCTCCGCCTGCGCCTTGCACCCGACGGGAAATGCATTTTCCGCAATACCGCTCTACTTCACCCTTCCCGCGTACGAGGACAAATGCGATGCGTAATTATAACCGAAAATATGTATGCGATGACAGTATTATCGTATGTCCGGTATGAGATGCACCGATCGTTCCGTTCGCGCGGAGATATTACCTGACGCACGCGTGCGGTCCGGTGCGCGTCACGCGGGCGACTGTCGCTGTCGCCGCTCGCCCCGCCAGCCGAGTTGAGAATAAACAGCGTGGGGCGCGCGGGGGGCGGAGCGGTGCAGCGCCTGCACGCCCACAGAGCGGCCGCCCACGGCGGGCGCGCTGTCCACCGCTGCCGCCGTCGTTGTCCGTGTCTCATGCTGGCTGCCTCGTGCTGTGTCCTTTCAGGACACCACTCACTCTCCACCTTCGCCGAGTAAACTATAAATCAAGCGCACTTTCGCTTACTCTACGTGCTATTCGCTTACCTTTCACACATTGAGCGCCACATCTAAGAAGCAACGAGATACATATCACCAATGTCATTCTTCTAATTATTTTTTTCTTTCTTTACGTGCATGCTGGTACAAATAATAAAGTTATCGGTATAGAGATGTACGTTAGTCTGAATGAATAACGTAAGACAATGTATTCCAACGTTAAATAATTGCAACCTGGCCTTGTTTACCTACTAGGCGATGATTGACGATTATAATACGGTGTATGATCAGAGGAAATCTACACTCGCCCCCGTAACAAATATCCATTAGGTACATTACATGCGCTATCATACAAATAAACAGTTTAAGTGCGGTTATGACGCAACTCGACGTACTCCTATTGTTAAAAAACGCCAAATATCTTCGATTGAAAACATTATTATACATATCAATAGATATATACTTATTTAAAATACTAATAGAAATAAGGAGCCAAACTTATACCATTTATAATTCTTAAACTAATAAAAATTGGTACAAATACTTAAATTTTAATAAATTAGACATAATTGGATTGCATTTATGCAAATTAATCCTCTAAAATTAAATGTTCGAGCTTTATGAGATCACTTGAATAGTGGATTATTGACTCGTTATTTAAATAGATTCAGTTGTAACATCTGCTTGTAAATCATTTAAAAAAATGTTTTAAAGTTATAACGCAATTTATGATAGTTTACGTGCATTAAGTTAGAAACAGGAAAGGAATGTCATAATGTGTTATCCTTCTGGTTCATAAGGTCTAGTGTACTATAATAACCCGTGTCTCAAAATGACTAGTCTTAAAATGATCAGTTCCCGAAATGTCATATATACCTAATCTCATTAGGGCGATTTGATAAAATATTGAGAACTAATTCTTGGTTTCTTAAGAAGTCATGTTCATTGCTATTAGCCAATTTAGGTAGAAATAGGACTCGAGGAGAGGAAATAGTCGAGACATGTATATGTTTTATTAAAATGTGCATCTGACTGCATCTCACTAATTGTTGTTATATTGAGGTTGCGACACAGTTTCCGATTTAGATGGAAACCTCCAACCGCGGCTATGTCTGTTACAATATTGCAGCCTGGTCGGATGCCTGATCCGTTTCTCACGACCTACTTTCACATAAAGAACCTACTGCAGTCGGATTGATATACGGATTTAGCTCTATCTCGAACAATTCTTCCCCAACCCTGACATTTTCACATTATACAGAAATAAAACGGGAAAAACAAAACAATCCGTAAAGGCTCCTGTAACAAGCGAACTGCCGGCCAATCATTCGTCAAACGAAACGGCCTGGCCGGTTGTAAATCTTTGCAGGGGCGAGAGGTGGTGCGGGCAGCGCGCGTTGGATGGGGTGAGAAGAGAGGGGGGGGAGAAGCGCGGGGCTCGCCGTTACGTAACATCCGGAAGTGCGGATTAGGAATCAATAGTGCGCTGTAATGATAGTTGTAGTGTAATCGGTGTAACTGCGCTGTACGGTGCGCGGGATGCTCCCACGACACCAGCGGACCATCGACTGCCTACTTCTTAATTTCATTAGCATAACAAAGAAGATTATTATCGGTAGCAGAACATAAATATAACTTAAGTACGATGTACGTAACGACATAACGTATTCAAGTGGTAAAGCATACAATATTTAAATAAATGCAAATGTCCAAGGCGTGTACCTACAAAATTTGTTATTAGCACAATTTTCAACTTAAAATAGAACCACCCAAACCAGTTAAGGTACTTTGTCTATATTTATATACGACTACTAGTAGGTAAAAGATTTCAAGAAAATAATGCTTTAGTTTCCACTAAAAATGTCAATCACACGCATTATCAAGGAGGATAGATAAAGTACTGTAGTGCAGGTTACGTAGCTAGGTGTTGTGTGGTAAGATGAACCCCATGGGCCCCCTGCGAGGGGGGGACGGCCCCCCGGTCTTCGGTGCTGTCCCCATCGCATCATCGTCGACTCATCCGTCACTGTGACTGCTGTTGTTGACAAATGTCTTCCTTTAGTTACTTCATTTCGAGTTATATCAAAATTGGATAATTAGACCAGTCATTATTTTGGCAAAATTAACTAACGGCCATGTTTTTTATTAAGATCTTAAGATAGTTATAAATTAATCAAATACTAGCGACCCGTCCCGGCTTCGCACGGCTATATTATGCATGTATTATACATATAAACCTTCCTCTTGAATAACTCTATCTATTTAAAAAAACCGCATCAAAATCCGTTGCGTAGTTTTAAAGATTTAAGCATACATAGAGACATAGGGACAGAAAGCGACTTTGTTTTATACTATGTAGTGATTTTAACGAGAATAATAAATTTTCTAAAGTAGATTTAGGTACTTGAAAACTTGAGAAAATGTATCATCTTGACTACATTTTTATGACCATAATCCATCTGACATGATACCAAAAACACAATTATTTAATTAAGTGAAAAATTGGATTGTATAGATAAGTGTTTGTATTCCTTAGTAATTAAGACAATTTTTGTAGAAAATAGACTAAGAAACTCTAGCTAATAAATAGGTAAATAGAAAGTATACTGTTAACATTTTCGCGCTATTTTTACTGAATCGAAATAAGTTTTTCAGTTTTGAGATTTTCCTCGACGCGACGCTGATCAATTTTTTTATTAGTATCTTGATAAATATACCAATGAGTGTACAATAGCTAATCTAATAAGATATTAATTACTTGATAGAAAAAAAATGACTAAAAATAAACGTTTAAAACTCTTGATAGGAAATGTAAAATAATCTTGCTAAATTTTTAAATGATTGCACGGTTTCCATAATAAAGTAAACGGTGTTTGCCTTGTTTGTTCGTAATACTATATCTTTCGTAAAAAAATCTTCTATTCTAAATTATTTTTAAAGTAAACATCTTCAAACAAAGAAAGAGACAACTAATTAACAAAAATAATCCAGACGAAATAAAAATGAAAAGGACAAAAAGTTACGGTCAGAAAATAACCATCAAAGTCCCGGTTTTGTCGATTATGAAGTGCACAAAGCTGTTGTGTTGAGAAACATCATTACACTCCCGTACGTGCCCACTCACGGGGGCCAGGATGGGGGCGACCCCCAGACGCAGTAGGGGGTCGTAATGAGCCCGCTCTCCTCCACTGCCTTCATCTTATACACTGTGCATTTCGTACTCACTTACTCATTATGTATATGGTTCTGACTGACCGTTATTGTACTTTGGTATCAAGTGAGATGAATGTATTATATGAACGAAATGTAAGGGGTTTTTATCTTTTAAACATGCTTAGTATTAAACACGTATAGTTGACCTATTTATAAATCAGTGCCTTAACAGGTCACTGATGCGTGACATTTTGGACAAACATCTTTTGGGTCGTCGTCGGTGTGACCCACTAAGGAAGGGTTACATAATCCTACCCAAAGGGCTCACAATTAGCCAAAAAGCTTCTAAATGAACACTTCTGTTTCAAGCACAGTGCTTAGCAAAACGGACCATCTGTTTTGCCTCACCGTTTTAGCTTCAAGGCTTTACCAAAAATATTTAAACAGCGCCTTTAGGTAGGACGGAGGGTCCTAGCTATCCCACAAATTTATCTAGCGTAAAATAAACTAAAGCAACGAGTAGTTTCAAGTGATATCGAGGTAGAATCTAAAATCTATGCATTACACGAACAGGGCCGGAAGTTTTCGCTTCATCAACCGTTCACAGAGGTTTTGATTTGAACCGATGTGCGCACTCGGAGGTGGAGGCCGCCCACACCGGACAGTAACCCCCTATAGACCCCCTCGGGCTGTGCAAATGTTATTGATGTGCGCTGGTTATGAGATACTATTGCTAATATTGAGCGATGATTTTATGTGGTGAGAAAGGGATGGTGGACACGGACACCCTTCACGGTACTTATAGATAGAGAGGTTTTAGTTGTATAAGTACTTATGGTTCGTATGTGAGGTGGTATGGTTAGAAACAATAGTTTTGAAATGTCTCTTTCACAACCAATAGAGACATTTTAATGATAAAATGTCGTGTTTGTCATTTGCTTTTCGTAGCTGGACATGAACTTTTCTCGAAAGTTACGGTGTCGAAGTTGGTTGCCACGGACAAATCTGTACATGTTTTTACTTCATCATAACTTTGATAACTTTACCTCACTCAATGATGCAACTTAGGTTCTACGGTTTCTTACTGAAACTTAACTTTGGTGAATTATTTAATAATTATTAAATCGTTACAACGTGGTTTCGGCAAAGTGGAATAAGTACCTTGTTTGTGATACCTAGCCTAAAAATGAATCATTCGTATAAGTTAAGAAAGAACTAGGTTCTACAACGTACTTACGTGAATGGGTAATCCCGAAACGTATGATTCATTTATCTGAGTAATATCAAGTAATGTCAGTGAAAGTACCGTAGTCTCGGAAATGATAAATCGTCTTAAGTTGTATGTAATAGTGCTTAAATCAAATCCACAACTTTTGTAAAGTATTAATTCAATAGAGTTTTCGCTAATAACCGTCATATTTCGTCATCTAAGCGTGCGACATTCTTATATATATCTTAATATATATAAATCTCGTGTCACAATGTTTGTCCTCAATGGACTCCTAAACCACTTAACCGATTATAATAAAATTCGCACACCATGTGCAGTGCGATCCAACTTGAGAGATAGGATAGCTTACATCCCGATATTCCCACGGGATCGGGAGTTACGCGGGTGAAACCGCGGAGGGCAGCTAGTAAATTATAAAAAGAAATATCTATTTATTGGCAACAAAAGTGCTTAATTTTATTTCGAGTAAAACGTTGAATTAGTAACCTACAAATATTTAATAGCATAGTACTTACAAGTACCAAAATAAAACAATATTCCAAGTGTATTGTAATGTGTCAAATGGATTTCATATTTTTATTAATAGAAATGAACACGAAAATAAATCTGTTTTAGGTTCGTACGTAGATACGGTAGGTAGGTAGGTATATAATAAAACAAGAAGGCTGTAGGGTGACTTCCGGTGCGTGAGTGCGGCCCCGCTATATTTAGGCGGGCGGGGGTTTGGGCGGGCGCGGGCGCGGGCGGTCAGACAGACAGGGCGGTAGATATACATTGAAATATTACCACTTCACGTATTAGATTTGATTTTGGATAATTGGACGTATCGCTTTTAGTGGATGAGTTGTTGTGGTGCCTTTGATTAAATGTCAAACGTTAACTGGTCTCTTGTTATTTTATCCTTTTCTCAAAATGTAGTAGGTATTATCGTACCTACCTAACGATATTAATAAAAACTTCAAATATATTTTATAAATATAAATAGGTATAAGATTAAGCTCTTTGGTAATAAAAGCTAATAGCTAGTAGATTTTAAACTAACATAATTATTGATTATTTTCACTGTTAAAGTTAGTTTAAACGGGATATTCGTGAAAAATAATTATTTTACTGCAAAACTGGTATAGGATTTTAAACTAACATGATTATTTTCACTATTTCGTGAAAATGATGCTTATAAAAACTGTCTTAGTTTATCCGATGACGTCATTTTCAATAGAACAAATGGGAACCATTTGAAATATCGAGGTTCATAAAACAAAAAAATCATGGACCTGGGTCCTGGGTCCTGGGTGAATCATGGCTAAGGACACTAAACTTTTCTCACATTTCTCACACACTTTTCTCAGATGCTCAAAGGACACTAAAGTGTTTCCTGTAAGAACCTGGTTGACATCACATAAGTGGGATAGACCAAATAAAGAAACCGTAATGTAAAACAATTTCCTATGTGTACACATATCTGTACCAAGCGTGTGATGTAGTAAATTTCCATAAACTAGAGGTGTAACAACCACACTTTCTACAGTTTTCCGCGGATAAAAGTCATATTATGAATTGTTCGCGTTAATAGTAACAAATCGTTTTGTTTACACGGTCTCGCTGTCAAGACGACACGCGCGCAAAGACGTCGTAAACAGTAAACAACACCCACAGCGTTGAATCCAATTATCTTACACATGCTATGCGGTAAAAAATAGATATTTTACTTTGTTGATGCTGAAACTCTGACGATACAACTTAACTACTACTTAAGTACTTGTCTTTTTAACCCCCGACGCAAAAACGACGGTGTGTTTTTTTTGTTTGAAAGGTGAATTAGTCGGGAGTGTTAGCTATGTTTGATCGAAATCGGTTTAGCCGTCTGAAAGTTTTGGGGGATAAAAGTCAGGATTAAAAACCGAATGTAAGTAGATATGCTCGAGTGGGGTATCAAATGAAAGGGCATGATTCGTACCTACATTACAAATAGCTATGTTTAATCGAAATCGGTTTAGCCGTATGAAAGTTATGGGTTAACAAAGATTAACAACCGAATGTAAGCAGATATGCCCGAGTGGGATATCAAGTTAATTTGCCTGTTTTGGTTTCGTTTGTCTTTTTTACTTTTTCTCCCTAGTCCCATTTTTATATTTACACCAAGTTATAATAATATTGGCCATTGCATCTAATTTAGATGATTTAAACAGCGCCAGCAACATCGATTCATGATAATCATTACATGAATTAGATGGGGTAGAACCTATACCACCCTGAACTCAGTCGGCCATGTCCAGAAAGAACTCGTCAATATGTCTAGATAGGGAACTAGACTCCGAAACTACTTTGATTGATTAGGATTTGGGAGTAACATAGGCTATGTTTTATTCCGACTATTTCCGACGTACTTAATCGAAACTTACACGGGTGATATCACAAAACGTTGCTTAGTGTAAGTATTATAAGTAATACTAATAACCTAAGCAAATTCGTAAAATGAAGTTTACCTACTACCTACCCGAACTGTAACCCGGTATTTTGCTAATTTTTCGCTAAATCTTATGATTTAAAAATTTCACCCGGAGAGCCCATGTGAGAACTAAAACCGGTCGAAGGGTTCCGTACGTTTATATTTTGTTTTTAACCGACTTCAAAAAAAGGAGGAGGTTCTCAATTCGGTTGTAGGTACGTTTTTTTTTTCTATCGCGGTTCTAAGATACAGCCTGGTGATCAAGACAGACAGACGAACAGACAGTAAAAAGCTCCTGTTTTTACCCTTAGAGTGCGGAACCCTAAAAATGTACCCTGTATCAGGGATACCTAGTCTAAATCAATTTTTCCATATATATCGAATAAAATGTTTTTAGTTGTTATCAAAGCTTATCTTGTAAATTATAATTCGCCACGGCCATTCCGAAATACTATTTTAATTTAACAATACGAAATTGTATTAAATTATTGTGGTAATTGCAATCGGCGAGTCACGGGTAATTGGCTGGCGAGGGCGATGTGCGTGCTTGCAGGTAACGAGGGTTCCGTCAGGGTTCCTTCGCATTAGGGTAGATAACCCTTTAAGGATTATAGTGGTACCTCGAACGCCTGTTCGGGGGAAACGTTCATGTGTGGCCACTTGTTATTATTGTACCTACGGGTGTGTGTCTCTCCCTCATTTTAATTTGGTTGTAGTCCTACTAATATTATAAATGCGAAAGTTTTATTTGTATGTAGGGGGTTTGTATGTTTGTTGCTCCTTTACGCAAAAACTATTGGATAGATTCCGATGAAACTAGGTATGTAGATAGCTGGAGACCTGGATTAACATTTAAGCTACTTTTATTGGGATATTTCTACAGGATCAGGTCTCTTGCGGATAATTTCGTGGGGCGTAGATAATGTTGGATAAAGTTTTACTTACCTATTAGATTAATAACAGAAAACTGCGTTTAGGCCTAGCCTGCTAAATTCAATTAGGTATTTTAAAAGTTTTTCGTAAAAATTACCAAGTTAGAATACGAAATAGGTATGTATATTTTGTGTAATCCATTTCGATTTGTAACTCAATATTTTTTACGAAAAACTACATTCTTTTCCAATATGGTGGGAATCCGAAACAAAATAGATTAATGATGAAAAGTATGTCAGATTTAGTTTTGGAGCAAGGTAACATTACCTACTTTAGCGAAGTTAGTTTGAAACAGCAGTTTATACCAATAAAATCATGAACGTAATGTCCATATACAGCGGATATAGTGTATCAGGTCGCGTGATGTCTTCTACTATCACCTAAAATGTGGTCTACAGTAGATTGTACGAGGAACAACTTCCTGAAAATGTTGTGAAGCGGCAGTTGTTAATGTCGGAAGCGACTAAATATTAGTTAAGATAATTGTAATTTAGTTGGAATGTTACCCCTAAAATAACGCGCTGGCGGTGATAGGGGTCTGGACATTTAAAATAAGCTTTTAGACGAATTCTAATCGATACCTAGAGGGTATCGAAATTAACAATATCTGTAAGCTAAACCTCTAAAGTGTCTGGGAAACAGGATATCCGAAAGAATACGATGTGCTATGAATTTCCTAAAGTTCACTGTGCACTTTGAGACGCATACCTATCGATGAATGGCATCGATATAAAAAAAGCTATCTCGACACTTTTTTAAATATTTTTATGAGAGAGCAAGCTTTCTATGACACTATCAGTACCTTACATGATCTAAACGACAATGTGAGACGTAGCAATGAAAGTGTCCTCTAAAAGTACCTAACTACGGAACCATTTCCTTCGAAGAAGCCGACGTGACTTATTTCCAACGATATACCGTGATTGTTACATGACTTCTGTTCACTTCCGTTACTAAATTACCCCCCTGTATTGCGTAGGAAAGTAAATTTAAGGTCATAGACGAGGCTACGCGTTCTGTTTTATTCGGTTTTAAGCCTTACAATAACATGTAGGTATTACTAAGATGGTCTTTAAATCGTAAATGTTCATCAAAAAAGATCTTTCCTTTTTCCAATTAGTTAATAACAAATACATTCACTAACACTCATTAGTAGAATGGTAGAATAAATAGTGAGATTTTCCGCAATGTCCCGAATAATTTACGTACTTTCCCAGCCCTTGAAAGATGATCGAGTAGCTATCTAATAAATAAGCGTCTATTGAAACTTTTACACATTTATAATATCAGGGGATTCTGGGGAACTCATGGCCAGTGGGTCAGGACTGTTCCTGAATCGAGCCTATAATGGACTGACGTGGGGTGAAGGTCGAAGGGAACATAAAGGAAATGACATACGAGAGTTGTTTGAGAGATTTACTGACTTCCATATTCTACTAAGTATGCTGTAAGTATTTAACTAACTGCTTTGTCGCGTATGTAATCGTAACTACGTTATATTTTTATATTCGAGCAGATTCCAAAGCTCGGTAGGTAGATATCTAATCATAAAGGTCACGTTCCGGTACATTATCCTAATCATTATTAGCTCTCTACCTGAACGGTAGCCCTGGGTAGATGGGGTAAGTACGTTTCATTATCGCAAATCCCATTTGCACAGATAAAAGGAAAGTACGTCCGCGCAATAAAGTGCGTACAATTACTGTAGGTGTCCGCGGGATGAGCCCTGATTAGTGACGGTCAGGTGAGCGGCGGAGCGGGGCGGTCGATAGCTCACACCACGGTCCCCCTTCCCTCCCCCCGCCCTGCACTCGCACCCCTCCCCTCGACCCTAACTACTCCCCCACTGTTTATTGCAGGGGGGCGATCGCCTGAACTTAAGTATTGATTCGCGCGAAACGTGATTTGTACGCACTCATCTAGAGGTTAGCTTGCGGCCCGCCGAAAGTTCATTCAACTGTTATTCGCCTGTGGCTTGTGTTCCATTGCCGGTTCTGGAGCACAGGACCCGGAGGCCGTCGATAGTTAGCGTTCGATGTGAGCTACTCTCACTGAAATGACAATAGTAGTTTGTTCCGGTTGGCTTTCGTGTTCCGGGGTGGTGTTTACGCGTAAGCCGCGGTCAATAGGGCCGGGCCGCACCTACTGTCTTCGCGCGTAATGCTCGTCCGTCACGACATCTACCGACTTATTGTTGCAAGCCTCGTGTTTTATTTGCTAAGTGCTGCGGCTCGGGAGACAGGGAGAAGGGGACTCTAATTGACATCGTGATGTCATAGAAATGATTCGATCTCCTTATTAATGTGATTCATGACTTTTAATAAAACTGCCAGTAAGGGTCTTCGTAGAGTGGTCGAAAGCTCGGCCTTCAAAAAGTGGCGCCCAATTAGTTCTCAATTTGGTACAGTCCTCTCAACAAACGAATTAACACCTCGTAGGAGCTGGCCTAAAACCAGTTACATTTGTTTTTTCGATGCAGGCGATACCTGAACTACTACAAAAAGCATAATGATGACAATTTAAATATATTTTAATTAGTATTCATCTTTTAATTAAAAACATTTTACCGTCACCATAAAAATCTATCATTAAACAGACGTAATTACTAAATGAAATGCTGTGTACTAAAATGTCCTGCGTGATTTATGGTTAAGAGTTTTTTGTAACGTGGTCTTAAAAGTAGGGTTTTTGAACTCATAAGTAGAAGAGATCATAAAAGCACCATAATGCGCTGCCTATCTTCGACCGAGACCGGTTCCTCAGTTGACACCTATAGGTCGAGGTTGCTAGACTATTAGGTTTTAAAAATAAGAATATAAATTCTTAATCGATAGATAGGTAATTGTGTGATAAAAAAGGGGAAAGTATCTAAGCATCATTTTCCCATCGATTTATGTTGGAAATTCCTGAGATTCTTACTAAGCGTTTCGTTTCATATTCACATCGAATGAAATCAGTTGCCTGAGTCTGTCTTTCCTGACGTGTTCAATGTTGGGGGTCTTTAAATTATGATTTTACGAAAAAGTATCTTTTAGATAAGCGTGCTTTATCTTAGACCGCATTGTCACTTCCCACCCGGCGAGCGAGATAGACGTCTAACTATACCTCCATTATAAAAATATCTATAACTACTTCTTCAAACCCAATTGGTTCGTTATCTTAATCCCTAGACAAATAAATTCAGATTGTTTATCCAGGGTCCAGGAAAATCGTTATGGGGGAAATAGGAGCTGTTAAAAATATTTATTTTGATCGAAGCCCAGTTGGATTAATGCCCTCTTCTGACAAAGATGGTACTACCTACTTACTGCTGAGGAAATGTGTTCAACCGATAGATAATGTTGGCAATTTAACTCTCTTTTAAGGTGTAAAATACCAGATCAGTAAAACTCATCAACAAATAGATTCTTACATTACAAGGTTCAACTAGGAAACTAGGTATCTTCTAGGAAAGCGTACTACATCTTAGACCGCCATGTCTGCCATCAGGCAAGTGATAATGGTCAAACGCAGGCCTATTATTTGCAAAAAAAAAGAACTTTATCGTGTTAACACTAAATGGTCCATTTCGAGATAAATAAATAAATATTATAAGTACCTACTTTGCACAGCGCCATCTAGCTCTACGCTAAGCAACTAGGCTGGTGTTACAGTGGCCAGATAACGGATAAAATACTTAATTACTTTTATTTCGTTTTCGTATACTTATACATACAGAAACACGCAGACAATTATCTGTACATTAATGTTAGATAAGTTGTAGGTACTTATTTATAACGATGAACGCCACGAGTTGAAGCCAGCACACGATAATATTTCACTAAAGTGGGGTTTCCAACGTAACACCGAGAATCGAGACGTTTGACGCAAGGCTTTAATCCAATCCAATTTATATTCGATCGACCAGATCAGAGCGATGAGAATTAATGTAACCATTTTACATAACCATTGTTAATCGAGATTTGAACCGACAAATGGAGTTGCTCTCAAACGGTATTCTCTATGTAGCATTGCGGAATTTATGATTACTATTAGACAGAAGGGTCGGTGATCGGTGGCTATCAAAATCTGATAGTCAGTGCCAGTTCTGAGCCTGGAGCGAAATTAAGGGGAAAAGTATTATCTTTTTCCAAAAAAATTCACGTTACGTATGAATGAACTCAATTAAAAAACATATACGCGACGTATTGAAAATCTCCTCCTTTTTAAAGTTGTTTAAGAACACGGAAATAGATAGATATATAGATAGATAAATCATTTATTGCATCACAAAAAGGCACATACATACACATGTATCACTATCGCTAATACTAATTATAATTCTATAAAAAGCAACTAATAAATGATAAAAATTAAATTATAATAAAACAAAAAGTGTAATATACATTTAAAAAAAAACGTGGTGAGCAGTGTGCCAATATCTATAAGTATAAATAATTATTTAATGGTCTACATAAACGGCAAACGTATTGCTACGAAATTCGTAGCACTTGTCAATCAATTGTATAACTGGTAACTGATTAGTGAAAACCTTCAAATTAGAGTTCGAACAATTTCCGCTTACATTATTTCTTGATAGAGTTTTCAAAGTAACAACTTTAATCAGATTTTTAATAGACCCCCGTCTATCCAATGATTTAATGGGCCATCAATACATATTTATGTCTGTTGCTTCTTTCTACAACTAAAATGTTAATTTTTCCATTCTGACTTATTAACGTCAAATTAGACTAAAGTCAGAAAAGATAACGAGAATCGTAACAATATTAACATAATCGAACAAGCAAATCGTATTAAAAAATTACAGAAACAATATCTCTCCGACAACTAACTTTCTAAAATGATAATGTTACACATCTGTATCTAACATAGAAAAATAAAATATTTAGAAAACGGGTACATCACTAATTATATTCGTTTAACCGTTACGACAACTCGTCGCGCAATATTAGAATGGGTATCGTAAACCGTATACCTACTAAATATGGCCTTAATAATGAACGAAACTAACATCACCAATTAGAACCGGGGACATTAAAACCTGAGATATGTTTCCGGTGAGATATGATATGATATTGGGCTGTTAAAGTTTATATTAAACGAACATGGTCACTTGACATTACTTAGTTTGATTGTTTTCTTGTGAAACAAGAGATATACTTAAATCGAGGCTAAACTAACGCTACGGAATGATTTGTGCGACAGGCACGTGCTAAAAACGTTGTTGTTTTTTTATTTTTTTTTGCCGGCCTATAGTGTCCCACTACTGGGCAAAAGCCTCTCTTACATCTTTCTAACCAGTTTGGTCCTGGGCTAAGTTAGGCTAGTCTCCGACATCGAGATCGTCACGCCACCGTTTTGAGGGTCTGCCTCGATTCAACGTCCGTCTTTCGGCACCCAATGCGTGACGACATTAATAAAATATAAAACAACCTATCTACCTACGCGAAATTAAAGAAGAAATGAAAGCAAGCAAGTATATGTAGATCGAATCAATTTGTCTTTAATAAAGGTAGACAAACAAACACTTGATTGTGTCTGACCATAAATCTCATCCAATATATTCCGAACATTATGCAAAATTATAATTCGAAGTAAATGAACGTTTCCGTTACAGTTTTATAATATTTGGAAAGTGGCTATATAGTCTGTGGGAACTAGGAAAGAATGTACGTAACAATACGCGCAGGGCAGCAATATAACTATATGAATAATGTATTATTTAATAGATTCTTGATTGTATGACATCGTAAAAGTGTTATTGAAAGCTATATATTCTAATCTTTAAATGAATGTAATAATTTGCGGATAAGTTGTCGAGTTCTTCTTGAAGCAATGCATAAGTTAAAACGGTAGGTACAATCAACGGTCAAAAGTCTCTGCCCACCGTTACGTTTACAATCCCGTGCAGCACTATTTGAACATTATAACAACGTAACCTGTGGATCGAACCCACGTCGGTTGGTGTAGCGGGTGGCGGCTTATACCACTCACACAACTAAATACATAGCTAACATGTTGAAAATAATAATCACACTGAGTACTTTTAATTCATGTATTTAGGTTTGCGTGTAACGTCTATTAGAAGAAGGTCGTAACTCCAATACTTGTTGATAGTATTATTGTAGCAAACTGATCATTTACTTATGACCCTTACTGTACATTGGTGAGATAGCAATGAACTGTGACTTCTTTCTCTATCTATACAATGACTAGCGTTTACCCGCGACTTCGTCCGCATAAGGGCTTCCTTAGAGGTCCAACTAGCTGTTGCGTGCCAAATTTTAATCCGAGCTGTCCTTTGGCTTAAGCTATCCGTTAATCTATCAGTCAGTTAGTGAGGACTTAGAATTTAATATTTATAGACGGACATCTATACATATAAAATGCTTTGTCCTAAATGACAGACTGACGGATCAACGCACAGCCTAAACCGCTGATTGCAGAGACCTGAAGCTTAGAAGGTGTGTTCTTTGTATGAAGTAGGCAGGCATCCGATAAGAAAGGATTTTTCGAATTTCTACCTCATATGGGGTGCAAAAGGGGGGCAAAGTTTGTAAACAACGTTATTCCTCGGTACATTTCGACTTTTAGACGAGGTCGCGGACAAAAGCTAGTAAAGTAATATGATATATCTTTTGGTAATTAAATCATTGGGCATAAATTGTGTATATTTCACAAACGGTACATATCAGGAAAACTATTTATTTTATCTGAGTAAGGTAGTTACTATCCTTGAACTTACCTTAATTGCTTTTAGTCCTTTCATTCAATTAGAAACATCTAAATTAATACAGCCTTCAGTTCCTATCTATTTATAAGCCTGTTCTGCCTATTCTGTCACCTTAAACTAACCTAAGACTATGGGGTTATTGCCATTGTGGTCAAAGAGAGTAGACAATGCCCCACTTGCTGGTGTGTCCTTCAAGTCCTGCTTCCTGCACTTTATAGGGCATAATTGGCCGCCGCAAGCTGGCTAAAAAGCTGGATATAGAAAGATCCACACAGGATGAACGCCATACGCAATGATGATGGGACCTTTGCGAAGGAACAACGATGCCGTGGTTGTGGCTTTCTACTGAACTTAATTTTGAATGTACCTAAATATGTTTTTATTAAAAAAAAATACAAACCTATAAAATGTACGAAATATAAAAAACACACGGAATCGACACGCAAAGAATATGATTGAATTATTTCAATAAACCTATGTTTACCATCTCATAAGTTTCACTTATCCCATAACCTCTTTCAGTAAAAAAAAAAAGATAAAACGATGTTTACAAAACAGATCAATTCCAAATGAAACGGAAAAAATAAACAGTGAATGTGTATCTGCGATAAAACCACCATAACAATCGAGTAAACCAACACTTTGTTTATTCTAAAAACAGAAATGTAGTCATGATCTCAAATATCAAGCGAATAAAACTAACTGTAGTACCTATTTCAATAAAAATAATGTTTATCTTCAAATGTAATGAAACAGTTATTTTTTAACAAATGTAAGTATGTGTTTTGCATATTGTCCACGAATATAATAGGAGCTAGACATGCTAATGTGATTACAATTACAATAAAATGTACGACACTACAATAACTGTACTTCTTTTGTACATTTCTAACAATAACGTAGGCTTCTTTGTTAACATTTCCCTCGTTATCTTGTACAGTAGGTACCTATTGATAAATGTTTGATATCTCAAAACGGTTCTCTACAATAAAATGATCAAATCATTAGAGAAAATTTCCTTAATTAGTTATTAGCACAGGTTGAAGGCAGACGAGGCGACGCGACGCCAATAACACGTAAATAGCTACCGGACATCTAGACCATGTGATTTATTTGCTCCTCATCGCCATAAAAATGAACAGTTTAACGAAAACTTGCCAAACGACGGCCAATACCATTACGACAAATTTTATAGAGCTGTTTAATTAAATAAATATTTCATTTACTTGATTGAAATACCACATTTACATATCGGAGACTGAAATGAGGTTGACAAACAGTAGCGATGTGATACCTCCTGAAAGACATTTCTTTCGGGGAAGCAAATCGTATTCAATTAGTAGAGTAGTCCTTATTCCGTGAGAGCTAAGAATAGCGTTGTCCGCCGCGCGCCGTTGGGTGGGCGGGCGGCCGCACCCCGCGCCCGTTCCGGAAGGGCCGCAAATGAAAAATGGCGCAATTAGCCCCGTAGACAGTGAAAAACAAGTGCACTCGATCTGCCCGCCGACATCGCTCGAGCGTAACTCATCGATAACGCGTCGACGACTACGCGCGACGAGACAGAGGCGCTAGCCGAGCGCGGCACATTGATACGGCACTCACTACAGAGTTACCGACAACTTCAATCTCTTAGATCTCCACCTATTTATTACGAATGCCCTGTGACCTGTCGTTAGAGAATTTTACTACTAGAATATTATTTTATTGACAATTTTAATGTAATAGCCCGTGACAGCGAGATTGTATGCGTTTCACTTAACATAATCCATGTTAATATTTGGAATAGTTTCTTTTTATTACTATTGGATGGTATAGAAGCAGTAAACAAACGCTATCTAAACGGTTAAAGAGGAGTAGACATCCGTTTTATGAAATGATATTTTTAACTAGGTGCTAAACATTTCGACTGTTTATTTATATTTAAATTGTTACGAAACATCAGCAATGTAATATCTGTTAATTAAAAATAATGTCCGGAAAAATAGCATGTTTAGGTACCTATATACCTATACTTAGGCAGCAATATATTTATTAGTAACTCAATCAAAAGTTAGAAGTGTGTTCAATGTCATTTAGTTTGCAGACTTAGAAACAACTCGTAGAGCCCTAGTGGCCAAGCAACGCCAACTTTACTGGTAATAGATTAACGGTTATCGGATAAACCAAACCTCACTTAGCCAATCAATCTTTAATTTCTCTTGCAATAAATCAATAAATTCACCATTAATTTCGCGCACCACACAGTCTTGGAGGCTGCTAAATAATGGATGGCCATCAGGTCTCATTAGAGCTCGCGGGGGCGCCACCGGCGCGGCGTCGGCCGGACGGGCGCCTTGCCAGCCACCGATCAATACCTCCCGACTTACACCGATACGTCCCGACCCCGGCCGACCTTCGCCGACGAATGCCGAACGAGCGCCGCACATGACAAGTGTCATCGCGACTCGGCTCCGCAGCCTTCAGGCCTCCCTGAAAACTAGAAAAATTGTGAAAAAAGTGCATTCTATTTCTTAATACATTACATTGGTGCTTGATCGTATTGTGCTGTTATAAGACTGGATGGATTCACAGTGAGAGCGTTTATTGTTATTGATAAAAGGTGTGTATTTTGACAGCTCCATATTTTGGGGTAGATCTGTTGTTTTCAATCTTCCTCTCTTAATACAGTTTAGACTTGACTCTATACTGTGTCTATATGAATAAGATGTGTTGTAAAAGCTTCTAAGATACCAAAATCAGCTCGTTTCAGTCGAAACTTTGTTTGTTTTTAATGGTCAATATCATCGAAGACTCCCTAAGATTTTATTGTTAAGGTTTGAGACTTGAGACATGCATGGAACAAAGTTTAAAGAATTAAAAAAGCTTCATGTAATAAGATCATTGAAAGTGCAATCAATTTCATTGGTTCATTCATGACAAATATCTGAAAAACCTGTAAAATAATGGTGTAGTTACAATAATTTCTGGGAGGGTTACACAATGCGCATGCGTAATACAGCCTCTGATTTGCTCTGCGTCATCGTAGGTTTAAAATAAGGTCTAGCCATCGATATTTACCTATTTGCTACTTCATTAGTAACTTGAGACTAATGTTATTAAAAAATGCTATATAAAATATACAAGTTACAAAAACTTCAACTCAATTGTAAGAATCCTGAACATCGTTATTACGAAGATCATTAGTTTTATTTACTTTTTAAGTATTTTTTATAGAGTCTCAAACATAAAGGAATATTAATTAACATTTCTTTACTGAAGTATCTAGAAACTACTAATGACACGACAAATAATGGTAAAAGTATTAGAAATATAGTAAATATTCTGTTGTAAATAGCTTTAGTAGTAAAAATAACCATTTCTAGTTTAAATCCGTTCTACAGCTTTTATCTAACTTTATCATCATCGGATGTATATTAGATATCCTAAATAAAACAGTTACCTTTAGATCCAGACTGGCTATTTTATCTCCACCTGATGTGGCCTTGACCGATTTACATAAAACCCGCGGGAGGCGCCCACTGCATCAACCCGACCGCTATAACCTGATCCCTCGCATCCAATACACCCTCAATGTTGTTTAACAGTTATGACAGCTCTTCCGTGATTGGCTGTCGGATGCTGTCATTGTGACAACTGACAGCTCGCAGCGGGCGCGAAAAGGATGAATTTAAAATAGAGTATTGAAGTCTTAATTAATTCGAACGATGTTAATTAGTGTATGGGTGAATATAATTAAAATTATATTTTCTGTGGATAGAGATGTTATTGGTTTTCAATTAGTTGCGCCCTGCTGGGTTAGCGAAGAAATTTTGGTTTATTAAGTCCGGTTTTAGATAATATTTTGATGACACCTGTTTATTAGTGAAAACTGGTCCTGTAGGTAGTTCGTCGTTTTATTTCTTTCTCATTTTGTCTATTTTAATAATCAAACATACCATTTAAACCATTTATTTTCCATAACACAACACATACACAAATAGATTACAATACATACCTACAAATTAACTGCTGAAAATTACCGAATAAGTTTAGCAGCTCCCTCTGTCGTTGTAGTTGGTGGTCAGATAACGTCAATACGAAAGAAAGCAAGTAATGTAGTAGCAACATACCTACTCGTATAATATTATTGTTATCTTGATAAGGGTCCGTTACGACCGAGGATGTCTTGTTTAGTTGCTCTTAGGGGAAAGTTATATCAGACCACAGTTTCATCAACTGTTTGGCTCTCAATTAACAATGGTTGTTCACTGTCAACATAACAAATTGACTCTGTTGTATCGTTGAATTATCTCTCGACGGACGCACGACGCGCGGGTCCAAACAATTTGAATAGATGTCACTTAGCAGTTTAAGTAACAAGTTTAATTTTGGTAAAACTAGTGACCCCATAATCTGAGAGCACGGTGACATTATAGCGATAACTATCGTACGTACCGACCGAACCAGGCGACCGGCCGAAACAACTTTCAAATACTTTATTAGTTGGAGCATCATCGTCGGTTGAGAGTCACCGCTGACCCCTGCTCTTCTCTAGCCGAACCGATCCGACGGATTGCGTTAAACTAATAACGCTAGATAAATTTATTGCTTAGAATTTATTTATTTTTATGTTTACTTTCGTCGATTAAAGTTGGCAATGAGATAGGTGTGGCGTGAAAGTTCTTCTTAACTAAAATATTACGGCTGTATTATATTACGAAATGGGTATTTATAAGTAGATATATGTATACCTACTTTAGGAAATTAATTTTTATTCTCGTGTCTGAATACTAATTTTATCTTTGTATTCTTTAGATTTCTGCATATTAAGTATTATAAAATGATTGTGATTTATAATATTTAAGTATCCTCATTGAATTGCGGATAAATTGATTGCGTAGGTTATGTAATTGTTTTTGAAACTAAAAAGTTTCTTCTTATTTTGGAGTGCGTTGAACTCTTTTCTAAGAAAATCAATTTTGCATACAAATAATACCTAGTAATTTTCTCCCCATAGTTTTAGAAAATAAGTACTCATATCATTTTATTTACTGAATCATGCATACACATATACATGTGTATATGTGTACCCATGTATGTACATGGGTCGTTACAAATACACATCTAACAATGACTACAAGAATTTCGATCAACACCAACTAAACTGACTACGAAAAAGACTAAGTAGATACAGATAATTGTTTGGGTAAATTCAACATTGGATAATTCATTATAGCTAAGAAAATGCAAAGTAAAGTTATATTTTGTTGTCAGCGCGGCAGCAGTGCCGGTTGTTGGCATGCGCCGGCGTCGTTAGAGCATGAGCGCGGCGCGCGCGCCCGAGCCCCGCGACCCCCCGCGCCACCCGCACCGCACCCACCCACAGGTAACTCATCGGGTAAACTGGGTAGTGGAGCTACCCACCCAGCATACCCCTACATCTAAACTACAATAATATATTATGACCCCCTATGGATACAAAGTAGGCATAGAGGGTTGTGTTGCCTATGAGAATCATAAAGGGGCCTTTTCTAATACAACCCTTATTTAAAGGCACTACCCTCTATGCCCCTAGTATTGTGTCTATAGGGTAGTAGTTTATAATATGTACCAGCGTCGTAAAAAGTTTTCTAGGTATCTTATCCGAGCGCTTAGGTGCGCTACCCGTGTGCCCCAATTATTGTGTCCGTAGGGTAGTGATATTTATCTGTGTGAAACTACAACGAGCATGCCGTGTCTTCCATTCCAATAACTTCTATAATGTACAGTCGGCAGTAGAGACCAAGCGTAGAGTTCTTTTGCTATTATTAGAATGTTTTCAACTTTAAAACGCTGCTTGAGTTGAACGACTTTGAACATAAATATTAATTAAAATTAAACCAATTTTAGAACTCAACGTTAAGCCTCAGTATTTTGCCTGACTGTACTATAGATACTGGTTAATGTACAAATCCAACGTCGTCACTACCAGCATGACCCTATCTTGAAGCGATAGTATTGTATCTACATACTAAATGTGACTTAATTTTCCATTCGATACTGCATGTAGTACCTATTTACGGTAGGTACCTCTAGCCTCTAGGTCTAATGCCAGTATTGCGTTTAAACTGTATTTATTGGGTTAAGCAATCATTTATTGATTGGTGACCTAACCTAACCTAAACCTATGGCAAAACTAGAACAGTCTAGCATAATTCGAGCCCTCTCCGTGCTTCGGAGCTTCTATCCATCTGAGGACTCACAATAGATGAACCACGTATTTGATATCATGTTTAGGTAATTCAAGTTCCAAAAGACATAAAATAATACAAAGGCTATTTATTGTACCTACAATCGAACAATTCTAATAACATTCAACATAATAATATTTTGTTACTTTACCTAATTTGTCGAGAACAGGTAAAACTTGATTTAATTGTATTTAGGTACCACATGAACTTACCTACCTTGTAATTTAAGGAAAAAACATCTTAGAAATATTAATTGATTTAAATTATAAAAATATGAATCTTAACTCCTACTAATATTTATAAATGCGATTGTAGTTTGTTCCATCTTCATGACAGATTTTTAATCAAAAGCACAGGGGTAGTCCACAGTATAGGAAATTTGTGGGATTATTACAAAACTAAAATTAGACAAATCGTGAGTAATTAGTACTGTAATGGAGGTATCAATATTAGTTTCTTAGTTTAGTACTGTTCCCCAAAGTTAATAATTCCGCGTAACAAAATTTCTATTCGTATTTTCCCCACTCCAAATTCAACCGGGCCGCATTTTTTGCAACTCCAGCCGTCCTCAAGGTATTTCGTGACTAACAGATTTAGGGATTTAATTTTTATATATAGGCAGTGTGTATGTAATGTATGAACGAATATTTAAATAAATATGTCGCAAAATCTCCACCTACGAATAGACGTTTCATAATTCATTGTTTAAAATAAAACCATTAGGTTTACATAAATGGTGTGACACTTTCTTGATTTATTGAATACCACCGGTAAAAGCGTATTCAGTAAAAGTTTACCAGTTATTTATACCTATTATTACGGGTCTAGAATCTATGTTTTGACTTGAAACATCTTTCAAATTGGGCAGTACTTTTACGGTACAGTTACTTGCAATTACCAAATGTATAATGATCACAAGACTGATTGACTGATGTACAATATTGTACAACACACAGTCTAAACCACAGATACATGTGATTTGGGTTTGTGTTTTGTAAAACCACTACTAAAGGACTTTTCGAAATTCCTCCTTAACAGAGTGAAGTGGGGGACGAAGTAGTGCTCAGAAGCTACTTATCAATATTTAGAGGATAGCAGTAGATACTATCTTTACCATAGCACAGTGTTTGATAGGCCTCAAAAAATTTCCCTATGCTGTTTATTGCTTAGATATATCAAAAAATGCATTTTAAATGCCAGAGTAGAACACCCGCGTGTCAATTTCAAATACTTAAAAAAAAAAAAAATGTGAGAAAATTATATTTTGTGACTAATTAGATTCTGTAAGCCAATCTGATCTAGATATTTTTTTTTCATTAATGCCGTTTGTTATAGGATCTTTAGGCGCATATTTTCCCGTTTTAAATTTTGTAAAATCACGTCTTTTTTTTTTAAAGATTTTAGATTTTTTTTTTTCTCCCAAAAACTCAAAAATGCGGTTTGTGACTGACATTGAAATATTGCGCAATCGAATTTCAAAGTATAGCGTTAGGATGTTTTTAAACTTGACCTTTTATTGTAGACAGAATTGATTACAACAACTGATTATTGATATATCTAAGCGATAAAAAGCATAGGGAAAGAGCTTGAGGCCTATCAAACACTGTGCATAGGTACCTAATGCGGCTACGTCCCTGATGCAACGAGGTTTAATTAGGCAGCCAAGTAATCCTGGGTTAAATAACCTGCGTCAAGGCTAATTTGCTCTAATAGTAACAGAAATACGTATTTTGAATGAATATACTCGTATAGTCAAGCAATAATTTCTGAGCAATTTAAACGTTTATTAGTTATCTTAGTACATCTAACCATTAACTGGTTCTAATCAGCACCAAATAATTGCTTTCATTACCTTGTCGCTAGCTTAATGTAGGTATACCTACTCGATTTGTGTACCAGTGTAAATGAAACAGTAAGTATAAAAATATAATAATAGTATGTATGATCAACCTACAGATATTCGTAAGAAAACTACTTATACGTATTAAAGTTACGTACTAAAACAGGATATTTAATAAAAAAAATAGGTTTACTTTCGTACTATAAAAAATCAATAGGTAGGTACACAATACAATTTCAAAGTCAGAATCAAATTTCTTCATTCATTCATGGAATCATACAATTTGCAAAAATACATTAAAACGTCTTAAAAACCGAGTTAGGATGTGTTCCTACCACTTACAATACTCATTCTATTAAACAACATAAAATAAAATTAAACCTAATATAAAATAAATAAATAAATAAATATTACAGGACATTCCACACATCGCCATCTAGCCCCAAGCTAAGTAACTAGACTTGTGTTAGGGGTGCTAGACAACGGATATACTACTTATATACTTTTCTTTTGTAAATATATATTTATAATACATAGAAACAACCAGACCACAGACAAATATCTAAGCGTAAATACTTGTCTGAGGCGGGAATCGAACCCGCAACCCTGTGTTTGGCAGTCCGGCATGGTGACCATTGCGCCAACTGGGTCGTCAAACCATTTTAAACACTAAAACGGAAGGAGCCTCCCCAAGTAACGACCATGTTTACGAACATAATCGGTGAGCGTCCGACGCACCCTGGACACTTCACTCCAAGTTCTCCTCAAAGAAGGGAATATTGGAGTGTAGTGACCAATCCTTCCACCACGATGGCACAACATCGCAAGGCCCTTCTATAAGGCCAAACCAAACGTTAACAAAATTGAATTGCGCTATAATACCGACACAAAGAAGAAGAACACAAACAAACATTACAGAAATTGGAATATTTTCCAAAAAATATTTCACAGACACGATGCGACGGGTTTTGAACCCATGACCAGCGACAGTAAAGCGTTAGTCCACTGTACCCAAAGGTATTCACTGTGCCATAATAAAGCTTAAAGTAATTACACGCAATAAATAGACACAGTGGGTAGTTGCGGTACTTTTTGCAAACTAGATATTCAACATTTAATTACGGATTTCATTTCCTTTATCGATATACAAACAATGTCATTCATTCGAATTTAGTAAAGAAATTACTCATGTTTATTGCTTTAGACTAAACTCTCTTAATTAGAGAACGTGGGTAGAAGGAAGAAATAAAGTTTAATTATTTAGAAGAGTTTTTTTGCAATTTCTATTAGGTACCTATCTTCAATGAAAAGGAATTATTTTGTTTATGGTTTATATAAAAACTGTCGAAAATGTAATTTTAATCGTTAGTTGTTGATAAGGTATTGGTTCCGTCCGACCAATAAAGATTACATTTTTTTTAAACAAAATAGGCTTGCATTTGACCTCATCTCACCTGATGGAAAGCGAAAATGAGGTAGTGGAAGTGTAGGTAGGAAATGCGATAATTCCTTTCTGAAACTTTCTAAATATTTCCTTAAATTCCACATTTAAAAAAAGGGAACACAAAAGGGGATATGTACGTACAGTAAAACCAAGGTTTTATAATAATAAAGTTTGGTTAGGTTTGCTCTAGAGCTATTATTCAGGAAGGAACTAGGGAAATGCATTTGTATAGAGAAGCCTACCTGCGTAATTTTATAATTACCTAAAACAATAGAATAACACAGGTATAACTTAAATATACAAAGGAAACATTTCCATACACACTAATACATACTTGTTCCTAAGCTTCTCAGTGCTGGCATATTTTATTGTTCGTTGGGGCGTGTCGGCTGCGCGCGCGCCGTTCCTTGAATCCTACAAGGCCGTCTGGACCCACTTATATAATTCCAAACCTGACCGCGACGCGACACTGAGCAATTATTTAGATATTGGGCTAAATACAGAACATAAAAACAGTCGTGTAAATATACAGAGGAGGCAGTAGTGGCGTAGACTATAATAGGGCTTCCGGGACTTTCAATCAATGTATTCTCATACAAAGTTTTATCAAAATCGGTTCATTCGTTTCGGAGCCTATTCAATGCAAACAAACAAACAATCAAATCGTTCCTCTTTGTAATATTAGTTTCGAAAACTGTCTCGCTTTCTGTTTGTTTTAAATGGAATTTATATAAAAAGCTTATTTACGCTTTACATATCCGAAAATGCGATTTCCGCTCAAATATTAGGTACTTAAACATAAAAACATAGTAAATTAGACAAAAAATAACATTTATAAAAGACATAACTTACTACTAAATACTAAACAGTCCAATTAAAGTCCCGCAACAAATACGCGCCAAGTTTTTGCGGACAATGGTTACGTAAGAATAGCGATCATAACTGTGCATCGGCACACGGGAACCGAACCCGCATACCTCCGCAAACGCTGCCGAATAATTCAGCAGTTTCCCAGAAAGATAGCCGGTCGCGCAATAAATTTGGCCCAGACTTGGGGACGAATCTAGGCAAGGGGCTTAACTAAACCTCACTTAAGTCTGTAACACCAATATACAATTATATCCCAAAATAATTAGCCGTTCCGTTTAGCTTCTAAAAAAGATAGCCGGGCGGAAGGGGCTTAAGCCTCACTTTTGATGTCTGTAGCATCAACCTACAATTCTGATAAAAATATATATTTTGTGACGCAGCCTCCATACAAGTTTTGAAAGAAATTGACCGACGTTCATTCATTTTTATAGTCCCCTATTCCTTACTTAATTAAGATCAAGGATCAAGATCCTTCCCCCTTCTCCCCCCGTCCTAACTACGTCCAGGTCAGGACCTCATTATGCTGTACAGCCTACATTCTTCGGCCTTACAGTTTGCCGAATAAAAAGCTTAGAATCGACTATTGTTTAGGAGAAGCACTGCGACGCGATGGAGTCTCATTAATGGATACTTTTTGTTACTGTATGACTTGTGTTTTAGTGATGATTAGCTTGAATTTAGCTGCGTTTTCCGTATATGGTACTAGACAGGACATTTTAATTTTTTAATTGTTTAATACATTTTTAGCACTTTTCTGCTAAGTTTACAAACAAGTTAATATTACTATACTCATTTAAAAGTCAGTTTAGTTTCCACGTAATTAAAAAAAAATTACCTACCGATAAATATTCAATGAAATTATGTATGTGCCATATGTAACTTTAAGATCAAAATCTATTGCAGACCAATTTTAATAATAACTTTGCATTCGTACTAAAAGCAGTAAATTTTGAATTTTAAATTACATTTATCAATTAGATAGTGAAATATTTGTTCGGCCAGTTAGAAAGCAAATTCACACATAATTCATTGCATGTGTTCGGATTCACGCCTTCCGGATTGGCGTGAATCTGTTTCCTAAAACCAATCATCACTTACAATTTATTGATATCGATTTAAAATTTATTTTATTTGTAAAAACATATTATAATTATTCTTGTGAAAGCTAGCAAAAAATGAAGATGCAATAAAATAAAATAATCGTACCTAAATGCACATGAGATGGTTTTTTTTTTCATCTTCAAATCCCAACCAAAGTTATTTTAGTTGAAGTTATACTTATTGTTTTGAGATCAGTGCCTTTATTCACTAAGGTTCAAGTCGTCGGGCGCGCGGGATTAGGACGAGATTTCCATACAAAAACCGCCCCCCTCCGCCCCTAATCACGCGCGCCCAACGACTTGAACCTTAGTGAATATAGGCCCTGGTACCTTATAACATCAGGTAAATTACCTATCATTATCTTTTCTACACGTCATATAGGAAGACATATAGATGGAGTAGGCTTGCCTAGTACCTATACCTACCTACCACCCCCTCAGCTAAGTCGACAGCACTACAGTGCCCTAAATCCATCCTAAATCGCATGAATTAAAAGTTGCTGGCGCTGTAACGATGTTAACATCTAATATCTATATATTACATTATATTAGATGTTAAATCCTTTATTATTAAACATTTAAGGACACCGGACTAAAAATCGCATCGGGAAAATGATTATGAGGTACATACTATAAATACAAATCGTGTAAGTTTTTAATACCTCGGTCTGTCGCCACACGTAAGATCTATTATACAATATGAAAGCAAATAAATGAAATGAAATGAAATAATAATAAAAAAAAATCAAATAGGCTATATCTCATCAGCTGCGCAGCCTCTATTCGTAAAACATCTCAAGTATCTCTTACATGAAGTCCACATAATTCTGACGGATGTAGTTAATCCAACCCCGTTGTTGAAAGGTACGTAATTACGCATACATAATTTATGACGTTACATCCTCATTTGATTTTGCAAGTGAACTCCTACTTTACTGACAGATTTTAAAGACTTTACACGTCAAGACTAAGGTCCGTATTAATAAACCGAACTCAATATCGATTTCAATCTTGAGTTTGCTCTTGAGTTGTTGCGCTGATTAATAAACCTATCTTAAGACGCGATTAAAGAGCGACGTATCACTTGAGTAATACCGTATTAATAAATCAAACTCAGCTCTCAAGATATGTCTCAAGATGTAGTTTCGTGAACTTAAGTCTGATTGCGGGTCATATAACTAAAGTTAGAGGGCATTACAGTGAACAAATAAAGTCATCACACCAAACCTTTAAAACGTCTCGGAATAATTATTTAATAGTAAAATCTTACATTTTGTAAAATATTTTCACATTCAAAACAAGTTGACAGTAAAATATGACGAAACTACCTACCATAGGGTAAAAACAGACCATTTAAGGTAAGAACATAGCGCTACTGTCATTCAAGGTCGCTCTCAAGATCAGTCTCAAATCTCAGGAGCGATATCAGCTTGGTTAAAACTTGAGTTTTATCTATTAATTAACGCCTAACTTAAGATAGTGACCACATCTCAAGACTCACTCGATTGATACGCACTCAAGATCGATATTGAGAGCGATTTAATAATACGGGCCTAAGAACATTAAAATTGACAAATTGAGAAAAATGAAATAAATGTTTTTAAAAATAAAAATCGGGCTGAATTGACGCGACTAAGTGTCCTGTTTGTACATTTGTTTGTGATTACTGTAAATAAATGAGTATTATGACTATTGAGGTTGTAATTGAGATTTTAAAGGTTCCGTACCTCATAAGGTAATAAAAAGGAACCCTTATAAGATCACTTTCTTGTTCTTGTTTAAGGACTAAATAATAAAATGTTTCGGTGTTTATACAAATATCGTCTCCACGGATCCCATTGTACCGAAAGCAACAATTCGATACGGAAACAAAGACCCGAGTTAACCAACACGACACTAACCTCGCAAATAAAACGACGAAGCGATATTTCGACTATTTCTTAAAGTCAATTATATGCGACCAAAGATGGCCGCTGACTCACATCGATACGTTTTTTAGTTGTTTAGATGTTTTACTGTTATTAGTTTAGTAATTCTATACCGAAGAGATAAAATGTCCATAACTATGATAATAGAGGAAAAGGTTTGGCATAGGGATTTTTTTATGCGCGCGTGTACTTTGGGGCCCATAATAATACCTATTGATAAAATGGCGACGGAAGGAACAGGATATTGAAAGAAAAGTAATGTCTTGTGTTCTTCCACGGTTCTTTGAATACCCCGTCTCTTAGACGCGTTTGAGGAATGGTGTGAAGGCATTTGTTCGCTGTAAAGCTCGTCGTAAACTCTACGTATCGATAGATATGGGTCTCAAAGTGCACTGCGGCATTTTGAGATTACTATATCAGTTACGTCCCAGAGGCATTTGATCCTGATTCGAATTACTGTTCCATTTGACGTCTTACTCGTATTATTCCGTTCTTTCTTTCTCTAAAACTCTGTAATCTAAATATCTTTTGCGCTATGCCTTATTCGCGAAAAGAAAGAGTTATTCGTAAATTGTTTTGGCCTACGCGGACTATTATTTGTTGCGGATTTAGTTTAATTACTTTGCGGAATTAACTGTCGATGACATTTGGCTTTCGTAAATTGTTCTAAAACTATAAACGGCGATCAACTAACATATTACGATGTTTTCGATATTTATTGGTGAAAGAGGTTCTGTTACCTGAATTAATACGTTTATATGGACGTGAGGTTTCGTAGGTGCTTGTCTAATGTGCCTTATCTTGATTGAAGCTTGATTCTTGATTAACTCATTACCATGAGAATGGCCACTGACGCCATCATGTCATCGTAACGTAGACCTTCGTAAAATACTCAAAATCATTAACATAATCAAGCGACAGTAACTAATCATTGATCAAATGACTTACTTGTACGTATCATAAGGCGTTCTCTGTACATAAATGACTAGTAATAGAACATTATACTTGTATATTTCGTTGAACCCAACATGGGTGAAGGAATAAAAAGCGTAAACACCTCGATCGGACTATAAAGGTGCCCACACACTGGCTAATGAGACGATGCCGATTTATAGCCGATAAATAATGTTACAAGTAATGACCATATGCGCATGTACGTACACGAACTACGAACGCTCGCTGTGTGTGTGGACCTCGGATATTTTAAATCTATACTTAATATTATAAAGCTAAAGAGTTTGTTTGAACGCGCTTATCTCAGAAAGAACTACTGGTTCAAATTGAAAAAATATTTTTGTGTTAGATAGTCCATTTATCGACGAAGGTTATAGGCTACTTTTCATTTTGATATTCCCACGGGATCAGGACTTACGAGGGTCAAACCGCGGAGTGCAGCTAGTTTCTTTATAGTATTTTCATATCATGCCATTATTGGAAAATACCTTGTTGTGTTTGTTGGAAAAGTGTGATGAAAAAGCACATATTTTTCAAGATTTCATTAAATCTATAGATATAGAATGTAAAGTCCTGACTGACTAATATACCAACAGTTAAAACCAATGGCTGGATCTAGCTGTAACTTGGCATAAAGATAGCTATTATAAAATCAGCTAAGAAGTATTTCGGAAAATTCAATTCCTACGTGCGGGCGGTATAAGAGTATAAGGTATTAATTAATGAAAAACCACGAAACTCTACTTTAAATGCTTGCTTTTATCAACCTAAACAAAAGACAATTAAAATATTATAATCTTTGCAGCTTCCTAAAAATATTTTTTTTGTTATTTTATGATAAATAAATCCCACTGTATTCGTTTGCCAAATAAGGCAAAGTTTAGCGTATTTTGAATCACTAATAAGACCTACATTATAATCCTAGACTTGTATTGATTTATTTGTCTGTATATTTCGTTGCAATATTAAGTTGTCGTCAGAGTCGCCAATGCAAGTGCTAAAAGCTGTAATTACTGCAATAGTCGCAGTAAAGTGCGCGAACTAATAAATTCCAGTACAACGATAAATCCATGCTGTTTTATATTTCAATCAAAACAAAACGACAAATCATTACAGTCTTTACTTCATCGAGATATGATCTAAAATGCCTTTTCAATTTATAGATATAAAAAACTAGGTGTGTTTTGGACTTGTTTAAAACATTTTTTACAATTGCGTGGGCAGTACTCTGTTTCTTGTAATAAATTAAGGTTTATATTTTACCAAAGTGAATCTTTTTGCTTCGAATATCTGATAGTTATTCATTCGTAATTTACATTTAGTATTAAATTGTGATGTTTATTTCTATTCTATGAAATATAATCTTGTTATAAAGCTAAGGTCAGAGTGTAATGAACAGTCAGGCGAGTGCTAAAATTATACCTACGTATTGTAAAACGTATGCCATAAAAGTTGCAAATTAAATGTCTTTATTTCTAGAATTTTCTTTATTCTACCACCTCACATATTGTTCAAGATTTTACGTTTGCTAAGCAGAGTGTTTTTTTAAATCTGCAACAACCAAACTTGACCGTTCAGACAGATTCAGGGCCTTAAGGTGAAAGGGTACCTGCGCGCTCTCCATACAAACGTAGTCGACTGTTTCCTCCCTGGATAAAGACATTAGAGCAAATATTTTTGTGCCATAAAACCTATAACTGCCATCTCTATGCCCCTATGTTTTGGTTTTTTTCACTTTCTAATTATCATAGAAATTAAAATTATAAAATTAAAAAATCAAAAAATAGGGGCATGGTCATGGCAGTTATAAGTTTTATGCACCAAAAATATTTGCTCTAGTGTCATTATCCAGGGAGAAAACAGTCGACTACGTTTGTAATAGTTTGTATGGAGAAAGCCTCCGGTACCCTTTCCTCTTAATAATTCTGTAAACGCACTGTCTTAGATGGTTAGATATTTTCTTGAGTATTTATTATATAATTAGTAAATAATTTATAGTAAATGTTCAATTTTGTATGTTATATCTATTTTGTGTGGTTTTTACGCATATTTTCTTAAACAAATAGTCATACGGATTAGCGCCCCGGAACTTATGCGTAGAAGTCATCCATCTTGATCGGCAGGTACGAGTCTTGGATACTTGTTAGTCTCTGCTTAGCTGTTACCCGTATCATTACTCTTTCGATATCGTATATCTTTCTAAAAATGTTCATTAAAATCGGTAGAATCAATTCCTATTTCATTTACCTACTACTACTCACATTTAAACTTGTCTAACTTGGATTTTATTCGAAGATCTTTAAGCACGCATTCAAATACATCACACTAAAACCGTTATACCTACCTATCGAGATTTTTATTTATTCTTCTGCAATACAATAACTTAGGATTAAGGTGAGAGATTATTAGTTTACCATTCAATCTACTTATACATATATATATATAAATATACGTGACGTATTGACAACCTTCTCCTTTTTTAAAATTGGTTAAAATGAAAAAGAATCATCACAAAATCTTTGAAACTACAAGAGAGTCTCAGACTACAAATCATTCTTTATTCATTCACACTAAAAAATTCACAATTAAATACAAATAAAAACAAAAGCAAATAAAACTAAAAGAAAATCACAATCATTAAAAAAATAAATAAACAAATACTACAAATTATTGTTGTCTGAGCTACTAGTATGAAACTTGGTATGGGAGTTGCCCGTAAAGTAAGAATTTTTGGAAATTCGACTTCTAGAGGGGTAAAAAGGGATGATAGGTAGAGTTTGTAGGACGAGATTTGGCTCTGCGGTTAAATCTTGATTTTCCCACGGAATCGAGACAAATGCGGGTTAAACTGCAGGGGGCAACAACTGTATATGTACGCAGAATATATTTACTCATATGTATGTAAAACGGATTACAACTAGTTTTTATAATACTCTTTTTACATGTTTTTAAAGTATATTAGCATACCTAGTATAATTTTCTGGTAATACATATTCAGTATTTTAAACAAAGTGGTTTGCTCTATGCAAATTGGAGTAGGTATTATCTAAAAGCTCAGACGAAATGCTTTTAAAAAAGTATATATTTATTATCTGAAAGTTTTCTCCTGTCTCATCCATATACGCAAGCGATAAAACAAGTCAATGCTGTTAAATTATTCGATCTAAACACGGCAGGTTCCGGTATCCTAAGCTATCTATGAAATACCTAGACAGAAAAACGATATCATTTTCAAACATGTATCTGTGTCACCAGACACATTACAAAAGAAACTCTAAAATTGAGGAAATATAATAAAAATGTGTCTATAAGATGACTCAGAACGAAATACCTAATAGTCAAGTAATATGGACATACCCAAATGTTAAGAACTTCGTCGGTTCAAAGACCTTGGATGTAGATAGAAGGTACCTACTAGTATTAGCAAGGTAATTAATTTACTAACACTCCAATCACATATAATTGCCTAAATAATCTTAATTACCTGACCGTATAAGTATTTTGATAGGTGTTCGGTTAAGTGTGCTTTTAAATTGCGATAAGTAATGAGAAGAGTTTTTATTTGGAAATTTATTTAAAAGTTTATTCCATTAGTTTTTGAATTTTCACTCATAAACTGTGAAATGGGGGGTTTATTGATATGTCACGCGGGCGCAGCCCCGGACAGAATATAGTATATACATACATACCTATACCTAAGAGAGAGAAAAACTCATCAACAAATCTTTGAAACTACAAAAGCTACAAGTCCTTTGCAAAAGGGTTTCTTTTAGGTAGAAATGATTTTTTCAACCACAAAGATCTTACGTGGGTGAAACTGCAGGGCGTAGCTATATTTTATAAACTAGCTGCGCCCCGCGGTATCACCCGCGTAAGTCCCGATCCTGTGGAAATATTAGGATAAAAAGTAGCCTATATTTTTCAATTCAATATAGCAGTTGCAATCAGCGCGTTCAAACAAAAAACGGAAGCCCTCAAAGATGAATAATTTTCCCCGTTTTTTTTTTCACTTTTTCTACTGATTCTTCGCTCCTATTGTTCGCAGCTTGATGTTATATAAAGTAGGCCCTAAAGCTAAAGTAGCCCCTAAAGCTTTCCTCAATAAATGGACTATCCAACACAAAAATAATTTTTCAATTCGAATCAGGAGTTTCTAAGATTAATACGTTCAAACAAACAAACCAACGCTTCAGCTTTATAATATAAAGTATAGATAACCAATATTTAGTTTTAATGTTACGTTTGAATATCTTGCAAAGATCGCGCTCTAACCACATCTAACAAGCAATGTTGCCAGTTTTATTATTTTTGCTCAATTCTCGGGTAATTTTAGAAGCTTGCAGTGCTGCGGTAATTACGGTACGAATCCGTCTTTGATGTTAATTAAACTTGGTCCAGTAAGTGGGGAGTTTAATGAGTGTTTGTAAATATACAAGGGGGCAGCGCGAGCGCGAGCGGTGAGAGTACTTGCTTTATTTCTACCGACTCTACTGATTTTTGTTTGCTGTTAATTGATGGGTGTTGTGAGTTGGTTTCGCTGTATATATGTTTTTAATTTTCGATATGAAATTCATTTTGGAAAATGCGTCTAAAGTCTTCAATGTACTAATTACCGTAAAGGTACCTTTCTTAATGCGTCGAACTAGTAGTCGCATTCTTACTTAGGGTCTCTATCAGAATTATATTTTCGCTGTAAGGCTGTTTGGAATCGGATGTCATGAAAGCATTGTTCCTAGATAGCCGAAAGACGATTCACCTAGATGACACAAAAGCAGAATACTAGGTAAGCAGAGAGTCAAATCCGCTGGACTTTCTATGGATAGAGAAAGAAAATAAACCGGGAATAAACTAAAATGCAGTTAATTTGTGAAAAGTATCCCTATTTTAGCTATTTTATGATGCCTGCGGTATCAGGAGATCTAACTTTTGTCCGCTTAGATTTTAAACAAAAATCGGCTGACTGAATTTGCTGTAAGTGAAGCGTAGATTCATAGATGATGAGGCTGAAGTTAGCGCAATTTCAGTCATATTATTGCTAAAATTTTCATATCATTTTTGCATTGAACAAGTCTTGGTACGTGTTTCCATGTTGCGTAAGTTAGTAATAGTAATCAGGAGCTGCGATCCTGTAGGTATGACGTGTGAGGTGCGTAAGCGCATCGCGTCCGGAACCGGTATGCTCTTACGCAACGGGAACATGCGTGGGCGCTTTTTGAACCTGTTTCTTGATCCAGTTTCACTTTCAATCTAAACTCGTTCTTTTTCCTTTTCCGATATATTGCTAAAATGTTTCAGTTTCATAAACATGAAGAAAATTAAGTTAAAGTAAAATCCAGTTAATATTTGCTTGTCGTTTTTACTATTTTGTTTTATTGAAATGCCTAAGTTATAAATAGAAGCTAATCCAAACTGCGTTCGAAACAACACGTCACTACAACCAAGGAGATTCTCAGTAGCCGTAGAAGTTGTTCACGTCACCGACATGGCACCAGTCCAGCATTTATCAATGACTGAATGACGTCGCCACATCAACGGATATGGCTTCCACAGTTCACACATTAGGTTCTACCTTGTGATAGGTCTCCGATGACGTCACGTGAGCTAATTTAAATATCTATCAGTTTAATATATTCCACTAAACAATCCGTGTCATTCATATTTTAATTTTTTAAAGGCAGGTGTGGAACTCGACGCTAGAGATATATAACTTTTGCAATTATGAATTATTCAAAAAATATGTTGATTCTTCAAAAATTTTGAGTGATTTCTTTTGACTGAAGAAAAAATACCTATCAAATAAAATTAGCAGCAAATGGAGCTGCAGCTTCTTTTTCAAGACGCATATTATGCCTGAGTACTCAAATATTTGTTAGCCTTTTCATTGTTACTTACCAGATAAAGTTTTTTTTGTTAATTGAAGAGAGAAGCCATTAAGCGATTCCCTTCAATCAAAAGTGTTTCACATACATACATACTATAAAATTATGAAGGCTTTGGAGTTCTTTTCTTTAAACACGGTCGACTAGACTAGACTAGACTGGATAAAAAGTTGCTAAAGCTGTATAAATCATCTAGGTTAGATTATACCAAAATTATTATAGATAGAAACTTTAACTTATTCAAATGAGGTGTAAAGTTGTGCAAAATGCAGCTCTACCGCCTAATGTCAAATAAATCCATGATATAATCATAAAGTTAGGTTAGTAAATAACTCTAAAAAGTAAAAGTGAATCGTCTTCAAGCATATACTCTCGTGTCGCATCATTTCCATAAGATTGCCCAACGCCAATAAAAAGAACTGTCAATTCAACGAGCACCATACCCTGTGGCTACTGTACAATAAATACGTATTAATAAACCACACCACCAACATTGACGCGAGATACAAAATTTCCATCACACAGTAAGCAAATTAAATAAATTCCAATATGACAATAGAAAGTCGCACAACCACCTCGACAGGAAACACATTACTACGCATTATAATATAAATAGTTTCTATCATACATTCTGTACAGCGTTTTTATTCAAATGATGTAAAACTGTGTGTGCGCTTATTGGTGTACCCGTTATTTTCTATATTTATCGGTTTTGGGAAATTTAATGCGGATCTTTCGGTACTAAGAGTTGCGACATCGGTGAATGTGTGGCGTGATTACGGAACCTACCGAGACACTTGGAACTTGGCCTTATTGACATCGCTACTTAATACTTTAATTCTAATAAAACATCGTAGAACGCAAGGTCTATAATGGCATGGCGATGACTGCAACGTGTCGCTACAGTTTGTGCACCATGGAAAAGACCATTATACGCAGTTATTCTACATATTTATGAATATAATCCAACTTGTTTCACTTCTGGATTATTAAAATATTATATGGAAAATGGAGTTCAAAATAAATAAGCAGTAGCAATGATGGAATAAATTTGTAAAAGCTGTGGATACCAATCAACTTCGTTCATGAAGCCATAATATCACAAATTAAAGATGCAAAAAGAACATTTTAAGCTAAAAATAATTAAAGTGAAATTCGATTAATATTTTCAAAAGAGGTAAAAAGTCGATGCCGCAAATGATGTCATCTAAATATCTAATACCGCGACAGGTCGTCGACTTTCTTGCATAAATTTTAGATAAAATAATCAAAAAACTGAGTAAAGTCGTCGTCGCCGCAAGGGGCAGATGTCATACACCGCAAAACTTATAGTTTACTTCATTATAATTTTTATTACAAGTAAAATGTTTAAAAAAATATTCTAAACAGTGCCCGTACGAAAAAACTAATATATAGTTTGGAATGGAAAATTCTGCATATTTATATATTAAACAGATAATTTGAATCAAAGTTTGTTTAAAGTATCGGTACTTCTTGTATGTAGTGTTGCAATGGGTGTAGGAATATCAATAATCATGAGAATAATAAAGAAATTATAGAAACTATACGAAAACATCCAACAATGTGAAACCACGTGAAACTTAATTCGCCATAAAATGGGAATTATAATCCGTCCCATTGACGAGTCGCTTGCGCCAACGAGTCTAGCAGAATGAAAGATCTCTTTTTAATATAATCAATATAAATTAAAAACCAACATAAGTAGGTAATATATATGAAATTTTATGTGTCCAATCAAATTAATATTTGGCTACATTCTTAAGCATACAAATCGATGCTACGGTAAGATAATATTCGAGTCTTTTAATTTTGTTTTTCTCTAAAAAAAACATTAATATTCTATTAGATAGATACTTATTTAATCAGTGTCCTTTCCCTTGTGATATTTGCCTGTTTATTTCCCTTGGTATTTAACGAATTCATAATTAAAAACATATATTTAAAATCCATTCAATCGTTCAAGTTTCTTGATAGATTTTTTTCCAAACAACATAACTTACCTACTTCTTAAATACTATTCCGTCATCTCTCATCTCGCTCATTTCTATTTAGTTCTACGGAGATTGACCATTAGCTCCTGCAAGCTCTCAATAAGTGGGTGCCACCGAATTTCACAGCAACATAAACAAGGTGATTATGATTACATCAATTAACGAAGCCCACACGTTTTATTAATTCATAATTGGTATTAAAGTGATCTGAGTTGTAAATCATAGAGTTAGTGTCAGTACCGTTCGATGAGCTTTATACTTAGAGAGGTGTCGGTAATCTCACGGGGAACGTATTACAACGTGATTTGTTGCTGATTGCTCATTGTAAGATAGGTAATATATGTAGATGTAGTTGTGGGAAATGTGAACACTTCACAATCTCATAGCAATTTCTTATTAAACATTAACTGAAGTCGGTCGATCAAAAAGCGATAGATAAGCTGCTTCGTAGCAACAATCAAAACTTCCCCTTTTATAAACCTTCACCGTCCATATTATTAAGCAGTCAGTCAGGCTGCGGCTGCGCTGGAAGTGGGTCACCGTGCCCTTGACATTGCGCCGATAGTGCCTGCGAGGGACACAGTGCGCCTGCGCAGCGTTCCCCACTCCTTGCGCCCCGGCCTTGCCTGCAGTCGCCCGCGCATCGCAAAGGTTTATTTGTGCACAACGTAGCGTAGGTATTCGATTTTCTTTAGGCTTGGGTAAAAATTCAAAGTTTTAGACGTCTAAAATTATCGATTTAAGTATAATTATTACGATTATATTACATTTTATTTTAAGAAATGCGTCAAATTCAAATCATACCTACCCAATGAATTTCAAAATGAATTCTAGTCTAATTAAAATTTTATAATAAATTATAATCACTAAATATTACATACATATCTACGTGTGGGTAGTTACTATATACTTACATGTATTTAGTATTAGGTCACCTCTATTTGGTAGCGGCATTAGCGGCAATTGCTTAGTAAAACAGGCGGACGGCAGGTGCACGGCGCATGCGAGAGTTGATTTATTCGCAACTCCTGCACATAACCGACGCCGACACTACCCGCGAGCAACAGCTTGCGTTCTGCCAATATTGTTATCGATTTAGTTGATTTAATCATATTCATGGTGGCTTAGAAACAATGTCTAAGTTTAAATACCTACTGTATTTTAAAGTAGATTCTGAAATGACCAAGATGAGCATAAAATTACGTTTAATCCGTAATAATATAAAACTGTTCGTATACCTAGGCCTGTCACAAGCAACTAGGTATATCAAACCATAAATCCTTTATCAAGCAAGTTATCTATAATTTCAGTCAAGCATACATAGTTTTCGCGCTTTCGCCTTACTTTACGACTGAGGCTTGAGATGATTTTGATCTTGGCAATAGACATAAAATACAAATATATTTACTGAGTACAATAGAGAGTACATCTGAGCATTTTCCTTAGCAAAATCCCGATCCCAATTTAGCTGTCAGTTACTAGAAATTATATGTCACATTTTCAACAAGAAACATTATTGAAAATGCTCTAATTTTTTCCCTATTGTATTATTAAATATTTTATCTCTATGAGCGTGGTCCTTTGAAATTCTGTATATATAAAATAGTAATGATAGATTTTCAAGTGTCCCGCGAAGGTATCTCTCGATAACGAAGTACCCTATCAGTGAGATATTTGAAAGTACCCTTACAAACAAACAAACTTACCTGTGAACCTTTCATGGTAGAATAGTTTTTTGCGAACAAACTTCTCTTAAAAATACACATTTATACCAGTGGGTAGAGTTAGTGTTAGAGAAATTTTATAAGTTTAGGAATACTTTTCTATACAGGGTTATTGGAAATTATAATAGCAAGCCGTTGAGGGCTACTTCCGTGCACCTAAACAAACAACTTTTGTTCTACGACTTTTGGAAATTCGAAAAAAAAAAAAAATTGAGGTTATGTAAATTCTAAAAACAGCGGATTTTTTAAAACAAAGGTCATTCAGACCAAGAACAGTAGACAAAATTTTAAGATTACCGACCTCTCCGTGTAAGAAACAGCTGATTTTCAGGTAAACCTAACCTCAAAATTTTCGAAAAATAGTTCGAATTTCCAAAAGTCGTAGAACAAAAGTTGTTTGTTTAGGTGCACAGAAGTAGCCCTCAACGGCTTGCTAGTATAATTTCCAATAACCCTGTAGGTATAAGAGAACAATACTCATCACGAAAGCTCTGTAACCAAAAGAGCTGCGAGTCTGAAACATCGTAGGCACAGGTATACTTGTACCTCGGAGACGGGTCCCTCGGGGGTCGTGGCCCTCGGAGACTAACCCTTTTATAAATGCAATATTCCAAGTTCTGACTGACTTATTGCGATATATCAACGCACTGCTCAAACTGATGGACAATGAACCATACACGGACGAAGTCATAGGCAAAAGCTAGTTCAATCTAAAATCAATTTTAGATTTCAAAAGTTCAATATTTTGACGACTCAGTTGGCACAATGGTCACCATGCCGGACTGCCAAATACAGGGTTGCGGGTTCGATTACCAACTCAGACAAGTATTTATGCCTAGATATTTGTCTGTGGTCTGGTTGTTTCTAAGTATTATAAGTATATATTTACAAAAGAAAAGTTATGTAAGTAGTATATCCGTTGTCTTATTTGCATATTCATTTAAAGATCATTGTACTATGCCCCTTAAACTGAAGGGTAAAATCTATAAAACCGTGATAAGACCTGTCGTCATGTATGGATCGGAATGCTGGGCCGTGAAGAAGAAGGATGAGAGAAGATTGCATGCAGCGGAGATGAGAATGTTGAGATGGATGTGTGGAGTAACGAGGATGGATAAAATAAGGAATGAGTATATTAGAGGAAGCCTGAAAGTAGCACCGATTACTGAAAAAGTAAAAGGGAACCGGTTGAGTTGGTATGGACATGTGATGAGAAGAGAGGAGACGCATGTAACTAGAAGAGTGATGAGTATGAATGTAGAGGGATGGAGAGGAAGAGGACGACCGAAGAAAAGATGGATGGACTGCGTGAGACAAGACATGAGAGAGATGAATGTGAATGATGAGATGACGACTAATAGGAGTGAATGGAAGAAAAAGACATACTGCGCCGACCCCAAATAAATTGGGATAAGGGCAGGAAGATGATGATGATGATGTACTTCAAAAAACACGTACGAGTTAACTTACCTTGATTTTAGTGAATTTTACTTAGCAATTAAAATAATCGCTCCGAGCGTCTCGATAAATGGCAGCAGCATCAAGGAAGGTACAAAAATACTGAAAGATATCTATTATTATCTATGATTTAAATTCGACTAAATTTCCAAAGGCAAGGCTATATACCTACTCACTCCGCGATTTCAGTAGGTTCCTTCCCTGACCGAGTAAAATTAAAAATATACATAACATTCTCCTGACCAGAGAGAATGAACAATAAATAAATATTCGTAATGAATGTATTTTTTGTTATTATTTTTTTATTTGTACTCCAACTAAACGCCCAAGTTTACCCGACTAGTCGCGAACTCTATATAAAAACGTAGTTAACACAATGTCCGCCTCGGGTCGCAAACACAAACATTTTTTCCCTTAATAAACGAACGTAAAGTAACAAATATTGCACCTTTATGCGGCATGCCGTCGCGGATTCTCACGTATTTCAATAAACCTTCATAAATTATCGTCATGGCTATATTCTGCGATAAGTTAAGGTTATATTAACAAAAGTATGACGTTCCGTATGGAATCCACCTGACTTCGTCCGACACCCTCCCCTTCGCGGGGAAATATGTACAGTTAGGAAACAAAAGTGGAGGCTCATCATATAGTGATCACAAAAGTTGTTTTGTAAAGCATTAGGATGGAGTTGCCATAGTACAGCATTTTTCTATTATCTGGCTGAAAATTGTTGCAATGCTAATGGCATAAGAAGTGGTGTTACATGTTAAGTCTCTTCGGATATAACACTACATATGGTTGCTATTATTTTTTATAGATAAATTGTAAGTACTAAATAATAAATTGCAATTTGAACATTTATAAATATACAATTCTAGGTTTTACTCATTAATCAACGTAGGTAGGTATATAGCTTAAATTTGACACACAGCTATTATGACGTAGGCAATCAGGCATCAACTAAGAAATAATTTAGAAAACCACTTTTGTTTCCTAACTGTACATTATAAAGAAACTTAAAAAAACTAAGGCACAATCATCTCTTTCAGACAACCTTTTAGTTATTATTTTAGTTATTACTAATGCTACAGTTTTAGTTTAAAAGCTGTGCTTAAGTTGATAAGTTTCTAACAATACAATTTTTAGAACTCTACAGTGAGGCTTTACTTATGTTGCCGACTGTACCTACAGCCACCCCCGCCCTTCCTGACTCTTGCACAAAAAATATCAAATCATATCTCGTTACAAATCTTTTGTTCAGGTGGATGTGGTGTGTGTAACAGTTTGGATGTGGCATATTTTATAAACTAGACACGGTTCTTGTAGTCATTTTATAAATAAAATAGCTTTTGCCCGTGACTTCGTCCGCGTAGAAGTCGAAAATGGTTCCAATAGGATTTTTAATTGGTTTTATACGAACCATACAAACTTCAAACACCCCCCTTTTTCACCCCCTAAAATAGAATTTCAGAAAATCCTTTTTTATCGGATGCCCACGTCATAAGAACACACCTTCCAAGTTTCGGGTATCTATAATCAGCGGTTTAGGCTGTAGGTTGATCCGTCAGTCAGTCGCTCAGGACAAAGAATTTTATATGTATAGATTATATAGATATATGATTATAATACTGTTGATGAATAGAATAGAAGTCTATTCTAGTCTAAGTTTTATGACATATAGGTTTGAAATACTAAAACACCCGAAATCGACACGCTAAGAAGAAAATTAGGTTATATTCTAACTTTTAAGTAATATTCTAACCAGTATGGCCTAACGATACACAAAGAGTCTTTTACGAATGCAAGTTAATGCAGTGTGTAACAGAGAACTTGTAATTTTGTAATCGGTCTTAAGTACACACACGAACCTTACACAAAAAATATAAAAATACTGAAAAATAAACCTCAAAGTTGGAAATTTTCAAAATGTGACAACACCATTATTTACCTAAGGACTCGCTGCCAATAATGTTGTTTCTTAATTTTTTAGGTAAATTAGGGTTTTTTTCCTAAACCTTATATTAAAATAATTCTTTTATTTTCAATCATAATTGTTTTTTGGTAATGTTTTGGGGTACCTATTGGTACCTAAGAGGAAAAACAGGGATTTTGTGACACGCTGTATTGTAGAATCATTGTAGAAATTGCCACATCCATTTCCAAACTACATCTCTACTTTAATTTCTCTAAAATCCCGTATAACATCCACTCTAAAAGGACGTGAGGCAACTTTTTCGGCTTATTTCATTTTTTATACGTTCATGATTCTTTGCATTGTGCCAGGCGTAAATACGAAAAAAAAAACGAATGATACTGGCCGAAAAACTGGGAGTAAAAAGTAGTTTTAAAAATGGAACGGATAATTTTTTTTCTCTTTTTTTGTGATGACGCAATGGGATCGGATAGCGAGCCATTGTTACTTGTGGTTGTTTGGACAAAAGTTTTAAAATGTGTTTTGGGATTGCATATTTGACTTTTTATTAGTTCTTGGTTATCAGAAGTTAGTAGAAATAGCAATGTTGTGCTAAAAACGTCAAATCAAATCAAATCAAATCAAATATCTTTATTTTCTTTGGATACTTAATACTTAAAAGTATACAGGACCACATAAAAACGTCTTAAAAACTAAGTTAGGATGTGTGCCTTCGGAACGCGCCCACCAATGAGAAGAAGGCACAAGAAACTCATGGGGTTTTTTTTTTTCATGTGGTCACGCTCACAATGGTCAATATTACAGTATTTGAAAGTATTATTTGAAATGGAGCAACTAAAGTCATGTCCATGGGTTCTTATCATTAAGATAAGACGAAGTATCATAGTATGCCTTACTGCACAATCTATGCTTTATAAAAGTTTTGAACCTGTTAATGGACATGTCATATACATCTTTAGGTAATTTATTATAATAGAGCACACATGTACTATTAAACGACCTGTTTATTTTCCGGAGCCTGCTACCGGGCACGGTAAGTTCACCCTTATTTCTTAAATTGAAATTATGAATATCGCTGTTTTTACGGAAAATATCAGGATTTTTGTGAACGTAGAGCAAGTTTTCGTAGATATATTGTGAATAGAGCGTTAATATATTTATCTCTTTAAATTTTTCTCTAAGTGATTCCCTGGGGCCCATTTTGTAGATAGCTCGGACAGCTCTCTTTTGCAATATGAAAATAGCATCAATATCTGCAGCACACCCCCACAGTAGGATGCCGTACGACATGACACTGTGGAAGTAGCCGAAATAGACTAGGCGAGCAGTCTCAATGTCCGTGTATTCGCGAATTTTCTTAACGGCGTAAGCGGCAGAACTAAGTCTATTGGACAATGCTTCCACATGTGGGCCCCACTGAAGCTTAGGATCTAAAGTTATACCTAGAAAGACAGCCTTACTGACTAATTCAACTTCCTCATCATTAATTTTTACAACAGTTTTTACTTGTTTTACATTTGGAAGTGTGAACCGAATTAATTTAGTTTTGGATCCATTCAGTAATAAATTATTGGAATTGAACCAATCAACTATTCTAGAGAGAGCATTGTTCACATCGTCAACGTTGGACTGACGCCTTTTAACCTTGAACACCAAGGAGGTGTCATCTGCGAACAACACTATCCCATGGTTGTCCCTTACAAGGTAAGGTAAGTCATTTATATAAACTAAAAACAGGAAAGGTCCTAATATGGATCCTTGAGGAACCCCCATTGCTATCGCAGATCCGGGGGATCGTTTCCCGTTAACATCAACACTCTGGATCCTACCGCTCAAATAAGAAGAGATAAGATCCAGGGCGCCGTCCCTAATACCGTAGTGGTGTAGTTTCATGATCAATGTATTATGTTGAACGCAATCAAATGCCTTGGATAAGTCACAGAATATGCCATACGCATCATGTGACTCCTCCCAAGCATCAAATATGTTTTTAATTAACGCTATACCCGCATCAGTAGTCGAGCGCCCCTTACTAAACCCGAACTGTTTATTATGTAAGATATTATTATCATGGAAATGTTTCAGTAGTTGCTTTAAAATAAGTTTTTCAAAAATTTTACTTAACGTGGGTAGTACTGATATTGGTCTAAAATTGGAGGGGTCTGAGGTACTACCAGATTTAAACAGTGGAACTACTTTACTCAATTTCATTAAATCAGGAAACACACCACAATCTATACATCGATTAAATATAATGACTAGTTCTGGTATAATCAGTTCAATAATTGATTTAACAATCGGGACAGACATCCCCCATAGATCTTTAGTTTTCTTGAGATTTATTTGCTTAAGCACTACAATAATGTCATGATTTTTAACATATTGGAATTTAAATGTTTTATTACAATTTGGTACATTCGTTTTTAGCAAAGCTTCTGCAATGGGGGTAGAAGAATTTAAAGCCTTCGTCAAAGTAATAGCTACATTACCGAAAAAAATCTCAAATTCGTTTGCGATATCTTGATCATTATTAGTTATATTTCCATTAATACTCAATTTAAACTCGGTGTTTTTGGCTGCGACTCTTCCTGTTTCAGCGTTAATTACTTTCCATGTAGCTTTTATTTTATCATCACTAGTTTTAATCACAGATTTAATGAAGAGAGATTTTGCCAAAATACACACTCTTTTTGAGTGACTAAGAAAAACAACCACAATAAATACTGCTTTGATGGCATACCATGGTCACGTTGCGTCCGTGTTAAGGTATGGCCTTTTACTGTGGGGTAACTCAACTAATAAGATTAAGGCATTCCGGTCACAAAAAAAGTGTATACGAGCTATGGTAGGTATCCCTCCCTATGAATCCTGTAGACCACATTTTAAAAAACTCGAAATTTTGCCGTTTCCTTGCATGTATATCTTTGAAGTATGCTTGTTTGTGAAATGTAACAGAGAGCTATTTAGGGAAGCCAAAGACATTTTTCTACGTAACACACGAAATGGTGATCGACTAGTTCTTGATTTCATACCAAGAACAGTACTTTACAGAAAGAACAGCTACGCTATGTGCATTACTATATTTAATAAAATACCTAACAATGTAAAAGACCTTCCACTAAGGCAATTCAAAATGAAACTGAAAGCATGGCTGTTAGAAAGAATGTTTTATTCTGTTGAAGAGTTGCTAAATCTAAAATGAAAAATATGTTTGCGTTATAAATTAGTAATAAGTATTTGTAATAAAATAAATTTTAACCATGTAATTTGTACCTACCTAAATTTAGCCTAAATTTGCATGTCAATGACTATTGGCTTAAGTTGAGAACCTGTACCTACATATTTATTTAAGATCCTATGTAACCAACTGTAAAAGCAAATAAATGAATTGAATTGAAAAAAAAAAAAAAAAAACTCTTTTAAATATCCTTGAATAGTTTCTAACGTAGGCTCCAAACTCCTCTGATGTATTACTCTGTCTTTCCGCGTATAACTCATATAGTTTATGTCTACTGCGGTGAATACCAACCGTTGCCCAGTCACTAAACTCGCGTTTGTCGGAGACTACCATAGATCTGGATGTAAAGATAGACTGAAATTGGTTATTAAGAACCGAAAAAAAGTTATTATATAATACATTTGGATCCGTATCACAAGGCAGAAACGGTAAAACGTTAGCTAAATTCAATCTAAGTTCCTCCAGACGAGCAGCAGTCACCGGTACGTACTTTATTTTCCTTTTTGGTATCGATTTTATGACAATAGCAAATTTGACAAACTGACCACTATGGTCTGATTCTAATTTATTAATGATAGATTTGCTAATCGTGGATATATTATCGGTAATATAAATATTATCAATACATGTCGCAGTAGTGTCAGTGGTTCTAGTAGGCTCCAGAAACACGTTAGATAAATTGTGTGATTTATACAAATTCAGAAGTTTCGTGGAAAAGGTGCTTATTTTCAGTAAATCTACGTTAAAATCCCCAAATACAAGTAATTGTTTTTTTGATTTAGTTAATTTTGTTAGCATTTCATCCAATATCTCAATAAATTCTTTAAAATTTTCAAAAACAGGTCGTCTATATACACATACTACTATTAATTGCTCCAGTTCTACACAAGATATTTCCGTTACACATTCCACAGACATAGACACGACATCTTTTCTTTCTTTATATTTTAATTTATTGTTCAGTATTATAAGAGACCCCCCCTTTGCCGTGTTTACCCTGCAGAATGCGCTGCCAACCCGGTGGTTGCTGAAATTGAACATGAGCTGGTGAGCCCGGAGATGATGTTCGGTTATGCATACAATGTCAATATCCTCAGCGTTCATGTACAATTCCAGTGTTAGTATTTTGCCCTCTGTCATCCCTCTGATATTTTGATGCACCAGGGTAATATTTTTTTCATAATTTTTATTTACTTTATTTATTTTAGGGCATTTATTCCAGCAATCGTTATTATTTGACTCGTTAGATAATGAAATCAATAATTGGCTTATATTGTTATCTGAACAATTTTTTTTATTATTATTACTTGGTAATGTGCTAGAGGATATCTCCATTGTCTTAAAACTACTGCAAGAGCGTACCTCTTTTGTCTGATTATTTAATTTAAATTAATCGGATAAAGACAACTATCCGCAGTCTGAATAATATTTATGTCATTTAACTGCGCAAAAGGCGCAGTATATGTAGCCAAATTCTTGGCTGTAAAATTAAAAAAATAACATAGCGAAGTTGCTATCTGTCTTTTGATTGAATCCGGAAGCTTGTGCTTTCCCTTCGTCAAATAATAAGTATTACTAACAATAGGGTTAGTGTCAATAACATTGAACTTTTTACTATAACATGATATAGTGTTCAATGCTAAATTTAAATTATGTCTAAGTGTATTTTCCGCAGCTGGCAAGTTTTTACAGTAGGGGAGTGTAAACATTACAATATTGTCTATGTTCAAGGAGCACAAAGTATCACAATATTTCAACATTTCCTGTTTGTTGACACTTCCCCTATTTCCAATAAAAATAATTAAATTATCATTTTTTTCAAATTTATAGCTAGTTATTCTTTTCATAATTTGGTGATAGGATGCAGAAGGCATACAGTAGTTTATAAAAGACTGTCCCTTTGAATAAAAGTTTAATTTTGAGCCCATATCCATTCCAATTTCATCGCTAAACATGATTGTTTGATTTTTATTATTAATTATTTGAGAACTTAAATTAGAAGATTTACATAATAGCTGTGCACGGTTACACAGCTGCTCACTCGATAAGGAAGGTGTATTCAAAGGCTCGGGCTGGCTGCAGCGGTCACAGCCATAACTTGTTTTGTCTGCCAAAGAGTCAAAACGGTCCACATAGTCAGATGTTGAATTAATAAGTTTACCCATTGCCATTGAATATTCCCTGATAATTTGCTTTGATTTATCATACATGATAGTCACTGATTCGAGTGAGTCTTGCAAGTGTCTAAGCTTAATTTGAAATTTATTCGTATCGGCTGCATGTTGCCTTTGATAATTTTCTAATTCTAACGTGCATAAACTCAATTTATCTAATAGTTCCAATCTATTTTTACAATTTTTAACGTTTTTAGATAGTTTTTTATGATTTTTGATTAAATTTTTATTTTTTCTAATAAATTTATTAATTTTTACAAATTTTTTAAGTTTTTTGCTGCTGCAAAAGTCCAAATGCACCTTGGCTGACACTGAATGGCGTAGGGGAGTGTCGTTAGTGAGATCAATAATGTCTGTGTGCATAGGCCTTGGAGCAGCAACCAACTGCGGGGACCTCCCTACGAGCTCGTCAAATAATGATTGATTTTGTTGTGTGGTAATTTCCTGGGTGGCTGCTTCAAGGTGTGAGATAAGTCGATGGGCCTCACAGAGCTCCTGTTCCAGGTCAGATATGCGTCGTAAAGCCTGCTCGTACTCTGCACTACAACTATCAAACCTATCTAACAATAGTTGGAGGTTATCCCGCTCTGTAGTCACATCTTCCAACTTAACATTAATTTGTGACAATTGGTTTTTTAATTTCCCGTTTTGTTCTATTGTACTAATAAGTTCTCTTTCGTTATCGTCCCGTTCGCTGTTTAATTGAACAACCTGCTCATTTGCGGTCTTTAATTGTTGCAAAGTCATTTGCAGTTTCGTCGCTTCCTGACGAGAAGCGACAGCGAAACCCTTCCTAGTCTGCATTTTGAAGAAATAACAGGTAAAATACGTCTGGAAAAACGAGCAGGAAGTTCCCCAAGCAAGTGGGTAGATAGGTTACCGGTATGTCAAACTATTGTACTTACATGGAATTTGTATTAATTACCTGGCTGTTATCAGCGTAGGATATACTATAACATATATCCAGGAGAACAAACGGTAAACAAATCCACCAACCACTAAATCACTTTGAATATCTCCACAAAATATTCAAAAGAACACAAGTAAACAATGTTGACAATCCGATAACTGATCGACATAAGTTTCACGTATTATTTACGTATTTTCACACTATTTAACAATTAGATATTGATTTAACTATAATTATAGTTGCGATGAAATTGTAATTGGGCTTTATATACACAAAATAAATAATAAAATATTTTGGGACAAATTCAATTCAGCTGTTCGCTCTAGTGTTGCCAGCGCGGAAAAAAATAGGTTACGTACCTACGTGCATTATAATATTATCCCGTACCTACGTGCATTATAATATTATCCCAACTATACCTACTGCGGCCTGCGGTTTCATCCGCGTATATTCTGAACCTGTAAGAATAGATAGAACGCTTTATTGTACACTCCAATTATTGAAATAGGTACATAAAAAACCTTTAAAAAATAACGGGCTTGTCGCTGAAAGCAGTATCTTCCAGGTAACCTTAATATTGGGATAAAAGTATTTTATTTTTCCTTACATCTATTACACGTTAAGACGCTTTTTTGACGTCACATCTGTAACAGAGAAAAATTCGTCCTTAGTTTTTGCAATTTTCAAGACGTTTCACGTCCAAAGTGTTATTTTTCCATTTTCATTATCGCTGCAAAATTTCACTTAAAGCAGTTATAAAAATAAAAGATCAATTAAATGTACTTATTATAAGTATGTGAATGTGTTCGCTTATTCGTGCTCATTATGCAAATCTGTCCTCGCCCGTAGAACTACCGGACTAATGGCCGGCACACTAATATTATAGCTTTATTCAATACTTCACATTATTATCTTAAATTATTACGGATTTAAGTAGGTAATGTTCCACTTAGATATTAAATAAAATTATATAAAAACACTCATAGATATTGAACCGATTAAGAGAGTTACATACCGCGTACAAAAATAAGTTTATTTATTTCACAAAAATAAAACATAATAATGTCTCCCCTTTATATCGTCTGATTTCGGTGTATCTTGTCTTTTGTGACATAATTCATTATAAACTAGGCTTGCATTTGCTCTTTATTTAATTAAGTCACTTAAAAGTCTTTAGTAAAATTTATAATTTATTGCATTTTTATATTTTTAATTTTTAAGCCACTTAAGCGGAGAGGAGCGGAGCGATTTCCACTAATAGAATTGCATAAAAAATCTGGGAAAAAATATTTTTTGCTAAGCGCTATTGATGGAAACGCTGCTCTGCTACGTCGCTCTGCACCTGTAAACAGGCAGCCTAAAAGTCATAAGTCATATATTTTTATAATAAAAAAAATTTGCAAGCCTAGAACACAAACTATTCAAGTGATTAATATCCATAATATAACATTTTGTTGCAGTTCAATCAAGGGTTGATAACAGGTGTAAGAAAATTCCATTAAAATGTGATCTTCTTAACATCAAAAAATTTTAGCATACAAATTAGACTTATCTAAGCTTTTACACCTCGTAGGTTGACACTTATTAACACCTAAAGTATACTAGGTTCCTAAGCTTACTAGGTGTTTAAAGTTAACAATAAAAAACTGCCTTCCTTTTACGTCCAATTATCATAATCCAAAGCCAATAAAACATACCAAAAAAAATCTTCCATTCATCCGCGATTCAACTTTGACATTTAAAATAGTGAATTAATTTCTAACCCGAAGTCAACCGTATAATATATTATTATTGCTATAACTTTCCAATTATATTATTATATTTGCGACAAAAAAAATATAATTATTGCCAAAGAAATTTCAATAAAATTGCTATTAAACGTCAACCTACTATCTTGTCGTTTGAAAATAATAAAGAACATTATGGTATCCATGTTTGGCGTTCGTTATAATGAATGCAAACATTAACACAGATAGTTCTGTTGAAGCCAAGCAAGCACAAGTCACAAGTAGAGATGATACTCGCTATGTCGCTGCCATAAATTACGGATATTCAAATGATTCAGATACCGATTTGGTACCGCAATTAACACGACAACTGGTTTAGGTTTAGTGATTGCTGCTATTACATTTCGGTTATCGACTATCGATAAATGCAAACGAAATCTCTACCACATGTTATTTTTTTTTTAAATATACTATCTCATCTCTATCTATTATTATAAAATTCAAAGTCCTGATTGACTGATTATCAACACACCAATAGATGGATTGGGCTAAAATGTTGCTTTTATGACGTAGGCATCCGCTAATCAAGGATTTCGAGAAACGCTAGCTAGTAATTCATACAGCTACTTTTAATTAGTGGCTTTTTCATGAAGGCCTACACTTTCGTTACATTTTGTAACGAAACGGTCGTATGAGCCGAGACTTTTACTTATTATCGTAAGATTTTTATTACGAGTTCAGTGCGTTTCATACACAGCCTTTTTGTGATTTTTGGTTGACTTGATCTTAGGCTTTTTTATGAATGACGTGCGTTACGTTCAGATTCAGATTGAATGTAAAATCGTGTTTTCATTCTCTAATCCTAGATCATTATTATAACCCTTGACTTCTCCGAATTGAAGTTTATTTTTATCGATAAAAAAAAAACACGCACCCATCCCTAACACGACAAAAATGGTGTTATACGTTTTCTAGCCAATGAGTGTAATGAATCTCACGATTACCAAGTGATATAATAAGAATTCGCCCGGAGAGTGGGCATGGCCGGGTTTTTTTTACAATTTTTATGTATTTTGTATACCGGTTCTAGTTGTCGCCATAATGTCGTTTTGTCTTCTTCATTCCGATGTAGGTAGTGAGGTACCTATACGTGTAATTGTTGAACGATGATATCATCTTAAACTTTACATCGGTTGTTTTACAATTAATTGTTTCCTTTATTATAAAAAAAGATCAACCGATACATAGATGTTAGTACTTATTAGATGCGATGTGGTTAATATATATGCAACTTTATATTACTTTTTTCGAAATATAACGGCTTCGTTACTGCTTTTATTATATTTATTGATATTATTTTCAGTATATACTTTATACGATAATTATATTAACTTGTAAAGGTATCTACCTGACCAAATTGAGGATTACAAAGCGAGTGCATGTAATCATATAGTAACCATAATCATATACCTAGTACCATAGCCGTTCAAAAGTACCTGACAAGAACGGTATTGTATAAAAAGTCAGCTACTTTTGAATTAATACATTAACCGATTTATTTTAAAATCCGGAAATGCGTCAGCTACGCAGTATGCTGCTTACGTGTGCTTCATGTACCTTAGTTAGTAGGTACGTGGGTATAGTAACCACAAAAAATGTTTATTATGTACTTAAGCTTTTTATTATTAAATATTTTCCTAGAATAACAATAATATTTAAATGTTAAAATATTACTGTTGTAAATAATTTCGCTGATGATTACTTTCTATATTATCACGGATTAGGAATCCGTAGAAATAGTAAATAAACACATGAGACCAGCCCTAATATCAAAAGATGTAATAAAACAGTAATTTGGTGATATTTAACAATATTTTCATAAAATATTATGTTCAAAATAGAATCAGAATAAATATTTATAATACACTAACGTAGCGACCCAACCTGGCTTCTCAATGGTGGCAAAGGAAGATCCATTCAGTATTTTTTGAGTTTACATAGCGCTTGTAAAACTTCCGCGGTCCCTTCCCTCCAACTGAAAAGTCGGCGTGATTATTCCGACATCTTCAACAACACATAAACCTTCCTAATGAATCTATTCGAACATTGGTAAAAACCGCAAGAAAATCCGTTTAGTACTTCTCAGTTTATCGCTTTTAAACAAACAGACGGCGGCACTGTTTTAAAATAAGTAGGTACTAGCTACGTTCGATTTTTTTTACTTTTATACAAACCTTGTCCTAATAAAAACACAAAAGAAGAATTATCCAATTTGGTCCAGTCGTTCGGAAGTTATGCGCGTACAAACATACATTTCCGCGACTCATTTTTATTTATATAGATAAATTTGGGCTCTCGATTTCGTCTTTGATGTAATGATTCAAATATCACACAGATATCATTTTTATTACACTTTTATGGCATTTTAATAAGTTTTTTAGTTTCGAGGTAAAAGGTTACAACTCTACGTATTATTTAGAAGAAAGTTGATTGGATTTATTCATGTTATGTAGAGAAACTGTTAGAATAATGTTTAGTAGTTTCTAGTGTTTTGATTCTAATAGGTATCGTCATGAGAGTGGTTTGAATCTATTTAAACGGTATTTTTAGAAGCTATTATTCTTAGTAATTATTTTCCCGGGTCTTAATCGCGTATTTTTTGTTTTTTATTTCTCTTACCTCGACGTTTCGACTATGTTACAATAGTCATGGTCGCGAGCAACGCGAACGAAATAAAAAACAAAAAATACGCGATTAAGACCCGGGAAAATAATTACTATGAATACAAATCGTGTGAGTTTAAAAAGTTTGCTATTTTTCTTGTTTTAGTTGCTTGGAAAGATGTCTAGGAAGGCCTTTGCCCAGCAGTGGGACAGATAGGCTTCCAAGAAATAAAATATTTGTTTGTAATTCATGAATACAATTCAGATGGCTCTTGAAAATTTACACAAGGATTTGTATATGTTTGTGTTTTATCGACACCCAACCATACATCATTTAAAAGTTCCAAAGTACAATTCTTTTCATATTTGTTCCAAAGTGAAAAATAAATGGTTATTTGTTTGGTTTCCATCATATAATTAATAGGTATATAAGGACTTGCTATTTATATGGTTTCCACTAATGAGTATAGTAAAGAAGAATTACTTTTTTGGATTATGTTCACAAAACAGTGTCTTATTACGTTTGTAAATCTAAATTATCTCACAACATTATGAAGGTAACTAAACTTTTGTTGCAAGTTTTATCATCAGTAAAAACGGAGTTGAGAGAGATTTACTGGCTCATTAGACTTAGAAACTAATGATTCTCCTCGTCGATTGATTGCTACGTTTGTACCTACTTACCGCCCAGTTGTTGTGTTATTTACCCTGTTTTTCACTAAAACTATGTGTTTTGTATTTAGTTAGGCAAATCTAGTTATACCTATTTAAAAGTAGAATTTTGTTCTTGGTGTGCCTCAGGGCTTTGTTCTGGGACCAAAAACTTATCATATAGATCGTAATGATTTAGCTCTGCATATTATGTCCCTTTAGCAAAAACCTTATTTTAATTAACTTTTTTTCAGGTTGTGTTTTAATACATTAAAATTTTTGTCAATTGAAGATTGATTTTACTAATTACCTCTCTAACCAGGTAACATCTGGTGTCAATTTAAAAAAACATTCCTTGGAAAATCATTCTAAGCATAATCTGAGCATACCTATGAGGTCAATAATGCTGTTGCAGCTATTGACAAAATTTTATCAGCTGGACCTCTAACACAATAAGAAAAAGAAGAAGCATATCTATTCAATTCTTCATTTGTGTAGTTGTACTATATAGATCTATATAGCTTAAACGGTTCTTCTTATGTATTATTTAAAGCGCATTAATTATTTTTTCAAAAATGATTAGTCAGGTTTGACCACTATCACCCCTTATGGGCCCAAGATGTACCTTATTTACCAAGCTTACTAAGATACCTGTTCTCTGAAGACCTCGATAAGAGGATAAAATAAACGAATTCTAACTCAAACTACATTAAACCTTATAGTTGCTTCTAGTCGCTACACTCACACACATTTCGACGCTTCAGAACACTTCGACACTACTGTGTACTACAAGCTGTTACTTCCATCTAATATAGACCCATCTTATACTCTATAGAATTAGTTCTGCCGCTAGAATTTCATTTAGTTTATCCTTTCACTCAATACACTATACCTTAAAATTAGTTGCAAGAACTTGCATTTGTTGGCGTGCACTTTTTGTTTTGTTTTAGAGAACTGCACAATTTGAAAATATTGTAAAGTCGGCAACAAACGCAGAGTCCCCCCTACAGTTTTGAAATTACCATTCTAGCAGAGCTTTAAAGTTCTGCTTAAGTTGATGAATTTAAATCCTTCTACTGTGAGCCTCGATTTTTGTTGCCGAATTTGCCGTTTTTGTTCATACAAGTTGTTTTAATACGTGTGACGTGCCCTCTATATGACTTTGTAAAGCACAAACTGCACATGTAGTTCTGCTATGCATGTTCATACCATTGCTTTAAGATTTGATTTCAGTGTAGTGTTAGATAGTGAGGCGTTACCACACACCTAAGTTTGATAGTGAAATGTGATGATGCCAACCCCACTTGTAGGCATAGTTATTTAGGTTTGCTAGGTACAATTTTGACATACTTGTGTTAAAATTGTGACTAAATCTGGGTTTAATAATCGACCTTGCTCTAGACTTCCTGATAGGCACTCTACTAAAGTTATTTCTAATTTAATTTAATCTTATAAACCTATGATGTCCTGTTGCTCAACAAAGACCTCTCCAACCTCTTTTGACACGCTCGTGGGGTATGGACGACCACTCCAAGAACAAGTCTAACTCTACTATGTCTTTTGTTATTGTGAAGCCCAATATAATCAAAAAGCATTCTAAACATCCTGTTTTATTTAAATAACTTTAGTAGTAAAATTAAGCATGTTAGTTTAAAATCCCTGATTTCCTAAGTAGCGCCTTTTCCTCGGTAACAATAAATGACGTGGTAGTCGAAGGAAGGGTCGAAGTGTGTGGAGTGTGTGGGAGCCACACGCGGTGAACGTGTCTCCCTCATGCAGGGCTGCGTGGAGCGGCGAACGGCGCGCGGCAAGCGGACCTCGGGCTCCTCGGGCTCCTCGTTCGGCCGGGGCGCGCTCTCCGACCCCGACCTGCAGTCCCGGCTACACACTAACCTCACCGCTTACTGGGTTCGTACACTCGCTTGCTTACACTTCAATACCTGGATTATTGATCACCTCTACATTACTAGAGTGCTTCGACAGCTTGTTATGCATAAAAGCTTCTTTATACCGTAGCTGTTCCGGTACTTGTGTAATGGAAAATCTCTGGTGAATATAAATATTAACAAAGGGGCATGGAATACCTTTGAACTGAAATTATAGAGGCTTAAATCAATCATCCACGTAACCACTGGTCACGCTATATTCACATCTTTCTCTTTCTTTGAGACATATTTGGATAATAAACATATCAACATTGTCTAGAGGGATATTTCACATGTAAGGACTAAGGTTGGGCCGAACGGAGTCAACCGTTCTTTAGACAACCTTACTGACTATACATTCATATTAGACGGACCTCGTCCGGAGCGTTTGCACGGTGACCGAGCCGTCCGAGCTTGCACCGCTGCTGTCTGTAAGATGAACACTAAATGTATTTGGATAAGATTTTAATTCGAACGGTCAGTTCAGCCCGGACTCAGCACATTCTTAATAATTCATCCCTGAACATCTCGTGACAATGATGGGTGTATATTTTCAATGTCTTGCTAAGCTTTTAGTTGCACTGCACTATAGTTTTATGTTGTGTTATAATAAAATAAACTTTCTTGTATAAATACTTATTTAAAATGATAATTTTGACTTAATTAGTAGATTAACAATGTTTATTGCGAAAAATATTCCGCTCGATGATTCTTATCAGTACTTCGAAATCTGTTCGAAAATATTTCTATTAGATGCCTCTACAATTTCTTAGAATCTTTCTATTTAAATGAGTATTTTACTCGAGCTTATTAAGCCATTTTTTTTTAAATTGATGATACCAAGATTTTGTCCAAAATATTAGAAACGATATAAAAATTAATCAAGTCAGCCATTAAGGCTGGGTTTCCACTATACAAGTTGATTTGGACAAGTCACCGCGGATGGGTTTTTGGACGGTACTCCGAAGATGTGATCCCATCTGAATCAACACGTATAGTGCCCTACTCCACTGGTTTTATGAAAACCATAGCCTCATTTGGCGTCGATCGTATTCACTAGTTCCATTGGACAGTTATATGATGAAACCAGTAAGTTTTTTTTTCTATGGAGGTTTGGAATGAAACTAATACCTATGGCTATTTTTGCACCTTAGATCAAAATAAAAAACGACCTGAACAAAAACAAAAGACGATCTGAACAAAGACAAAAGACGATCTAAACAAACACAAAAGACGATCTGAACAAAGACAAAAGACGATCTGAACAAACACAAAAGACGATCTGAACAAACACAAAAGACTATCTGAACAAAGACAAAAGACGATCTGAACAAAGACAAAAGACCATCTGAAGGCCAATTCTCGTAAATAACATCGTTTAAATTACATTTCAATATCATTCCGATTGCATTTCGATTGCAAAAGAGACCCTCAAAGTCAGTTCTTTTTTACAAAAAGCTAACTTTGGAGGTATTTTGAGCTACTTTGAGGGTATTATTTGTGATCGAAATGTTATTGAAATGTAATTTGAACAATGTTATTTACGAGAATTGGCCTTCAGAACAAAGACAAAAGACGATCCAAACAAAAAGAAGACATGATCTGAACAAAAATAATAGACGATACAGCCCGAGTTGAGTAGTATACGAGATAGCTCCGCTGACTCGTATAGTGAGGAGCCGACTTTATACGTTGTTTGTATCCATACGAGTTGAGTTACGTCGACCGCGACGCTCCGAGCGTTGTCTATCTACCTACATATACCTACACGACTCCATTCACTAATTTTTAATGTATTCGTAAAGGATATGGATTTAGTTGTATTTAGAATGATTCTTATAGACCGTCGACCTGTCGATGGCAGAACTATGTTATCTATATAAATATATTATATTTACCGCCCAGCGGTTTTTCCCGCTGAAGTCTCGATCCCGTGGAATTATCTGAAAGTAGCCTAGTGTTATTCTTACGGTGAAGAAAACCATCGCGATTAAATCCGTGGCTCTGGCTTTGTTGGCTCCACACGAATTGACGAGTTCTTTCATCTGGACATGGTCGACTAAACTGAGAGGGTCGTATAGGCGCCTGGCAAGCCTTTACGATATAATACACTAGCTGTTGCCCGCGACTACTTGCGCGTGGTAGTTTTTTTTTATACCTTCCTCTTGAATCTCTTCATATATTAAACAAAACCGCATCAAAATCCGTTGCGTACTTTTAAAGATCTAAACAACATAGGGACAGACAGCTGGAATTGACTTTGCGTTACACTATGTTATGATGTCCCAGTATCATCGAAGCTCGACAAAATAAAAATAAAAACCATGGTACTGTCCCGTTTAAAAAAAAATTAAAACTGGACAGATTTCAATAATTCTTTTACAAATAGAAAGCTACATTATCGCAAAAATATCTACAAATTTTTCGATATATCATCTTCAGTGAAACATAGTAGGTAACTCTTTAGGTATTTACCTACTTTATACCAACTATATATAAATCACAAAATAACCACTTCTTACAAAGTATAATACTTTAAAAATAGTTTTAAAAACCGTCGTTCCAAGAAACAAACAATTACTGGTTTTCCAATTACGTAGATATCATTCGAAATAATCAAGTAATAAATATTATAAAATCACTAAAACAATTTGAATACTGTCAGTAACAAAATGAAAACGACTGAAGGAAGTCAACAACACAGTGCTTCATTTGATGGATACGTCAGGGCGCCGCCATCTTGACTACTGTTTTGTGTCTATAAATAGGAATAAAATGACGGAACGTGGTTCATTCTGTCGGAGTAGCTTCATGATGTCCGAACCTTTTTATGTTCGTACCATTTATTTGAGTTAATTAGTTTAATACCTTTTAGTGAGTGGATTAAGCGTTGTGGTAAAATAATGCCGATGGGTATGTAATTTATATGATTAAAATATGTTCTGACGATAAGTGCCTTTATATTTACGTAACGTTACGCTCAGATTTGGTTAAAATACCTGGTCCTTTATATCAGAAGTGCGATGACATAGTGAAAATCGAACTTTCACGTGGCACGTTTTCGGTCTTGCTGACAACAAGTGTTTTAATGGTTTTAATCTAAATCTTTTAAAAAAAAAGGAGCGTGTAAAATATTGTGATATGAAATATTGTGATTAAATATAAAAACGCAAATCTATTGTTGAAATTTGTGGGTAAGAGAATTATTAAAATAACGGTTAAATAGCCTAAATATTTTATTGAGATAAAAATTATACGGTGAAAAACAATAAAACATACAGAGGCTTCATAAATTACTGTGTTGAATTCAAGTAGCAAAGAGTGAGACATATTACTCCTTCTTCATCTGTTTATTTGAAGATGCTTTTAGTAATTTTGCAGATTGAATAGCGAGTGAATGTAGATGACTTGTAGATGGTGACACAGGTGAAAAACCGTGAAAACAGCACGGGGACAACACGTGTTTAGCAGAATACGTTTCGTAAGCATTTTGTATAAAATGATGATGATGATTTGGATAATTAATGTGTTCATTTTTGTTATATATAGTTGGACTATGGACAGACGCAAGTGATGGGCGCAAATGCAGCGTGAAAACAGCACGAGGATGTAGTAAAATGCCTATGGTAGAAAATGGTGAGCTGTATCGTTTATAATTTGTATAATGAGCTGAATACTTTCGTAAAAAAGTATAATTACAAAAATATCGCTAGGTTTGAAAAATGTAGAGCCAGGAGTGGCCGATGCAATCAATAAAGTGCTAAAATATCATATCAAAATTGGTGATGCAAGTAGATTAAATCCAGATTTTTACATGGCTGTCTGAAATATTGTTTCTTATGAAAAGTTTTGAATTAGTAATAGTCGCTAGTATGGATATAACAAAGAAATATGCCATATAATTAGCGATGCAAATGGATTAAATTCAGATTTTTTAAAGCTGTATCGTTTATAATTTGTATAATGAGCTGAATATTTCTGTTGTAAAGTATAATTACATAAGGCTAGATTAAAAAAAGTTTAGAGCCAGGAGAGGCCTATGAAGTCAATTAAGTTCTGAAATATTTTATCAAAATTGGTGACGCAAGTAGATTAAATCTAGACTTTTACATGGTTGTCTGAAATGTTGTTTTTTATAAAAGTTTTGAATTAGTAATGGTCGCTAGTATGGATATAACAAAGAAATATGCCATATAATTAGCGATGCAAATGGATTAAATTCAGATTTTTTAAAGCTGTATCGTTTATAATTTGTATAATGAGCTGAATATTTCTGTTGTAAAGTATAATTACAATTAAGGCTAGATTAAAAAAAAAGTTAAGAGCCAGGAGAGGCATATGAAGTCAATTAAGTTCTGAAATATTTTATCAAAATTCGTGATGCAAGTAGATTAAATCTAGACTTTTACATGGTTGTCTGAAATGTTGTTTTTTATGAAAGTTTTGAATTAGTAATGGTCGCTAGTATGGATATACCAAGGAAATATGCCATATTATAATTAGCGATGGAAATGGATTAAATTCAGATATTTTAGATGTTGCATAGAAATATTTTAGTTTTTGAACAGTTTTGGTCAGAGTAGATAATTGCCGCAAAAAGTGGATTCATGGGTAGATTCATATTTTTGACCAATTAGTCGAGAGTGTGAATTTGCAGATGAATTTATTTTAGTAAAGGTGTACATGCTATAAGATGTTGTGAAATAAACTCGATACGCTGTGAACGCAAGTCATTCTTAAACCGATAATATAAATCATTCAGATATGGGTGTCTCTCTCTCACAAGTGAAGCGAAATGTTCTTTGTGAGATGTGTAGCGAGAAATCTAGAATGAAGAGATCTGTAAATGTAAAAAGAAATGGCGTTGCAATATGGGTTCTAATGGCAGGAAAAAGAAATAAAACTCAAATTAGAGATTCCCATGCAGTTGCAGTCACTTCAAACATTTTTCCAACAGAAGTAGAGTGACAGAATTGTGTATAGTAACAGATATCCATGGTGAACACTGGTACTTTAAATACATGGCGATACACAACTAAGCTGATATTGAACATCACTTGGTTTAAGCCATTTGGTTGAGTTGGTTGGCCGGCGATGGGATAGCTAGCTCTTCCAAGATTCTGTCCCTTTTGCTCTGGTGTGTGGATGTGGAAGTATTGCGAACTGTAGATGTCTTTTGGTCGAGTTAGTTGGCCGGCGATGGGATAGCTAGCTCTTCCAAGATTCTGTCCTTTTTGCTCTGGTGTATGAATGTAGAAGTATTGCAATCATTTGATGTCTTTTGGTTGGGTTGGTTGGCCGGCGATGGAATAGCCAACTCCTCCAAAATTCTGTTTGCTCTTCTATATCAAAACGATCAAAAGTTGTAGAATCTGACTTTATTGTGTTGTCCTCAGCTTCCAAATTCGACTACAAGGGTGTTCGAGGGCGAACACAACCGCAGGACGGCCGTGTCAGTAACAAAATGAAAACGACTGAAGGAAGTCAACAACACAGTGCTTCATTTGATGGATACGTCAGGGCGCCGCCATCTTGACTACTGTTTTGTGTCTATAAATAGGAATAAAATGACGGAACGTGGTTCATTCTGTCGGAGTAGCTTCATGATGTCCGAACCTTTTTATGTTCGTACCATTTATTTGAGTTAATTAGTTTAATACCTTTTAGTGAGTGGATTAAGCGTTGTGGTAAAATAATGCCGATGGGTATGTAATTTATATGATTAAAATATGTTCTGACGATAAGTGCCTTTATATTTACGTAACGTTACGCTCAGATTTGGTTAAAATACCTGGTCCTTTATAATACAATATTAGATCATTTGTCCTTAAACTTTGTGAGATGATCACTTACCGAACATTTTATATTCGTATTTTGAACTTTATCTTTATGTAAATACAGACTATAGAAATAATTGCCTTTGGCCTGTCCATTGGATATATTTATTGCTCATTGCGTATGGTCAGATGTTCCCAGACGTTATACTAATTCGTATATATCTAAATGCCGAATGGTTTTAATAGAAATCATTGACATTGTTTATGTTGGTACCGAGCGTGTGGTGCTCAAACTTTGAAATGTTTTTTTTTTTAAATAATCTTATCTACCTACTTAGAAATATTTCCATGAAAATGACAATTTCAACTTCATTAATTCACAAGAAGAGTACATTTTGGTTCGTAGAGTAAATGTTCATTTAGGGTCACTTGAAAAAACAAAAAAAAATGTAACGAATGTAACATAACAAGACGTTTCAAGTACTCCACTGCAGCTGTCCTTGATACAGCCTATCTGATTTTATTTTTCAAGTAAATTTTAATATATTCATCATTAAAATTAAGTGACCTTCATATAACCTTAATAAAGCTCTGCACAAACCAGGACCTGTGAGTACAAAAGCTTAGCGATAAATTAATTGCGTCGCTTGAGTCGCGGGACTAGTTGTGTCAGTTTCTGCAGTCTTATGCAATTTTTCTATTTCCAATGCACTTAACATTCTGTACCCCTTTTATACAAACAACGTCTACGATTCTAAGTGAAAGCACGCTACGAAACATCTACGAGCTACGACAACCCGTAGACGCTCTACGTTTAATTAAAATTGGACTAATGTTTGGGAAACGTAGCCAAAGTTCAGAATCTCCGGTGTTTTATGGCGCATTATGCTATAATAATATTTTTTACTTAGCACATTTTTGTTCATACCTGTTTGTTGGTGTGCGTTCGGTGCGTGAGTGTGTGTGCGCGCGGGCGCATGTAGTGTTGTTCTTTATAGAGGCTTTGCTGTTTAAAAATGTTGCTGTTGTTTTGAAGAAAGTTTTACTTGAATAAAAAACATAACTAAAAATTAGGAACACGAATTAATGTCAGGTACATTAAATGTAAAAACTAAATATTTCGTAAAAATAGGGAAAACTACTTAAAAACAGCGGTCATTAGATAAATATTTGCTTTATTGTCAATTAAAATAACAAATCTTTTGTTTGTTTTCTTGTTATTTTGTCTCAAATGTCAAGGTTTGTACTTTATTATTTGTAATGCTGATATATGCATCTGCACAAATAATAAAGTAAGTACACTACTATATTTGTGAGAAAAAAACATTCTAAGACTTGAGACTTTAAACTACACCTACCTAAATTGTTTATTTTTATCATTGTTATAAATCGTGATATGGTTCACTTCACTATCCCCGACGGGTCCATAAAAATGTCGTTAGTAAAGTAGGTAGAGATATGTACTATGTAGGTATGGTACGGGCGCGGAACCTTATAGTGCGGGTTTATGGCCGTTCGCGGTACCGTTCAGGTATTGTGTTACGTTGTGGGCCGGTGACACTTTGTTTATAATTTTCCCAGATTTAGATATTTTATTTGACAAAAAATACTGTTGGTATTCTAGGTTTTATCGTAAAGTTTACACAGGTTTTGTTCAAGGGGTTCTGGTCTATTTGAAGAAGTGGACCTGGGACTCACCTTTGGAGAAAACTGATGGATTTTTTTTTGAATAAACGCGGTTCCAAAAGGCTCCGATGTTTTTAATGAGACACAGGGTTTGTAATCTACTTAGAGAGGCTGGTCACTGAAGAGATTTTAGTGTTTTGATTCCGACATAACCCGGTATCCTTATTTCTCTCCGGTCAGAAGGTGTCTGAAAATGAGAATATTCGACTGATTTTGATAATTATTTTACATATAGAAAGCTCAATCATCGAGACGTGGCATCTGCTACTATTTATTCCGAGGTCAACTATAATTTATATGATATTAGACCTCTCTCAGTTACATTTGAAGTCATTAATGTTTTTTAAGATCCAGTAAAGCCATATAGTGTAGTTGTCAGGCTGAGCGCTCCATTTGTCGAAGGTATACCGTAGCTCCGCCCCCCCGCGCCCGCGCAGCTCTCCCGCGCTTCGCCCTTTGTTGCGAATGATTTATGTCTATGAACGTTTTTACGTTTTTCGGTATTACGACCGCTCGCTTTGACGGCTAATTATAAATCGAAATTAGTTTTGTGCAATCTTCGCTTCGTTATATTTAGTTTAGTAGTCATAATGTGAGGTTTCAAGGATAATGAATGTTCGGTATCCGTTGTTCTTTTTCGGGTAATTTGAGTTTTATGTTTTCAAATAGTATCGGTTTTATCTTTGAGTGAAGTTGCGTAAATATGTTATCTACCTACTTTAAATTCGGCAATGTTTTTTGGTTATTAATTTTTTGATCTATTCCACTTTAAGGACCTGGGTGGTACACCTAGGTGGCCACAGGCGACACTTCAGTGTCCTTTGAGCACCTCAGTAAATAAGCACCTGGGTCTTTAAAAACGACTCCAATAATATTATATGGGTATCCTTTAATCACCTGTGAATTTAAGCACCCTCAGGTAACCAATATTTAATCATTCGTAAGTTAATCCTAATATCAAAATGATAACCTACGTCCCAGAGAACATTGTCGAACGTTCATCCCAAACGTTATCATTCAACTAAAGTTACATACACTCCCTAAATGTATCTATTTAGTTAATTTCTTGCATTCCAAGTTTCAAAGTTCTGTAATTACTTTAATGTAGGAAGCAAGTAGTACAGATAAATTATCGAGATAGCGACACAGAACGACGCCGATATAAATTAGAATAAGTTTTAATTGGTGGACCACACGCGACGATCTCTCGTTCCTTGTACATTTAGTCTACAATAAACTACTACTTTACTATAAATATTGTTAGTAAATGTATTAATAATGTATTGGGAATAGGTGCGGTCTCGTTTGATCACAGTTTACCTAATAGATGGGCACTCGTAACGCACGTGGTACGACGATTTGGGTGTCTTTTTGATGTGGATAGAAGGTACCTATTACAGAATTTGCTATGTCGTATATCAGACCGTAGTTTATTTAATTAGGGCATGAATAGACAGTCCGCGTTAGTCCTACTAATATTGTAAAAGCAAAAGACTGTGTGTGAGTACGTCAGTGTTCCGATACTACTGATCCGATTACGATGTGTGTAGATAGCTGATAGGCTTTGTTCAATGTGGGCTATTTCTTATCCAGATATTTCCACAGGATGATAACTAACACGGTCCAAACCGCGGGGCACAAATAGTAACATAATAAAAAATAATAATAACGACTAATTTGCTTCTATATTTTTATCAAAACACAGAACAAATTATATTAAATCTATTGAGTGTTGAAATACACAAGACTTTCCTAAGAATATAAAAGTATATCTTCAATTTGTCCAGCAAGATATAAAACCGCGATATCTGGCAACATTTTGCAATATAACATTATTGACGTGTGAACTTTTTTATATCCTTGTCAATAAAAAAAAGTATATAAAGGTTTCCGTCTACTATACAACTTGGAAACTCTAACACTAACAATATAGATGAGCCACACGAGGAAAAGACCGGTTCACACTAGTAAAGTAACTGGACCGGTATTGTTTGGGCCCTTGACCAATTGAGACCAGGGACCAATTCTACCTTTCAATTTTGATAATTATCTATTTGACCCGTATCGGTTTAAGTATAGGCACGATTGCACTACTGAATGTTTTCTAGGAATTAAATTTTACGCAAGCAAAAGACGATCCAAACATGAACAACAGACGATCAAAACATATATATACAACAGACGACAAAAGACGAACGAAACCGACGACGACGCTTGTCGATCGTATTTTATCTGGACGGAGACCTTAATAGACTCTTAATAGATGTAGGTATACTTTGTATTAGTTGTATAATGTCCAATTTATTAGTACTTGAGATCAGAGGTGCTTCACTGCTTTGGGCATTTTTATTGAAGTTTTTAATGATCTTAGTTTTATAAGTGCGTTTAGTTAATTAGTTGAGGCGATTAAAGTTATAAGAAACTGTTTGATGGTATTGTACAGGGTGTGTTAGATTAAATCGGTTAGGTTCAGTAGAATATTCATTTTGCAAGGTATTAAAGTTAGGATATTTTTTAAAGACAGGTCAGTGTTTGACCATTATCTCACCAGGATTTATCTAATATCGCTTTGTCTTCTTCGTGTTAACGACGTTAATGTAAGCCTAGAACTTGGCAAAAGCTACTGCATCGTCTGTAACTGTAACTGTATTTCATATTAAACTAGCTTCGCCCCGAGATTTCACCCGCGTCACACTCTTTATCAAATTCGTCAAATTTAGTTAAGTGGTTAATGCGTGAGTACGTAACAAACAGACGGAGCTACTTTTACGTTTATAATATCAGTAGGGATTTACAAACTGTTGGTCTTCTAAAGAAAATATTTTATAAATATAAAAATTAAAAGCCCTGACTGTTAAATAAACGTAAACAGCTCAAGCCAATGAACGGATCAGGCTATAGCTATATGCCATCCACAAACATTTTTTTTTGGAAAATTCAATGCGGTACAAGTCATGGATAAAACCTTGTAAGTATCCTGTAAATTGTAGTATAAGTTTAGAGAAATAAATTGTGTATTACTTGAGACTCGACGTACGATACGCGGCTACAATTGTACTTCCAAAGACACCGATACGATCCATGATTTGAAACACATAAACGTACGTAACCCTAAACTATGACATAAACCGTCCATCCCGATCTCGCGGTAAACAATTTTATACGAATCTGTCTATTATCTGATGAAATTGTCTTGTGGCTCGTAAACCTACAACGCAGACGACTAACTTTAAATCAACTAATAGTTGATAGTTAGTATGAAATAGCTAACATTGCAGATTATTCACTTGTTTTTGACGCGTCTTTCATTTCGGTTGGTTGAAAACAACAAGATCCTACCTACTGTCCTAGGCACTACAGCCTCATGTGCTACAGCATCCTCATTATCATGTGTATCTCTACTTAGGGGGAACACCTGTTCTTTTGTCATATCATAACAATAATCATATAGCTATCAATGCAATGGTGAGTTGCTGACACTGTATAAATAAATCATCTAGATTGTAGATGATGTAAAGCTCAATATTAAATTACAATGACGAGATCGCTTAATTTTTTTGGAAGTATAGCACCTACTGGCATTATTTCATTACCAATATTTAGCCACTAGGTAGTTAGTGCCTACATCACCGGAGTAAATTACGCTACAATCGTGCAAAGCACGCTAGGTACTCACAAGACATTTCAAAACTATGCCCTGAGGTGCCCTGAGATAGCCAACACAATTTTTTGTTGTTGTCATCGACCGACTTTTTAATCTGTAGTCTGCAATCGTAAAAGCGCACTCCACACTTTTATTGTACTATTATAACCAATATTAAGTACATTTTTATAATGTTTTGATGCGATCTATGTTTATCTTTGTATCTGAATAGTTTGGTTTACGTTCGATTTATTGGGAAATAGTTAGTGCTATGTTGGTACTTGGTTTTATCGGTATAGATATTCAGTTTTACGGTATGGGTCAAGAATCGAGTGGGGTCGGTACCGGCGCAGCGCGGCGCGGCCGGGGCGGCTGCGGGAGGTATAAGAGGTATCTGTTTAAATATCTACTGTCATGTGGCGAAACACATTTGATCGACTGTTACATTCTTTTCTCTTGTTTCTCTTAATTGTTTACGACTTTTACGATCCGATGTTTCATTCAAAACAATTTGTATGCAAATATTTTGATTAGTCGTAAAATTTATTCGCTAATCAGTGTTTTATGCCTACTCTATTGTCGTTTCAAATGTCTGAGAACTTTAGAAGAATTCTTCAACTTAAATAAGTGATAATTCACCTTTACACAACATTTATGTTACAAAATGGAAAAATACCGGACAATTAATAATATATAGGTACTGTACTGATAAAAAACAACGGTTATTAATTGTTAATTTATAATTAAGTAACTATATAATTAATCCGTCGATATTTCTTGAGGTTGGTACTTCTGACGCATATACTTATGTCTTTAAAATTGAATCACTTGCAAAAACTAAATGATGGATGATACGTCATAAATGCGTCATCATTTGTAACAGATGTTGCTAATACACTTTGGCTTAATAACTTTATTTTTTAAAGTGACACGTTTGTGTTCTACTTCTTCTACTTACTCCGCTAGCTCAGCGACCCAAAGTGAATCTTGGCCTCCGAAACGAGAGTCTTCCATCACTCTTCGTTCTGCGCTATTTCTTGCCAATTGTTGACTTGAAGTTCGTGCAGGTCAGCCTCCACTATATCCTTCCAGCGATACTTGGATCATCCCACACGGGCCTTCAACCGGTGCTTCTGGTTTATATGAATCCATTGTGACATCACCACAGTTGCCTAAACCCTTTCATTACTTATTAAATCTTTGTCGCAATTAGAATTGAATTCGAAAAATAATAATGTGACATTATGCTTGTTTACGATCATCCCGTATCTTTATTATTTAAATCTTACAAAACCAGTTGCTAGTTGATTGCGTTCCTATATATATGTACTACGCCTCTCTTGACACTATACGTTTCACCGATTATCTTAATACGTAATTTTCTTAATTAATTTAATTAGGTATAGTACATTTTGATGATGTCTTTTATACCCTGAGTATTACTGATTGAGTTGTCGATAGCATTATGCATGAGTATTTTTTTATAGTTTTATTAAAATTGGATGATCAATTTAGTAATGAAAATTTAATTAAAATACTCGTTTTATTTTGGCTTATTACGTTTGGATTTCGGAGGAATGCAGACCTCAAACTAAACAATCGTCTGAATAATAAAGTTATTTACACTTAGTTCTGACTTTTAAGGCTTTAAAGTTTCCATGGTCACAAGCATACTTCGATACCTTACCGTTACATGGCGCAAAATCAACCTTTACTTGTTCCAATCATTTAGGAATATCATTTCTGTCACTTACGATGCTGTCCAAAATTGACATTAAGGTGCCATAAGCAGTTTTAGTAAGGACATGATTTCGGACCGAGAGTTTTAATCGTTAGCACTTTAGTAGCTCCAGACATAAGAATTTCAGAAAAGATTTATTTATTTATTTATTTAGAAAACCAACAGCTTTATAAAAATAAAGATATGCTAATCCGATTGGAGTAAGTAAGGAGCGTAATAGATTTCGATTGTAATAGCATGGTCCAACCATAATATGTATCATAGATACATGGTTGGAACAGCTATGGGGACACCCTTTAATTTTCGTTTTTATTTAAAAAAAATTGGAATTTTCCTTTATTTGTGCTGTATGACCTTGCTTTTTGCCAAATATCGTGATTCTAGATCAACAGAAACTACCATATCGGTTTTGATTCCCTTGCGAGTGTCGAAAATTTGCGGCATAAACGACTGTACCTATCTTTTGATTGCGTTGGCTTACGCGCGTGTTGCGTTGCGTTGCGATGTTTGATTTTTTCACAGATCCAAGGAACAGTAGACCTGAGTATTTGATATAAATTTCAACTTGATACCTTTATGCGTTCCTGAAAAAAGGGTCTTGACAGACAGACAGAGGGACGGACAACAAAGTGATCCTATAAGGGTTCCGTTTTTACCCTAAAAATGGTTCTATTTAAACATATTAATCTGGATAATAAATCCGCTGAGAATTATCGACCGATTTTAAATTTGTATGTGGTCTGTAGTAGCCTTCAGAGACAAAATTGATAGTGTCGTATATTTAAAGGTTTTCTAAAACCTGGTCGCTTTAATGAAGATTTTTAATATTTAATGAGGATGGAATTAAGAAGCTATTCCGAATAAAAATAATATTGTCTACATGACTGACGTCAATGAGTACATTCCAATACTATATTTAGCTACGTTTATTACTCGTATAATCATGGAAAAACATAGAAATAAGCGTTTTGCGTTGTCATTCCTTATTCGTACCGCAAGGGAATGGAGTCAGTTGCGTCTGTCTTTCCTGACGTGTACAATTCGGGGGTCTTTAAGTCGCGAGTACATAGGTATCTTCTAGGAAAGCGTGCTACATCGGCGGGCCGTATCATCACCTACCATATGTAAAAATAATATAAATAGAGTTACATAGTTACCTATTAGTTACGTATTAGATCACGTAATAGTCCTCGCCGATGCGACTACAAAACTGATGTTACAAATTGAAGACGTCCAATGCTAATCTCGTTTATTGACTTATCAATAAACACCAAATAATTTAAAACTAGGTTTTTTATTAATTTTGTTAGGTAACTTTGTACTGAGCGACCAACTTATTCAATACCAGCGGATTTTCACGAAACTAAATGTTTCTGAATGAGTTCACGTAGATACTAACGCTACGTCTAGTTGTAGATAGACGTTTGTATTGTATGTATATTACACGTTACACGTATGTAATAAAGCGGGTGTCATCAACATTTTGTAACTCGCTTGAGAAATACGGTCAAATACTTGTTTTAAACATGAAATTGTCGAATGTGAGGAAGATTTGATCGCGTCGTTATGATATTTAATCAGCATTTGGAACCATATTGCTTCATTATATTGCTTTGATAGGAATGTTTTATAACTACGGATCTGTACTTAAGTATTGATTACGAAGTTTTATGATCTACTACGGCATACTTACATTACTTATAGCATAGGTTGAGGGCTCAGATTTCCGCACCCAAGCAATAATATTGTCCATTGTGAGTGATCGTCTGCTACTCCAGCCAACCCAGATCCAACCTGATGCGTTGAGTAGAATCTTCCTGGAGTCTTCGCACGCTTCTCAGAGTGTTGTTGGGTTGCCTAATATGTCTGCCTGATATTATGCAGACAGGATCTTTGCCCTTGAGAATTGCGTGAGAGATGGTCTCTTCATTAGACAAAAACGCTGTTACTGATTACAAATAATTTTGGTTTAGTTAATTATATTTTCTATATACTCGTACTAAAAGGTAATCTCCGGAACTAATTTTAGCTTGCTTTCCTAAAAGACATAAAAGAAAAGAAAAAATAGGTTGTTCAAGTTACCCTATTTTTTAAACTTTTGGGTTACAAATTCACGGAACCGCGACGTCTATTATCCGCATTGTTCATATTGAGACGTGGTCACCTGAATTCACAGATTGCTTTAGCGATAAGAGGCCAACATGACATCACACTAGATAGAGACACCAAACTTGTGGACACATAAAACTTGACAATATCTTATACGTATTGAATTTCCGTACATTATGTTACAAAAGTAGCGTAGTCTGTGGGCTGGACGCTAGACATTTATTGGCCGAATACAAACTCGAGACAAACCACTTTCCGCTTACATTATTTTAATTTTTATGGTAATATCTGAGGAAATGACAGATGGCTCACTCGAGTGGTCTGATCTGGGCTTGTTAGTGAGATCGGGGCGATAAGGTGTGCTGCATTTCTATCATAAAAAATGGTGTTTAACACGTTTCGCGTGAATCGTCAAATCTATAGAAACACATTATTACTTTTCTCTCATACAAATTTAAGCGATGCGACCTTCCGCTTTGCAAAAACAAACTTCTTAAAGGTAATGCGGCTATGTTCTACAATAATTGGATGCGTTTCAACGCATGCTTTATGCATTTAAGATATGTTTCAAAGATAAGACGTGGTAAGACGTCCTTTCAAGATAAATATGACATTGGATAACATTGTGCCATTCCAAAAACGACATAATCAAACGTTGTTTGAGCGAACGTGTTAAATAAAAACAAGGGCAATGTTATGAAAAAAATCCCAATGCCATCTCTAGTAATTTCCAAAGTAGTTTAAAAAAACTTCGTACTTTACTGCGGTGGGCCTTGAACCTCCAATTTACCGTAGCTGTCCTTTACCGCAGGCTCCTAAACCGTGCTCTTACCAACTGTGCTATGAGGTGCTACTGTCAAGCACCATTCAATGTCTACATTATGTACGTCTAACTTTAAGTTATTTCAGTATATTTGCTTGTAACTTATTCAGTAAGTAAGTACTTTTCTACACAAGTATTTCTCAACATATATCGTGCATTTCTCCCGTAATTCACCGGTCACATATATTTACGATCGTTTATCTGGTTGTTACCGGATCATACCGGTTTCCATTACAATTAATATCGTCGTAGGCTTACAACTCGTGCGCCTGCGCAAGCGCATGCTCTCCGGCTGCGATGTATTTATTGATTGATAATGAGGTTCTCGGTTTACGTAATTATTTTTCTAGTTGGTCTTTCTAAGTTTGTTTAATTGTTTATTTCCTTGTTCTTAGATGTTGTTTTACAAATTGTTAATGACAACATATTGTTATTGTTTTTGGAAATAATTTGTTATTGAATTGGGCAATGAAAGAGAGGATTTTAAAGTTTAATTATGGTTGTTTTTCCTATTGAATTGAATTGTTAAATTTACATACATCTAAAGTAACTCCTATTTTCATACTGTGGGTATAGGTATCTGTCGTGTTACGTTTTTGATGCCTAAATCGCTTAACGAATTTTGATGAATTTATAGATTTGTGAGTTTGGAGAAAGACATATGTTACTTTTTATCCCGCTGCTGATCTCGATCCCAGACTTATGCAGGCAGGTGAAACAGCGGGTTGCAGCTAGTTATTAATATGAAGGATTTTAAACTAACATGGTTTTTCAGTAGTAAAGTACATTGGCGGTAGAAGGAGACCGATATTAAACTCACGCAGCAAACGCAAGCGATATGAGGTAGTCCGATAAGGTCGCCTCTATCATCTATCGTGAAAATGATGCTTATAACAGAATCGAAATATCGAGTTAAAACTCCACAAAATGATAACAAAACCATGGTAAATATCCTGTTTTAAATAACTTTAGCAGTGAAAACATTAATTAGTTTAAAATAGTGTAAAAAATGATAAAATTGTAATCACAAGATAAATTGTCATGAAGTATTCTAACACAACGACCGCCGACGTTTTACGACTACAATATTTTTATTTTATTCATTGAAAATAAAGATTCCGTCAATAAATCACCATAGTTTACGCAATGTTTAAACTACGTACTTGTACTTCATTAAATGTTAATAAATTATATTTTAAAATGAAACAATATATCTACTACCTTTCACTAGAACTTTCCCATTTTACATACCACTATAAAACATCTATAAACCAACTAATAAAAATATGGAAATGCAAAGGTACAACGGTCACATTTTAATGAAAAATCAACCTTATTGTTTAGTATTCAAAGTTTGAAAGAACCGTTACATTTAAAGTTGTTGATCTACAAATTAATCACTAGGTTGTCGGTGATTTATTGGAATTAACACTTCAATAGCCGCCGATGTCTACTTAGTAACACATCTTGGACATCTTTGGCCCATGACTGATGAGAGCATATCTCTAAAATGCTTAGTACCGTAGTCTCTATCTAGATGAAAATACGGTTAAATGTGCTATGTTTCTCGTACCTTTATCTGTCAACAAAAGTTGAATATTCAAGAGGTTGTATTAAAATTAAAAGTAATTTGTTTCCTAATAGTTTTAGTTGTTATTTTAGCAAGTCTTTGATGAAGATGATTTAGTTTATCTATAGGTCAGACATTTGTTATTTCATTAGATTAGGTTATATGAAGCAATCTTATTCAAGTTAGTTTGTTCACTATTCTAGATACATTCATTAGTTTCATTCAACTGTATTTCGGTAATAACTGTATTTTAAACTATTCGCAACAACAACGTCAGATTTTCTTAGTAAATTAATATCCCCACATGTAACCTTGACTAGACATTGGCCAGGGATAATTTCATATTTTAGTAGCGACAAGCTAGGTAGTTAGTGTCAATTTGGATTTAAATTGGGAAAAAAGCTCAAATCAAAATCCCTAATTCGATATTCAAATTGTTCTTTCGTATATTCTTCCCAATCATTTCCCAATACACTTCCTGTAATCGAGTATTGGCCAGGCCAATTATTGACCACTTGCTATAATGAATTAGCTGGTACCTTGGGCATATTAGGTGTTTTATGATTACAAAATGTTTAAAAGCTCTACATACTACAGCACCATAAATCCCGTTGGGAATTCATTGATGTTTGCGCCACGAATTACTAAGGTTCTAATATTAATTTAAACAACCAATCGTAATTTTATGAAGGAAATTATCATGTGAAATTGGATCTCTAATTTAGTTCGATTACGGATTCAATTCCTCATGAGACATAAAGTTCTACTCTACGTATTTTATGGAACTTATTTCACCAAACTCAGGTTTTGATAATCAACTTGATTTTTTAATCAAACGACCGGATTGTAATTTTCTTTTAATTAATAAAAACAAATTAAAATTTTCTTCTGTATATTAGTGGCAATCTAAAACAAGCTCGTGAGACGCTCCCGTAATTATTTGTGTGTCGTAAAACGGTGGTATTGCCCCTGACTGATTGCGTAGCTCGGTAGACCGATGCTATCCGAACTAACCGGTACAACGATCTATACTGCTCTACGGAATTCACTTCATTACACAAGTAAATAGTTCAACTTGAGTTTCTCATGCTTCACGACACAGAAAATAGGCTCTCTTCTTTGGCCGTGGCCAAAATTACAGGCCTCGGCGAATATTCGCGACATTTCCGTTACTTTGCGCATACTTCGGGATATGACCAGATACATCGCCGATGACAAATATACGCCATAGATCTAGCCACGACCTAAGACGTGGTTAACACGTTGAATGCTATGAGACCGCACCGATAACAGAAGGCATAACCATAACACAGTCAGAAAGACAAATGTGAAGGATGTGTTCGAAAGTTAAAAACAATAAATTTAGACACACGTGCCGTTAGTTTATTATATTTTAATCAATTAACATTCTAGTAGAACGCACGAATCGCTCCGAGGTACATCTATTAGGTCATACACAATCTCACTAATATTATAAATGAGGAAATTTGTGTGTTTGTGTGTTTATGTTTGAAAGAAAAGACAAACAAAGGAATACCATAATACCAAAATTAGGTAGATATAGAGATATATAAAATATAGTTTATTTTTTTTATGTAGAGGTCTACATAAAAAAAATCTAATAAATATAGATAGCTGGAGCTCTAAACTAGTATATATTCTAATTCTTTGTCGAGTGTAGTTTACACTACATTTTAACACAGAATTGACGCGGGTAAAATCGCAGCACACAGCTAGTATTATATAAAACCATCGCCGCGCAAAACTCATTAAAAATTGTAAATGTAAACTATTAGTTGACAAATATATCGGAGACGGTAAAAAAATGTTTAATTTATATGGTGATGTGGTCGGTAGAATGCCTCGTGGCGGAAATATGGACGCTATTGCGACCGACATCGACTTACTGGTACGACAACGTACCGTCTTCGGTGGAATATACGACAACATACTCTGAGCGTTTTCAAACTTACCTATTAGATCTATTCTTATTTTGTACTAGCAGTGCTCCGCGGTTTCACCAGCGTAACTCCCAATCCCGTGGGAGTATCGGGATAAAAAGTAGCCTATAACACTCCCTGAATCAGTGTATCCTCACACCAAGTTTCACCAAAATTGGTCCGGTAGTTTCGGAGCCTATTCAATTCAAACAAACTATAAAATATTTCCTCTTTTTAATCACTGGAGCAGCGTTTTTAATAGTACATTGTTATCCTAGGTGTGAAAGTCACTCATTACAAGTCCCGAGACGGAGTTTGGCGCCCGAGTGTAGCGAGGGCGCTAATAGTTCGAGGGACTTAATGAGTCTTTCACCCGAGGTAAACACTGTGCTTTTCATTACGAATAATACATAAAATTCTTCATAACAACGAGAGTGAATGAGACTATGAGACTCCGTACCGCATGAGTAGGTACTCATATGTCCATACTACCTGATCCTCTTACAAGGTTGGGACCAAATAGGTTATACATTATATAGTGTTTTTTTAGGTTTCTGCTATTTGTATTCAATACTTAAATACGGCGGTACTTACCGAAGAAGTTTTTATTAATGAGTTAATCCAACATTGGGAAATGACGCGAAGTCCGTAGATTTAACTTATAGTTTTTGTAACACGGTTTGTCTAGAAAATGTTATTTACAAAAAATACACAATCATAAATGAAAAACCAGATTAAACTTAACACAAAAACATAATAAAATAAGAAAAAATAGTTACTTAGTACTAAACTCTGGCAGTATGCATTAGCCGTGCCAAGCCATAATTATTATTCTTTGGTGTAAAAAAAAAGCAAGGAGGTTAGGTTTTTGAAGTTCCTAATGCGTATGATACTGATACTGGCTACATGCAGATTGCACAAGTCGTGCGAAGCCATAATTTGACATGACAGCTGTCAGTGAAAGTGAAAAGCCCTAGGGCTGGAAATTTTATTTTCTACACGCTCTTCAGGCATATTTAGACCTACTTTCGGAGTATGAGTAATGAAAAATTATATTATTTCCGAACGTAATATAACTGAATGACATTTCTCCTTCTACTTTTCGTATCAGAGTACGTTCGATTTGTACCTATATGTCTTTCCTGACCAATAGTTGGCCACTGGCACTGCAGTTACATTAGTGTTGGCTTCCATTAGTTCCATAAGTACACTTTTTTTAACCTGAAATAGAATAAGCCATCAACGAACCCTCCCGCCGCATTTCTTCCAAGACTCTCTAATTAGTCCACTAACTCGCTGAGAAATTAAAAAAAAACGAATTGATTTAAATATTACATTAATTTCATATTTTGCTACTCCTAAAATAAAATATTTGTATCCTCCATGATCAAAATCATTTCAATGAAGGGAAGGGTGAAAACTGCGAATCATAATGCATTTAAAGCCGCGTTAACGTCCGCAAAATGTTCCCGTGAATTCGTCTCATCATCGTGGTTTATTGGCCACATCTTGCTTTAATATATTCAGATTGCGGATTAAATGTTTTTAATTAAGCTAGAGATAAAGATTTATATCATTTACACGTATATCTTTTTCTAACTGTAATTTTCCCTATAATTCAGTGTGTATAGGTCATCGTGACATACCGAGTGAAAACCGAACTAATACCGATTTGTAGAGATATTACGGTACATAATGATCGTGTTTGAATTGATTTTTTATATGTAAATATATTCTATTACATGCGTGTAACTGTGTGAGTGATAGGTTTGTTATTGACATCGAGCGTATCGAGCACATAACCCAGGAGAGATGAAATGTCGTCGTTTAGAAATACACTTTATTGCACCACAAAAATAACAAAAAAAAAAACAGGAAACATCCTAGAGTAGTATAAACGGTTTTTTATCGGCTAAAAACGATATCTTTCAGGCAAAATCGTTTATTTTAAATACAGAAAATTCAGCCAAATCAATGCTGCGATCGCTGCGTTCCTATTGGCCGAACAAAGATTTCGATTCCAATTGTTAACATAATACTAAAGTTGGGCTAGTAAATTATTAGTATCGATAATAACATGTTATTTTTAGCCGACTTCAAAAGAGAAGGATCTCAATAAAAAAAATGTATGTACAGGATACAAAGTAGGTAACTAGGTACTTACACAGGAAAATAGGAAATAAAATAATATTTGTATTTAAGATGTATTTAAGAAATACATATAATAATTGTTTATTTAGTTTTCATTCCAGTAAAAATTCAGTTTTCATTGGAATTGTATGGTCTACATTCCGCCTCTACTGGATATGTGCTCAATGGTTATTAACGACACGAAAGTTAGTTGTTTTTCTATGTTATGGTTATGTTATTGATTCTGATAGCTAGATGATGAGTGTTGTAGTTAACATAATGATTACATATTTGATTTTTGCTTTTAGTGTCATAATGAGGTATTTACATGTAATATGGTATATTTAATATACAATTTTTACATACGAATGACTTGGGTAAATAAATAGATATTAGTACCTACCTACCTACTTTCTCTTTTTCTAAATCATTTTATACTATCATGATATAAGTACTTACGTTACATTTATTTATATAATTAAGAATATTTTTTGTAAAAAAAAACATTGCAATATTTTTTTAAATATATCCTTATTTGAAAGTACATAATTCTAATCAAAATTCGATTATTAAAATAAAAAGTTATTTAGCCAAAAAGATGCAACGTATGAAGTATTATTTTCTATCTTACTCTTCGAACCAAGGACAAAAGTCTGGACTTGGAAACAAATTTAAAAAATTGTCTCTAGAGGTCTTAAGATAAGAAGTAGAATACGAATTTTTAGTTTTTTAGTATCAAAACCTGGGTATTAAAATTTAAACAAAAAAACTATTCTAACAAATTGAAGTAAGCCATTTCTTGATTATATTGACTATTTTTAAAGATTTTTCAACTCCAACTAAGCTATCCATCCACTGGGCAGGTAGTCAGCTTTTACCGTCTCCCATGATCACAACCGAGAAAAAAATATCTAAATTAATAGCCATTTCGTATTATTTTTACAAGTTGATGAATATTTTTTGCAAGTACCATGTGTATGAAATAGCATTTACTGGGATACTGTAAGCCAAGTGTTCCGCACATGCAGTCTCGGCATCTGAACAACGCATTGAGGGTTCCTTGGCAAAATACATTTTAAACGTTTATTATTAACGATCAAACTTAACAAAAATAAAGAAAAAACGGTTTCACTCCGGGAGTGCCGACAGAAGTGAAGACTTACAAAAAAAAACGAATTAAAAAAACTTTAAAATTAAAATATATAAAAATCTTATTTACTAAACAACTACAAAATACATATATGTACATGCATATATGCACACACTGTAGCTGCGTCTCGTAACGATGTCGCGAGTTCAGAGAGAGATCTCATTAAAAAATATGCGCACCGCGCTTTAAGAAGTTTTCGCTTCAATTATATTTAATCCATTTGAAATAGAATCCATTAAATCTTTGATTATTAATGTTACATTTAATATATGTATCATTTTTAAAAAAGTAACTATAAATACAATTTATAGTTTAAAAAAATGGGATCATAATATATAACAATTTTATTTAACTCTGCTGACAAAATAAGGCGTTATAATAAACGAATACTTGGTACTTATTAAACATAATTTTAACAGTTAATTTTCTACGGAACCCTGTCAAAATACTACATCACTAACATACACAATCATGGTCGTAGTTTTTGTCTCGATCTTATGGAGTGTTTTTGTATTGAATTTTCGGAAGTGCAAGGAGCGTGCCATCTGCTATATCGGGTTACAGTTGATGTGACCCATACCATACGTCATGCATGCGCCATGCATGCACGATGCTAGGTGGAACACTTGACATGTATTTAAATCATTATTTTGAAGGATAACTGAAATTATACAAGTGTGGTAAAGTGATCATTGCATAGAGGCGCATACTGCTTATTTTAAACATTTTTTTTGTATTTTCCAAGTACCTGCAGGCTTTTTGTCCTTTCTTCTGTAGTATAGAAGAATATACTTATACTTGAGTACAAACTGTTTTCCGCAACTAGATCTCTTTAGTTGGGTCCTTTTTGCGTAAGGCTTGCCTAGCACTCTCAGCTTAGTCGACTATGTTCAGAAGAAAAAGCTTATTTAATAAGCCTTGAGGCAACTGAGCGGGTTCCATCACGATATTTTCTTCAACCATAAGAGCAATGTCAATTAGCGCACATAATTTTTTCGTAAGAAAAATCATTGGTCCAGCTGCGATTCGAACCCACAACTAGAGGAATGATACTTGAGGTAGGTATCTATTACTAGGCCAACACCAAAAATATATATATAGATTTAAGATTTTGTGTATATAAATAATACGTTCAACACTGGTTTGGTTTGAGGCTACAATTATCCGTTTTTTGTTTGAAATCGACTGTTATTACGATACGTGAATTATTTGATTACTCGATTCGAGTACACGACACACGATAAAACATTGTTTTTGCAACTCGATCTAATGAACAACAACGATATTACTATGACGTCTATAATTCACTCCCACTAACGTTTTTATTTATTTATTGGTCTAACATTTGATTTTAAAACTAAGTAATATTTAAAGTATGACTTCCTTATTTTCCAATTTAGTTGTGGCTAGTACAATAATAAGTCTACTCTCACTGAATATATGGTCAAACTCGGTCAAAATGGTCACATTTCATTGAAATTCTGGGCCATTAGTATGGTAATGAAATTCTGGGCCGTTAATATGGCAGATTACAATACAAACAATAGCAGTGGTTCCTAAAGCACGACCCATCGAAAAAGTAGTTCAAGACCCAATGTTCCCAACTTAGTTTTAGTAATGATTCATGGCTGAAAATCTTACTTCTCATAAGTATGAAAATGTAAAGGAAAAAACGTCATGGCCATATCCAAGGTAAGGTCTCAAGTAGTCTCAATTACTGAAAAGAATTTTGAAGTTTTGTGAATTATATTCTGACCTACCGCGCGATCCATAGTTTGGGAAAGACTGGACTTTATTAAAATACAATTTTATTTTAGCAATTACATCTTAAAACCTCTTAGAAAATCATCAAATGACTTAGTCTATTAAACACGATGGAACTGAACAATATCTTGGTCAGCGAACCTCGAGTTCAATCAATAAAATATTCCATTATTCGTCAATTACGTGTTACGGAACAATATCCTCGATTTGAGATCCTGCAATAAAAACTATATAATTGTCTTCACCTACAAATAGTGTTGAACAATTATCATCAGTTTTGTAGATTATGTACAGACTGACAAGGTTCTTTAAGGAATTTGAGTGACGGCGCCAGCATCCTCACTAACCTAACAAATAAATACTTACTTACGCTGGCTCAGCGACCCGAAGTGGATCTTGGCCTCCTACACTAAGAGACGCCATTACACCCTATGTCGTGCCATTTGCTGCCAGCCGGCTGCCTGAAGGGCTTGCAGGTCTTGTTAAACATGAAAAATATATAATTTTATATTTGCCAAAAACATAGGTAATAGGTACCTATACTTTTAGTTCCCACACAAGGACCAGCCGGAATCGCGGGATACAGAATAAACATACAAACATGAGGTCCTTTTGCTTAATTTAGAAAAATAGCAATAATAAAACAAGAGCAAAATAATTTAAACTCTTTGCAGTTAGCAAGTTCCTCTTTCCCAAAAAGATCCTTGTCAGTATTAACGCTAATCTTCTAACTACACCATATTCAACAAAAACGGAATTGCAATACATACCTACACAAATACGTCGATTAGTTTTAATTACAATAATTGTCGGCCCGGAGATGTATTGAGGTATTGCGAATAATTTACGAACTAAAAAAATGTTTGTAGATCGTGAACAAACTTAGGACGTTAGATGGGCTGAGAGGGGGGGGGGAACTTGGAACTAAACTTTTGTGTCAAATCTAGCTTGTCTTAAACTTTTAGTAAAAACTCTTTTGTCTAAAAATATAGAACTAGTTCTCTGTTTCTAACAACAAAACCACAAAAATATTAGATCAGGAATGTAGGTGAAGTAGAATACGTAAAATGAATTGTGACTACACATCTGTTACACGTTACGTCCGTTACTTTTGGTATTTTCAAGCTTCAAAACTTCAACAATCAATCCTACAGTTCTACGTAACATTTGCCCCTTCAATACCACTCAGTACGCCCGTATCAGTACAAAAATCCAAATCACACGACAATAAACAAAAAAGCGTAATAAAAATCCGAAGTACGTTAACGAATACATGTTAATAACAACGAGCGGTTCCAATATGTTTCGGGTGAATAATAAAATTTAACAATTGCCGTACCGACGTCGGACGATTGTAAAATTTTACAATCGCTAGCCGTGTCCGGACTAAGAGAGGCAAAATATGTATAGGCATTAGGCATATACTTCTCAGCCTTGAATTTGCCCCCTCGATTTTTTCAAGCAAGCAACTGTGCATCGTGTTGGGATCATTAATTCTTTCTTCTTCTTTGCCCTCCTGCTCATATCTCTATTCATTTGTGACTGGCGCGTCTTCTTTCATTGTCATCTAGTATCGGTTGTCATTCATATAGGATATTCATTGATATCCTATAAGTACGCTACATTTGGTATACCATACATTTGTGTGTGATATTTTGTGCCTAATCAAAGCGGCCCGTTGTTCCAAGTATCTTCACCAGCTATCACTTCTGCTCTCAGCGCCAAAATGGTGAAAATCAAATGGGAACATTTTATTGATGAGAGTGGCTCTTGTAATATCTTGATATACTTCATCCCTCTTTCCTTAGGTCTCTTCCTCTCTATTCCTTTCTTCTAAATTCATCGTTGTAGACATTGTTAATTCGTCTTTCTACTTTGAAGTTGCCTCATGCGGTCTTTCAGACTTTCTATCTGCCGCTGCCTTTTGGTCAGATTGAGCTACAGTATAGCAATAATAAGTAGTACCCACTGTCTATCGGGCGATGAAAAGATCTGTGGTCGAGGACGTCAGTCAGGACGCTTTGTACAAAAACATCTTGTTGATTGCGTTTTCATTTAGCACCTTGGTAGTTATCTATATGTTTTATTATCGTGAATAGTTGATAAGAAAATATCCAGTGATTGAATTTAATTATTTTTTTAACACAATTGGCCCTTTTTATTAAATTTTTGCTTACGCTTTTAAAATTGGATGAAAGTATCCTATACGTAATTATCACGCTAAATATAAAATCGTATCGCATAAGTCCCCGTCTCAGGGACAATGGTTAAAAAATCGCTATTCCACCGGGCTCGGTACCTACCTGAGTCAAAATCATTTAATTTCTACCTTCATTAATCATATTTTTTGTGTTGGAGTCAGGTAGGACCTTGGTATTGCGAGCAATGCTTTTAAGCATTTTTTTCTCATTTTACATTTGTGCTTTATCTTTTAATAGAAAATACGGTCATATGCAATGTGGACTCGTGTGAAAATTATTTTGGACAAAAAATTACATGATTTATTTGTATCAATTTAATTTTGTATAAGCCTGTTAGATTAAAATTTGGCAAGTGTATAAAGACTCTTATAATAATGATGTATTTAGTTTTAAATGTCAGGAGTCCAGTGTTAAATATATGTTGCACTTAATGTAACATTAATATGATCATTATTCACTTACAATGTCTTCATAATATTAAATTAGGATGTAGTATCGGAACGAGGACTCTAATAAAAAAAAATACAAGAAACTGTTATGGATTTATTTTTGGACTATTAAAGAAATACAATTAAAATCTATATAATATTATAAAGCTGAAGAGTTTGTTTGTTTGTTTGTTTGAACGCGCTAATCTCAGGAACTACTGCCTCGAATTGAAAAATTATTTTTGCGTTGGATAGTACATTTATCGAGGAAGGCTATAGGTTACTTTTTATCCCAATGTTCCTACGGGATTGGGAGTTACGCGCGTGAAACCGCGGAGCGCAGCTAGTACTTGATAATATTCTGTGTGGATACGTGGTATGGAATCATTTTAAAACAAATAAAAATTCAAATTCCCTACAGAACATTAAACGATTTGGATAAGAAGATACGGTGAAACCACTTTAACCATTATTGTTACCTTCCCGTAATCTACATTCGAGGTCTGACAGCGCTACATCGAGCCCACCAGCAAATCCTTTTTGATAAAAACACATTGTCTATAGTTTTTTGTACCATCGTGTGCACAATATTGGGTTACAATCTCGTCTTCAAATCGTATGTGACAAGACTCCTTCTTATTAGAAGTATAATCTTAATCTAACTTGATTTCTAATTCTCTAGTTATACAGACTATTTTACTTCGTAGATTTTGTTTTAAGTTAGATTGCATACAATGAGTTTCTGTTATCGTACCAATTTGATAAAACTTTTAGATATTTTCGTATAGTGATTTTCGACTCTAGGATTTTAGAATAAAGTTTATTATATGTTGATATTAGTTTTTGAATGGCGTTGTTATATTTGTGTGTGGAGTCACAGGTAAGATTTTTTTTCGGTCATATATTTACGGATATAACACTGGATCGTTACTTGTTGCTATTATTTCTATTTCATGTGTTAGTTGGACAAAGCAGGTAGATGTTGTTAATGGGTCGAATGGTCGATTTGTATTGTTGTTATCATATTATTATTAACGCTTTTCTTAACATTAAAATACAAAAAGTTTAGAAAACATAGGTTTAGAGCTTCAGCAAAATTGTTAAATTCTATATTTTATTAAATCTAGATTTTTACGGTAATATGAAATAACTAAATACTAGCTTTACCCGCAACTTCGTTCATTTCAAAATTCTTTCTTAATTGATGACTAATAACTATCTTTATGCTAACTTTTAGCCCAATTTGTTCATTGGTTTGAGATGATAGTATATCAGTCAGTCAGTCAGACTTTGAATGTATGTTGGTGTTTAGGAGAAATTAAGCAGCTTTAGGTAAAAGCAACATTTAATTTTAATAATTTTATCAAAGCAATATAGACTTCCGATAAATATATATTTGGATTAAGCACGAGCTTTTGTGTCTGAGACGAAACACTCTAAATTAAATTACAATATTATCCAAATATCGACTCAAATTATTATTTTATTCACAAATAAACTAGAATATTTAGTCTAATTTGATTATCTAGGTATGGAAGTAGAATATTCTTCTAAGTAAAATAAAAAGTAAAATTGTCTGGCTTTTTATTATAAAAACAAACACGTCGAATTAATAATCTCCTGTTCATGGAATCGGTTCAAAATAATATCCCATCGTCGTCGCCTAAATACTATTTTTGTGCCATAACCGAAAATTGACGATTAATACGTAAATTAATCTGTTTTGCCCCATACATAATAAGCATACAAAGTGCTGTCTTTTGTCAGTTTCAGGTTTCAGTAGTTTAATTATGGTCGAACATAGGTCGAATCATCATTTAAGGTAAGTTCGTATACTCTGAAATCTTGTAGCAAAACAACAAAAGTGAAAACCTACTAAAATAAGGAAGATTTTATAAGAAATTAAGTAAATAAAAACAACTATCCTCTAAAGACATCACAATCTATGAATTAACAAAAATAACAATATTTAAATATCCATTTCGAATCATTTATTTTGCAATTCGAATAACTAAAGAATAAAATGGATTATAATGAAAATGATATTGTCAAATATTTAACGTTTAATGTGATTTATCGGCATTTGGTTTAGTCTGGCCTTTGTACATTAGCATAGCTTTCTATTACTTACGCAAGATACTAACGATTATCTTTTTGTGATGAATATAAGTAGGTACCACACCATTCTTAATATTTTTATCAATTAAGATGGAAACTTAAGGTTTTTACCCCTTCCGGAATCGAATTTCTAAAATTTATTTCTAAACGTGCACCTACGTGTCCCATGCAAAGTTTCAGTCTCGTAGCTCCTGTAGTTTCAGAGATTGTGTGATGAGTTCATGAGTATTTTTCTTTTGTTACCCGACTACGTACTTTGTTAAAAGGGAGAGTTATGTTTTGTGTAAAGCAAGATGAACTTTTTCTCTTAAACAACATAACAAAAGTTGAGATAGCGGTCAAACTCTAGCCCATAATGTTGCTCAGAAAATTGTTTTTATAACCATTCATATTCGTTTCGGACGTTGAGATATCTTTAAAATGCAAATGTCTAAATAGGAATTAGAATTCTTTAATTTCATTTTAATAGGTTACAACTGTTAACTTTCATTCATAAATTCAAAAATAACAATATTTATATCGACGTAAATAAATAATTCCAAATCATTATTTATGAATGCATGGGTATATATACATGTCGCAAATACTAGACACCATTATTTTTAATTAATTCAGAAATAGTTCGTTGTTCTCTCTATTTATTTGAATATTTTCAGACTGAGTTCAAAGGTGAACAAACTTTGCAAATAGGATTTTTGCTTGTAGGTACGTGGCGTAACTATGCTTCATAAGTTTGGCATATATTTCATGCGTTTTTTAGTCTTTATGTTTCTTAACTGTATGTTTATATCAATGAGCCTGCTTGCCAGTCTTTTAAATGTCATCTGACACCTTGGTCTGAATAAAAACAGAAGCATCATCAAAACAACATCACCTAACGGTGTTCACTATCTCGACTGATCTGATAACACAGGCCAGGACAAAACGGGCCGGTCAACTGTGTCATCAATAAATCAATCTAAATGTGTTGAATTTCTCCGTCTTCATCGAGCCTCCAAAGAATTAATAAGGCTGTTGGTAATTAATCAATTTTAGCAGTTCCGTGTTGGTCGCGTGTATTCATTTGTCTTATTGATTTCGTGTGGGGTTGAGCTCCACTGTGGTACAACCTAAGCTTGCAAACATATATTCAGAGGCAATCAAAGTTGGGCTACAGAAAGGGTTGAGTGATTGAATGGGGTTCGGAGCATTTAATCGCGCAATCCATTGCCATATCAAAAAAGGCTATATCATGAACGCAGCCGAAGTTCGTGTTTCTCATCTTTCGGCAAGTCGACACAGCTCTCCTGGATGTAGCTAATTTAACCTCTTTGTTATAGAAGGTTACATGTTACAAATTACGAAGTTACACCTTCTACTCACCTGACAGATTTTTGTCAAAAATACTGGGGAAATGAGCCAATTCTCGTAAATAAAATTGTTTAAATTACATTTCAATATCATTCCGATTGCATTTCGATTGCAAAAGATAACCTTAAAGTCAGTTTTATTTAACAAAAGCTAACTTTGAGGGTATTTTGAGCTACTTTGAGGGTATTATCTGTGATCGAAATGCAATCGAAATGATATTGAAATGTAATTAGAACAATGTTTTTTACGAGAATTGGCCTTCTGATCGCAATATTTGTGACACTTACGTTATGTAGTAGTTCATCGATTAACGTTAAGTATTCTATTTAGTTCAAACGAAGCTTCTAGAGCATTATAGAGCTTTTCTATGCCCCGCGTCTGGGTGAATGCTCATTTCTTCTTTTATACCTGCCTTTATTCGGTGATTTTTCTGTTTTACTTTTATTTTCTGCAGTGTTATAAATAAAAAATAGTATTCAGTGGTTGACAAACCTTCTAACCTTCCCTCATTTGTCTCGATTGTGTAAACATATTATTTAAAATGTCAGATAACAAAATCTTTAGATTTGTTTTAATAAATATTTTAATATATCAGATCACGTGCTATCTTTTTAGTGTATTAAAATACGAATAGAACTGATTAAAACATTTCATTTGCATTTTTGAATTTTCAGTATCGTCATTGTCTGCGATATCGTCAAATGTTATCTCATTAATGCCAACGTATTTCATCCTCGGAGCATCCAAAAATCTAATCAAAATAATTCTGCGTGTGTAAGTTATAGCTGTCTAATTAATACCTACCGGTAGTTTTATGATATTTGCTCAGCCTTTCACAAATAATGTTTATTATCTGTGTTAAAGATATGCTTTTATTTATACTGCTAGTTATGTGTCATAAACTTGGTTTTCTTTTTAATAAACGTATAACGGATTTTCTCGTTTATAAAATAGGCACAATAAACCGAGCATCTACTGTATCATAGTATTTAATGAAGTGTTAAGTCGTTAATTAACATTTTTTGCTTTTCCTATACTTTATGTTTTAACTATTCATTAGGCACGTCAAATTGCCGAATTTATACCAAATAATTTATTCAAGATAATTATTGATATAATTCCGCTGTAAAGAGCTGGTAATGATTTTGAAAATAAAACTTTGATTGAGCATGTTTTACAGCTTTAAATACTCGCATTTGAAATCAGAGCACGTATTATAAAAACAAATAATTTATACCTACCTATCTGATACATATGATTAGCATTATTTAAGAACGTAGGTGGACATCTAATATTGTACACCACTATAATGTCTAGAGGTAAATGTCTGTGACTAATAGTCGAGTTACTTAATACCATGGAACATTTTTACTACCCATGATTCAGTTTATTATGTCAATGCAAACGAATCAGGGAAAGGTTTACAATTTTACGACTTATAAAATATAAGAATACTAGCGACCCGCCACGGCTTCGCAAGGCTATATTATGCATGTACATATTATACATATAAACCTTCCTCTCGAATCACTCTATCTATTAAAAAAAACCCCATCAAAATCCGTTGCGTAGTTTTAAAGATTTAAGCAGTCAAAGGGAAATAGGGACAGAAAAAGCGACTTTGTTTTATACTATGTAGTGATTATAAAACTTCGCATCGATTTAATCTCTGAGTGCATAGTGTTCACAATTTTACCACTGAAACTCGTCAAATTATAAAAAATATCGAAAATAAAAAAGACTTTATTTTTCGTTAACAATATTTCGCGAGATATAAACAAACGCTGTTTACGATTCATTTCTTCTTCTCCTCTATTTACGACAAACAAACATAAGGTATAAAATATAACTTTTCGTTAGAACACCCTGCGAGTACCTACTTTCCTACAGGGTGAGTTTATGGAAACGAATTTTGAAAGAATATTTATTAGTTAATTAATAAATTGTTCCTAGAAGGCTGACTTATACTCGTAGTAATACAAAGAACAATGTCGAATGCACAATCCAAACCGGAGTGACACGGGTGGAGTAGGCAAAGCTCGCGCGGGTCAAAGTGAATGTGCGAGGGTGGCGATTCGCTTCACCCGCGCGCGATAAATCACGTCCATCCCGTTTCTGTCATAGTTCAACGTGAGAACAGCGAGCACTTGCTAATCGCATGAACGTGCAAACTGCACGTGTGAAGCATGTGGACATTCACACTTTTTGTGGGATGTTTTTGTAATTTTGTTCAAAAGGACGCTTGTTGCGTTACTTATTTTGAAAAAGATTTATAACCTTGTAAATATGGTATTGATAGCCTAAACTCTTGGAAGACCGTTGCATCGAAAGTTTAGTCATATTATTGAAAAGCTAGATCGCTTCCTTAAACTACTTAATTCCGCGTAGCAAAATTTCCATTCACATTCTTCCCCAATTGAGTTTTGAATCGGCCATCTTTTTGAACGTTCGTGATTATTGTCAGTCTCATTTAACCATTCTCAAATTATTGTCAGTCTCATATTTATAGTACACAATAAAACTGACTTAATATGTTATTATATTCGGTATGCAGTTGTCAGACAAACTGCTCTCATTATTATTAAACACTGCCATCGAATTTCATGAAACAGCTTTAAAAACACTTTCAGAACCAAATACAATAATTACATTTAAATCATAATATCTTCTAAATCAGCTAATTTAGAAGATTTTATAAGATGACGCGTACACAGACAGACAGACATACCCTAGAGCAAAACTTTTCACACCCATCATTGTTTATTCGTGGGTTAAAAAGGTATCTTTGAGTGAAAGAATTAAAAGCAACAATAATAAAGTATCATTTAAATTGTATGTCATAAAATAAACATTACATAAAATATGTAAGATCCCCGGAATGTCACCGAGATGAGTGCGCTCTCTGTGTCGACGTTCGTCGGTCTGTTTGTTTAGGACTGAGTTGGGGATGCCATTGCCAATATTCACACCGAGTTCTTACAATTCATATGTACGGCGATAATTTAAAGATACTTCAAGTGTCGTTCTGATAATTTTGTAGTGCAGGTAGCGAGCTCAAAAAAATGTAAGATAAGTAACAGTTTCCCGCAGTTTCGCCTACGTAAGTCCCTCTCATCACTCTAAAGATTCACATCAAATATTCACCGACCGACTGGAAGTTACTTCTTCACTATCACTACATAGTATAAAACAAAGTCGTTTTATCTGTCCCTCTATCCCTATGTATGCTTAAATTTTTAAAACTACGCAACGGATTTTGATGCGGTTTTTTTTTTAATAGATAAAGCGATTCAAGAGGAAGGTTTATATGTATAATGCATGCATAATATAGCCGTGCGAAGCCGGGGCGGGTCGCTAGTTTCAAATAAAACAAGCATTATCGAAATTTGACTTGATGACTTGAAGCAGAGACGTTTCGAAAATTTACTACCCGACACTGCTGTGCAGAAACAGTGCAGAACTAAAACTTGAAGAAAAGAAAAACAACACATCTCTGTACTGTAGGCTGTAAAAGGGCTGTAATCCAAATAATCAACGACATAAGAAATCTTTTCTTAGCCAATTAATTTAATACCTTATAAAATAACTGGAGCATATCCATAAGTGTCATAAAAACTAACAGAAAAAGGCATAAGTGTCCACCCACATGCATAAACATATAGGTATACAGCTGCTTAGTTCGTAGGCTGTACTCCAATGTAAGAAGAACTCTCTAGGCTAAGTGTGCCACTGTGCAGTGACCCAGATCGGCACAAAGGGGCTGCAGTACCATGTCAGCGAGATGCCTAGACCTTGTTCCTATCTGTGTCATGAACGTCACACTGAATACGTAACTCTTTGTATCAAGTGTTGCTGTAAAATGATGAAGTTTTATAAAATATAGACTAGCAGCGCTCCTCGGTTTCACCCGCGTAACTCCCGATCTCGTTGGAATATCGGGATAAAAATTAGTCTTTGTATCCTCATAATAAGTTTCATCTAAATTAGTTTTCGGAGCCTATTCAATTCAAACAAACAATAATTCATAGGATAGATATAGATTTGCTGCATCCCTTGGTGTTACCTACTAGCCTAAGTCCCGATCCCGTGGGAAGATTAGGATAAAAGTAACTTTTTGCTATTCCAAAACTGCGGCTATCAAACATACCAAGTTGCATTACAATCGGTTTAATAGTTTTTGCGCGAAGAGATAACAAACATAATAGGTACTTAATATAAACTTCCACATTTATAATATTAGTAGGAAAACATTTTCCTTCAGTGTTTCTCTTTTTCTCAGACGTTTCTTTGTAGAACTAGGTTAATCATTAGATGGGAGCCATTTTATTTATTTATTTTATTCTACTGGAGTTATTATTTAGAAGACCTCCTCATACAGCCACTGTCAAGTAATCATATAAGCTTCAAGTTTAACCCAAATGCTGAACAACTATTTTTTGGATCGTCCCACGGATTTCGATAAAGGCCTGTAGTCCAACCAAAAATATAAGTTGGACCATCACTCGAAAATTTGTTCAGTAGCATATACTAACAATTCAGTAGCATATGTATTCTAAGCCCATTGTTCGTTTGTAAGTCCTGCCCAGGGCTTAGGTAATATTGTGGAATTAAATTAGCTGAACCTAGTCGACGAGTTTTATAAAGATCCAATCAAGACTTTCATTTAATTTAATTTCATTTATTTGCAATAATTTGCATTCATATGGTAGGTACAATTGATGTTACAAGAAATAAGATTAGATGTTGATTTTGGGAGTCAGATACCTAAGCGAAGTCTTACCTTAGTTGTGACTAGTTGGCGCTTTGTCATATGACCTGCAAAATGTATTTATACATTTGTGTTTACATCGGTCAATGATCTAAGGCGTGCAACATTACTTATTATTCTGTTCTCTAAATCTCCAATACAGCAATACATCTAAATATTTTTTGCCACATAGGGCTAACGTAGACAAGGTGTTTAAAAACGGCCGATCTAAATGAATTGTTCATTTGTTTTTACGTGAAAACATCTTTCATTTCGGATAGTAGGGAATCAATTGCAAAAAGCAAATGTAACGGATGTTACGTAACAAGACGTTTACGTACTTCACTGTTGCGATCTTTTTCTCTTATTCTTTTTGTGTCAAGTCAGGGCAGTTTAGTTTGTAAATATCTAACCAAAAGCACCTTTGGTGTCATTTAGAAGCATTTAGGTCGTTCAGCGTGCAGGTAAAGGAGGTGGTTCCTTGATTGTGTAAGGGTCCCAAATTTTCACACCGACTTTTCGTGTCTTCAAATGCGACGTTCGGCTAGTTGAGTATCTGCAGATAGTTTAGTTAGTATGGCGTCTACATTCGCCGTTATTTTTGTCTTTGTAAAGTTATTCATCTGCTGGGTCAATTGCTGGCAATGGCCGCACAAATATATGCGTCTTTTCCTTCACTTATCAATACGGTTTGTGTTTTACAATATAGCAAAGAACCAATAACTGCGTACCGAGTCGATTCCATTCGATTCATTCATTCGATTCGATTTTCTCGTAATGCCAGATCAATTGTATAGGTAATATGATGGAAATATTCTGTTGAAAAATTTGGCTTCAGCGTTAAAATGTGACTTTAAAGAGTTCTAAAGCCACAGAAAAGTTGAGTTTTGGTGATATTAATATGGTTCTCGATTTTAGGAAAAAATGCTTAAATCGGTAAGGAGAATCATTTCATGATTAAGATTTGTTCGAGATTGAAACCTACTTTCTTCCCCCTCTATATTCTTTCTCTTCCTTCCTACTTAAGATGTAACTAATAAAGCACATAGTGCCATCTAGCGTCAAATTAAGCTCTTAAGTAATTCAGGCTTTAGCCAAAAGAAATAGTGAATCAATGTTCATGAGACAGCGGAGCCGTATTAGTAATAGGGTCCCGTTTTTATCCTTTGGGTACCACAACCTAAAAATACTTATTCATTTCACTTCTGAACAGAAACATCATACAAATATTTGTTTTGCGGTGGGGCAGAAGGTAGCAATTCTTACTTGAGTGCAATAACCGGAATTTGCGATTCAATATAGCGACCTTTCAGCACCAAGAGGTCACTGTACCTGATAAGACATGTAGAATGTTCCAGTTCACGGTGACCTAACCCTCTATGGCTTGCTGAATTATTTTAATCATTGACTGGAAGTGAATATTCTAATTCACGGTTTTCAGAGTTAGTCTGTATTTGGCGTTGACACTCAGCAAGAGCAGTGTCAGCTTAGGCACTGGGACAAACCTTTTATTTTCAGTCTGATGGTGTCTGTGCACTAACATATTCTTCTATGCGAACGCTGCTCATGCTGGACAAGCTAAACATTAGGAATACATTGCAATAAAACCGACATACCCTAGAAACTCACCACGTAGGCATGTGAAATTTGACAGTTCAGAACAAAAAAGAGGACGAGTCAGCAGAAAAGTTCTCGTTCCACTGCCGTCTTCCTAGCTTTACTCGTGTCCCTCGAAGGACCCCACTTATTCCCCGGGTCATGTTATCATGTTACGAGTGTATATGTATCTTCTACCACATCGTCACTTACCATCAGGTGAGATATTTTTACATTTCTTAAATCCTATTACCTATCGAGTTATCAATATTTTTTAAATGCATCTTATAAATATATTTTAAATTTAATTAATGCATATTACCTATGTATTAATATTTTATAGTATTTATAGACAGTTCCCACACTTTTATAGAGATTAAGGTCAGATCTGAGAATCATATCAAAACTTCCTAATATTACCGATTTCTAGTTAATAAAAAGAAAAAGTATCATCTAATTGACTAATTAATTAGCTTTTCGCTTAATTAAACGGTCAATTTCTGCGAATTAATGCAATGTTCGTAACGAGTTAATTATGCACAACTCCGTCTAGCTCAGACTTAATTAAGTATGACATTACTACGATGTACATAAATTATTTCTGTAAATTGAGTTATTAACTCGAAGTAACTATAATTCAAATAATTATACCCAACTGTTTTTTGAGACAGCCGGTCAGGCTTCGTCAAAGAACCAAAAAGATCCATATTTTCTTAAAATATCTTATTAAATCCTCTTCCTTTTAAGGGTTCCGTACCCAAATGGTTAAAACGGGAACCTTTTACTAAGAATTCACTGTCTATCTGTCACCAAGCTGTATCTCACGAACCGTGATGGCTAGACAGTTGAAATCACAGATGATTGTATTTCTGTTACCGCTATAACAACAAATACTAATAATGGGTAATTCTACAGGAGATCTTGAAAACTGAGCAGCAGCTCACTTGAGTAGCATTTCTGTTCATCAATCCGAAGATCCTCATCAGATCCTCACTTAACATTTATTCTAACACAAAAATAATCATCTCAATCGATTGAGTCGTCTTGGAGTAATCAGTGAGCAATTGGTCATACATAAAAAATAATTGCGAACCTTCTCCGTTTTATTGTCGTCGGTTAAAACAGAATAAAATGATACGGAACCCTTCATGCGCGGGTTCGACTCGCACTTGTCCGGTTTCATTCTTTAGAATCTATTCCATACAATATCAGCGTACGTATACAGTAGTCGCACTATACATTGCACAATACTTGTATTATCCAATAAAAAAACTCACAAAACATTTTTTCAGCAACCGACCATTGTGTTCATGGTAGATTAGCAGTATAAATCAAGCTATATTAAACTTTATTCAGTTGCAATAAAGAACCGATATAATCGCGTTAAGCTTAAAGTGTTAGTGGTTTAACTGACTGTAATGTATTTAGCATTTGTCGATTCCGTTTGGATTTGCCTCAAAGCTCGTTGGAGCGAATTTTTGTTCGCGGGATTGTGTTTGGAACCGTATTAATCGATTTATTTGACGTTGTTGTTAATTTGTATGAACGTTTTTGATAGGTAATGGAACAATTCCGATATGTTTCTTGTCTACACAGAGCAAACTTGACGATGCAGTGGCTTAGCCACACTATTCAACACTAAAACCCTGGGAGCTTATAATCTCGGGTTCTTTAAGGATACTAAGCTGTCGCCTATAAGCACCTATGTCATATCACCCTGGTAACTAAAGTGAAATAGAACCGGCAGAAATGCCTTCAATTATGACATTATTTTAGTTTTTATTAAATGCAAATACTTACTCCTCGGAAAATTGAATGCATACATACTTCAAAAATTTCGCCACAAACAGACGCGTCAACTACGTGATAACACCCCTTTTTATGGGTCGGGGGTTTTAAATTAACTATAACAAGTGTTTTCCACTCCACACCTGTAGGTATTTTCAAATCAGTGAAACAGAAACGCTTTTGTACCAACATTGATCATGCAATTTACACAGGACAGTAGTCAAGACCTCAAAGCCTAGGCACTAGGCAGCCAGAGCTCCGAGTAGGTACCTACGTCTAGCTCTACCACAGGCTCTACTGAATCTATAAGTATAGAAGCTTGCATCGGATCAAAGGCATCTCGCATCTCGGCTGCACTGCTTTCATGTCGAGTAATTCGTTTCAAATTCATTGGATTTAACCGAATAGTGCCCGTCTTTGATCCTCTTTCAGCCGTAGATTATAAGACCTAGTTAGGTGTAAGCACAGCTTAAGAAACTATTAGGGCCTTTTTATTATGTTACTAACTGCGTTTTGCGGTTTCACTCGCGTAGGTCCCGATCCTGTGAGAATATCGGGATAAAAAATAGCTTATGTACTAAAGTAACCTCCAACTATCTACATACTGAGTTTCTTTTCGTAAAGGAGTAACAAGGAGTACCCATTTAAATATTAATGATTCTAAGAAGATTACCTTTGACAGCTTACATGTATTTGAGGTCAATGATGACTTTAATTACTGTAACCGAGTCTGATCCAAAGGTGTACAGAATTTACGACAAGTTTTTATAAGCATTCAGTCATCGATATGGTTTTCCGTATGCAAATCAATGATAGGTAAGTACTAACCACCTAATTATGTATGACGCATATTACTAGTTTTGTAACTTTTGAATTGCGCACGAGTATTTTCCACTCCACAAATGAAAGGAAAAACCGCAACAAACAGATTCAAGGCTTAGAATCTCTGCAACTCAAAAATCCAAACAATTACCTATGATATTACTCAGCTCACTTTCTCACACTTATTTAATTGACGAGAAATACTAAACCGAATCACACTTTTACTCGGAAATCTTACAATCATTTCCTTGGGACCCTTCGACCCTATACTCTTACCACTACCAACTGAAATGATACTCTATAATCAACCAATAACGTCTTAGTTAGACCTTGATATTAATTCGGTTAAGCCTTTTCGATATCAAAGGGGAATGATAAGGAAAATGTTGCAGAAGCATTGAATGAAGCTGACAACCTGTTCGGTAGGTTGAGAATGCAGACTGCAGTGTCCTGTGAGTTGCGCCTGCGACCCACTGCCCGAATGATTCACTGTAAACGAGAACTGGAGCAATATTACATTTTATGCATATGGGTTTCGTATGTTCTTGAATATATTTAACTAAATAGCTCTTACCATTCAATGAAAAAGCCTTGATACATATACCTACGTAAAAATCCTAAAGTTTGTCTTTTGGGGGTCTTCAAGTCACAAGTGGTTTAAGTAAGCGTTCTACTTTGACAACATCGTCCTAACATCAGATGTGCTAGTGGTAAAACGCTAGGCTTGCCTATACCTACATTATAAATATATATTTTTATATAATAAACGTAGTATCTACTGAACCGTGAGCCTCTACATAATAAGTATATGTTATGTTTCTTAATGGAACTCCTTTACATATTAAACATAATTCATTATAAAATTAAATTTATATCATCTTAAAGTTTATTGCAAATTAAGAATATGGCATTTAGTTGAATTATTTTAATTGATTATTTATTATATTGCTTTGACTCCGTATCGACTCTCTTTATTTATTTGCGGATGTTGTAGATTTGTTGATTGAAATTAAAAAAGCCTCTAATTGACAAATCTGGGTTAATTTTAATTACATATTCTTTAATGCGAACTCTAAAAAGTACCATTTTTTCTTAATTAACCTACGTTGTCACATAGGTGGACAAGGTTCTTCTTTACACCTTTCCAAGCCTCTTCGTTGAAGGCAACAATTTACTGTTACAAAAAACATCAAAAATAAAAGCTTAACCAAATTCCAATAAGATTTAGACCTTGAAATTACGAATTAGCAGTCTTAAAATTACTAATAGTTACATATTAAGAAAATAATCAAATTAATGGTATCAAAATGCATCACAAAATAAGTAGTTTGAGTCATTATTATTCAGAGTGGGGTATTAAGTTTACAGACAGAGGTATTCGGATTTATATTACAAATAAAAAGGTTGGAATTAATACAGGTCGGTTTCTTTACCCTTTTCAATCACTATTGCCCATAATCGTGCTCGATTTAGGTTATACTTAGAGGTGTGATCGAAGTGCGAGCGAAGAGCGAGGCTGATACTAAGCACCTACAGTAGAATAAATCTATTTCTGAATTTGTAGCTAAGTCTGGAAATAATATCAAAGCTGATGATAACGAAATATTATGTAGAGCGAGAAACGACTTAATCTCGCTAGACTATAGCCAGGTAGACATAGCTTAAGACCAAACTTAACCAGAGGCAGCACGCGCTATACGCAATGATGAAAACTGTCCTAATTGCACTTGTTCCTGCGATTCAGTAGTGGTTTTGTTCTAGGAAGCTGAACCACCGTATCACCTTGCTAGATAGATTCAGGAAACTGACACGCTTCCCGCTGTAAGTGTGACCGCACGCGGATAGAGCATCAAACGCCATATGTAAATGTACTGAGACGGGACCTTCCGAGAACACGCCATCCTCGCTCGCTCCCTAATTATTTTTAATTGCCGCAAGCAAACTCGTACGGCCTTCGACAATTTAAGTTTATAATTTTTTTCGCGTCTAGTCTTTGAATCACTTCGATTACAATATAAATGAGTCATGATTTTATCCGACAAAGACTGCACGCAATATTATCAACAAGTAGTGTTTTTTACCTGTGTTTAGTGTTCTTAGAATAATGGAGGGCGATCGTAAATCAGTAATGGCGCCCTATTATTTGAGTTGTTCGCATAAATTTCGGGATGGGTTGCCGTTTGGAGGTAATTGCAGCGGCATTTGACGGTAGTTGAGTGGGAACAGCGCCGCAGGTGGTTAAGTCCCAACTAGTGCGGCCAGAGGTCATACACATATCTTGTGCGCATACGACTTGTACTATGTTTCACTTACTTTTTGATTCCTTCTTATTTTGTTCTAAAAGTAAGTACTTATAGCAATGGTAAATAAATTGTCGATTTCAACTCTAGTAAGTACATCTTCTTTTTTACCTTTTTCTCACGAGGTCGGCACAACATGTAATTCTTCTCTACTCCACTCCATTCGCCGTCAAGTCCGCGTTCAGTTCAATCCTCTTTCCCCTATATCCTACATACCTAACGCAATCCCTCAACACCGTCTTCTTGCTGTACAACTGTTTATATCCACGTCCTGTTCTCTTCTGGCTTCAACTCTTTAACTAACTTTTACAAAAAAAATAACTAATATCTGCCATTGTTTTATCCAAATCCCCAACAATGGTCTAAATCAATAACGCACTGCGTTACACACAATTTTACTGCAAAACAATTTCACAGAAAAAAAATTCGCTTCCGTCTCAAAGACAAAATAGGATTTTAAATATTCTTGCCACATGTCAGCGCACAATACGCTCTTGCTGTGTTTTTATTGCGTTTTTTCCCCCACATTTACTTTGGAGTCATTTTTTGCAAGTGTTCTCCTATTATGAAGAAGTGAGAGCACTTTCGTCCGGTCAATTTACTGCTTCAAATGGATCCCGATTTTGTTATCTGATTTATTTGTAATGGACGGCTGTCGGTGTAGGAAGATGAAGGCTCGAATGAATATTGAATTTGAGTAAATAAGTAAGTATCTAAAAAGAATATTGATTACCTGGTTCTTATTTGTAGATACTCAGAATCACTTAATTTATTCTTACGACTACTTCAATTGAAGCTGTTTACTCTGTATTTTATTCTTCCGAAAACCAATGAAACATGAGATTTTTTCCATAATCATTTTGAGACAGATACCTTCGAAGGTATTTTCATACGTTATACGTAATTAATTCAAAGGAACCTGCATAAAAACATGTACAATCCGAACATAAATTCAGAATTCCATTAAGCGCACAGATTTATCTCAGAAACCCTGTGTATAAGTGTTCCGAACACCCCCGTCTGTTTGCGCAAGTGTTGCACGCATACACCGATTCCGGCGCACGTCCGTATGTGAGCACAATGCACACATGCGCACACGCAGGTACCAAAAGTTAATTGCCTTCGTATGTTCAATGCTTAATCTACCTGTGATGTAAGGGTGCGGTCCTTACCCACTCGAATTATTTTTATACCTTTACTATATCGTAAATGAGGCAAAACAATTTAAATTGAGAGTCATCGTGGAAAGTTTTAAGGTCTGAATCATATTGAAAAATAAATTATATATGTAAGTATGTTGGTACAATATTCAGAAATATTTATTATTGCCATATAATCTAGCTAGACAATTACCTACTATTTTGGGAGAGTTAGGCAGAATTATCTTCTCTCTTAAATTGTATGTAATAAAAACTTAAACGAACGTTGCCCAATATCAAATTATGTGACTACCTGATAATACTTTCAGGATTTAGGAATAAGACTATCATTTTTAGACTGTCTCTCCTGCTAGTCTCAATCATATTCAATCACTTCACACATCGATAAATACCATCATCAGATCACCCGCTAAACAGCCCCAACCGTTCTCTCCCTCTATCCTATAACGTTAGAAAGAGACAAGAGCTCCTCTTTCGCACTCACTACATGCCCATAACGAGTACCTGAGTTTGAATCCCGGTAATTTTTAATTGACAAAAAACACGACCCGTCCGATTTTATATATGGAATTTATTTTATTACAGTATTAGACGAAACGCATGTGTGCGTGGGCCAAAGATTCTTTACAATGGCTTTAAAAAGAAATGTTAGTATCAATGTTTATAGCACCTACTTAGATGTATCCACTTAGATTAGATTACATAAAGATTCGTGGGTTGATGGCGTATTAAACTTAGGAAGACTCTGATCTTGTATTGCCATTGAAATCGTAAAAGTTAGTAATTAAAATAGAATTACTCGTTTTATTACAGTTATATTACATGATACTTGAATTCGGGTGTTTGGTAATACTTTTTGAGAATTTAAACTTAATGATTCTGTTGATTGTAAGCTAATGGATGAAGAAGAACGACCGCAGCGACCAGGTCATCTTCAAATCTGGCTCAACGATGTAAACACTCCGTTCATATTTTGTAGCGGAAAACGGAAGAATGTCACACTTAGTTTTATACCTGGTTGATGGGACGATCATCAATCAGATGCAAGTTTTTATTTATGTGGTATCATTATGTTCCATGACGATATAATTGACAAATGATATCTAACAAAACTGGAAAGATACTAGCAACTTTCCGTAAGAAGAAATATCTATAGATGACACCCCTTAGAGTTAATATCAGCCAAACTGTAACAAAATAATTAATTACAAAATTAATTAACTTAAAGGTCTCTTCGTTTATTTCTGACTCTACTTATAACATAAAATTCAAAGTCTACCGACTGATATACCAACAGACGTACAGATATATTGACGTAGGCATCCGCTAAGTAACAACTTTGGAAAAATCAACCCCTACGCGGACGAAGTCTCAGTTAAAAGTTAGTATTAGTATGAGTAAATTTCAAAAGATAATATTTTCAAAAGCTTCAATTCATCTGTAACAGTTGCAATACGTCATTAAGGCTCCCGATGGGTTCAGACAATAGCGTGGCAGTGAAATAAGAACACATTACGCAGGTAGAGGCACAATGCGCCGGCAGACGCCCGCAAAAACACCCGGTAATGAGTACGGATAATGGCACCCTTTGTCTATGCGGTGAAAAAATCGTCTTTCGACAATGAACGAAGATAATGGTTTATGAAATTGAAATGGAAAGAACACTTTAAAGATTTATGCGGGTGTTTGGTGACCGTTTGTTGGGATAATGCAGTGTGGTGCTTCCGTAAGTTAACTGAATCGATCGACGAAAGCGTTTACTTTCCTTAGTTCTTATGCGTTCTGTTACAGTACTATTGTTGCTAAAATATTCCTAAATGAAGACTCCACACCTATTTATCTATTACCAATCTCGGACCGCATTCTTAAAGTTTAATTGAACAATAAAACCGACTAGAAACGAGGACCAAGTTCAACGCACGTTCACTTCGCTATGAAAGTATTCTGCGAATTAATTAACCGCCTAAAAAGCTGTTTGTCTCATCTGCCGCAATCAACTCGGAATAACTCTGTAAATTTTTGTGTAGTGTCAATATAAATGTTACAATTATGTTAATTTTATATGTAATCAAATACTTGAAAGCGTTTAGAAACGATATTGCTTGAAAATCTAGAATAATATAACACATAAACTAGTTAGACGGACACAACTGTGGCTTACGTAAAATGCAATGAGGCGGTTGATACTGTAGGGTCACCACCACTATAATATACAAAAGTTTTATCAAAATAAAAAAATAAAAATATTATTTACTTTAGTTTATTTTCTCCATATATGCCTATACTTCTTATAAATTACTTTATTGATGTGTATTTTGGTGTGGTAACCCTACCCAGTATGCTAATAGGTCCGGTCCATCTCTGATACATTAAATTAATTAATACCAAGACGAGCATCGCACCGGAAGCTAGCACTACAGATTTATGAAATGACATAAAACGTTTAGAATCGTGTTAAGGCAATGCTGGGATTTCTCTGTTTTATTTTAGAGTCATATCGCACTAAGTAAATTAGAATACGAAATAGATTCTTATAAGCGATTCTAATTCTGTTTTTCCTGGCGTTTACAATTTTGGGGTCTAGGTTCAAGTCACGAGTGTACGCTGCTACATCTTACACAGCATCTTCAGATGAGATCGTGGTCAAACGCTGACCTATCGCATATAAATAAGCGACGGATGCCTTTTTATTTTTTTGTGTTATTGGAAGATAAAGTACAATTCAGTAAGTAGTTACAAATAGAAATTGAATTTATTCGAAAGGAAGATGCAAAGGTATATAAGTTTATGAAACGAGCCTGATGGGCAAATTCAGTTCTGTCGTGCAAAACTGTTAATATTAATATTATATTTACCTGCTCGTCGTATTCATAGACAATTAATCTTCTAACAAAAATATTGACGTAAAAATGTTAATAATAAGTTTTTATTAAGTATGTATACTTTTTTATTCGTACACGATTCGTAAATTATAAATGGTAATAACGATACCTCAATCAATAAAACTAAACTTGATTATCACGTCTATTAACATGTAATTATTCTAATTGTAGGTACAATATAAAATTATAATAAATCGATGAGTATAGAGTACGTAAACAACTATTAGGAAATATCATTATTAAATCCTGGTCTTACTGCCAATTGATAGGTAATGTAAAACTTAAAATCTTACACAGAGTCTCCTTAAATAACGTTGAACTAAGATGAGGTTTTTTGCGGGTTAACCTACAGAGCAAAGCTAGTAAGTAATGTTAAAAATGGGGACAATAATACTAAAATAACGGTTGCGTCTTAAAACACAGACAAATATCTAATTATATACGAGTATTCAAATAATATATAACTGTAAAAATCAAGATGGCGGTCGGAGTATCGCACGTATAACTCTTATTATGGCGTCCAATTTATTTTAAATTAAAAACTTGTATTACAGGTAAATTTTAAATACTTTTGGGTTTTAATCAGACGTGTTTATGTTCGATATGTGATTACCCGATAACGTTTATTGAAATTTTAGATTTTAATGCAATAGTATCATAAATTTATTGTCTTTCATGAGTATATCCATAAAGCTTTCGTAGACTTCAAATCATTTTGTTACTAAGATTTTTCCAAGAATATAAAATATCTCTTAGAAAATACAAGATTGCAAGCTGTTCATAACAATAACTTGCAATATGTTTTATTTGTAATATTTGCATATGTATTATATTTACCTTCGCATTCTTATAATTTAAAATTCCGTAACTTTACTGTTAAACAACTTAACTCCCCAAATAGGATATTAACGATCATAATACAAATGTAGAAAAAGAAATATTTAAACAAATTTCATCAGCACTTGCGTGTTACGACTATTTTATATGATAATTCGGACATATCACCAAGTGGGTCTATAATAAATCGTGATAACATTGCGCCGGCGCAAATACTATTAAATCTTCTAAATTGCTAACGGTACCCACATTCAAGTAGGTATTAACAAGAAGACAAATGCATAAAAAGTTATGGACACTTTTGGACACCATTTTTAAGTTTATTAGATAAAATAAGTGCTTTTTTAGCTTTCTGATTTACTGTAGTAAAGAAAGATTAGTTAGATATCGAAGTGTAAGCGTTACACTGTTTTCTGAGGCATGATTTTGTAATTATTCTATTAAGATATATTTAATCTATTAAAATGTACCTATAACGAAATATATGAGCTATTAACATTGTTCTTACGGTGAAGAGAAACATCGTAATGAAACCCACAACTTAGTTTGCTCCAAACGTATTGAAGAGTTATTTTCTCTAGACATGCTCGACTAAGCTGATAAGTAAGTATTGGGCAAGCCTACTTCATCTAAAACATGTCCTCAGATACTACAGCACTGATTAAATTTGCTGGCGCTGTGTAAACCATCTAGATAACATGTAATGTAACAGACATTAGATAGGTATAGGTGCTACATACATAAAATAGCAATATGAAGAGACAATAACATACAGACCAACAAGGAAACCGAAGGTAATTCATATACAAATAGAAACTGAGATTACAGAGACTCGAAGACAAAATACGAGTATCAACCCTATTTTCTCAAACCAACCTTTATCCGTCAAATCGTTCAATGTTTTAAAAGGTTTTTAAATAACCGAAGGAATTGTTATTGTTATTTATATGAACACTGGCCGAATTGCCCGACCCTTTGCACTTGGCCTTTAAAAAAATACAAACTTAAAACTCTACCTTTATTTTAGTTCATAAAAGCTGTTATATAGAGTTGGTTTTTGCATCTTTGGCGGTGTAAATAAGTTTGTTATAATTTTAAGGGTATGGAATGCATCGGATTGCGCGTTCAGTGTTAGGTACTTGTTTTTTGTGAGCGAGGAACAGAGATAGAAGATAAATTTAAGGGTCTTTTGCGAAGTGCAATGGGTATTATGGGATACTAATGGGAATTAGAGGATTCCTGCCATCACGTTGTTTCTTGGTACCTACCTTCGGACTGTTTGATATTTTATGTTTTATTTTATAATTTAATGGCTTCATTTATGTGTTGCATGGAATATAATTTTTATTTTATGACTGGATTGTAGAAGTTTGGGATTGCTTTTTAGGTAATACATTGGTTTGTCTCAGTTACAAAACAACATATGTAGTAACACTGGAACATACTAAACAATATTATCAAAATACTCAAGTATGATATTAATATGAAATAATAATAAAATACCTACTTAGTAATATGAATGAAGGCATACTATGATACCTCTTCGTACCTTAATGATAAGAATCCATGGATGTGACTTTAATTGCTCCATTTCAAATAATACCTTCAAATATTTGTAATATTGACCTTTGTGAGCGTGATCACATAAAAAAAAAACCCCATGAGTTTCTTGTGCCTTCTTCTCATTGGTGGGCGCGTTCCGAAGGCACACATCCTAACTTAGTTTTTAAGACTATTTCAAGTGATCATGTGTATGTAAATACATAAGCATTGAAAGAAATAAAGAAATTTGAAATTTGAATTTGCAAAATAATATTAAATTTAATTAAAGTTTTCCATAAATACCTACTTCTACAGTTTACAATGTACTTACCTTCTATGTATTTTAAGAAAGCCCTAATTATGAACTTTAAGAAAGCCCTAATTATGAACCAAATACGATACTTATCTAAGAATTACCAATTTTCTAATACTTAAAAGAGGATCATCCAATTTGAATAATATGTTCTATCCGGAAACATGCGCGCGAGTTGCGATACGATACCCCCGCGCCCGCCGCCGTGCGGTGCAGGAACCGTGGACGCCTCGTGGAAGTAGCGCATTGGGTCACATTGAGGAGCTGGCGTCCTTGACGGCCGACTCTACTGGACCCGGCACACTATGCTTCTTACATTTTAAACTAATATGATAACTATCATTACAAAATTCTTAAATACTGAATATTTAATATCTGGGTGGTGCTTGTAACAGCATCGAAGCTCCACAAAATACAAAAAAACATGGTAAATATTCCGTTTTTTATTATTTTTAACGTACCTTTTACTATATTTTATTATAAACTAAACAAATTTTTGTTTAATTCTTGTAAGACACGTAAAAAGGGCATGAGTTTTGTGGGATCCAATTTATACTAATATTACAAAGAGAATTTAGTACTAAATTGGCTCTGAAACTACGGGATCTTTATCGGGACTTACGTAAGGAAATCGCGGGGCGATGCTAGTCTGTAATACGTAGGTACTTAAGTCAATCGAAATATAATTGAGATGCGCAATTGTCGTTAAGGCTAATTTGACAAAATGAACCCTTAACTGTTGATTAGTATAGTAGCCAAGTAGATTCTTAGTATAAATGTTGGTTTATTTTATGATAAACGATCAGAATAATGTACAAGGTCCTTAAGCGGAGAGGCCGTTATTCGGTACCTTTTTCTGTACAGCCCTCCCGCGTTCTTGCACTGTGCGAGTGTGCACCCGCGCCATTCGTTTCATCCTTTTACTTTGTTTCTAATGTGCCTTTAATAGCTCTTACTCTCTCTCCTTTAGCTAAGTTATGTTTTAGTATTTTAATATGTTTTTTTCGTATGTATTGTATTCATCGTTTTTTTTTTGAGTATATTCCAAATCCTTGGAAATGATCCAAAAGAACTTATTATGAAAGATAAGTCCGTTCACGCAAGCTCTAATTTAAGACATGAAAAAGTATCACAGAAATCAGGTGAACGTCATTCAAAAACTAATAAAAACAATTTCTTATGTAGATTTTATGTCATAACATATATTTATAAAGTAACAAAAGTGTTTTTATCGTCGAACCCGCCCATAACACTCGGCGTTAAGTTTTAGAAGGCTGTAAACATTTAATAGGGCAACTTTTATGTTTCATAGCTTAGGGCGGGGGCGGGAACTCGCGAACTTCCCCAACTTATCCAAAGTAGCTTTTTTAAGCACGATTCAGGTGATTAAATAACACAAACACGGTAAAAGAATTTCATTTTTATTGAAATCTATAAATGTAGAGCAGTTTTATTGCGGATATATTGAAAGGGGCGCTCTTCTCCCTTCCTTGTTACTACGCAAAGTTTACATTCTTCATTTATCAGTTATACTATCGTAAATTATTATAAACGAGCACTTGCCTTACTGTAATAACATTTTATATTTTTAGCTCAATAGTTAAAAAAAATCGTATACGTTTTAAAAACCAACACTAAAACCTTATGTTACTCAGTCTAACTTAAAATACTGTAGGGTAGGTCTTTTAAAATAAAACCAAAAATATTTAAAAGCAGTTATGGAATACAGACCAGCCAAAAAACGTAACATTTGCTAAAAAGAGGGTTAGCAAAAAAACAAGCAACTCACCTGCTGTACGGTCAGCTGCTAATCCGCTTTGCTTTCTATACATATATGTATATGTTCTATAGGTATTCTTTGATTACGTACAATTTGGCATGTGCACGAATTTGATTCGGCACTATTATTTAATTAAGGGCCAACGCAAGCTATAGACTTCGATGGCCCGATTCAAAAACCCAAGTTTGTTTTGTACAAATTATTATATATTGATTATATAAAACATAGAAAAAATACTACTTGTAAAAACACAAAACACAGGGGAAAGACACAAAGAATTAGCGTTGACAAAACCTACCTTTACTCTTTAACCTTAACTCTTTTAAAAAAGATTATAATTATCCCATACGTAAATCATGCAAAACTTTTTCGATGTAAGTGAAAAATGACAATAAAAGTGGAGGCCCACCGAGAGTTTTCAAATTGCTATAAACTATTATGTTAAAACGTATACCTAATTTCGTGCTCTACCACATGCATAAGGAAATACCTAATGTTAGCCACAGTGGTCACCATGAACGTGGCTAGTTACTGGTCCACAAAAAATAAACTTTTTGGTTCACACCCAGTAATTATTTCTAATCAAAAACCTAACATAACCCATTGACACGAAAGAAGAAGGCAATGTGCCTCCACTTTGATTACCGTAGTAGTACATTTTGCGTTGAATATACTTTTTCAATCAAATATTTAATTAAATCACTCATTCGAAACCTGCACTTAATAATTGCATGTCTGGTTCACGCCCGGAATTCAACGACGAGCATAATGAGCTGAAACCTCATTATAGTTGATTGTCAATTCAGCTACGTACGGCAGTTTCAGGTGGTCAGTTGTTGGACGTGTCAGTAACTAGGTCATAGTGTCAGCCGCTTGTCAGTCCGCGAGCTCGCCACTTTCATTCACTACCCGCTTGACGGTTGTTTACCTGTTTCAGTTTTACGCTTTTCATTTAAATGTTCCTTGTTATAAATGTGAGTTGTAAATGGAATATTTCAGCATCATGGTCTGCAAAGTGCCTAGAGACAAGCATTTTCGAATTCTGCGATATTGACTTTTTGTAATGACTATAAAACCCTCATTCCTAGCTTTACCTATTGTAATTTTTTTTCCTCTTCAAACCACCGGTGGATTGGTTTCAGGGGAGTCAATTTAAGCGGAAACAAAAGACGATCGAAATATATTTAGAGCATAAAATAGAAAGTAGTTCTACGGATCCATATAGTGTCCAAGCTGCGACAAGAGATTGAAATAAAAATTCAGAACGAACTGTGCTAACTTCAATAAGTAGGTACCTACATTTATTTTCCAGTTCTTTTTTTCTCTTTTGTTGTTGTTTTTGTATAAAACTAAAATACTAGGAAATAAAGATAATATTGCTATTATAAGATATCACGATTTCTTCAGACTTTTCTCATTGGATTTAGCTGAAATTTCTTATTAGAATTGAAACAGAAATTCTAACTTTCTATCTTCTGGGTCATTCCCATATCAATTGGAGTCGGCCTTAATGATTGTTTTTACGTCCTTATAGTTAGTCAAATTAAATACTTTAAGTAAAGCTTCGATTATCTTCCTGCTCAGATTTAGAGCTACCTACCTATATAAAACGACTACAACAGTAGTCTACCTGAGGTTTCCTAAGAAATCAGTCGGCATGAACTAAAAGTAGAGGCCTGGATTGTTACGATTGTTTCACTCCATGTTTTATTGGGCGTAAAATATTTTAAAGGGTAACATTTAGTTTACTTTTTGTGTATCACATGACGTCTGGCCTTTGGAAATATTATCTTTTTAACTAAGTACTACTTCTTTAATTTTAGAGACCTGGGAAGGGGAACTTTAAGTGAATGCTTAAAAATATAAATATACTTAGTTTAGAAATCCTAGGTAGTTAAGTATCGAAATATTTAATTGTCCTTTTAAGATAATATGTACCTAAATTCTAATAACTCACACGATTACGAAACACTTAAACGATCTCTGATCAGAATCAAATTGTTTATGAATCACCTATCGAAAGTAAAAGGTAATCATCTCCAAATTGTTTTCTATTAAAAATATATGTGTCCGAAACTAGCACGTATTAGAACAATCTGACGATTTCCCAATACGTTGTCTAATTGGTAATCACGATTGCGATTCCAATGAATCATTAAGAAATTCACAATCGAGATTTGCATCGATTACTCGTTTATATCGATCATTGCGTTCATCTCGAATATCACGCAATTATTGGATTTGTTCGATTAAATCTGTATGATTCGTTTGTTGCGAATGATTGTTCGCACTCGTTAATTCAACACCTGTCGCTTCGAGCACAGCACTGTCTGTCTGATGAGTTTGGTCGATATCTAAGGATGTTACCATTCTAATTATGGTTAGATATCGATAGTAGGAATATACTAATGTTTTTTAAATTCTGATTCGAATTAAAATACATCCGTATATGTAATCAATATGTATCCGTTAATGTAGTTAACAGCCGTGTCATATAAAGCCATATTTTTAGAAATTTATTGATTCGAGTGATCAAATCAGAAACGTGCGTGGGCCGTACCTATTCTACCTATAGAATCGGTTTTCATATTTTATGAATGAAAAAGCTGTATTTAAGATAGATCACGAAACTGGTCCGGTGTTCGATTCGGACAACGAATAAATCAATGGGCGTGAACTGACGCTGTCATCATCAACTTTAAAATACGACACTGTCCTTGTTTACAATTGTGATTAATTAATTACGTTGACAGAGAGATTGGTCTGATTAACAATCCCGTCCGTTAGCCCATTAACGGATTGTTGGAATTTTATACTTTATTAGGTAAACGTAAAAATACGGCTAGAATTGATATAAAACTATTTATATCTTTCTAATATAATTGCTCGTATGTTTCGGTAAACTATCGATATGGTTTGGTTCACGTGCGGGCGGACGTATATCGATATAATACTGGTGGTGGTAGTGGGCGCAGGGCATCCCTACGCTCTAGCCATACTGGTCAATTCGATAATGGCGTGTCGGACAATGCATGCGAATGCGCGGAGCCCGCGGGGGCGCCCGCGCCGCGCCGCGCCGGGCGGGAGGGTGCGGCGCAAGGGCGGCCTCGTGCCCTTCACCGGAGGGTCACCTTGCACAGGTACATATGCGCGTGCGCCTATTGTTCGCGCAACCTGACACCAATAACACAACCTGCTTTCATAATACAACTCAAAAACAAACCCTATTGCGAAGCTGATACAGCAACTATTCGCACCTTGCGAGAATGATGCGTTATTCTAACGAGTTCCAATTTTATAAAACCAATTGCATTTTATAGCTGAGCGTGACAGGATAATTTAGGAAAGGAAGAGTGGTTCTTGGTACCTTTTTTTATTTATTAAGTATTTGCAAGCTGCCTCGCGCATGCGATTTGTGTGTCGTTATGTTTTTGCTTCAGTTTTTGCGATGTTTTATTTTGGTGTTTGAGAACACTGAGATAATAGGTACCGAGTATTAAATACCAGTATTTAAGTATAGTTTACTTAGGTATTATTACTGACTCATTTTTTATCGATATAATGATTTTGTTTGCACGATACGATACGCCCGAATCGTGAATCTTTGTGGGAACTTATTTTAAAAGAGTAATGCATAATGCTTACTAGGAATTGAATGGGTGACTCGCTTCGAACCAGAATTTCCTCTTGGAATAACTTTCGTTGAAATCTTTAGTGCGGGAATCTGGGGTGATTCATTATGTCGTAATGTTTGTAGGTAAGTATGTCATTGAATTGAACGACAAAACGTAAATTAGTTTTTATTTTAATTTAAAAGTTAATAAAAATGTTTTTAATGTTATTTTTTATGCCTAGGGATGTGACAAACTTTTAACACAATCATTTACTTGCGCTCATTTTCAATCTATGTACTACTATTTTCTCCTATTTTTGTGTTAATATGAAACGCACGTTACATTTTAATTTATTTAATTTTGAAGTGCAATTAAAGCAGGATACAATGTTTGATTCACAGGAATCATCGCCGACTATAACGGTTTTATCGTCGAAGGTGAGTCGAGTTCGGTCAATCATTTCATGCCATTCGCTTGAGACTTGGCACTTGCTGCTACAATTGTAACATACCAAGCCTCGCCAGGGAAACAAATTATATCCTGCTCTATATTGTTTCTATGTGCAGTAGGTACTAGTTGCAGATTATGTTTTTAAAGTAATGACTGTGCAATTTTTGGAGAATAATTCTTCCTTGACAATATTACCAGAATTGCAGAGTGTGGGCTAACGTACTTAAAATTGAATTAATTGGAAACACTGGTAGCAGTTAGAATTGTGAACATTTTACCTTGTTGAAATATTATTCAGACTAAGACGCTGTTATTCTACCTTAAACGATATAAAACGAAACTATATATTCGTCCATTTTTACGTGTTTTCTTCTTGAATACAAAACAAATAGATGTAAACAAGTGATTTACGCTATAAAAATGGGCGTTTCGTTTTATTTCCTTCAAGATGAATATTTTGGACAAAAAAGATAGATAACTTTATTTGTACAACACAGAAAGAAACAGAACACGATAAACACAAAGTAAAGTAAAAGCTAGAAAGAACAAGTATGACAAAAAACTATGACGAAAAGTATAGAAAAATGTCATAATAATCCGAATAATACCATAAAGTCGAATATTCACGAATATTAAATTAAATTTGTTATTCCGTTTATATGAAAAATTTAACTACGTCGTCGTCGGCCCTTATTGACTGTGAAAAGTAAGTAATATTTCTACGCCATATTCAATCAACTCTGTGGTATTAGGTAGGTATTACCTTATTGTTTGCATTGTAAATCACCGTCTATGGATTAATTATTATGTTATTTGTGCATGATAGAAGCGATGCGTTTCATCTACCATTCGTGGCTTGTATTTTCTTTGACGTAGGTATATTTTTTTACCGACTAAGCGTCGCAAAGGGTGATGTGTTTATCAGCCTTGTATGTATGTATGTTTGTTCCTTCGTGGAGCTCCAGACACTAAGCCCGTGGTCTGATTTTGATAATTATTACTTCAATTGATTTGTCAGACGTAAAAATAAAAAAACTAGGTGAGTTTACTTATGTCCGTCCGTCCGTCCGTCCGTCTAATATTTTATTTTGCGGGCAGCTTCAACCTTGTTACTTTAGTGTTACAGTGATGCGCGCGCATCTTAAAATTTCACTCTCGCAGCTTAGACCTGTTTTACTTTTGGTTTACGCAGCTGCATCATGTGACTTTTGTGTTACAGAAGCGCGCGCATCTTAAAATTTCACTCTCATCATTTTTTCATAATGCGCCTAAAGAAGTATAACTTCAAAAACAGAATAGTGCATGTAAATTTATATTTTTTAAATATAAATTTACATGCACTATTCTGTTTTTGAAAATATCACGCACGGGGAAAATCACTACATAGTATAAAACAAAGTCGCTTTTTCTGTCCCTATTTCCCTTTGTATGCTTAGATCTTTAAAACTACGTAACGGATTTTGATGCGGTTTTTTTAATAGATAGAGTGATTCAAGAGGAAGGTTTATATGTATAATACATGCATAATATAGCCGTGCGAAGCCGGAGCGGGTCGCTAGTATTGTAATAAGTAATTTAAATTTTTTTGCTTTGAAAGTTCTTGTGATGCTTTAGTATTAAAAGTGATACTTACCTACTGCATGTAATTCTATAAATCTGAAAGATGTAATGTTGAAGTATGATACGGTGTAATGGACGACTATCTTGAAATAAGGTGAATAATCCGCCGTTTATGTCTCTTCACACTTTGATATAACAACTGTAGTCAACTCAGTAGAGATTGGTACGGAGTGTGTGTGACTTATTCTATTTTAATACAAGGTCGTAGAGATAAAATACTTATACTACAATAGAAACTACATCTGAACATTAAAACTGATCTTACTTAGGTTAATGTGCCTCGTAATTACGTTAAATGTTATGTTATTTCGATGTAACCTGTATACCTATAGCCCTTAGTGGACCTTGGCTTCTCATTTTGCTCGATCATTCGATATCTTCTTCCACCACGCAACGCCACAAAACTTTAGACGTTTTTTTTGTTGAACATGTTTTTTGAAGTTAGAAAAAGCAAAAATATTTCTTTCATTCCCATCGTAACCCTCTTTTTAACCTGACCTGAAATAGTGTTCCTAACTCAAAGCGGAAACAAAAGGGAATTAAAATGGAAACAAAACACGATAGAAACAAATTATATATTTATTGCTTTGATGTACTTTCTATTAATAATTTTATCTCTATTTAATAAGTGTTCCGGTTGCCGTCCGATAGGGCCAATTTATTTTAATTAAAACTTAGTTCTGTGTACCTAGTTTACGTCCCGTGGGTGGTTTACGTTCTTTATTATAGACTTTGCCGTGATATATTATAAAGACGATTTAATTCTTTTAGATATTCATGTAAATGATGTGGTCGGTATAAAATCGAGATAATTGTGACGTGGCGTTTTGTAATTGGCCGAGATTTATATTGACGGGTTTGTTAGTATTGTGATTGGGAACAGTTATTTATTTTCGATTGTAAATAGTTGTCTTATTTAATTAGGAACGTAAAGTCAACTAATAGTCAGCTCGGCTTTAAACTGCGAAAGCTTTTGTTAATTTACGTACCTCCGCGTTTGTATAGCTCTACACACGAAAAAATGTCCGAAGCAATAATGTGCTTATTTAGCTAATTCAATCCTAGTCGAATTGTGGGAACTGCTACTGATATGAAAAATTATTGGAAATATCAAAATAGGCATTTAAGTAGTAAGTACAATATTTTTTAAAGCAAATACTATACTTATTTGAACAAAAAAAATTGGCAACCCTATTTGCTATCGTTGTTTGTGTAGTGAGTATATGCTTCTATATTTGTATGTCTATGGAATATTCTCATTGAATCGTTATTTCCTGATGTGAAGCAGTCTTTATAAATAATTAGGTTACAGATACGCATATTGTGACAAAGTAATTGAGTCATGTGTTTTTATTTTAAACGTCTTTTCTAGGAAAGTACTAATGGATATTGTGTGTTTCTCGTGTGTAATTTTTGTTTTAAATTATATATTACAAAAAGTGGGTTTTTTCAAACTCAAGTTTGTTTTAAAGAATGATTTTTTGGAGTCCCAGGGGTTTCACAGTTGTTGTTTTGTTAGTCGATTATTTATAAACGTAAACATTCATAATCTAAGTAGTGGAACTGAAATGTTTGCCAAAAACTATCTTAAAAAAGTGTTAAATTTTTTTAAATTTTAATTTTTCTCTTAGCTTGACATAAAAAATTTACCTATAATTATAAAAACCTGTGAAAATCTTCCTTTTTGAAACACCTAAATGTGTAGAATTTTGGATTATAAAAGCTATGGTAATATTTGCAATGAGGATTACTCATTTAACTCAGAATATCTCCCTACATCTCAGTTTGAGTACTTACGTTAAGTAATTGCTCCCGGATATTACTCATTGCTCAAATATTTAAGTAACATTAAAGTAGCGTACCTAAAGCAAGTTAAGTAAGATACACCTCAAGGAGGATACTCTCAGGTACATTTTGTTACATGAGTGAATCACGGTGACTCAGCGACCGATGGTTTAGTTAGGGCTTAGAAGATCGAGCGTCTTAATAACATAATATAATATTTATTTTTACAATATAAACATTATACTTATACCCACGATACTTGTACTATTATATATTCTGTGCCACGACTATGTCCGCGTAAGGTTTGAATATTCCAAAATACTTTCTGAGCGGATGCCTATTTTGCCTTTATATCAGCTATTTGTATGCCATAGCCCGATCCATCTTTTGGTTTGAGCTGTGTGTTGATATATCAGTCAGTCACCCAGGAATTTGAATTTTATATATTTATGGATATAAATGTATAACATATGGACATATAAAAACATTATAAACAAAAATATTAGAATTTTTTTTTTCGATCTTTTTGTTTGTTTCATTTTGGGACCATTAACTGTGAAATTGCACCGGCTCGGTAATCTCACTAACAATCGAACTGCTGCAAGGATAAAGTATCGACAGTTCGATGCTCTCCTCAAACCGAACTACTGAAATTAAAAAGTTTCAGTTGATCGTAGTAGTGCCTATACAACCGAACTACTGAAATAGCTAAAATTCCATCATCCAAGGTGTCTTCCCAAGCATAAGTCCTATTAGGTTTTTTCTAAATTCTATAACTGAAGTAAGAATTTAGAAATTCTTCACTTGAACATTTCTAAACATAGAAAGACATGACTTTCAGACTTTATAATTATTGGGACTGACTTTTATGTAGAAAGAGGCCTATGTACAATTTTGATGTGTTAGAGTTTAGAAAAATACAATAATATCATCGGTTTCTTGGTAAATTAATAAATTACAAATAAACTCGTAATAGCATACCCAATGTTGTGTTGTATCAAACACACAGCTAAGTATATGCTACAAGTATAATAAATGTGAAATAAAAAAGGAAGTGATGTCGGTGAGTCAGCTGTGCGCGCGTGCGCCGGTCGACGCGCACTGCGAGCGCCCGCGCCGCGGCCGGATGCTGCGCGCGACACCGCACATGCCGGTCGCGATGACGGGGTATGGAAACTCGTAGAAATGGCTTATTATATAAAAAAAACTTTTTTTAACAGACTTCAAAAATAGCGTAAAATCTATATTTTATGTATGTTTACCGATAACGCGATAACATGACAATTCAACTGATGAGATGATTCTTGTGAAAACAGTTATTAATTTTATACCCGTCGTTAAATACCTCTATCGAACCTTGTCCTACTTACAGAGTTGGGAATAAAAAATAAATCCTAAAATATTTTAATTTTGTCATAGAGAAATGATTTAAAATACGTCATCATCATCCGAGCGATGTTCCCGGTTGCATACCTCTCGGGAGCCCGGGGTCCGCTTTCCTACTTTTACGCCTCCACTTCGCACGATCTTCGGCATCCTGGTTAGTAAGGCCATTTGCACGCATATCACCCTTTACGACGACGTCAAGCCAGCACTTCTTGGGTCTACCCAGTCTGCCACGGCCCGGCGGAGGCGCCATGGCAAGACATTTGTTCCCCACGTAATTAGCCGGTTTTCGCAAGACGTGACCGTACCAGCGTAGGCGACACTCTTGCAATTTATCTGCAATGTCTCGGACATGAAGGCTGCCCCGGATGCGGGAGTTCCTGACGCGATCTTTTCGCGTCACTCCACACATCCAGCGCAACATCTTCATCTCCGTGACACGCAGCTCCTGCTTATGTCGCTCAAGTACCGGCCACGCCTCACTACCATACAAAAGGACAGGTCTAATGATGGTTTTATAGACCTGTCCCTTTAGTTTAACCGGCATTTTGGGGTCTGTCGTGTGATTTGAAAATGATTTAAAATACGTGCATAAACGAAATATTTTAGGAATACTTAACCTTCAGCTTATAGCAATTTTAAAACTCTATGTTAACCTTTACTTTTGTTGCCTGACTATACTTACCAGTGTTAATTTATCTGACTGGAAACTTTAAATATTCAAGCGTATCTAAAACTTTCTGCAGTCTATGTTAAGAAAAGTCACATCCAAACATCGGTAAAGTACAAGTCAAGTGTCTCTCCGCTACTAGAAATAGCCGTAAAGAGGGGGGGAGGGCTATAGCTTTAAGGACTTGGAGGGGGAGGGGGTACGTATCCGCCGCCGCGGGAAGCACGTGCCTAGTGCACTTTTTTGTTCTATTGCGATTGTGATTAAATGCATGTGTTTAAGTTGATTTGTTTATTTTGATTTGTCTTGATAGAAACACGATTATGGTTTTCAATTATGTTTGTTCAACAATGTTTTTGAGCTTTTATAGTTATAGTCATGCTGATTTAGATTCATTGATATCATGAAGCTTTAGGTAGGACGTTAATGAATTAAATTGTTTCTTCTTCTTCTTCAGCATTTGTTAGCCTATTGCAGGGCATAATGCCTCTCTAATGTCTCTCCACACCTAATCACTGGTCCTTATATGGACCACGCTGCCTCCACATCAGCTTTTATGTTGTCGGACCCTCTGGTTCGTGGTCTGCCCACATTTATCTTCCCGACTCTCGATCTCCTTTCGAGGCTTTGTTCCACTTCTCGTCTCACTCGGCACAAACGATTTGCCCATTTAACATTGAATAATAGGCTTGCATTTCACCTCATATCACCTGTTAGACGGCGACGATGAAGTTAAGGATGTAGTCAGCTCGCCTAAAAGATACTTACCTATTATTTAGACTTAAAAACTCTAAAGTAGATACTCTATCACTATAGAAAACTTATTAATCCAACCATAAATAATTTAATTTCTGTTAAAAGAATTCTACAGCGAGTAATAAAATAACTCCGGAACACTCCGCATCGCTAGTGAGTGGCGCCACATCATATAAATCAGTACAGGTACCTACCTATAGTAGGTACTATGAAAACGGATGGACAGAGTAAAAAGCGAAAATATATCGCTCAACGTTACTGTGAATAATCTCACACACCAGATAAAACTTTACAGAGACATTATAAAAATACAGCGATCTACGAGTTTGGATGGTTTGTTTTAGATGCGGCGGTTGTGGTTAGTAATGAAAATCGTTTTCTCCGGGATAACGTAGCTAGTGACATATTAAACGGACAGAGACACACTTGAAATTTTTTCAGCCGGGCTACAATTGTATTTAACTGTTTTTGAGGTATCTTCTAGGTAACCGCGCTTCATCTTAGACTGCATCGTCACTTAACTTCAGGAGATAGTGGTCAAACTCTGACCTATCAATAATTCTAAATATTGGGTAGTCGCGAAACGTACTACGTCTTATATCAATTTGACACAATTCTGACGTTCAGTTCTGATGACAAACGCCGACATCGGTAGTAGAATGTGGTAGAAGCACAGTAGAAGTACGCAAGAGTCGATGCAAACTTATGTACATTACAATTAACAATGTGTGACAACGTATCTACGCCAACGGTTTTTGCGTGTACCGATGACCGATTCCTTCTGACCGAAGTCAGTAAGTACTTACCTATTTCAAACTACTATATATCCTGGTTGCCTGGTTGCCAGACTTTTCGTGTTAAGGCTCTTAGATTTGAATGTAGCTTGTAAGTCTTGCCAATCGGTTCTACATGAACCTCTTTACCTTTTTGAAATGTTGAGGCAAGTAAATTAGCTATCAATTGCTTTGTCTTGTTTTTGTGAATTACATTTTACATCAGCGAAAGCGGGACAAAAGTGGTGACAAAACAGTATGTTTCGAAATCAATGCAAAACTTATTAACTGACTCACCACAATTTGAAATATTTAGGTACCTATCCAAATAGTTTTATAACTGAATGTGTAGTAGTGCATCCCACCCACACCGGTGTATTATTTTCGTGGCGACGCGGCCGGTTGGTTGCTTCACAGTGAGTTATGTCTCATGTCCGAGATGGGCCTACTTACCGCCATCACAACAATTTATACACATTACTGATGCTGCGTGCCTATACGTTGCTCAATGGTTCAACCAAGATTGAGCCTACACAGCGATACTCTTTGCATACGGGATCATAGCTAGCGCTTCAAAGCTGAAGCCGCGAGTGTTAGCGTTCACAACAAACAAGTAAAATCGAATCAGTCTATCTTATCTGACTACAAAAATGAATAGGTAGCGTGCTAGATCTTAGACCGCATCGTTACTTACCATCTTACCATCGGGCAGGTCTGATAGTGGTCAACGCTGACCTATCATTTCAAAAATAAAAATTCCGACAAGGTCTAACCGATGCTAATGAAATTACCACACTTGAGGTGAGGTATCCAATTGTAAAGGTTTCAACAAAGTCACAGAAAAACAAAATTGGCAAAGTCGTGAGTTAACAAGCCTCAAAAAGAAGTAACACCGGAACAGATGACTCATCCCACATTCATATAAACATACGGGGCGACAACATAACCCTCCCTTTTGACTTTGCCATTCGAGTAAAAATACAACTGAATACAGATTTGTTTCTTCTTTCGAATTCACTTCAAAATAACAGCGTATTCTATATTACGCACGCCTACAATATACGACAATAATCTACAATATACGACAACATAAAAAAATAGAACAAAACACATAGTCAAAACAAAAAAACACAAATCGCGACAATAATTGAATCACCGAGTCATAAGTTCTTAAATCCGATTATTTTTACGTTAAAACGTGCGTAACGTGGCGAGTGGCGTCCCATGTGCGCAGACGCACACCAACCGGTAAATAAAAATGTGACAAATGCGAATTACAAGAAATGTGCGCAATTCATGTATTTATAGGACAAGTAATCGGAAACACTGAGCAAATACATTAAACATTTGAAATCATGTGTTATAAATTAAAAGTGCTGTTTTTATTAACTTTTATTTTGAAACCTCACAAGAAGCTACAGACACACCTACTTATTATGCTAATTTTTGACAAAACAATTTTCTTTTTCAATGATCTAACTGTTTGACGTTGGATTTACGAAATTACCATAGACTGTCCAATGTCCATAGACCACTATAATTGTCTCGTATTCACTCGTATTTTTATTTTGTTTGTTCTGAATATTCCCTTAGACTGAATGGTCGCGCCTTCTTTTAAAAAAGACTTTAGGATTATGCCTTCAGCAAATACTAGTCTATACCAGAAGCAGACAGGACAACACACCAAATAATGATGGCAAGGCTGCCTTGCCATCATTATTTGGTGTGTTGTCCAATAAAGATAAATAGAAAAAATATGATAAAGTTATCCGTTTTTTTCTAGATTACAATGAAATTGATAGTAATTTCGTGAAGTAAATGTGGATAAAGATAGAATTAGAGAGAAAAATTTAAAATAAAATTAGAGCATTTAAAATCACGTGTTTTTCATTTTCTTTATCAGCATTTGATGCCATTATAGGAGAAAAATTAAAATAAAATTAGAGCATTTAAAATCACGTGTTTTTCATTTTCTTGATCAGCATTTGATGCCATTATACCATCATTACACATATAGGAACTTCATGAACCTAACCTCAAGTAATTTTTGTTCGAAGTTTGTCGCTCTGACCGAATAAAAATAAAGACAGGGGTTTTGTATGAAAAGTGTTCTAATTTCATCTCTATTAAGTTTCAATCACTTTGACCTTCACCAATGTTAACTTCTTGTAAATTATGATCAGTTTATATCACAAAATAAGAAAATGCAAGTGTATAAAATTAATAATATAACACATTTCTGGCAGTAACTATGTACTCGTAATTAAATTCCGCATAAATCACACGACTATGATTTATTGATGATAAATCTCTTGTATTATCGTTCATTTCATCTTTTAGATAGCATCGTATCTACATATTATATGATTTCTAGTTTCATATTATGTCTATTATCAAATTTGACTAAATACGACAATACGTTTTTAATTAAACGTTTTTATAATTTTCTGCTATCGTTTTGAAATCGGAAAATGTACCTTTTCTAGGTCTTTAGAGAATTGTAACTCTTATTAATTTATTGAGAAATGCTTTGTCGATTCTTTTTTTCCAAACATAAAAACAAAATTAATAAACGTAACCATCTAACCACTTTAGGTGTTACTTCAAAATTAAATATAAAACTGTCGGCAATCATCAAAACCATAATTAAATAAGTTCGCAATAAACCCAATCAATGTAACAGTTACAATTTACAACTTTTCATAACGAGGATAATAAAATAATTACTTTAGATTACAAGACCAGAAGCAAGGCTAAGACTCGGCACAAACTGCGAATACTAAATATGCGAAAGTTTATGTTAGTATGTTTGTCTGTGTCTTACTGTATCACACAAAAACTTCTTAACCGATTCCGATGAAATTGTATGTAGAAAGCTGGAGTCCTGGAAGACCAGATACGCTTCTTTTTATTCCGGTATCCCCACGGGATCGGGCCTTATGCATGTTAAAACGCGGGGCGCAGCTATAGGTATCGATACAATTATTTAGACCAGGCGAATGTTAAACTTTAATTGCTACAATAACAGTAATAGTTTTTGCAATAAGAATCGGCTTGAAGGTTCCATCTTAATTGAAATCAAGTTAAAAAATATTAACCAACCTTCATCAAGCTTATATAAACACTGCTACGAACTTATATATTCTAGTTTTCATAGAGTTAGGTACTTCATTAGGTACAAAAGGCACAGTTTTTTTTTCAGAGATTCTAAATCTACGTAATCTAATCTTAAATACCTAGTTTTAAAGCCAAAGATAGATTTTGATAGTTGACAAATTACGTTCGAAAGTGGACTCTAAAAATTACGACGTGCAATTTGTGCTAATAAAAATAAAATGATGTATTACCAATTAGTTCATCAATTACTATCTCAACATCTACGCGTAATAAAGCTGTAAGTTTGTGTTTTTGTTTCTTCAATTACTGAAATATTACCTTACAAGTGGTAGAAATCTTAGTACCTATAGCTATGCAAACCTAGTAGAAAGATATATCTATTTAAGTACCTTTTAAGGTTGAGAAAGTTTAAACTTATTTGGTTAGTATCCGTTTACCGAATTGTTAAGTTTTATTAGGTTTTTTAACATTTAGTAGGTCAGCGTTTGAGCACTATAATATCTGCATGATGAGAGCATATCTGCGCCCTAAGACACGCGCCCCTAGAAGATACCTGTTCACTTGTGACTTGATAACCCCCAAATTGTTAGTTTTGTTATTGCTTATCTGAATACATTAATCTACACTTGAGTACCTTCTTACGAATCACAGAGGCACGTCGATAGGTAGGGTAATACCAGAGCACCGCACATTAATTCAATATTAATATTTCATACGTACAATAAAATCGGCAATCAGACGAACAGACCAACAAAACAATGTTTATAACATGTTTATGCGATAGTTTTATTAAATATAAAAGTTATATTAATTGCTTAGAGCTGTAGCTGTACTGACACGGATTTCATGTAAACATTTTTATTGGGTACGTTATTGAGGCAATAAACTGAGTAGTTACGGTAAATATAGATTGTATTCAATGTTCTGGATTGTTTTGGCTAGGGAAGCACTTAACACAACTATAATAAAAGCTTATGCATAAAATAAGCTTCGGCAACTTGCAGTACCTTACCAACGCATTAACCCTCCCTAAGTTTTAAACTTCAGTATTACAAATCTATGTAGAAATCTCAATTTAACAATTTCAAACAAAAAAAACGTGTAAATAATGTCGTTAAAGCCCTAACAGGCGATAAAGCTATTTAAAGAAATAAAAACCGAGAAGTCGTTGAACTAAATGGAAAACGCCCTAAGAATAGTGCCTATTTGCAATCGTAGTTTATAGCGGCAATGTGTGGTGGAGTAGTGGCAAAAGTCATAAACATTAATGAAAAATCCCCAGTAATTTGGAGAGTTTGTGTGTGCGAGGCCTAAGGGCCGCGACGTCGCCGCCTCGCGTGCACACGCCCTTAATTGCTAAACTCGGTACCATCATTGTGTTTTACGCGGCGCGGGCGGCGCGGCGGGTGGCGGGCCTTGTTCCGTTCACTGGTGATAACTACTCGTTCACACACCATTCTATTTTAATGTTTAGTTACTTGACTGACAAGTTATTTGTTAAACAAATTACCTACACTACCCGAAGTCAAAGTCAAACTTATTTTTTCATTTGCATGGAATCATACAATTTGCATGAAATCGAAACGTCTTAAAAAGTAAGGTAGCACGTGTGCCTTCGGAAAGCGCCCACCAATGAGAAGAAGGCATAAGAAACTCATGGCTTTTTTGTGTTCATGAGAGGGATATTTGAAGGTATTATTTGAAATGGAGCAATTAAGGCCCTCTTCTACCCCGCGCCCAAAGACGTAGCGTGAAAGTCCTGTCCATGTCCACACTCTTAACTTAGTCGACACTGTATCCGGAGGAAAAATCTCTTCCATATGTCTCGTATCAACTAAGCCGCGGGTTCACCGTAAGAGCAATGTTAATAGCGAAAGTACATAAGTTTTTCGTCAGAAATATCTGTGGTTATATATAATACCTAATTAGCCATACTAATTACTTTATTTATTATGTTATGTAAGTATATTCGTTAGATAATTGTCTAGTCACTTTGACCTCGTACTTGCAATTACAAGTCGTAAATAAATCATTATAAAATGATAAATATTCAAGCAAACATTTTTCAAAAATAAAAAGTTGCAATGTAATTATAACACATCCTAACTAATATTAAAAATCCGAAAGTTTGTTCATTCATTTATTGGTATATTTGTTTACTTTTTTGTTACCTCTTCACGGCTATGACTTTACCGATATTGATGTAATTCGGTGTAGTGGTAGTTTAGATAATGGAGGAGGACATAGGACACTGTTGATTTCGAAATTCCTACCAGATCGGGACTTACGCGGGGAACCGCGGGGCGCAGCTAGTTTGCAATAAATCAGAAATGATTGAACATTATATGTTTACTGCAAATGATTTAATAATACATAAGTCTAGTAACAACTCACCAATACTAATTTATAATTATGATATAATTGCGTTCTACATGGTTTAAATTATATTTATTGCAAATAATTACGGATGTTAATTTCAGTTAAGAAAGCGGATGCGATTCATCAAATTTGAATGTGTTACAAATTTAACAGCGAAGGTGTTAATCTAAAATTAGAAAATTAAAATTCGCTCTTTTAAAACATGTTAAAATATCAAAAAGTTCTCTTTTACCACTGTAAATAATTTACGAGAGACGTTTATACTGGTATGATTTATATTAATGTATTATCTTATTTACTTTTGTTTTCAGAAAACTATTAAACATGGTTTTTATTGATATTATATTCACAACCGTAAAACTTAAGAGCGAAATTTACATTTCCACTGAATAACGTCTTCATTATATTTCATGTTTCTTTCTCGTAGAGGCTATTCATGTGTATGTCAAGATTAGCAATAGTACATTGTTATCCAAGGTGTGAAAGTCACTCATTACAAGTCCCGAGACGGAGTTTGGTTTTGGTTAATAGTTCGAGGGACTTAATGAGTCTTTCACCCGAGGTAAACACTGTGCTTTTCATTACGAATAATACATAAAATTCTTCCTAACAACGAGAGTGAATGAGACTATGAGACTCCATACCACATGAGTAGGTACTCATGTGTCCATACTACCTGATCCTCTTACAAGGTTGGAACCAAAGAGGTTATACATTATGTAGTGTTTTTTTTAGGTTTCTGCTATTTGTATTCAATACTTAAATACGGCGGTACTTACCGAATAAATTTTTATTAATGAGTTTAATCCAACACTGGGAAATGACGCGAAGTCCGTAGATTTAACTTACAGTTTTTGTAACACGGTTTGTCTAGAAAATGTTATTTACACAAAATACACAATCATAAATGAAAAACCAGATTAAACTTAACACAAAAACATAATAAAATAACAAAAAATAGTACTAATTAAAACGTTTAAAATAATTTGGAAATGCTAGCATTTCCCACCACTTTTTTTTTAACTCAAGGTACGAAACTGATCATACTATACGGTCGCATAAAGCCACATCAGCAACATCCACAGGGCGCGGCATGGTCATAGGTCGCTTTGACCATTTTCGTCTTTACATTTATTTTATTAAATAAGATATCTTGAACTACTTGGATTTGATTACTGAGAAAAAAGTTACTAAGTACTAAACTCTGGCAGTATGCATGAGCCGTGCCAAGCCATAATTATTATTCTTTGGTGTAAAAAAAAAAAGCAAGGAGGTTAGGTTTTTGAAGTTCCTAATGCGTAATGATACTGATACTGGCTACATGCAGATTGCACAAGTCGTGCGAAGCCATAATTTGACATGACAGCTGTCAGTGAAAGCGAAAAGCCCTAGGGCTGGAAATTTTATTTTCTACACGCTCTTCAGGCATATTTAGACCTACTTTCGGAGTATGAGTAATGAAAAATTATTTCTGTGGTTTAGGCGTTACAAACAGACATAGAAAGGACAAACATAGCGAATTAATAGGTAATTACTGAGAAAGTAGGGATAAGTTAGACGGGACCTTGAGTCAAAGTCAAATTAATTTTTTTTTATTTAGTTGGAATCATTCCCATGAGATCACAATTGAATCGTCTTAAAAACTAAGTTACGATACGTACGTTTCTTCGGATCGCGCCAACCAATAAGACGAAGACACAAGAAACTCATAAAGCTGCAAAACTTCAGGACATAATCAAATATTCACTAATATAGGAAACGATTTAACTAATTTTGTAAATTAGTACTACATATATTTTACTAACACTGTTTGTAACCATGCAAACTAAGATAAAAACTGAAGAAAAAAAACGTGATAAATCGGTCAACTTCAGTGCAAGGACCGATAAATCCGATAAAAAAATATAATGAAACCATTTAACGTATAAAATCGGGGTATTCCCTCTATCCCCCAAGTGCTATCCCCCAAATAGTCGGAATTTGGCGTGGCATTATCCCCCAAATTGATAATCAAGCCAATTTGGGGAATAATGGGAAATTAAAGTTGCGTTCTCCCCCGAAAAATCGCGTTTATTTGGAGCGTTGCATTTCGTTTTTTTATTTTTCATTATGAGTTTAAGTCGTGAAAACCTTAGAAAGAAACATTTTGTTATTTCAAATAACTGTAACTAAATGTCGTGTAAAGGAAGCTTCATAAAGTGCGTGCTCGTAGTACTTACATGACTAAGTTGGTACCGGATTGTGTGAAATAGATACCGATATCACCTCAACGTTATTTACCGAATCAACTAATAAACTCGAATAAAACGGTATTTTTACTGTCGCATTTAATGCTGTTTTCAAAAACTTGAAGCTTGTAATAACTCTATGTTATAGTCTTAGTCTTACATAAACAACACTGAGTGGGGTGTTGGTATGTGATGTGCTTTACTTTATGCCAATAATTTTTTTAACGATCTTGATTATTAAGTTCGATTGAATTTAGTATTTAGAAAATTAATATGATTGAAATGTCTTAGAGGCTGGACGATTTGTTTTTACAAAATAATACGCGTCGTATTAAGATCCTTGTCCTTTTTTAAATTTGGTTAAAAAAACTTAGAGTTACGAGTATTATGCACTCGATCATAAATGCACAGTACCTACCTATTAAACCGACGACCCAGTTGGCACCATGGTCACCATGCCGGACTGCCAAACACAGGGTTGCGGGTTCGATTCCCGCCACAGACAAGTATTTATGCTTAGATATATTTCTGTGGTCTGGTTGTTTCTATGTATTATAAGTATATATTTACAAAAGAAAAGTATATAAGTAGTTTATCCGTTGTCTAGCACTCATAATACAAGTCTAGTTACTTAGCTTGGGGCTAGATGGCGATGTGTGGAATGTCCTACAATATTTATTTATTTATTAAATATTTCCCACGAAACTTAAAGACTAGGATCGATCCAATATCAAAGGGAGCTAAGATAGATAGCTTAAAACAATTTCTCTGTTTATGATATTTAAAATTTATTATTATTTAAAAAACTGAAATCGACGTCGCGACAGAGATTGGCGTGTGGATCAATTTCAGTATTATCTTTAAGTTTCTACGAGACGTTTCATCGAGTGCGTAAATAACCCGTGGTAAGGTCTCAGTCATCAAAACTACAGCAACAAAGTTTTATAGAAATCGTTAAAAAAAACAGTTGACAGTTGCAATTATTTAGGAGAAAGAAGTTAAAGTAAGTTTCGAGGTGCGGTTGTGAGTGATTGCGTGCCGAGCTCGCGGCAAGGCGGTAAGGCGGCTAACATCCCCCGTCCGCACCAAGCAAGCCGTGAGGGTAAGCCATAGTCGCTAACCGTAGGTACCTAATGTAAGACGAGCCCCGCGCGATAAATCGCACTTTTTCCAGATAGTTTTGACAGCGAGACAGGTGTTAAATTTATATCAGTTGGAAGGAAGTTTTAGCGTGTTTATGCGATTGTATCGGTAGAGAAGCGCCTTGCGGTTGTTCCTTGAACAATGTTTATAGGGTGCGTGAATGTTAATGTAGACTAAACTATGGAAATTATTGTTTTAGAATTTGTTATTGTTCGTTTCGGTTTTGTTTTACGCCTTCGAATACATATACTGAAGTGAAAGACTTTGAAATATTAACCCCTGTAGAGCTCTCGCACCATAACAGTCTATACTTACCAAAGAATACTTGTAAGCATAATCAATAAAAATAAAATTCATAATAGTGACTGATTGACTGACTGAGCTATTAAGACGCGGTATATAGGCATCCGCTAAGAAACTATTTTGGAAAATTCAACCCCTACGCAAACAAAGTCGCAGGGGAAAGCTACGGGTACAGTGTAATTCAGTAGCAACCAACCAGCACAAACATTTTCAGTATCATTAAATATATCAGTTAATATTTTATATTTAAATCTCCAAGTATTAGTTAGAAAGCTACCACATCTCAATGACAGTATTAAAACACACCTCGTTGCTAACATAAAAAGGAATCCAACATCTAAAATCCGAACGTGATCATCAAAGCCCAATGTAAATATCTCGCAGCCCATTAGTACAACACTGTAAAGAAAAACTTTGTAATACGGAAATGCTGTGACACGTTCCCTTTCCAAAAACGCACTACATTCAAAACCACTTCGGGGTGAACGTACTCTCATTAAAGGGCCGCTGATTTTAACCATAGAACGTCAACCATCGCTAGTTTTCCGACTCTTCTAATACTGTTCTATGGTAGAGAAGCATCGGTGTATGCGCGCTAGTGTCACATTACGCGCCACTCGGTCCTTCTTATTTTTATTTTGTCAAATTGTAAGCTGAAATAAAACGGGAGAGTGTAATAAAAATACCATTGGTACTGTTATTGCAGTGGGCCGAAAATAGAGGTGTCACAGCCATCGGGCACCGTGCGTGGTGCGTGGTGTCGCCGCTCGCCGTTCGTCGGTCGTCCTCTAGAAGGGATACTATACTGACTCATTGCTAGTTTATTCTATATTGTAATTGTTAACGTGTAAAGTGGTATAAATATACGATTGTACGAGTAGGTGTTGTTTATTGGAGATTCTAACCGAGTAGGTGGGATTTAGTTCTCACGTCTTTAATATGGAATAGGATTAGACGAATTAACTCTTGGTAAAGTTAAGTAAATCAACTAAGAGTGGGTAGTTATTGGTACCTGAATCTGGCAGTAAAGATATCTCAGTAGGTTAAATAATTTTCTAGTTGTTTTTAATTCAACTTGCTACTCATAAAAATATACATACGTATAAAACATCAAAGTTCGATAAAACTAATTGAACTCATCTAATTTTACTATCCGAAGTTCTTGATCAATAAAAAACGATGATACTGTAAATGATCATTATTTTCCGCCCACGGCCACGTTGCAAACGTCGTGAGATATACATCATGCCCTTCTTACATATATTTTAACACAGGTAGGTAGTATAATTGTGTTAATTTGATTAAATTAATTAATACTAATATCGAAATTATGAGCCAGATTAGGTAATTATTTAAAGATGCAATGAATACCTAAGTAGGTAAAACTACTTAGATATTAGTAAGGAAAAAGAAATAAGATAACCCTCCATTTTGACTTCGGGTAAAAAAGAAGATGACGGACAGATGAAAGAAAACTGCATGTAGCAAGAATGCGAATGGTGAGATGGACGTTTGGTGTAACAAGAAGTTCGTAGATTTGTGGTAGTCTGGCGTGGATCGGTCACGTTATACAGAGAGAGGATACTCGTACTCGTATTACTCGTGTCACCACAAGAGTATAGTTTTCGATTTACTCAGGTTTAGGCGGCAGTCGGGCTTGTGTGATTCGGGCGCGCCAGGTTTTGTATGGCAACCGCGCCAGGTTTTGTATGGCAATCGCGCCCTAATCACATGCACACGTCCGACGACTTAAATCTTAGTGAATCGATGTACAGAACTTAGTAAATGACCGTAGAGCAAGAGGATGGTCAAAGAAGAGGTGAACGGATTGCACTGGGGAAGAAAAAGAGAAGTGCCATTGAACTTGACGGGAAATAGAGTGGCGTGGAGAAGAATAAAGGTTGCGCCAACCCCTATATAATGGGAAAAGGGAAGGAAGAAGAAAATAGAAGTAACACAAAGTGAATCTATCGAATTCTGTATTTTAACCCAACTGCGGGAGGGTTTTCTATTATGTGTACTGAACTACTTTAACTAAGCTATCGAGCCAAGTAAACTGGTCGTCTGATTGTTTGAACCAAGTGGCCACAAGATATGTTTGAAGGTGGTTTGTTATGCGACCTCGTTTGGACTAAACTTGAAAGCAGACGGATAGACTTTTTCAAGCTTTCAGCTGTTTTACAGACCATTTTACCATCTTTAGGGGTCCGCCCCGGCGCGCCGGGGCGGACCCCTAAAGATGGTAAAATGTTCCATCCACCGCGCCGCGGCGCGGTGGATGGAACTCCATCCAACTTCTACCTTCTTCCAATCAACTTTTCATATCTTTAGTGACTTACTTAATGCACATTGTGTTATGCTTTTAATTACCTACATCATCTGGTTTTTACAAAATCTACCAATTTTAACATCTAGTTTTTGGCAGGTAATAATTAAATTTGTATTACGCTTCTTCAAAAAAAACCGGCAACCAATAACTTCCCAAAAGAGAGAAAGACTCCATGCTCGTAGTTTCCCGTGCATAACGACATATTTACACTCTTAGATCATCGAGTTACCCCATTAATATCGAATAGAACCGCTAAATTATAATATAATCCTTCTAATGTATGGTAATGCACGCATCTAAAGACATACGGCTATCTTACGAGCCAATTTTTAAGAGCCGGTGGCACTTCGCTACCAAATATGTCGTAGGGTGAACGACTTGAGTCTATTTCAGTCTGAATAATTATATACAGCAAAAGGAAGGACTTGTCTTGTCTGTCGCGTACTCAATGGGTGTGATGCTTTAATTGGATTACTTCTGGAAGTGTTGGATTCGGGGAATATAGTTTTTCTATTGATATTTCTTTAAGCGGCGATCAGCTAGTAAATAGAAGATGTGGTATGATGGGATAATGTGGATTGTTAAACTACCTATCAGCATTTAGGTAAGTAAGTAGGTATGGAAAAAATATTAAACCGTGTTTTTTGTTTATGGTTAATTCTCTGATTTGTTTTTCACCTTGTTTGCACGCTAGCCACGCGTGCATGTAGTAAAAGTAATTATCTTGCCTAAAATTATTATTAGTAACAGCTTCAGGTGAAAAGGGCTGGCTGCTACCTAGGCCAACGAATCGGCATTGCCTTCCAAAGAGGCAATTGCAGCTAACCTTTTAGGCACCCTACCTAAGGAAACGTATTTGTATTTTTTAACCGACTTCAAAAAAGGAGGAGGTTCTCAATTCGTCGCGTATATTTTTTTTTTTATGTATGTTCGCGGATTACTCGAAAATGCCTGGACCGATTTGGAAAATTGTTTTTATGTTTGAAAGGGAATAACTCACAAGTGGTCCCATAAAAATTGGATGAAGATCTGATGAGGATCTTCGGAGTGATGAACAGAATTATACCTCGAGAGTGCAGCAAATTGCTCAGTTTTCGATTTCCACCAGTAGAATTAGGCCATAAACTAATAGTTACCGATAAATGGAATATTTGAAACCACCTTCTCATCAGACAACTCTTTAATCGGTTACGATTACAGGTTACAATTTGAAGAATTTTGTCGAATTTTGTCGCCGGCCTAGGTTTGTATGAATGTTGATAGAGAACCCTATCTTAAATGAAGATCTGATGAGGGTCTTCGGAGTGATGAACAGAATTGCACCTCGAGAGGGCAGCAAATTGCTCATTTTTCGATTGCCAGCAGTAGAATTGGGCCATAAACTAATTGTTACCGATAAATGTAATATCTGAGACCACCTTCTCATCAAACAACTCTTCAATAGGATACGATTACAGGTTAAAATTTGAATAAAATAGTCGCTTTCAACTCGCCGGACTGGGTTTGAATAAATGTTGCTAGAGAACCCTATTCTAAATGAAGATCTGATGAGGATCTTCAGAGTGATGAACAGAATTGCACCTCAAGAGTGCAGCAAATTTCTAATTTTTCGATTACCACCTGTAGAATTGGCCCATAAACTAAAAGTTACCGATAAATGGAATATCTGAAACCACCTTCTCATCAGAAAGCTCTTCAAGCGGTAACGATTACAGGTTACAATTTCAATAAAATAGTCGCTTTCGTCTCGTCGGACTGGGTTTGAATGAATGTTGATAGGAACCCTATCCTAAATGAAGATCTGATGAGGATCTTCGGAGTGATGAACAGATCTGCACAGCGAGATTAAGCAAATTGCTCAGTTTTCCATTTCCACTAGTAGAATTAGTGTATGGGCACACTAATAGGTATCGATGAATTAAGCATCTGAAACCACCTTCTCATCACCAAACTCCTCAATAGGTTACGATTAGGTAGGTACAGGTTGCAATTTGAGGAAATAGTCACTTTCGCCTCATGGAGTAGAATTTTCATTGACAGCTTCACTAAAAATAGTTAAATAAAAAAATAAATTAAAATTTTAAAAACCGACTTAAAAAAAAACAAAAAATATATTTAAAAAATTCAAAAACTAAAAAAAAAGTGAAAACAAAAACTAAAAAAAACCATACTTTGAAGTCGGACTGGGTGACACTATGTTTCCTATAATACCTCTCAACATTAAATCTAACCCAGTCCGACTTCCAAGTATGTTTAAGTTATCTGCTGTGTTAGTGACCCGAAATGGATTATTTTTCACTTTTTTTAGTTTTTGTTTTCAGGTTTTTTTAGTTTTTGTTTTCCGGTTTTTTTTAGTTTTTGTTTTCACTCATTTTTTTAGTTTTTGAATTTTCTAAATATATTTTTTGGTTTTTTTAAAGTCGGTTTTTAAAATTTTATCATATTAATATATCAATCCATTTAAACTAGGTTTATTATTATTTAATTCTTGTATGTTTATTTGTGATTCTAAGTGTGAAGTTACGTACACAATAAACAAAATTATTTGGTTAAATAAATAACAATAGAGTTAACTAATAGATTCCAACGAATTAGAAAAGTGCCAACGATTTTTCCGTGCGCTTGCGCTGAAGACACTGAAAAATGATAATGATGACGTTTCGAAGTGTCAACCGGATGTCCGGTGACGGCCGGCGCGCGCGACCGCCGCGTCTTACACTGACTACCTGAGAAAAATAACGTGTGCTGATTTATAATAGTAGTTATCGAGAGTTTTTAATATGTTTTGTAAATTTTGTAAAATTATTATGCTATTTCATGTTTTGCTTATTGAAGTTAACCTTTTGAAGGTACCTTTTTACATGGTCAGCCATTGCAAGTCCGTAGAGCCAAGCCATTGCATTGGTATCCCGGGTTAATAAGTTAGAGGGTAATAAAACTAGATGAAAATATGAGATTATACGAGCAAAAGATTAAGGTATGATTTGATATTATTAAAATAAAAACTGAAATGTAGCTGAAACATTTTCTCTAAGTATGTGCAGTAACTATAAATTTTAACTGCGCTAACAATTTTAAATTCCTAATTTACAACCACTAAAGAAACTCAAACCTCGACTCAAAAGCTCATAAACGTTGATGAATCCAGAGAAAAATCTACGTGAAATAAACATAAATTTTATACAATAATCATAATTGAGTATGAAATCTGTCTTCGGTGTGCTTGGATAGTATTCGAAACACCATTGGTCGGGCCGTTGGGCGCCATCGCATCGGGCACGTCGCCAGAGTGACAAACAGAAAAATACCATGAAGAAAAAATTTAATTTTATATTATTTGTTGCGCAAATAACAAGTGGGTACCAAGAGTACCCACGACACTTTACCCACAATCTTCATAACGTTGGCTTTGGGCCAGTTATAATAAAGTAAGCATTGATCTGTAGAAAAACGACCTATTTTAATAGCAAAATGTACGGATCGATTATAGATAGAGTTCGCAATCTATACTACGACTTCGATTTACCTATCTATGGTGTTTTGAGTTAGGAATACATCGTACGTTGGAAGAGTGAAAAGTCTAAAGCGCTATTATAGAAAATTTCAGGAGGAAACTTCTCTGAAATGATGTATAGATAGTGGTGTTTTAGACTTTTTCTAAAGAAACTTTTCAGGGGGATATTTCGAAGATTTTTCTATGGAAATATTATGGATGATATTATTGGCGCTGTGATATACGAATCAAAGCACCACTATAGATTATTTTTGAGAAGCAAACTAAAAGTTCGTTTCAATGGAAATATTATGGACTCACGCTCTAAAACGCCAGTATTTTCAGAAGCCTATTTCAAAGTATATTTTCTATGGAAATATTATGAACGGGAAGGACGACATTATAAAGTTTCTTAAACACCAAAATATGTTGCGATTACGACGAACCTTTTCACCTTTCTCCCTTGTGACTTTTTTTATCTTTACACTGACAATAATTGATTCGGTCGCTTGCTTAATTATTTATTCAAAATTGCGAATCTAGTATTAACTATTTAACATACAAATCTATGAAACGAAACGATTGTTTGATGTTAGTTTCATTGAAGATATTTGATGGACATGTTTGTTTCTTCGATGCCTATAAACGAGGATAAATATTTGGGTGAATGGTGATTAAGTTTTAGTATAAGTATCGTAAATGTTATTTAGATGGGATCATAAACATAATATTTAAAATACGATAAGTACCATTATGCCAAAACGATTGCCTGTTATTTTATTTTATGTGCCATTTCTTTCTGAATTCATTAAGTATAAACTTTAATAATTTTACAGTTTCATTTAATGTTAAACAAAAAGCTAGTAAATCCTATTAAAAAAGCAAATTAAATACGAGTGTAAGTGTAAAAATAAAATTTAAGATTTATTAAAATTTAAAAGATTTATACTTTTGTTATTTATTTTACTACCTACTTACCTAAGTATTCATTTATAATGTGCGTTAACATTACTAAACATACTTGTCGAATTAAAAACCTAATTTTTTGATTTAAAAACAAAATATTACCAAATATTTACCATCATGCTACTATATCATTGCAATTGCCCCATTTTTTTTGTAAAGTGGTTTTTTTAAAGTGGTCAGTGAACTGGCCACCACAAGAATTAAAAAAGGTTGGACTGACGGTATGAAAAGTAGAGTATGCACCACGGGATAAAGCATGTCTTCGTCTTGGGCGGCTTGAACCCCTCGCTTAACTCAGGACTCTACTTAACTCCCTCGCTTAGCTCAGGAGTTAACTTTAAACTTTAAGTTAACCCGTCTACTATTTTGTCCATCCCTGAGTCCAATAAATAAGGAAATAGGGTTGCTTTGAACTGTGTCTTAGAGATTTGGATGCTCCATGAAATTATATCTTTCGTACTTAAAGTGTAATTTATATGAATCAAATAAAATAAAATCTTTAATTGTCTTTTGAAGCCCCCACGCTTTTTGCGATCCCACCATCTGAAATATTTTCAAGAATAAAAAAGTACTGTAACGACATCTACGATTTCACCCGGAACTATTTCTATTGCAACGCCATCTATTAACTATGTTTGAAACTAACGTAATGTTTTTGGTTCGCGTGTTTTGAACCGAATGAAGTTGGAATTGTGAACCTGATAGTTCTGAGAGTGTGGAACAGGTGGCGCTAGTTGCATGTTTTGAAAGATTTCAAATTGAATAATTATGTGAAAAAGTTATTAGACACGAATTAAAATCATTTACTTACCATTCATCAAAATAATACGTAATCGTTGCCTTTATCACATCTCGATAATGTAGGTTTCTATCTGTAAATATTTGTCAAAGTCGGTCATGTAGTTCCAAAGATTAATCCAAATCAAACAGTCATCCAAACTTTGTATTCTTAAAATATTAAAAAACTCAAGTCAAAACTCAATATTTTTTATTCAGTAGAAACTATGTATTGGCATAAATTCACTCCCAATGAGGAAGAAGACACAAGAAACTTCCTATGTAAGCTACCATGAGTAATAGTAGTAGTTCAAGATTTTTAACTACCATGGTTATTTTCACTAACAAAGTTCTTTAAAAAAGGATATCGTTTTTAATTATGTTGGGCTTCATATTACGAAGTTGTTTCAAACATCATTTTCACGAGAAACCAAGGGTGATTTTTATTGTTTTAGTAATTGGTATAGGGTAGTTTTTTATATAAATATGATAGGTCAGCGTTTCACCACTATCACACCCGCCTGATGGCAAGTGACGATGCAGCCTAAGATGTAGCACGCTTTCTTAGAAAATACCTATTCACACACGACTTGAAGACCCCCGAATTGTACACGTCAGGAAAGAGAGACGCAGGCAACTGATTCCATTGCGGTACGAATATTTTTTTTATTATTTTAACGCCAATCTGTCGTTCGTCTCGTCCATTGCCAGTCTATAACCGTAGACGGGCAAATACAAGACAATGACAATGTATCTCCATACAACAACTGCTGCCAAACTGACCAATGTCACCAACCAAGCCATGACGGAACCTACCTTCACAAATCTAACCTATTACACTGCCAACTTTATCACAATACCTGCGACACTTCTAACTGAACTCTAATCGATGGGAATAAGGAAATCAGTATAGTAAATGTAAGTCGGTAGGGGTGTTTTCTGGCAAGCGGACAATAGAAGCAGTGATGCGGGAGTAACGTTTAATTTGCTTTAGATTGCTCGCTGAGATTGTGTCTATCTGGATTTGGTTAATGATCAAAGTTTTTTCTATTGAAAATTCACTGAGGGTCTACCTCCACAGCTCATTGAACTTCTCTTTGCTTTGGTCAAAATATTATCTTGACTTAATGTCAAAATATTTCAGTTTCTAAGGAAGGCTTGACCAGTTTACAGCGTTTTTCTGACTTGAGATGGTCTTAAAAAGCGCCAGGTAAAATACGGTCGATCCTTAAACAAGGGCACGGTCATAAGTTTTTAACATAAGCCGTTCAGAAGTAGCTGACATAATATCATAATAATATTATGTCAGCCAATTTTAAATTAAATGTCCATTTATCCATTTTATTGGTAACAATAGTCATTGTACCTTAGGTATGTGTATAAGGCATCTTAGGCACTTGGATTGAAATGTCAGCCACTTTCGCTGTAAGCTGTATCTACATTGCCATGAAAAATCCCGTATTATACACGCTCTATCAATAAATTAACAATAATAATTAAATACTTTCGTCTGTCAATGTGTACGGAGCAGGTACTAGCGATCGTTCGTTTGGGTACCCTCCTCTTATTTTTAGCAGCAGCGACCGCGCGCGCCGCCCGCCGCCGCCCGAGCTGCGTCCGCGCACGCTTCTCGCGAATAATATAACATTTAATAAATGTTTTAGTGTAGTGATAGTGATAAGTGTATCAGTGTACAGACAGACATGTGGATTTTATGACAAAGGCTGCGAGGATGGACCACTTCAGGCGGCCGCGATACAAGCTGGGCCGACGACGGGTATGATAGCGTTCGCATTGATAGGTTATGAATGTGTACGGATGCTTGTGATTCTCGTAGATTGTAGATTCCATTCAAATTATCAATATGACGCATGTTCTGGAGCTTTGGACTGTGTCGTCATTGTGCTAAGGTCGGTGTTACCTTGACACGTGATTGTAAACATATCTAACAGCTGGTACATAAGCTCCTCTTCAAATTATGTTTTCTTATTTCTTCCATTTTGAAAGAATACATCAGTATGTAGACATGCTATGGCGTGATGTCAGGCTAGTAGGTAGGCACCTAAGTGTTAGTGGAAAGATTCGGATATATTCACGGAGATTGATTCATTAAATAAAACCAGGAATTTGGGTCATCTGGTTAGTCACTTTAATTATATTGTTTCTGCTTCTGACTCAATATTTATTTGAGATTTCCTTGATATTATTATTTTGTTAGGAATACTGATTTTACCCGAAAACCCCTCGCTCAGCACGCAGTTAGGTGATTATTCATTTTCACAGAAAAATTGCTGATAAAAAACTGTAACATATTCATTCTCTCACGGTTAAAACTGTTCACATAATTGATAACGCTACTCCACTTTTAAACTCCACTCGATAGGTCGAGGCTTCAGAATATCCGCAATTTGACATAAATCTAAGAAGGCCAACATTGCCAAGTCGGGTCAGCAAAAACCCCGGCTTAATAAGCCAATCAAGGCTCGATGATCATTAGGAATTGACTCGCGCGGCCTTGTCTTGCCAGCATAAAGGGCTCTTCAATACATGAGAATGTGATGAGCTTCTGAGTCGACTAGCGAAAATCTGTTGCCAAGTCACTATATTTTATTATACAAATAAAATTGTCTAAGGGCCACTTCAAGCAAAATTGAAAACGCTCGATTAAATCTATAGACTTGTCTTTTTGTCAAAATATATGAACTAAGCAAATACATATAGGTACATATATATATTTTACTTTGTAATAGGACTGGATCGACATCGCTAATGAAATTCAAAGTTTTCAATAATGTCCCAACCATATTTGGTACTGAATAGAACGTACAAGAATTATCCAATTCTGGACCTCTTTGACAGCTTTATTCCTCTGGACACTTGACCACCAAACCTTTACTACTGGTGGCCAGTTAAAACTAATAGTTTTACGTTTTACTGGAGGACAAATGAGAGCAATTGTTTCCAAGTCATCACCATGAAAAAATATATAAATAACATACTGTTTTATTAAGGCTATCAGACAAGGTACAAAGAGAACGTAAAATCATTCATTTTTTTTGGAAAAATTAATATATTAATCAAAGTAATGGTTTTTTTAGTTTAATTTTCATGTCAGTCCTTCTGGTTGCCTTTAGGTTTCAGTAGGAACGATGGTACGGTTTGTGTTCCGCATACATTGCCGTGTTTACATGGAACTAGCGGTTAACGACCCGTACTTGCGCATCGATGGGTTGTTCTCGGTGCAAACGTACTCATGTTGTAACCACGCTAGGTTAGAGTGCGAAGTATTGTGTTCTTTATGAACATACGGTGGACTTGTCCATACAATTAATTTTAGCTGTTAAAATGTATAGACTAAATCTGGGTTTAGTACTCGTATGTCTTAAGGCCAGATTTAGTCCATACGTTTTCCTTGGTAGTAAAAAAATAATTTAAAATCATTTTTCTTTTGTGGAAATTGTAATTTAACCTTTTAATTTAAAAGCTCACCTTAAGCTTACGACTAAAGCTCTTCCTTACTAATATAATTAAATGCGACAGGTATTGTCTGACTGTCTGTCTGTTTGTTACACTTTAACGCCTAAACCACTGAGCCAATTTTGATAAACTTTGGTATAGAGGTAACTGGGATCTTGGGGGTGTTTTGTTTTGTATTTGTGATTTTAATCAAATACGGAAGGTTTGTGTGTATTATGCTACTTTATATTCCGATCCCAGATTTATACGGGTAAAATCGTGAGGCGTAGCTACCGTATCACAGTGTAGCTTATTTATAAGTTTATCAACATTTTACTACAAGTTTGTCATAATATTTTTATTACTCGCAATTCCCTGTGCGGTAAATAAGGGGGTTCAAGTCTCGTCTCGGTACAATTTTTGTAGACGCATTTTTTCTTGAAAATTATTTCGCACCATAACTTAGCGTATAGGCATCCCGACGGTAGTCTGCCGCAAGTAGGTCGCCGGCCGCTGCGCGCATCGATCCGGAAACCGACGCATGCGCAACATAAATACTAACTTAACTTGCAAACAATAAGGTTCAAAATACAACTGTCAATGAGCCCGAGTCAGTGACTCACTGCATACAACCGTGTCACGACAAACTTTACTTTAATTTACTAACTGTTAAGTTCAAATTCATTCAACAATTTAACACGTTATTTAGTAGGAGACATTGCACTTTGTACCGATGATTTAGAGTTTATATTTGCTTGTGTATTGACGCGAATTATTTTCGAATTATTCAATTTGTTGACGGTAGACATGTCTTGATGGAGCTTCGCTACGGGGAGTTTGGAAACTTCCTGTTGCTTGATAGATCAATATTTTTACCTTTGTTAACTTACTTTAATTTTCTAGACTTCATAGCAAAAATTATGTCCAAAAAATGTGACACTTTTAGTCTGAAAGTAAAAAAAATTGTTCAAAAGTATCATTTAAATTGAAAAATAAGGCACATGTTAAGCTACATAGGTACAAAGTAAACAATGTAATCTTTGTAGCTAAATCGTTCGTAGCACAAAGGTCAGGGCGGGCGGACAGTGAACGCCCACGCGCTACGCTACGGCACTGCGGCAGGACCTACGACGTAGCATCTACTGCTACGATCACTTTTACAGCTTTTATTTATTCCGACATTATTTTATTTTTTATTTCTTCAAACTAAAAAAAATACATTACATAATATATATCCGTTTTTTTAACAAATGAGATAGATAAAACATGCATTTTTACGTACGTAATATGCCTTCGGAATGCTTCAGATTATTCCATTCCAGCGTCCAGTAATTAATCTGGAGATAGGATCAGCTGACGTCATTGTTGACGTCACCAGGCGTCGTAGAGATAAAATAATTAAAACACAATAGAAAACACGGTATGCGTCATAACTCCACTATTAGTTTGCTACCATAATACTATCAACAAGTATTGGACTTAAGACCTTTTTCTAATATACGTTACACACAAGCATAAATACTTAAATTAAATGTACTCAGTGTGATTATTATTTGTCAACATGTTAGCTATGTCTTCAGTTGGCCGAGTGGTATAAGCCGCCACCCGCTACACCAACCGACGACGTGGGTTCGATACACAGGTTACGTTGTTATAATGTTCAAATAGTGCTGCACAGTATTGTAAATGTTACGAACGATGTAGACTTTTGAACGTTGATTGTACACCAAAAAAAACTGAAAGGAATGATTAATGTGTCATGCATTTTTTTGGCGTATTTTTTATTTATTGAGTTTTCCCATTAAATATAATACTGAAAAAAGATAATATATGTATGTATTGTATGTAAGTAAGTATATTTATGACTTTATTTATGTGGAATATGAAATTATTATTAGTATGTAGTTAAGTATGTATTTATTTTCATGTTTTTGTTGTTATTTGCATCTTAATTAATTTTCTTAAATTTGAACACCCTACCTTTCACCTTCCTCAACTACTTGTCCATCCGAAGGTTGCCTGGAAGAGATCGCTTTTAGCGATAAGGCCGCTCTTTGTAACACTTAGACTTAAGCTTTGTTTTTATTTAATGCTGTTTATAATAAAGAATTTATCTATCTATCTGAAATCGACCGTATCGACGCGCGACGATTTGATTTGGTACTATAAAACAGTACTTCTCTATAAATTCTGTTATATGGTATCGAATCGAAGTTATTACCTATTTATCTACCTGTGGTATAGTTTGAAGTTTGAAGAGCCCATCAGAACCTTCTTGTATACTGTCTATTACTGTGGGTTAAGCATTTTATCTCTATGTGTATGAACGACGCCTGACTGAGTGTATGCCGTATGCGTGATAGTGATGATATTCCAACTAACTACTTCGTTGTCTATATTTATATTATAAATGAATAAGCTTGAAAACAACATGACCTATTTTGATAAAATTTGGCACGAACGTTACATTAAGTTAGGGCTTGAATATCGGTCCATTTTTCAACTCTGGAATTCAGTTTCAATATTGATCTATCCAGTTCCGGAATTCGATGCTTTCTTTATAAAACGCATAATATTTTTTGAATAACAGATGTTATCGAGATGAAGGGATATTTTAGGTAGGAATAATAAATCCATTGAAATAGCTGTTCAGAACTGTAATTATAATTAAAAATGAGTAATTTATAATCTAAAACTTTTGTTGGATGGGAAATTCTTACACGATTTCAAAAAAAGTCGCGTTCAGCTTCGACACTAGTAGGCGGTAATGTTTTTAAATATTTGAAACATTGTCCTCTATCGCCGCCGTCTTAGAAAACTGCCTTTTTGACACTTAACAAACGATATCGAAATTCCGGTTTTGCTCTCACCAATTCCGGTATTATAAACGATACTGAAATTAGTCGGAATTCCGAAATTTTGTTAAAACCGGAATGCCGGAGCTCAAGCCCTACATTGAATCCTTGGAAGTAAGTAACATAGATTGCTTTTTATCCCGATATTCCTATGGTAACGGGCACGGTGACGGGATTCCTGTGGTGGAAACCGCCGGAAGGCGCTGCTCATAGCATATTTGTATAATCTGTACATACTTTTATCCCGATATTCCTATGGTAACGGGCACGGTGACGGGATTCCTGTGGTGGAAACCGCCGGAAGGCGCTGCTCATAGCATATTTGTATAATCTGTACATACTTTTATCCCGATATTCCTATGGTAACGGGCACGGTGACGGGATTCCTGTGGTGGAAACCGCCGGAAGGCGCTGCTCATAGCATATTTGTATAATCTGTACATACTTTTATCCCGATATTCCTATGGTAACGGGCACGGTGACGGGATTCCTGTGGTGGAAACCGCCGGAAGGCGCTGCTCATAGCATATTTGTATAATCTGTACATACTTTTATCCCGATATTCCTATGGTAACGGGCACGGTGACGGGATTCCTGTGGTGGAAACCGCCGGAAGGCGCTGCTCATAGCATATTTGTATAATCTGTACATACTTTTATCCCGATATTCCTATGGTAACGGGCACGGTGACGGGATTCCTGTGGTGGAAACCGCCGGAAGGCGCTGCTCATAGCATATTTGTATAATCTGTACATACTTTTATCCCGATATTCCTATGGTAACGGGCACGGTGACGGGATTCCTGTGGTGGAAACCGCCGGAAGGCGCTGCTCATAGCATATTTGTATAATCTGTACATACTTTTATCCCGATATTCCTATGGTAACGGGCACGGTGACGGGATTCCTGTGGTGGAAACCGCCGGAAGGCGCTGCTCATAGCATATTTGTATAATCTGTACATACTTTTATCCCGATATTCCTATGGTAACGGGCACGGTGACGGGATTCCTGTGGTGGAAACCGCCGGAAGGCGCTGCTCATAGCATATTTGTATAATCTGTACATACTTTTATCCCGATATTCCTATGGTAACGGGCACGGTGACGGGATTCCTGTGGTGGAAACCGCCGGAAGGCGCTGCTCATAGCATATTTGTATAATCTGTACATACTTTTATCCCGATATTCCTATGGTAACGGGCACGGTGACGGGATTCCTGTGGTGGAAACCGCCGGAAGGCGCTGCTCATAGCATATTTGTATAATCTGTACATACTTTTATCCCGATATTCCTATGGTAACGGGCACGGTGACGGGATTCCTGTGGTGGAAACCGCCGGAAGGCGCTGCTCATAGCATATTTGTATAATCTGTACATACTTTTATCCCGATATTCCTATGGTAACGGGCACGGTGACGGGATTCCTGTGGTGGAAACCGCCGGAAGGCGCTGCTCATAGCATATTTGTATAATCTGTACATACTTTTATCCCGATATTCCTATGGTAACGGGCACGGTGACGGGATTCCTGTGGTGGAAACCGCCGGAAGGCGCTGCTCATAGCATATTTGTATAATCTGTACATACTTTTATCCCGATATTCCTATGGTAACGGGCACGGTGACGGGATTCCTGTGGTGGAAACCGCCGGAAGGCGCTGCTCATAGCATATTTGTATAATCTGTACATACTTTTATCCCGATATTCCTATGGTAACGGGCACGGTGACGGGATTCCTGTGGTGGAAACCGCCGGAAGGCGCTGCTCATAGCATATTTGTATAATCTGTACATACTTTTATCCCGATATTCCTATGGTAACGGGCACGGTGACGGGATTCCTGTGGTGGAAACCGCCGGAAGGCGCTGCTCATAGCATATTTGTATAATCTGTACATACTTTTATCCCGATATTCCTATGGTAACGGGCACGGTGACGGGATTCCTGTGGTGGAAACCGCCGGAAGGCGCTGCTCATAGCATATTTGTATAATCTGTACATACTTTTATCCCGATATTCCTATGGTAACGGGCACGGTGACGGGATTCCTGTGGTGGAAACCGCCGGAAGGCGCTGCTCATAGCATATTTGTATAATCTGTACATACTTTTATCCCGATATTCCTATGGTAACGGGCACGGTGACGGGATTCCTGTGGTGGAAACCGCCGGAAGGCGCTGCTCATAGCATATTTGTATAATCTGTACATACTTTTATCCCGATATTCCTATGGTAACGGGCACGGTGACGGGATTCCTGTGGTGGAAACCGCCGGAAGGCGCTGCTCATAGCATATTTGTATAATCTGTACATACTTTTATCCCGATATTCCTATGGTAACGGGCACGGTGACGGGATTCCTGTGGTGGAAACCGCCGGAAGGCGCTGCTCATAGCATATTTGTATAATCTGTACATACTTTTATCCCGATATTCCTATGGTAACGGGCACGGTGACGGGATTCCTGTGGTGGAAACCGCCGGAAGGCGCTGCTCATAGCATATTTGTATAATCTGTACATACTTTTATCCCGATATTCCTATGGTAACGGGCACGGTGACGGGATTCCTGTGGTGGAAACCGCCGGAAGGCGCTGCTCATAGCATATTTGTATAATCTGTACATACTTTTATCCCGATATTCCTATGGTAACGGGCACGGTGACGGGATTCCTGTGGTGGAAACCGCCGGAAGGCGCTGCTCATAGCATATTTGTATAATCTGTACATACTTTTATCCCGATATTCCTATGGTAACGGGCACGGTGACGGGATTCCTGTGGTGGAAACCGCCGGAAGGCGCTGCTCATAGCATATTTGTATAATCTGTACATACTTTTATCCCGATATTCCTATGGTAACGGGCACGGTGACGGGATTCCTGTGGTGGAAACCGCCGGAAGGCGCTGCTCATAGCATATTTGTATAATCTGTACATACTTTTCCAACTTCTTATCCTTACTCCTAAAGTAAACTCTCTAAATTTCCCACTGAATAATGTTCTATTCATCGACTACATAAGCCGTTTATATCCTTACGGATATCGGATATCCTTTCAATAATGGTACATTACCATTGATGGTGAAGCTGGGAAGGGAAGGTCATTCATTCGGTCGCTGGCGTGATGTCAGCGAGTCGTCTCAGTCCTAAAACATGGGGGTTATCTGTGACCCAATTGTCGTAATCGCTAATGTAGGTGTTGCGCGCGCACCCATTGATGTAGCGAGCTCGCGGCTTCGTGCCGTGGTAGTGTCGGGGAGGGACCGGGGCGCGCCGGCCGCATCCTCCGGTCGCATGCCACCACCACGGCCGACCAGGACGCGATCCCGCTGGTGGTCCGCCGCGACCACCACCAGCTTCCCGCGCCCGCACCGCCCGCGTCCGCGCCCGCACCGTCCTCGACATGCCGCACTGTCATCTCTTACAACACACACAACAACGGGTACAACAAGCTCTTCACGCAGGTGTGTGACGCGCACTATACCACTAACTAACCCTACCTACCTCCATCCCTCCCCGACTCAACCCCCGTGTTTTGGTTACAGGACGTTCCCCGATATGTGTCCAACAGGCTCGTGTTATTGCGTTCTTTGTTCAGGAGAGTGTTGACAGGTGCATATAATATATGTTCGAGCAACAAGTTGTTTACATATTATTATATGTTTAGATAATGCTCGTATTATGTACGCTCGAGTTACTGTAAATAGATTGATTACCGTTATCATTATTGAATATCAATTGAACACGAAGTACCTAGTTGGCGCGCTGCCCTTGCGTCAGTATCAGGCCTACAACCGCGTCATATCCAGGCCAGGTCTATACACTACTTGTTCGATATTATACGACTATCCTTTTGTGTTTATTTCAATCAATTTGTGCTCTATTTAAAGAACAACTTAAATGTTTGTTTATATACGCGATAGAATTTTCCAATTTCCGTTTTACAGCTTTCAATCAACGTTATTGTTTTCAAATATTTCGACGATAATCGATTTATTTAGGATCGATTAATCTGATTCGATTTGGTAACCGAATAACTCGGTAGCTAACCCTGACCTGACTTGTAACAATAACATAGAATAACACGTACCAGATATACCTACAACAACATTATATAGATACCTACCTGCATTACGTAGTTCAAAGCTAACTAACTACAATCTGACAAGGGTCTTGATGAACGTGGCAAAAAAAGGAACTAATTTCCAAGGCTGCCATTCCATAAAAAAATATAAATTCGAAGGGAATGTTAGTATTTATTGTGTAACGTAACGCCTTTTCACGTGATAACCACGTAACCAATTGCGATCAAATTTGGTGTGTATGTAGCTGGAGATCTGATATATACATATATGCTACTTTTTTATTGATATTCCACCGGATCGGGACTTATATGGGTAAACTACGTGGCTCAGCTGTGCGGTTTTACCCGCGTTAGTCTCGATGTCGTTGGTATATCTATCTATATACATATAAAATGCTTTGTCCTGAATGACTGACTGACTGACGGATCAACGCACAGCCTAAATCACTGATCGTAGAGACCTGAAACTTGGAGGATGTGTTCTTTGTACGACGTATGCATCTGATAATAAAGGATTTTCCGAAATTCTACCCCTAAGGGGGTGAAAAAGGGGGGCAAAGTCAATGTATCCCCATACCAACTTTCATCAAGTCGATTCAGTACTTTCGAGCATATTTGTTACAAATAAAAAAAAAACTTTGCTCTTTATAATATTAGTGTAGATAACGATTTAAAGTCTTATCTTGTACGCTAACTAACCAAAATCGAGTCGAGGGGGTCTTAGATAAATCAGTAGAATAAGATTTTTTTATGTTGTACAAATAAAGTGTTTATCTATCAGAACTATAGGTAGATGGAGAAGTGAGGATACTAGCGCACTCCCCTCTCCTAACGAAGACCCTTGTCATATTGTACACTATAATTACACGTTACTGCTAGTACTCAAAGCTATTTCAATAAATAATAAACACATGTTATTGATATATGGGTTGCAGTAGATTTTTGTTCTACTTTTACTAAATCAATCGATTTGTACGTTTGTATGTCAGTAATATTTATTGCTATATATTTATTGCTATACAGTATAAAACAAGAGGTAAATTAATAGGTACGCTAGAAAAAAAAGATTTTTGTACCCTGGCCTCTTGGTTTTTCTTTTTAAATCTTCGATTCGATGCAAAAAACTTCTGAATTGATGGACCTAGTTTGATTTAGTTTTATATGTTTGAAAGGTGACTTAATCAAGAATGTTCTTAGCTATGTTTGATGAAAATCTGTACAGCCGTTTAGAGAGAATACTTTGAGGTTTTTTCCCAGCATTTTTAAACCGGGTCCATACGGCAGCAGATAATGGCATGATTTTTCTGTGATAGCCTAATTTAGGTAAATGTCACTAGTTCCAGTTCTAAATCAAGTCAATTCTATTTCGATTTTTCTAGATACCTACTACCTACATACACCACATGAGTAAGAATACAACCTACACTTCATCAATCTTGTTTGACTGAACACAAAGGTTGAACTTTCATACTATTTATTTATTCAGTAGAACGAGTTTTTTTTACGTGTGTTTAAACCATCCGTGAAATTGTAGAGAAAATAAAATACTATCCAAAAATAATATTTCCAAAAAAGAAAATAAACCCACCACCGACTCCCATAGCGGTGTTCTTTACAATCAGCTACGGAGGTATCATGTCCCACCGAGTCAAAATTACGGAAAAAATAGATCTTTAGTTTATTTATTGTCCGCATACTTTTGGCCCAGGCCAACGGGCCGCATACAGTGGTCGCACCCAAAGCATGAGGTTTGAATCCTCACGCATAAAATGTTACTCTGGATCGAGGATCATTCGTTTTCGACTAATAGATCAGAGTGGCGAAGTATTTCAGTATGCAGCCGAAGTCAACAACATACCATATAGTCAAACAACCCGTACATTGTTGGTATAGTGACTAAAATATCCGTATTGTGCTGGCATTCCCAACGTATTGACCAACTCGATCGAACGGACATGGACCACTTGATACTGGACTATTGGGTACGAATATATTTTTCATTTACATTTTACTATTTACTTACTCCGCTGGCTCCAAAAGTGGATCTTGGTCTCCTAAACCGGAGTCATCTATCGCTCCCCGTCCTGCGCTTTTTCTTGTCAATTGTTGACTTGCAGTTCGCGAAGGTCAGCCTCCACTGTTTCCTTCCAGAGATTCTTGATTAACATTAATAAATGTGTATTGTCGCATTGTCATCTTTAAAACAATTTACCGCTTGTAAATATCTTAATAAAACTTAAGATGTGTGGCTTCGAAACGCGCCCTCCAATGAGAAGAAGCCACAAGAAACTCTTGAAACTTGGGCCTCTGCTATTAATATCTTTCTTCACTTGTTAAAGTTGCAAAACTTATTTGTTTGTCATTAACTTTGTTTGTCAATAAGTATCTTTATAATCATAGGTTTCGAATTGTAACTTTCTAAACTAAAGTAAACTTGATTTCCTTTCTTCCTTTAAAAAATTGGAAGGAAAATAATATCTTGTCCACTCTCCAGTCAGATGTATCTGTACCTAGACCAATAAATCGATGACGTCACCTGCCTACTGATACCTGCTTCTGATCACAGACATTTCTTCGATAACACTGTAGACTGAAATAGCAAACCCAATTCACTATTTATTTATATGCAATGAATGCGTACATTTTTTATATGAGCGATACTCCTCCGCGTTGGGAATTTCTGGACAAAAGTTTAAGAAATCTTCTAACTTATCTATTGGAAATTCATTTAAATCCAAATACAAAACATTGTACAAAACATGGTTTTACGTAAACAGTTGCAGAAAATGTTAAATTGTGATTGTTTCGAGAATAATAACAATTATTAGGTATTTCTGAAATTTAAAATTAAACATGAGGGTGTATTCGTGTATGTGTGTTCGTTGCCTCTTTACTTAAAAACTACATAACAGATTACGATGAATCTTCGTATGCAGATAGTTCGAGTCCTGGATTACGAATAACACACAGGATACCTATTATCTCGATATCAACACGGTATCGAAACTTACATTTGGCTCAGCTAGATTTCATTAAATATAATTTCAATATTCGTAGATCTGTGTCATATCGCTCCTAAAATAATTAAAAAACCTCGTACCTACTGTTTTTAATGTGAGATAATCATCACTTTTCGATCAACAGCACGCTTCCCGTCTTCGTTTTTCTAAAAATCAGATTACTTTATTAACTCAACACGGAAAACCTATCAACCCCAATAGGATATAAATAAGAACGTCAGACTTTGAGCTTAAAATATGCAAAAACTGGCTAAAATATATTTAGAATTATTTCATTTTCAGGTTACAAAGTATGTTATAAATACTAAATGCCCATATTTATACCTTACAGACTACAAAAATGGGTTACGTAGTAATGGGACTAACAACTGTGTTATTTTCATTTGAACAGCTCGATGTCTTAGTGCGCTAGGGTAGGTTATCCACGTAAGCAAGGGAACACCACGCCCTCCGGCCAAAAAATGTCTCCGATGACGAGGTTCACATAGCAATTAGGAACTCACATCATAAACGCCCTAAATTGACGATTCAACGTGGGAAGAATGACGTCACTGTGCCTACTTCGACCCGCCAGTCTGCCGCCGAAACCCTGCCACGTTCACTCAGACCTTGATCAATCGCGCCCTGAATAACAACCTTGGTTTTAACGCTCTAACCTTTTTTTCTCTTTCTTTTTCTTCTTAAATGGTTCTAACCTCTTTTCGAACTGAACTGTGTTCTAGTTGTGCTTTTCTTCAATGCCGATTAACAATAGTTTCACTGAACCTTAATATTAAATTAGATGAAAAAACATGTTTTACTGTAACTGCTTGTAAATAAAAAAATATTTATTGTAGTGTTCGTTTCCGATTTTTTCTAAATCAATTTATATGACATCATCATTTCTACAGCTTTGACCTATTATTTAATTTCCTAACATTAGATATTTTATGTTGCATGTTTCTGTTTGTTTGCGTTTATATTGCATGCAGGGAGCACTCGAGTTCGTCCAATGACTAGCTACAAACCCTTGGGACCGACCGAGGTAAGAGAAAACTTACAATTTCATTTCCTTTTGTATTCTATGAATAAAGTTTCAGGTAGTCTAACTCGGTTGTTTTACAAAAAGCTTTTATTTTAGAAGGTAGAAAGCTTTGAAACTTAGTTACATACTAATCCTAACCATTATCCTACTTAATATTTGGATACCGACTAGAAACGCGTTCTTAAAACATCTGCTAATATTATGAAGATATTTTTTTATATTATTACTTAATATTAAAATCATAAGGAGCAGGTTATGAAACCAATGGACCGATTCTGATGAAACTTAAATTGAGAATACATCAATTCCTTAGGAGTTACTTAAGCTACATTTTATCTCGAAATTCCCTCGGGGTCAAGACTTGATTAAGGTAAAAATTATGTGGTTTAATTGTGCTATGACAAAGTGCCTATCATTAATACCTAACTAAAGTATAAAATGGCCAATATGTACCTATAAGTTTATCCTGTCGACTGTAAAATTAAGCACTCTATAAAACACTAGGTACTCTTCTTTTAAATAGTTTACTTCTTAGCTACGGGTAATCTAAGCTCAAACGGAACATATTTTCACCTCTTGCTTGTTGCTTGTCAACTCGTTTTCCGCAGGATATGACTCCGCGCTTTAATTGCATCCTTATTGAATTCTACAAATGGAAACGGGTTTCCTACGTCAAATGTACGTGCGACATGATGATAGAAGGACGTATAAATAGGTACCTAGATACATTTACAGGATCGTTAATAGCATGAAGGCATGTAACTTGCCTTAATAAATGATTGATTCAATTACTAATAAAATAATGAGGTTTAAAAACATTTCTTCTGAAACAAGGAGGTTATTTTTCCTTCGAAGCTCGGAATATCTGAGTGCATTAATAGGCCGAAGAGGCTTTTAGTAGGCCACTAGTTTAGGGTGAATAGGTACAGACTTCAAACTGAACTGTCAGCCAACAGCTCGCCGATCGCCACATTAAATAAAAACAGGTTTTCTTGTGCCTTCTTCTCATCTAATTTTGTGGGCGCGTTCCGAAGACAGATACCCTAACTTAGCTTTTAAGACGCTTATAAGTGATCTCGTGCAAATTGTATGATTACAAAGGAATAAAGAATATTGCATTTTGAGTTTTGAAGACAAAAAATATATAAACAACAAATGGTCGAAAAATAGTTTACATTTTGTCGGACAACTTTCCTAATAAAAGCTTGTAAAAATACTAACCATCTACTATCGGCAGATCTTTAGTTAGTAGTATGTTTTCACCCTTAATGACGTGTTAAACGCGGAAGTTCCAACCCCGGTTTCCGATGTATCGAGCAACTGCAGTTTTGGTGCAAAGCCGCAAGGCTGCGCGCGCACACGGGGCCCCCTTTCAAGATTTCTCCACGATTCAGACCAGTCTTGATGTTCACCTCGATCCGTTAAGACGGTTGACGATGACGCTCAAAGTGCAGTGCTTATAACTCGCGATACGTTCTTTTATAGTTTTTCTTTTATTTGGTGGTAGCTGAAGCAAGGTAGTTGATTTTTACTATGAAAATAAAAAATTGCCTTTTTTTTCAAAATGTCACGTTAGCTTAATTTTCCTTTTTACCATTTTTCTATTTTATTAATAATGAAAGTCAATTCATTAATGCCAAAAGTTGTACCTAATCCAAACTAAATATTCATGAAATCAATATTTTACAGAATAATATCGCTAAATTCCTTAATTACCTTTATTTAATTAGTGTAAATAGTTAGTATAAAAAGGTATACAAAGTTTTAAGTAATTATAAACGGTATTTTTAACCCTAGATGCAAACACGACCGACGTGGTGTTATTTAAGTAGTAAAAATAACTACGTCCATGTTACCATGTAAGAATTTCTTGTTCAGTAACATTACTATAGGCTACTTGTTATTTTCAGAAGGTTATTTCTTTATATTGCTTCCTCGAAGGGAAGGCGCATAAAAATTCAATTCACATTCTTCCGAAACACGATCCTATGGAATGGCCATATCGACGCTATTTTCCTGTAGGTACCCATTTCATTTTCCATTTTGTTTTTCTTTTATTACCCTACCGAGAGGCAAGAGGAAAGTTATTCATAAATTCTACTTCCTGCCGATTGGTTACGGTTAGGCAATTTTGTTATAGGATTACCTCCGATCGTGGCAGGACTTAGCCTAGTTTACGACACCTTTTTCTCTTACCTATCATTTTGTTTTTAATTTAATTTGTAATCAAATCTTAAGTCCATTGAACAATGAACAGCGATTTGAGGTAGGTTTTGTAGGTGAATTTAGTAGGCCTGCCTGGATCTTGACAGACTGAAGGCCAATTTTCGTAAATAACATTGTTCAAATTACCTTGCAATATTATTCCGATTGCGTTTCGATGACAATTATCAAGGAGGGCCGTTATCCCTCCTACCTTTATAGGTCTAATTTTTTTTCCAGATGTTATTAAATCCTAAAGGGAAGTATCTTCACAGTTATGCGGCCGCAGTTATTTTTCATGTAGTACCTATTTGTATCGGAATTCGTTATGTCCTCTAGCAACCTACGCTGTCGTGTAGTTGTATAATTGTTGTTGTGTTGTTCCAGGGCTCAGCTGATTCAAACTACTCGCAGCCGTCCTCGGAACTGTCGCTGGACGAAGACAAGGAGGCGCTGCGCCGCGAGAAGGAAGCGCAGGCACTCTCACAACTGGATAAGGCACGGGTAAGGCAACTCTTTCATATACCTTGTAGATCACCTCGATCTGAGACCTCGCGATTTATAAACATCTTCCTGCCCTTATTCTAATTTATTTGGGGTCAGCGCAGTATGTTTTCTTCTTCAATTCACTCCTATTAGTCGTCATCTCATCGTTGACATTCATCTCTCTCATGTCTTGTTTCACGCAGTCCATCCATCTTTTCTTAGGTCGTCCTCTTCCTCTCCATCCCTCTACATTCATACTCATCACTCTTCTAGTCACATACGTCTCTTCTCTTCTCATCACATGTCCATACCAACTCAAACGATTCCCTTGTACTTTTTCAGTAACCGGTACTACTTTCAGGCTTCCTCTTATATACTCATTCCTTATCTTATCCATCCTCGTTACTCCACACATCCATCTCGACATTCTCATCTCCGCTGCATGCAATCTTCTCTCATCCTTCTTCTTCACGGCCCACGAACGGTATACGATATAAGCTACTTCATAAAAAGGAGGAAGTTCTCAATTCGTCGCCTCTATTTATTTTTTACCTTTTATCACTCACCTCAATCGCAGCAAGAGTTATCAACTCAAATTAGCATCTAACAAACATAGAAACGACCGAGCGTATCAACACTGTGTTTCACTTGCTTCCCTCACTCGGTCAATTAAATGAAAACGAGAAAAGGTCTGTTAGATTTGGATTTTGTTAGTCCTATGTAACGTGTTATGTGTTTCAGTCGAAGCCAGTGGCATTCGCAGTGCGGACGAACGTGTCGTACGATGGAACGATCGACGACGACTCGCCCGTGCATGGCACCGCGATCTCGTTCGATGTGCGAGACTTCCTCCACATCAAGGAGAAGTACGACAACAACTGGTGGATCGGTCGGCTCGTGAAGGAAGGGTGCGACATCGGGTTCATCCCCTCGCCCGTGAAGCTGGAGAGCGTGCGCGCCGGGCTCGCAGCCCGCGGCCGCTACCAGCAGCGCGCCGCCCAGCCGCACGCTCCTCCCCTCTCCAGAGGTAGCACGCCCCCCACGCCCGGTACGTCATCCATACAACCATTACACAACACTATACATTATGCGACGCTTATTTATTACACTGGACGACAAAACTAATCGACCCACTCACGGTTTTAGTTAAAAGAAGTCTCACTCCGAAACTAACCTGATCCAGATCAAGGTCATCGGCGATACTCTCCCGTCTCCCGTCTCTAAAATAACGCCAATTTCCTACTCAAATTCTTGGTATAATAAAGGAGTGGGTCATGTATGAGTGGGTCGATGTTTTTGAAGTCTAGTTTATATAACACTTATAATAGCTGACATTCTCTATTTCGTCTTATCAAAGATAAAATACGTACGCTGCCCTTACAAAATAGCGTACATACATTTAAGTAACCCCACCTGTTACAAATCTTATAAAACCTACAAAAGTTGTTAAAATGAGTCACATAGATGGCGTTGTAATAAACAATTAGAGAACTTATATATAAAATTATACTGCATTTTAATAGCCTTTTCATCAGAACTCTGTGAGAAATCAGCTAAATGCAGAAGGCTTAATTGTTTAAGTCAGAATTTACCAATAAAAAGTAGAAACCGTCTCTGTCCTCGTCCTTTTTGTAATGGTTCATAAATTCTTTAATTATATTTATCATAATAAGTTTGAGAATGTCAGTTAAGAATCACTGTAATAAATTAAGGCCGATTCAATATGTTATTATGTTTGATCGAAGTAATATTTTTTGTTTATATTGATTGCCCTAATTTATTGAGTCTACGTTTTTCAAACTAATTGTTTCGATAACGTTACGCTGATTGCTTTTCTACTGGATAAAATACTTTAAGTTTGTTTTTAACTTCTATAATATATTTGTAAAGTATAAAAATACCTCTTGTTGGCTAGAAATCCCAAAATACCGACAGACTCCTAAAACCTTGTCATAAGTATTTTGTCTAGTCTCTAAGTACAACGCAGTTCGTTATTTATTCTAATATAGTCATTACTATTTGATGGAAAATATTTAATATAACCAGGGGCTGTGATTGGCATTTTTGGTCAATAAAGAATATTAACCATTAGGTTAAGTCTTTCAAAATTTTATTCTTACCCCGCACTGGATGCCAGCTTTTCTAAATTCTTCTATAAACCCTAATTGAAGTAGCTTTAACAGACTAATTATATATAATTTAAGACCAAGTATGTATGAAATGAATAGCTGCATTGTACTGCCCTCACGTCATTCTTTCATACATATTTCTACTTGTGGTGGAATTTGCTATAATTTCCTGGTCTCCATTGCATTAGATTTAGGTACTTAGTTGTTACATTTTGCACTCATGAGCTCCAATTTTTCAGATGTACCCTCCTTCGATCGAGGTAAGCTAGCCACTTCATTACAACAACCAGGAAATGTTGTAAATTCACCCTCAAATTTCAGTATTTTTTCAATATTATGTTATTTTGTATTATTTCCGTCATACCACTCCATCGCATCTAGCATGACGTCCTGTTTAGTGTCTCGCTAAGTGTCCGGGAATTTAAATTGTTAATATTTTGTTTGAGTGTAAAATTTCAGCTTGTCTCGTAACTAAACGTTGCTTTGCTGGAAGTAAAGTATATCGGAATTGTTTACCTATCTCGATGTTGTATAGAGTGTCGTCATATCGCCTCGATGAATATTATAGCCTGAATGTGCAAGACCCCAACTCGAATCGAAGCTTTGTAATTTTGCAAACCCTTTTAGAAATCTATCCCTTGGAATGATCTCTTACGAATAATTTAAATATCGAAATATAAATATGATGATAGGAAATATAATAAGGTTAAAATGAAAGCCAGGAATCGTAATAGTAGTATATTGTTGCAGGTGATGAATCCGACACAGGTAGAGGTCGAGGCGGGGGCGGCGGTAGTGCGGGGGGACTGCCCACCGGCAAGGAGAAACGCAAGCCGTTCTTCAAGAAGCAGGAGGCGTGCACGCCCTACGACGTGGTACCGTCCATGCGGCCCGTCGTCATCGTGGGACCCTCACTCAAGGGATACGAGGTCACAGACATGATGCAGAAGGCGCTCTTCGACTTCCTCAAACGGAGGTTCGAGGGCAGGTGAGGCCCGCGCCATCCGTCGTGACTACACTCCCACCTAGTCACTAGTCGCCGTCATTGCTGGTCGATCTACTCACATTGCTGTGTTGAATCGTTACAAAGTCAACGATAGAGTCGAATGCATGCATTAATACTATTACACTATCTTATCACTTTTCGCCGTCACGGTTCGCTTCATAGGTTCCCCATCACCGTCCTCATCCCTTAGAAACGAAGCTTCTCTAGAGAGCCGAACATATAGTTCCCTCTACAACGGCGACACCGCGCTGCGGACGCGTCTCTCACGCCGAACATATCCAATAACGTATTGTAATTGCAGGATAATAATAACTCGCGTGATGGCGGACATATCTCTAGCGAAGCGGTCCCTATTGAACAACCCTTCGAAACGCGCGATAATGGAGCGATCCAACTCTCGCTCGACGTGCATCGCCGAGGTCCAGGTAATCACGTGCTCCGTGTTACAGGATCATCATCACGAGGGTCTCCGCAGACATATCGCTAGCCAAGCGATCGCTCCTCAATAACCAGCCTAAGAAACCCTTGATGGAGAGAGGCAATTCCAGAACGAATTGCTTGGCCGAGGTCCAGGTGCGCCTTACGTATACAACGTTACACTATAATCGAAGCTCGTCGATATCGTCTAGTATGTGTGTGCTATTGTCTGCTGGTATCAGTTTGTGGTCGCCATGTGTGGTAATGCTCAACTAGTGATGCTAACATTAGTAACACCATTCATGTATTGGTCTGCAAGGACTTACCTGTAACCCCAAATAGTTGCACATGTCAATTGACTTAACAAATGACAATGCGTGTGAAAAAGTAAATTGTTTAAAGCATGGCTCTTGTGTGACACCCACTTGAGATCTTCGGCCTTTTCACGTAGGTTGGTTTAAGGCCCAGGATCTCAACAGTAATATCGAGATGGTAAAGGTGTAACATTAATGTATTTCAGGCGGAGATCGAGAGGATATTCGACCTAGCGCGGACGTTGCAGCTGGTGGTGCTGGACTGCGACACCATCAACCATCCCTCGCAGCTCGCCAAGACATCCCTTGCACCTACTATCGTATACCTTAAGATAACTAGTCCAAAGGTAAACAGCAACCAAAGTAGATAATAAGCTAAGAAAGTGGTTTCAATGCTGGTTAAGCCAGCACCACGTATTTCTGTCGCCATGCAATGGTCACTTAGCACTCATTTAGTTTTTGCTGCTTTAAGTTTCTCTGGTTAGATAAATGGAACTTACAGCATTACGTTTTATAACTTATCAAAGCTATATGAATCACGTAGAACAGATATAAAAATTTGAATAACTTTATTTCAGGTGTTACAACGGCTAGTGAAATCACGCGGGAAAGGTCAGTCGAAGAACCTGTCGGTACAGATGGTTGCTGCTGAGAAGCTGAACCAATGTCCGCCGGATATGTTCGACGTCGTACTCGACGAGAACCAGCTGGAAGAGGCTTGCGAACACATCGCTGCTTATTTAGAGGTTAGATAAACGGTCCTTTGAGCCGGATTCGTAGTATTTACTGCTATCTGCACCGTAGAATCACTAGGTCTAGAAACTTGAAAAGCACATAGTTTTTATGTAAGTTGTTGGATCTGTAATCACCAGTATAGAATAGGGCTACTCCATTTCTATCTGTGGCAGTTTAAGAAGGCAACCAAGGGGTCTGTTGACGTTGTGCTGATTATATCACACCTAGAGTCCTCTGGTTGCGGTAAACCATACAACAGCCTTCCCAGGGAGGCAGTCGGACGGCAGTGGAGGCTTATTTCTGAATCACTTTGCAGAGTTCAAATACAAGACACTGCGCCGACCCCAAATAAATTAAAAGAAAAAGACTATTCTACTGATAATAGTACTATAAAATGTATGTGTGCTTGTATGTATGTTTTTAACCTCTCCACACAGAAACTACTAACAAATTTCGATGATCTGGAATCACCCGTTGGCTACTTTGACTTAGGCGGAAGATGCTAATCAAAAATGATTTTATATTTTTGAAGTCGAAGCCTTCGCTCGATTCACAAGGTTTAAGTAGTGGGGCTTGTATCTTGTATGGCAATCGCGCCCTAAACACACACGCTCGACTTAAACCCGAATGGATCGAGGCAGTGGTTTGTAATATTGTTGTGTTGTGTTATACTAGGCGTACTGGCGCGCGACGCACCCGCCCGCGGTGGCGCCGTCTGCCCCGCGCGCGCTGCATGCCGCCCACCATCCTCACCACCAGCATCACCCGCACGCGGTCGCCATGCCTGGTGAGTCGTACATACACTCACAAGGGTACTCATCTAGGATAGCAGGACTTTAGTGGATACATTTACTTATTCATATAGTGCCGGATTTACAATAGGTATAGCAGGTGGTAGCGAATGCGAAACATTATGAATTAGTTTTTACGTGCTTTTGTGTTATTATTTCTGTTCCGCCGATTACTGTGGACGATATCAGTATGAAAACAGAGAAAACGACATGCTACAATTAGCTAACTTTTGTGTCGAAAGAATTATTCCCCGAAGTTGCTACAGTTTCTAAAAAAATTCGCGTAAATACCAAAACAGCAGCGTTTTAGAAGAACTTGTTTTTAGTACATACTTGATCTTTATAGACAATTTAAGCCAAATCAACTCATACACTTCAGGCCCCGCGCTGGCTTTATCCGTCGATACGGATAAATCTGTAATCCTGTAATACGCGCGATCTAAATAAACTATAGTATAATTATCCACTCGCTATAAACTGGGTCATACACCATAGGAATGAAAGAGTGATATGGCGCTCTCTCTCCTACTTAGTAGCACAGTACGGGCATTTTGTATAAGCGCCAAAATGTGCATTACTGCAGTCGATAATTACTATAGATTTATGTGCCAAATGTTAGTGTTATAGTAAAATAACTCATTTTACTTTTATCGTAAATGAGGTTGTACTAACACCGGAGCCTCCCAACACTACCCAGTTTGCTGCGAGTGTATAACTCTACTATAGCTTGAAGTTGCTGCAACTGCATCTAATAGAAGAAAACCATGTTCATTTGCTTATTTTTCGCTATTATGAAGTCATTTGTAGTGCAGAACGGTCAATTTTGAACGAGCGTATTTAAAGTATAGTCTTAGTAAACTCAGTGCTATTATCACATTATTTCAGCTGACACAGTGATGCATTTAAACCTGTATAAACATAAGTAGAGAATAAAAATATTTTTCTGAAAAAATATTTTCATTCACCTACCATATTGTTTCAGAAAAATACCACGTATGTTAGGCAAAATTTTGTATAATCTCCTTTGATATGTATTTCCGATTGTGGCTCAACTAAAAGATCAGTATTCTTATCTATAGTATTGTAACTTGTACTGCATTTTTTGATCCCCCTGCACACCCCGGAGGACACCGGGAAAGATCTGACTCGTATAACTACGAGAGGGAGAGAGGTAATCTTAGGCATCCGACTATTTCAACTCCATTCTCGTATATCTATTGACTGTATTTACTTTATCCAGATTATGAATGGAGTTGAAAAGGGTCTCAAAATAATCAGTAATTTGTCGATGTCGTATTTAGTGTTTATCTTAGAGAGCTTATTATTTATTTATTTATATGTCTACAAAATGAATCTTGTTAAGGCGTAGGTAGCCGCTAAACGCAAGATGCCCGTCGCCTATAATTAAGATTGATAATTAAAAAAATATTTTATTTTGTTGGTAAGATCGTTTCGAAGCCTTTTAAAATCTATGTTTAACTAGGATACGCTTTAAATAATTTTCGTCGTAATTCCAAAATGTCGGTAGAGTTCACCTACGTTTACAATTTTTCAAGCAATATAATTTTTAGTTATAGTCGTCGGGCATTTTCCGTTTATCGGCTACCTCCGCCTTGATGCCTATTCTCATAGCCATTAGACCGTGTATCTACCTATCTGACAACTAACACCCTATTAGATACGTTGCGTTGCGTTGCGTGTACAGTAGCGTCTGTAGTCCATAGATGTCGGCCCTCACCCTTGCCCTGTTCATTTCAGTCGAGGCATCTGGTCAAGCTCACTAAACGACGCATCGAAGATATGTCGAGATGTGTTACCATTTTAGTGGCATCTTCGGCGCCGTCTCGGAGCCCAGGTTCTCCATACACATTCTTGCGAGTCCCCCTCCTAACGCTTGCCCGACGGCCTTCCCCCTCGACGGGACGAGGTGCCGGACTCGGCCGAGATTGAGAGTGTCGCTTCGACTAACATCGCCCGCTTAAACCTTCCTAACTAGCAGCTCGACACTGATATTCTAACCTATATAACCGTCGGCGCATGGGTTTGGTTGGACGTAACGCGGTTACGAGTCGTCGTCTACCTCCCCCTACCCTACCCTACCGTACCTCATCGTCGTTATCGAGGTCACGTCACGATCAGCCATCAGCCGCGCTCCATCAGGTAACCGTCAGCCGGCCGTAGCAGCCTGCTGGTGGTGTAACGTTAGTGGTGTCGCCAGCGGCTGCAGGCGGCGCGCCGGGCCCGCCGGTGGCCGCCGCCGAGGTGGTGCTGCCGGTGCCGGGCCGCGTGCGGTGCCACGTCGGCGTCCTCCCGCCCTCTCCCACCACCTAGACCGACGGCGGCGCGACGGCGCAGTAAGTCACCGCGTGCTGTCACCGACCGGTGTGTTACTCTGTTTGCGGAATGTGGCCGGATAGATAGATCGGTCGTTCGTGTTATGGGTTTTATTTTTGGTTTGTTATTTTTGTTTGCATCCGACCCGAGCGGAATCGGAACGGTCGAGCCCGAGCGGGCGGCGGACGGACCGTTTCGGTTTCTCTTCGTCGACGCTGTTATTCTAACGTTGTGTTGTGGTGCGTTGGCGATGACGCAGGCGGTGGCGGCGGCGGCGGGCGAGCGCGCGCGCAGCGCCTCGACCGCATGGACCGGCCGGACCGGCTGGAGGAGGAGTACTACATGCGGGACCGGGACCGCGACCGGTACGGGGCGCGGTACGGTCGCGACCGGGACCGGGACCGGGAGCGGGAGTACCGCGACTACCACGAGGGGTACGGCGGAGCGGGCGGCGGTGGGGAGTACGGCGGCGCGGGCGGCGGGGGCGCGGCGCAGGCGTACGGGCACGACTACACGCGGGACGCGTACCGCGGCGGTGGCGGCGCCGGCGTCGACGAGGACCGCCGCCGCTCGGATCGCGAGCCGCCCGACGACTACGCCGCCTCGCGCCGCGCCCTCAACGCCGTCTGACCGACGCGGCCCGCTTCTATCGTCTTTTATCGTAGCGCGTTACCCGCGCGCGCCGGACGCTCGCTGTTTTGATTCGCTGAGCTTCAATGGCCCGCTTGCGGCGGCCGGACGCGTCCTACTACAAGCACGGTAGTACGACCCGGCCCGCCTGCTCCCGTGGTGGAGAGCTGTGCCAGTGTACGTACGCCCCGCGGGCCGCCGCGCCGTCGTCGCGAGCGAGCGAGCGAGGTGTACGCTTTTCGCCCTCTGAAATGCCTTTTCTAATTATATTATTGTGAAATAGGGTAAGGAATTCGCTATTCGCGTCGTCGATGCCGAACGAGAGGTGTGTGTCGCGGCGCCGGCGCAGCGACGCCGGCGTGGCGGCGCCGGCGGCTCTCGCGATTGTATAAATTTTAAATAAAAAGATAATTTTAGTACCGTTAGATATTATCCGTTTCCCATTTTTTGAACATACTCTGTAATTATATTGCATCGTCTGTACTTCATTGTTGCGATCATTGTAAATAAATATACTTTATATCTAAGGGTATCTTTTATTTTTAACGTATAAATAAATAAAAACTTCATAATTTAAGAAACGTTATCGCAATTTATTACAAGCTTCCGGAGTAAATTCGATGACATTCAACGTAGATTCAGGTAACGAAGCCCCGCCCCACCGGGGTCGAGCCTCCGCGTATAAATAAATTAAACATTATATTCGATAACAGATAAATAAATCTAATGTTATATTCTCGCTTGCCTCTTTGGTGTCTACTAGCTAATTATATTTAAAAGTTATTTTATATACAATCGTCATACAACTATAGTTACCTACATTGAGGTGAAATACACTGGATCTGATATCGCTTAGGTGAAATTAAGACTAGATAATCTATTACCGATGTGGAGAAAGGGTGGAAAAGAATTTTCATTTATGTTCTGGAGAAATATACCTTCGTAATAATGATTGCAATTCACCAAGTGTCCCAACAACCTGCATCACCTCAACACTTCACTAACCCGGTCCGCGGCATCAAGTCGTGAGCCCTTGCCCTTCTCTTTGGTTTCACACTCGAGAAACAAGTCCGTCACTATATACACTTTACAAAACTTGTCCATTCAATTACAGCTACATCTGTTACAGATGTCAGATGTAGAGGTAGTCGTTCTTCGTCTCTCTACAGTAGGTGATGGTGGGGAACTTGTAGACGGGGCTGTACCGCTTAGCGTCCGCCTCGTCGTCCTCGAGGGAGAGGGCGGAGAGCGCCCGCGCTGGGGCCTCCTCGGCGGGGGCATGGGCGGGCAGGATGCGCGGGGGCAGCGGGGGCGCGCGGGGGGCGGGGGCGCGGCGCACGCGGAAGTGACACTCCGTGTCGGGGGGCCACGCGCGCTGCACCAGCAGCGGCAGGTCGTCGGGGTGCAGCTTGCGCTCGTACTCCTGAGATGGACACACCTGGAACACCAACACACACAATTAAGTATAACCTCTTAGCTGGTATGTCCTGAAATGGCCTACCTAGGTACTACGTGTAGCATGCTTCCCTAAAAGCACCTGTTCACTCGTCACTTGAAGATTGTATTTTACGCATCAAGACAGACTGCTATCCAATAGTAGATTATGCACCAAGGGAATAAAGCAATTGTCTTAAGTTGCGGGTAGCATGTTATAACGTACTCTCGGTAAAGTTAACTCCTGAGTGAAGCCAGGGAGTTATGTAGAGTCCTGAGTGAAGCGAGGGGTTTAAGCCGCCCAAGATGAAGACATGCTTGATCCCGAGGTGCATACTTTACGTTTCACACCGTTAGGGAAGATATTGAGTAATATAGGCAAAACCTATTTGCCTAGACTCTAGACCTATAGTAACAATCAAAATTAAAAAGATAAATCGTAGTCGTCGTTCTTACATTTTTGTAAACCAATCAAAATGACCTAAATAAAGATAAGACCTTCAAAATGAAAACCATTGAGTTTTTACTCAAATTTCAACGTTTCAAATTCAAATCGCTTCTTCGCTATTCCCTATTAGGTGTAATGTTTTGCTTAAGGTTGAGATTATTAAGTCTATAATCCGTGATTAAAGTGCTGCAGGTGTGAAAAAGAGTTTATTACTATATACGCAAGAATAATTATTAGGTAGACGTTTAGGTGATTCTTACCTCATATAGCGAGAACCTCTCAACGCCCTCGGTAGAATCGTAGCAATGCAGCAGGATGGCGAGCAGCTCGTCAGCGGTCGTCTGCTCGCTGGTCAGCAGGCACTTGTACTGCGACGAGGACATCAGCGCCGAGTCGTATATCTTCACGAGACCGCCGGGACGCATCTGGAGCGAGAACCTGGCCACCACAACACACAGGTATATTAGTTAAAAATATACTAACAGAGAACCTTAATTCTATTTAGGAAAAGCTGTTTGTTTGGGCTAGGAAAGTGGCAACACTAAATTACGTATCTGTCAAATTTCAGTAGCGATACTTCGTCTCTTTCTTTCCTAAGTATTCCTTCATATACCTATCCTTACTTCCGACTTCTTCCTATGCTCAATGAGCGAGCGGGAAAAAGGACAGGACCAATATGGCGTTTTTTCTATGAAGAAACAAAGCACCTACTCTCCATATACACATATTGATGTGTATAGATAAAAAAATAACTAAACTAGGGCTTGTTGAGACAAACGTTACTTTAATTCCAACAGGAGGAGGATCGTAGGCTTAAAAATACGTGTTGATTGTTTAGGCTATGAAATTAGGTTCTCAAGTAATTAGGTTAGGCTACTTTTTATCCTGGAAAACGGAGTCGGGAGCACAGCTAGTCATCCATAACGACATTGATATATAAAACAACTAGCGACCCGCTCCGGCTTCGCACGGCTATATTGTGCATGTATTATACCTACATATAAACCTTCCTCTTGAATCACTCTATCTATTAAAAAAAACCGCATCAAAATCCGTTGCGTAGTTTTAAAGATCTAAGCGTACAAAGGGAAATAGGGACAGAAAAAGCGACTTTGTTTTATACTATGTAGTGATTTCGAAATGATTTCAAACTCTCACTAAAAGCAAAGGACACTTAGCAAAAGTTACACAATCGCAAGGTGTTCCAAAACAAACGGAAGTATTGAAACAAGGTGTGATCCATCTTCATCCAGTTTAAAAATAACCAAACAGTTATTCTAACTAAAATATATAATATGAACTAGGCGACGGCAGATGCAAAATATGAGAGCATTATAATGCCAAATTATATGTTTAAGCGTCGTCGTTAATTATATGGTAAGTAGGATATACCTCCTGTGCGTTGCGGCTGCTTTATTTTACTTTGTTTTGTTATGCGATACCACCTGTCACAGACCACAGGGGACAAATAAAAGGATGTGGAAGCAGACGTCCCTATAGTATACCTACCCGTTAGGTTATTCTAAACTAATTATTTGTTCTAAAAACCGATTGCAAATGAAAACAATATCATTACTTTTAAACAGCTTTTAAGAAAAATAACGAAAGGAAACATTAAGCTTTCCGATCAAAAAAAGATAATATTTAAGTCGGATCATTAATTTTGATATTACGTTCACAGACAAGGGTGAAAATTAAAACACTCTTTTATTATTCGGGGGAGATAATAATAGTATAATGTCGATTACCTTTAAAGAAGGTACAATTGTTTAGTTTTTACGATAAATAAAGCTTTAAGGTTCGCTAGTAAACTTTAACGTGTTTTAATATCAATATATCAACCGTCAATGCCGCCATTAATTATACTTAAACTAATCCCCGCTGAAAAATCTTTACGATAAGTTACTTCATAAAAACAGTTTTAATCACCCATAACATCTCAAACTGTTTTAATATTGTGTACTTTCCGTTCTGTCAACACACAGCGCACAGTAACATACTACACATGGTCAATAATCAGTTCAGTTGAGTTTTTTCACGTCTTTTTATTGGTTACGAGAATAGCCATAGTTTCCGGAAGGGGTATGCGACAAAAGTGGAGCGTTTTTTCGACGCGTGCGCGCGCGGTGGTCCGAGTTGTGACCGATAGAGAAGATAAATAAATTCGTTTAGAATAGACAGGTGTATAATTGTTTATGTTTTGCGAAAATTCTGAACATAATTGATAAATTCGTTACATTAATAAGTATAAAAGTTAGGTAGCTCAGAAATCTACTGGGTTTTCTCTTAGAGAGGTGTGTCTTTTGCGAATTCTAGTTCATGTTGGTTTCCTCACGAAGTTTTTCGTAAAATAATGTGTGATTACTGTCCTTATAATAATATAAACCTTTAAGTAGGTACTCGTATGTAAGCCAGAGTTAAGTTTTGGCTTGGCATTTCTATTGTTGCATAAACAATTATGATCACTTGGTAACAATGACTCAATACAATATTCAATTGTAGGTACCTACATTGGTTTTAGTCACCTACCTATCATCGAGGTAAATAACGAATTTACCTAATTACTGAAATAGAACTTAGTTACGAACCGATTCTGATAAAACTTGGCATACCGAGTCATTAGGACCAACATAAGCTATTTTTTATTAACCTAATTTTTTTCAAGAAATCAGGACTACCCAAGCATTTACTAGTGTGAATACTTACTTAGAGTATCCCTTCGGATGGCAGGCCTGTAGCGCCGCTGGCCTGGCATCGTCGTCCAGCACCAGCGTGGTCCTGAGGCCGGCAGCTCGGACCCTCACCTCCATGCTTAGGTAGAACAGCCTCGGATCCCGGTGCCTCATCCTGAACTTCCCAAGGAGCGTGGCAACAACCTCGCGGGCGCGAGTACCCCACGTCACTGATAGGGTCTTGTATTCAATATCAGGCCGGAGACACCGCGCGTATACTTTTATTGTCGTCTGAAATACATAAAAAAACATAAGTTAGAATGGATTCCGTTATGAATTCATGTGTTAGGTTCATTTGCTTCCGTCCAGTTTAGTACCTACCTACTAAAATAAATTATTTAAAACGGTATAGGTATAAATTTGCCATGTTTTATCTATTTACACTAACATTACAAACAGGAAATAGGTAGGTAAGTATATAAATATTTTTTAACAAATAGACGCCGAAACTACTGGGCCGATTAAGATGAAACTTGGTACGAAGATACATTGAATCATTTGGAGTAACATAGGCTAGTTTCATTGCGATATTCCCACGGGATTCGAACTTACACGGGTGAAACCGCTGAGTGCTGCTAGTAAGATAATAATATTAAATACTAGCTGCGCCCCGCGGTTTCACTCGCGTAAGTCCGATCTTTCTCACCGTTTAAACCTTCCCTGGACTACGACAAACATTTCAAAACCGAAATCATCTAAATCGGTTCGTGCGTTCTGGAGTTATAGCGTCAGGAAGGAAAACCCGACTTATTTTTATATACTTAGTAGATTTCATGGGTTATTTATACACAGGCTAACTGTACTTAGAATCAATTCATCTACAGCTAAAAAGGGCGGTTTGCATGAGATTGTGCTTAAATTCTAGCTAAATGCATTTAACAGGTAATATAAAATCAAATTTTGTTTCAATTACCACAAGGTTGATATTATTCAGTTTCATACTTTCACAGTTTGTTAATCATATTTAAGGTCCTAAATTAAAGTCAACCTTAGTAACTAAGTTTCGACAACTATAAAACAACAACTATAAAACAGAATATGGTAAGTAGGTATCTACCTAGTTTATTGTCTATTCGAAAGTGCATTATTTAGAAACCTACCTATTGAAACTCACAATACGGGTTCAACACAATTTACGACGGTTTTATACAAACTTGTACATTGCCTACCTACCCACAGAAATTGTTTGCATTTGATTTTAATATCTAACAGATAAGTTAGAGACGGAACCGGTTCGAAATTCGATACTAGCGGCAGTGAATGTAAACTATTCCTTATTTCATATTATACCTACTCACAATATTGCATAGCGACAAGGAAATTATTTAGTCATATTGTAGATATTAAACGTACCTACTGAAATTGTATTTTTGTAATCCTTGGAACCGTATTATCCACACGGAAAACAGTACTTTGTAAAGTTTAACTTTTGGTTAGCTGAAGGACGCACTTAATTGGCCTTCTTACTTTCCCGCCCGGTAAAGAATGCATCTAATTGATCAAGAAAATGAGCAGGTATATAGGCTTTGATAATTCAAAATTATACCACTAATGAACAGATCTGAGGCTTTGATAATTCGAAATTATACCACTAAAGAACGGATCTGTCATTAAATAAGAGTAGGAAGGTCATGGCTTTATTTTTCATGATTGTCTCACGCGAACGATCATAAAATAATAATGTCTAATTATGCATTATGTTAGAATTGCTTACCTACTTTGTGTTACAGCTTTACGAAGTAAAATAATCATGATTCTAAATGCAATTTGTTTGTGGACGAATGGAGGTAGAAATGCATGTTCTATCCGGTGTTAACCAATCGTATTTATTGACAAAAAATACTAAATAATATGTCTATGGCTACATCTGCCTATATAAGAAGATGTTTGAAGACCTAAAATACCTATTAATAATTCTCTCGTTTCCGTTTTACGCAACGGTATTCCAAAAAAAAACACTTTTACACAGTCCTAATTTCAGATAAAATATTTTCTAAAAACAAAGAATGGATAGGTAATCACTTATCACTATCACTACATAGTATAAAATAAAGTCACTTTTCGCCGTCCCTATGTCCCTATATCCCTATGTATGCTGAAATCTTTAAAACTACGCAACGGATTTTGATGCGGTTTTTTTTAATAGATAGAGTGATTCAAGAGGAAGGTTTATACATGCATAATATAGCCGCGCGAAGCCGGGACGGGTCGCTAGTAATGTAATAAAGTAACACAATCACTGCGGTTCCTTAGACACTCACGTGTATGTTGTGGGGATGCAGAGCGAGGGCGAGTCGCGTCCGCGGAGCGGGCACAGGGGCGAGCATGGCTGCAACACGTGCGTCACTACCGCCAGCCGAGGGAACACTGCCGACTACCGGCATAGTTTCACAGAGTCCACGGTCCTACCGGTAGCCATAGCCAGCAGCCACTCCTCGAGTGTAAACTGCTTTTTTTTCGGGAATGTAGTCTTCAAGGGTGTTTCTCGATAAGATAAACGATGTCGGGTCGATAAGGTAGTAATTTTGCGATTTTATGCTAATTTTGTTATTGCAAACTGTTCATTAGGTAACGTAGAATAGTTTCCTTTTTCTCAATACGATCGGTACAGTCCTGATTTTTATTCTTAACTTTTTGAAATCTTTTAAGAGTTGCAATGGGAAAAATTAAAAGTTTTAACTTTTCATACAATTTTGACGTATACGAAAAAGGAGAGTTTGCATGTATAATATTAATATCATTAGGCTGTACAAAAACTCTTCTCATGAGAATAAATTCGAACAGTACCTAAGTACCTTATTAATAAAACAACAATAAAATCAATCACTAGTAGGTATCTGCGAATGGTCGCCGGATATCCCACCAGCTTCCTCCGGTCCCACCCCCACCCTCGCCGGCAGCCTGCTCCAACCCCAACCACCTGTTCCACCAGGAAGCGCGGGAACCGCTCGTCACAGTTCATGCGAACAAACGAGGGTGTATGTATTGTCGAATAAATCGCGTGGAGATTTCGAACATTGTTAATACTTATTACGATGGGATTTTATAATGTACAGATTTTGAAAATTGTCAAAATGTTATGAAATAGATGAGACATAGGTAGGCTGGTCGTGCACCATAATATATTTTTTTGCATAAAACTTATGTACGCTATTAAAATTGTTTTTACGGTGAAGGAACAAATCATCATGAAAACCACGGCTTAGTTATATGGTCGAATAAGCTGTAGGTATATAGGTTCCGGATAAGCCTACTTCATCTAATACATGTCCGAGGATATGAATAAATCAATCACAAACATATTCTGAATGGCCGTGTTAATTTACAATCCTATTTAATCTCAATAATAATTGTCTAAAATTCCTACTGGTTTCGCGGTTATTGCAAGTAAATCCATGAGGAACCACTAGTATTCCCAAGTCCATACCGTGGTGGGTGCCGATTTCTAGCAAGTACCTACATTAGAAACGTAATTCATCCTTAACTAGAGTAAACCAATCAATATTAATTGGCCGTATCTTCTGCCATATGCAGAGTTAATAGCTTAATTATCTCCTAAATAGTCACAGGTATTCCATCGGGGATGCATACAGTGTAGTGTAGTCGGTGAAGAAAGTGCCGGTAAAAGTGGTCACAATTTCGCCATTTCGCCGCATGAGCGAGAGGAAATGCAAAAACCTGCGCTCGCGCCGGATGGACGGACGATGCTGGAATGCGGTACTTCGCCTGCGTAATTTTTTAATTAATAAGGACGGAATGTCTGGGAATTGGTCCGGCGAAATGTTAACTGGTTTCGGAAATTAAGAAACCAATGAGATTTTCATAGTAGATCATTTTTGTTTAAAGTTACCTTCTGCTTCTAAAATAAGTTCCTTCCTACCCAAGTTCTATATTCTTTCTTAGGCAGACACTTTGTTAAATTCATTTAGATCACTCTAGCTAGATAGACGGCAGCGCCACCCGTATGCGCTCGCGCAACACGTACTATTTGTTAAAGCTATTGTTTAAGTACAGAGTGTAATGTGTAGATGGCGTTAGGGATAAATACTCTGTGAACTAGGGCTTACCATTGGGAAAAAACAAAGAAAAAAAATGTAAGTATGTAAGTAGGTATACATCTGAAATACTTTTAATAATTTTTGAAGATAATAGGTATGCGTGCAATATAGTAAAAACTTCGGCATGTCCTAAGAGCTTTTGTTTTCATAAACACCGCTTTATTTCATTTACAAAATGGTAACAAGTATTTAGTTCAACATTCCGTCATATCTATTGGAAGGGTATTTTCCAATAGACTTTATCAATCAAGGGCGAACACAGCAGACTTTTGACTTCAAATCGACCGATAGATGAAACTGGTTAGAAAGTTGTGTTTTTATAGAGAATATTCGGCTAGGCTCTCGGCCGAAGCACCAGTGACACCTAATAGGTACATTCCGCGGGTGACAGGTTCAGATCTTTAAGAATAGAATAGAATTAATTCAAATAATATAATCTCTGGCTACCAGTGTACCTATATAGTGAGCAGCTATTTTCGGAAACAGGAATAATTAATGAGGAAAAACGCAATCTTTTGCTATCAACAAATGTTGAAAAACTTGTTTTAATTCATCATAATTTCATACTGATAGTAGGAGTTTGGAGTATTAATAGTACATTGTTATCCTAGGTGTGAAAGTCACTCATTACAAGTCCCGAGACGGAGTTTGGCGCCCGAGCGTAGCGAGGGCGCTAATAGTTCGAGGGACTTTATGAGTCTTTCACCCGAGGTAAACACTGTGCTTTTCATTACGAATAATACATAAAATTCTTCCTAACAACGAGAGTGAATGAGAGACTTCATACTACCTGATCCTCTTACAAGGTTGGGATCAAAGAGGTTGTATACATGTAGTGTTATTCTTTGGTGTTACTTAAAACAAGGAGGTTAGGTTATGAAGTTCCTAATGTATAATGATACTGATACTGGCTATATGCACATTGCACGAGTCGTGCGAAGCCATAATTTGACATGACAGCTGTCAGTGAAAGCGATTTTCCCTAGGGCTGGAAATTTTATTTTCTACACGCTCTTCACGCATCTTTAGACCTACTTTCGGAGTATGATTAATGAAAATATATTATTAATTTATCGTAAATTAGCAAAACCTATGCATTTTTTTTTCGTTTTTTGGTATTCGGTATCGGTATGCGGCCGAATAGTACGCAATTTTCGGCCGATGTCGAATAGTTGCCAAATATTCATGGCATCTCTAGTTTTTTGCCTCGAAATGTGCCTATCGACAAGCTATCGCGCGACCGTTTAGTCTGTAGACTGTAGTTTTAGTTTGTACTAAGCACGATTACATCAGAGGTACATCTCGGGTCAAAGAGCATGACGCATCCATCACCATCATTCGGCGCATCGTTGCAACATCATTTAAACACTGCATTTACAACCATATTGCCTGTCAACTAGAATGCAATATTCAATAGCGAAGTTAAGAGATTCAGATGCACGCGGTTATGCACTTTGTGACAATGGAATAAGTTATATTTTAAAGAAAGTACCTATATAATAATATGGTTTGTTTCAGTGTTGTGTAGGGTCACCAAAAATGTTATCGAATATTACCAAACACTTCATAATTTAAGAAATCTACAATTTTCCATTGTTTTTATTAAGTTTGTGATTGACTTGACATCATAATTGTTAATTGTGCTTGTAAAAACCAACAGAAGGCCAATTCTCGTAAATAACATCGTTTAAATTACATTTCAATATCATTCCGATTGCATTTCGATTGCAAAAGAGACCCTCAAAGTCAGTTCTTTTTTACAAAAAGCTAACTTTGGGGGTATTTTGAGCTACTTTGAGGGTATTATTTGTGATCGAAATGCAATCAAAATGATATTGAAATGTAATTTGAAAAATGTTATTTACGAGAATTGGCCTTCAGATTCAACACGCGTGTGCTGTCAATAAGTCAATTTAACCTGAATTTACCAAATAACTTGAATATTTTTTGCAGTTAATAAACTTGACGTGATAAATTAATTATTAAGGTACTTATTACCTACTACATATTTTTCCTACTTACCTCATGGTTTTTAACATTAAGCTTTTTCCTTTATAATTTAAAATTAATTCATAATCGATACCTACATACTCTCACAACAATAACCCAACATAGTGTAACCTACCTACCTACATACCTATAACATTTTTTTTATGACCACTTGATATTACAATTTCTTACAGTAAGTTAACCTACTTGTGAAAAAGGTGCACTGGAATAACTAACTTTAAGTAACAAACACACCTTTACTCTTCGAGAACAAAGAAAGTGTAACAAACAACATAACAAAAGTAACACGATGACAACACCCGTACAACTACCAAACAACACACAATTTTCCGGTGATATTTGCAATAGTTAACCTTGCGCCTGCTTCCTAGTCCTCGTCACGTGGCAAACGATGCATGCCGTGCAATGTGATGTCAAATGTCGACGATGAAAGTCGAATCGTTTGTTTCATTGCCACATTCTCATAAGTCGTAACAATAACTTTAATGATAAAAATGGATTGTGGAAATTGCTACGACGCTACTATTTCTTACTTGATGATTTATATAGCACCAGCTTTAATTCTTGATATTGCAAGGCGCTGTAGTGCGATGTAGTGGGACATGTACAGTCACATTACCAATTAGCTGAACCCCACGTGACCCAGAGCTCATTCGCATATCTGTAAAAAATATAGTAGATAAGTACCTATTTTTTGTTATTTTTTTTATATTGTATATTGTATTGTAAACTTAGTACATTGTTTAAAAAAAAAACAGATTCAGATAACATTACAACCTAACAGATTTGCTAGTGAGCTCTAGGTCACGTGGGGTTCAGCTAATTGGTAATGTGACTGTACTAGATACAGTAGGCTTGTCCAGAACCTATACTATCCATTCAGCTTAGTAGCCTGTGTCCTTAAGTAAGAACTTGTCAATACGTCTGGAGCCAATTAAGCCGCGGGTTTCATCACGATGTTTAAAATGATAATAGCTCATTGCAATTTTTCGTAAAAACATAACCATTTTGGCTTCGTAATATTCGGGTAAAATTGAATAATAGTGCATGCCCAGCTGGAATTCGAACCCACAAACTTTTTTAAAGATAAAGATATTTATTTGCATAAAGTATGGTAAGTACAGATCTTAGGATTAAAAGTTTCACATACTTTGCCAACTCTTGGCATGCAAACTTAATTAGTGAGTCATCAGCAGTTAGTGGCAAAAAATAATAATATTATTAGATTTAAAAAAAATGTACATAATTAATAATATATTTTTTTTAAATAAATGTCAGTTAATATCCATATAATATCTCTGTCCTTTTAAATTTAAAAATTCTTGTATCGAGTAAAAACGTTTATCGATCAGCCAAGTACGCAGTTTTTTTATAAATAAATGAGAAGGTAGGGATTTCAAATCCCCGGGAATCTTATTGTATATGATTCCACACATAGTCTGACAACTTTTATGGTATAGAGATGTTTTAGGAATCCTAGGCAATACAATTCTATCAGGATCTCTAACACATCTATGAAATATATCCCGAGCTTTGTTAAACAAATGCATATTTTGTTTAGCAAACTTTGCAGCTTCTAGGATATACATACAAGGCAGTGTCAACAGTTTTAACTCATCGAACACAGGCCTACATGACACTTTCGAGTAAAAGTCGTATCTAATCTACCATTATGCCAAATAAACGGCATTTCTCAGTATAATAGTCATGCATAATTAAACGGTAATTAAATATCATCATCATAGAAGTGCAGTAATCACCATCTGCTCAATGAATTCTCAAATACTAATCGATGCTAAATCAAAACCACTCACAATTCCACAAACTCATTCACAAAAAGATATCATAAAACAGATAATCATTGATAAACAAGCGGACGGAACTCTTGCGCAGCTCGTGTACCATTCTATAAAAAGATCTACAAAAAGCCGTCACGATCGAGCTTCCCATTTCCTAATTTCCTGCGTTCCCGTCACACCTCATTCCCCCAATTTACTGGCGTCCTGTCTGTCCACTCCACTCAACTTCTAAACAGAGTTATGATGACCGATAAATTGGCCTTAAATTTTGACGAAATTGCCCGTTGAAGACGTCTTATAGGCATAATATGCGGTAAACTTTTACTTTTAAAGTCAAGTGTGCCATTCCGAATGCAATTAACTCCTGAAACTGACTATTTATTTATAACAGACTAAAAAAAGAATAATTTTAAATTCGTCGCGTATATATTTTTTATGTATGTTTAATAATACATTAATAAAACATCCTGTTTATGAAAGAATGTTCTGCTTTTTAAGATAGTCAAATCATTGAAGTCCTTAAATCTATAAATATAAAATACATACTCCTGACTTGACTAATACGAAGCACAGCTCAAACCAATGCATGGATCGGGCTAAAAGACACACAGATACCTATAATTATTACATAGGCATCTTCTAATAACAAATTCAACCCCTACACGGACGCAGTCGCGGTGAAAGCTAAAGCTGAAGTCTTTTAATTGACAAATATGTTTTGGTTTTGTGGAAGATTCAGAAGTTTCAATTTCTCAAATTCAAATTCTTCTGTAACGTAATCTTACGAGTCACTTAACATTCTTGCATATGTTTACAACTCAATCAATTGATCAGTTGGATTTTAAGTCGTGCGCATGCGCAGCGGATGTTTGCTCAGTCGTCAGTCATGTCAATTGTCCAACAATGTGTCTGTCAACCGGGGTTGTATTGACAACGCAACACATAGGTACATGTTCGTGTAGGTATGTATGTAGGTACCTATGTTTGGTAACATGCCAACACTTAGCAAGTAAGTGGGATGTTAACCGTTACAATTATGAATGGATTAGTAATGATATAGCGACCTAGATAGTTACTTAATAGACAATTTATTATCTGTTTAATTAACAACTCTTTCAGATGGTAAGTAGAGATAAATAAACCCTTAATGAAAATCAATAAGTAAGACTCTACACTCTTTCTCTCTCACTCTCTCTCTCTTAAGCGTCTTAAGCTTAAGCAACGAATCGTCTCTTCTAAAACTGGGACCACGGCCACTTTTCCTCTATTATTTGTGTGTTGTACAAATAAAGTGTTTATCTATCTATCTATCTATCTAATTGTAATAATGGTCCCACATTAGTTTACTATAAGATTTAAAACAACGTTATTAACGTAGCTCTTTTTATTTTTATGTTTCACTTGGCTTTCTCGATTTTTTAAGGAAAAATGCGTTTCTAATAATGCACCACGATGAGACTTAATTTAACTCGCAACCCCCTGTATACCGAATATGATATTTTTTTTAAGCGAAATAGGCTTGCATTAGTCCTCATCTAACCCGATGGGAAGGACAATGAATTTGCCTAGAAGATACCTATTCAGTCTAGACTTGAAGACTCCAAGTTTTTAGTAACAGCGACACACGACGCTGGCAGATACCTAGTCCTCAATTCCCAGAGGTTAGGCTGTCATTTATCCATAGCATTTCGCCTTATTTCTTCTGTCTTGTTTAATCAGTATTAAGTAAAGTAAGACTATTCATAAAGCAACGCAAACAAAACTAGAACACGATCTACTATCAATTAAAACTTTTCAAAAACACTTGAATCTAATTTTACCCCTGTAATAGAGAGGGCCCACTTGAGCCCTGACCTAATCCGTCCATACCGACAGACAGACATCTATTTCTATATGTTTTATAGATCATTCCTTAGCTCTGACAACTGTAACAACAGTACGAGAGAAAGCCCACCGTGACTTTTTAGAATTACAGCCGTAAAGATACTTTATAGTGTTTAGTATTTTTGGAGGTTATAACGCGAGGTATAGACACATTTGAAGGGAAGCCATAGACAAGAAGACAATATTTTAAACTGTTCCATACTAAAAATCATAAGTAAATAAATTAAGTCCATAATCTATTCAGCTTTGTAATCGATTTAAAAGGGGTGATCAAAAAAATTGATATTGTTGGAGATCATATTTTGCGGTTATTTAGTTGTTTTAACAAAAGTTCAATAAATTGTGAAAATGCAGGACATTGCAGACAGGGCAATCTAGCCCCAAGTTCACTAACTACGTAACTAGGCTTATGTTCTGGTGACCAGCCAGCTGATCGAATACCTATAATCTTTTTATAATGCACAGTTCCGTGTTTTTTTACGTAAATCGATATACAATCCGTAGTAAAACAGTCTGTAGTCTGCGTCCCTTCATTCATTTAGCCCTTCAAACAATTACAGACATATGTTCTGAATAAAGCGTAGACAAGTACCTAGTAAAAAACAAACAAGAGCTAGCCCATTCAGCTGCCTCACCTGTGCTGTACCGACTGCTAGCAGACACCATTATTAAGACGTAATACTTATTGAAGTGGAACGGTTGATGGGTTAAGCTTAAGTTTTAATTCGAGCTTACCTCCTTTATCCTGTCACACTGTGCTATTTTTAACTAGGGTTCCGTAGGATTAACTAACTTAGGGAAAGGTAAGTGAATGATATAGTACCTATTCTTTTTTTTACTTTAGGATTCCACCCAGCATAACCGGTCCCAGTCGACGGAAGAAAAATAATAAAATAAATGAATCCGGTAACCGGACCGCTTTTCCAGTTGATTGCGATCCCAGTCGCCGGAACCCTCAACTCGGTAACGTAATTCTTTTGCAAAACACAAAAAAAATGTTTGTAAAAACATAATTCCCACCTTCTTAAAGCCTAATAATTATAATCCTTTGAAACGACCTAAAACAGCTAGGCTTATCTTTTACAATTTAGGTTTAAAACTTTGTTGAATTCTACCTACTTATGTAGGCACCGTCCACTTTAGTGAGACGTTGTCTTTTACCAGGTTTGTGGGTTAATACTAAGTAGTTGAACTATAGGTAACTACTTACATACCACTTACCAGCTTAAGGCTACATGTTTTGACATGCATTCGTTTTCATTTGGACATTCTGAAACTATGTGTAATACGAATTTATACTCACTTTTATGTATAATTTATAATAATAGTCAACGTGAATGAATATTTCTGTTACTTTTGTATTGTTTTTGTATCTATAAAAATGTATTTTAAACCAATAAAAAGTACCTATTTACTATGTATTTTTGTTTTAATGTAGTTGTAATTTATTAATATTGCTTAACCAAACCTAAATAGGAACTTTTATTTCAAATTTATCTCTTACGAAATCGCACTTAAAACTTCAAAGTTCAAAAACGCTCGTGTCACCTTTTTGTCTCAGATTCTTAAACAAACAAACCATTACGTAAAGATCCGATTTCAGAGAAGCGGAACCCTGAATAAGTAAGTGAAAAAACTTGCGCCTACGCATCGCACGTGCTCCCTAGCCAGGTGCACAGGAAGCTCACGAGAGATATAAAAAAAGGGAATCATAGTAGACGCTCTGATCCAATTTACGCAGACTACAGATTAAATCGTCGGTCAATAGCTTCGCCAACACCAAAGAAAAATAAATATAAAACAAGTGAACAATCTTTTACAGTGAAAACCCATGAGTTTCTAGTGACTTTTTCTCATTGGTGGGCGCGTTCCGAAGGCACAGATCCTAACTTTGGTTTTGAAACGTTTCAATGTGTTTTTATGCGAGAATACGAACTTTGAGTTTGAGTACGCGCCTGAAAAGTGTGCGTAGTTGGTTGCGCTTTCATGCGGGTGTTTGCCGTGCTACAGAGGTCGTCAACATGTAACGTAAATGACAAAAATCTAAACACCATTAATCGATTCGTTTCGATTTTAACTACGCGTAAAAGCCTCTGGACACAACAGGGAATAGTGATTTAAAATGCCACTGTCTTTGTATATCCCGTTTTCGAGACGCTTTAGCGGTCCAGTGCAAAGACATTATTTGTTCGCCATAATGCCCTCTCTATCGATTGGCATGGGTCTCGAAATACACCGCGCAAAAAAATAAAACTATGCCAAGCTCCCATACTAAATGTCCCCTTAAATTATACTCACTCTAGCTACATATATCAAGCCTGCGTTCTCCCTTTATATCTGTTAATAATAATGTCATAAAAATCGTAAATTAGTTTTTGCTATATCGTGCCAATTCTTACCGACAGTTTTTTAAATACTTGTGTCATTTCAGCATCCGTTCTATTGAAATAAGGAATCATAAAAACGTCTGACACAGTTCCGAAAATATTTGCAGTTATGTTAACATTTCATTTCATTTTGTAGGAAAAAAAGTTACACAGAAAAATGTATTGAATTTTTAAACGATTTCATTTAGGTCAATGTAATTTCAATTGAATACAAAGCCTGACTGACTGAACTACACCAACGCACAACTCAAATCAATCGATGGATCGGGCTAACATGTCATATTAAACAATTCACTTAACAAAATAATAGTAAAAACTGGGCTACCAGATGTTCATTCTTTTCAAATAGCCTACCTATTACGACATCGGTGTACTTATCAAAGAATTTAATAGTATTTCGAATACAATCTGTGAAGTCATAAAATATGTGTTACAAAATACTGGTATGTACGATATGGCTTGGCTACATCTAATAATTCAATATTTCAGGACATTCTACACACATCGCCATCTATAACTACAAAAATAAAATTGAGGACACCATGTATGCTAGAGTCATGAATTGGTAATAAAGTTTGGTACCTATTGGTGTTAATTATTTGTATATTACACTCTATCATGCTTCTACTTCTTGTCCATCCAAAGGTTTGGAAGAGATCGATTAGCGACCGCCCTAGATTTCAGTTTGTGTTTGTTTTAAATGTTGTAAGTTATGCTAAGGTGGTACAATAATGAGTTAATCTATCTATATCCACCTTATTCTAAATACTACTTTCATGTAAATTTCACAGTATGTCCGAAGCTGGCAAGTTTATTGACTCTACTGATTGTGAGAGAAGTCGCGTGCTGCAATTAACACAAGGACGGTAATTGAATCTACAATGCATACTGCATAACTTACATCATCACTCGAGTTCAGGTGGTTCCAATGTGGAGGTAATTGCGTATCTGGATATGAAAGATACGGACACATGGGTACGGAACAGCGCGAAACGTTTTTAAAGAATAGGACTAGACAGGACATTTAAAGAATTGGACTTATATTATAAATATGGAATTGGACGAGTTGCGAATGGGACGAGATGAAAAAGGGGCGAACTGCGAATGGGACAAGTCATGAATTGGACGAAACGTCTTGCGTTAGGTCCGTAGGAACACTGATATTTTCTTAGAAGACATTCCAAAAAAACATAATTTAGTAGTAGAGCTAAAAAAAAATTCAGTGTTTTTTTACATAAGGATTATTCCTTTCTTTCTCTTTGATGTCGGTCATTATAAAACCCTTTCAGGAAATACCTACCTAAAATCGTTCTGTTCCCTCCTCTAACTTCCCAATTATTTTAAACTTTTATCTTTACACTCAAACTAATTGCATAGGTACTCCTATCGTTAATTTTTAACAACCATAATCCTAACGGAACCAATTTGGAAGGTTTAGTTCAAGATAATTAATACTGTAAGTGGAAAATGAAATGTAAAAATAAGTAATAACCTACCAATAATACTGGTGATTAGCTATGATGAAAACAGTAGATGCAAAAGTTTACTGCGGGTAATCAATTCTAGGTAGGTTTAGTTTTAGTTTTACGGGGCAGCGCTCGCGCTGTTTCCGCATTTAGCATCTTCATTTGGGCCATTGTGGGTTCTTTTTTTTACTGGTGGATATAATTCCAACCCCATAGGTTAACTATTTGCCTCATAAAAGAAACTTGTGTGCTTGTGCCATGAAATTAAATACGGTAGGTATTTATTCTTTTATGAGGCAAATAGTTAACCTATGGGGTTGGAATTAAATCAACCAGTAATAAGGGAATTTTCCAACATCCTTTCTTAGCGGATTCCAAAGTTATATTAGCTATATATATTGCCAAATTTTAACCAGATCCTTAAATTCCATTAGTTTTAATTGTATATACTTACGTTGAAATATCAGTTAGTTAGTCAGGACTTTAAATTTTATATGTATATAGTAACCAATGTTAAAATCTAGGTTTGAAATAGTGCACTATTATTTCAGATAAATGATTATCTTTTGGCCACAGATATCAAATTGTAATATTTAATCATCATAAATCACATTATTGCTTAAATCTAGACTCGAAATAGTGCACTATCGTTTCTGAAGAAGGATTTCCTTATCAGACACGCCCGTGGCTCGCGCAAGGATGTTGATTTCCTTTCGTAGATATCAGTGGCTAGGTAGCTGGTAGGTAGGTAATAAATGATTTTAGCCTAATATCTATTAACTCTATTAAAATTGATAGCAACTGCAACAGTGCGACATGTTACAGAAAAGCGTTTAATTGATTTTGGAGTATGTTTTTATTAGCTTGGTAATTGTAGGTTAATTGTTTGCGAAGTGTTTTGACTGTTATCTATATAGGAACCGATAAGAACCTGAGTTCTCGAGAATTCCCCAGTTCCTAAGGAATTTTACCCTTTAAAACCGAATTGAACTAAAAAGGAGAAGCCCAATTCGTTGCGTATATTTTTTTCTATTCTATCATTAAAAATTCTCAATTACACTTCTTCTAAGGGCGAAACAAACTAAAGACTTGTCTTGTTTGTTCACTTGTTCTTTTTTACTTTAAATGTGTCGGTCGGCAAAGAATAGATCATCAAATAGTTAGATAGCTACTTAAAAGCAGTTTTCTAGCAAAAATAAGCAACCAACACTTCCTTTCTCCGTAAAGTTTATACAAACAAGTAAACGAACTTTATCTTTAATTAACAACAGTTGTCTAACAAAAAGACTAACAGCTTTAAAAACGAAACAACAGAGACCGATTGTGGTCATTCCCTTGAACCCTTCGACCGCGATGAGCTCTACCGACAAACATTTGTGAGTTAATAATTCTAAGTGAACACTACTTTTAAGTCTTAACTAAATAGTAATGTCTTATGAAGGACTAGCTTTTGCCCGCGACTTCGTCCGCGTAGAAGTCGAAAATGGTACTAATAGGATTTTTTATTGGTTTTAACTCTAATAAATTTCTTTGGGTTCAAAAATTACTGAAACCGGTAGGTTAGTTTGAATATTCTTTTATATTTATATTTCATATGTTTTTTGACACTCAAAGAGAGGACAAAAAATCTGTACCTACTTGGAAGCAAATAAAAAATGGGTCTGTCAAACAAAACAAAACATGTAGTTTTTTAATTTCATGTCTATCTGTCTGTTTGTTTGTTACTTATACAATAAAAAACGCCTAAACCAATTGATATCTGGTTTTCACTATTATATAGCTCTTTTTTCGAGGAAGGTCGTGTTATACTTTACTTTTAAATCCAATAAAGTAGAACCTGAGTAATCAACGAAAAACTGCAGCCGCTCGAGAAACCCCGGCCGCCCGTGACGACACGAACGCGTCCCACGAAACAGTGGGACGGTGCAGCTACTTTTGAATATAGAATTATTCGTATATTTTATACCTACAATGTAGTGACAAAATGTTCTAGTCCTTACCATTTTAAATTTCGAATTCTATGTCTCTATGAGGCCGTGTCCTAAAAGTGCAACCTTTTTTTAATAAAATCAGATTGAGTTTTCAAACATGTGTCAAATGGGTGTCAAAATAAAATGTAGGTAATTTAAAAGGAGTATTGATATCAACTTCGAAGCAAATCACCCCCAAAATAACTTTCTGCCCCTTTTTAACCCTGTTAGGGGATGAATTTCAATAAAATACGAAACATGTCTTCCATTAATTCTGTTATAGAATGTTTATGCAAAATTTGAAGTAGATTGGACCAAGGAATCACGTTGTCCCATACAAACTTTGCCCCCCTTTTTCAACCCCTTAGGAGTAGAATTTCGAAAAATCCTTTCTTATCCGATGCCTACGTCATACAAAGAACACACCCTCCACGTTTCAAGTCTCCACGATCAGCGGTTTAGGCTGTGCGTTGATCCGTCAGTCAGTCAGTCATTCAGGACAAAGCATTTTATATGTATAGATATCGGAATGAATGAATTCAGAATTAAATGTATTAAAAATAATAATAATATGCAGATAAGATAATCCATCTTCGAATGAAACAAAATCAATATTTTGGTAAGTACCTAATGACCTGAGATTCAATGATTTTAAGTTGCATAAAAAATATGTAGTTAACGATAAATACTTAATGCGATTCTAAACGTAATGTTAATCTTAAAGCGAACATCGTAATAAAACTCGCGGTTTAGTTGACTACAGAAGTATTGACGAGTTGTTGTAAGCTGAAGGTTAATATAAGCGCTAGGCGATGGGCAAACCTACTCCTAATATCCTGAATAGCATCGATTAAAGTTGCTAACGCTGTATAAAATCATCTAGATTGGATGTAAAGGCCAATATGCAATGCGTCATGTCCCGAGTTAGTTTTTATCAGTTCAGTCGCTCTATGGGTACTTAAAAGTGTTCCCTTAAGTATTTACTTCTCATTTTTCACTCCAATCATATAAGTTTTAACTTCCAAAGGACGCACGCATCATTTCAACTGGAATCACTTTTTTCTTTGATCTCCTTTTAATATTTGTTTTTAATAATATATTTAGTCTCGGTTTATATTAGAACATCCGATTTCCGATTATAGTGTTCATTAATAGGTTTGTGATGATATTGTGAGATGTCGCGTGCCTGGTAGGAATGGTGTTTTGATTTCTAATCAAGTAATACTTGCTTAAGAAAACAATATGAACCTACTAAAGTTATTAAAGCCCTTAAAATCAAGATGTTTTAACCGACTTCGATAAAAGGAGGGGGTTCTTAGTTAACTGTATATCTGTTTCTATATCTTTTCGGGCATAACGTCTTTGTTTTTGAACCGATTTTGATGAGTCTTTTTTGTTGGTCCCATAAGTAAAATTGAGTATTTTTTGTTTTATTTACCGTGTTTTTTTCCCTTCGAACATATTAAATATTTCGTTTTTAGGGTTCCGTACCTCAAAAAGTAAAAAAGGAACCCTTAGGTATAAGATCACTCTTGTCCGTCTGATGGTAAAAATTACAATGTTAATTCAAAACTATGTAATCTGGAACATAGTTTGTGTTAAGTACCTTCTGTATTTTTACATTATCTCTGTTCTGTTATCTGTTATTGACATTAACTTCAAGCTAAAAATGAAATAAAACAACCCCCTTTGTTATCGATTTTATCTACGAACAAAGCCAGATAGTTTAACAAGACAATAATAAACTAAAAGATCATTATGAACGAAAATACAAAAACTGGTAAATATAACAAAAACTACAGTTATGTACAACGGACGTCGATTACAATGTTTGTTTGTACGTTTGATAGATGTGTCTTGTGTGAATAACCTACTTTAGGTAATATTATTTTGGATACTTTATCATAGGTACTGTGTGTTGTCGAACCTACTTTTTATTTAGGCGCATGCAGCGTAGCTTGGTCTGCAGCACCTCCACTTTAGCCGAAGTCCACCCGACGAGAATGTGGCTATAGCCTCGCTGAGCGCCTATTTGTTTTGGATACCCCGACAAACCCTAATTCGACAAGACTTTACTTCGACATTATTAAATTCCAATACAACTCACTTTCGACTATAACTGGGAGTTGTAATGTGAGTTTCCTTCGAAGTTTATGTATGAATATGCAATACAAAGTACATATAATTTGTGTAATAGGTTGAAGTATTGAATGAAGAAGTAACTCAGTAGCTGCCAACTATCTCGTTACCACTGATATATTAAACAAGATAAACATCTTATATTACGCGGTGATATCTTCAAAGAAGTTCTTAAGCAACTGAAATATGATATCCACTGACCCTTGTACTCTGAGCCTGCCACACGCACATACGATAATCATTGAATATCCCTACAGTAAAAGTAACAAACAACTGCAACATTTGAGAGAAGAATTCTATTGACGCACAAAGGTAGGCCAAGGTTACAAACAAAGATCTCTATGTTATTATTGATTGATTTGCCCGTTTTGTCCCACTGCAGGGCAAAGGCCTCCCCTCCATCTTCCCATATCCCTTTATCTAGGGCTAGTAGTGCGTGCCTAATTCGTTTTTCCACCTGCAACGCGGTCTGCCTCGATATTTTACTATAAAATAAATAGTATAGCGATCTTTGTTAGCGACCTTTGGCTTACCTTTGTGCGTCAATGGAATTCCTAAGAATAGCTAGACAAGACACTAATATAAAATAAACATGAAATGACCAATCGATAGAACAAATATTATTCAACCAACAATGGTAGATACAATTGGCAAGTTACTCAACTTCTATGGAAAACATAATGTTGTAATGATTTATTACTAAATAGCTTTAAAATTTACTATAACTAGCTTTTTAATACCTAGTAATATATCTACAGTTTGTAAAAAAAAACCAGCAATCTCCTTTAGGTACAAGTAGGTACACACGGTCTTGATCTTACTTTAGAAAATAAAAATAAAATGAAAATTAAGGTTTTTAAATAATTTTAAATTTTGATTTTGAAAATTTTAAATTTTTATTTTGAAAATTCCCTAAACTCTGCGTAAATTAGGGTAATCCCTAATTTACGCAGAGTTTGGGGAATTTTCAAAATGTGATAACACCATTATTTACCTAAGTAGCGCTGCCAATAATGATGTTGCTATTATCTTGATACTGTTTTTTATGCATTCCTCTATTATTTTTTTACACATCTCTTGCTATTAAACATTTTCCGTAAAACCAATAAAGAACTCGGCTGTTAAAAGGTTCAATTAAAGAGACGGCTTTAGATTTTAATTAGAGATGAGCTGAGAGGGCGGGACTGAATGAAATGGAGTAAAACGTTTAGTAAAAATTGACGATTAACATGTGTTGCAAAATTGGTTGCAGCTTATTAATATTCCAGGAATTTTACAATATTATTATAGTAACTTTGTTACTGTATTTTTAGTCTCTTACGAACTTAAAAAGCCATAAAAGGCTTCATAATAAATTTAGTCTTCGATGTTACTAGTACGAAATATTTTTTGATTGTTTTGTTTGTAACAAATGGCTCAGAAACTACAACAAAACTTCATATAAAGATAATTAATCCTTGAGAGTACCCACTTTTAATTCGATATTCCAATGAGATCGGGACTTCGCGGGTGATAAAATTCTCTCCCTCTCCAAATTCACAGGAGTTGTACAAAAGAGCACTAGGTAATCTTTTTTTTTAATAAGTATTATGGATTATTACCAAATCTAATCTATCAAAATCAAAGCATTATGATCCTTAAAGCATTTAAAGGTTCAGTTTCACTCTAATCCAGCTAATAAATCTATTAGGAGATCTATTTCTAATTTTTGTTCTATTCAAATTCTGCAGGTTCTTACAGCGCTGGATTCCACTGGTTTATAAGTGGCCTGTTTTAGTACCTAATCTTACACTTGTCTCAATTTCAAACGTTTGCCTAATTTAGTATAACAAGCAACCTTAACCAGCAGTTCCTAATAAACTGTCCGAAGTAACCTTGTTAGTATCGTGGGCGGGACGCGCCTGCGCCTGCGCACCGTGGCCGTAGGCGGGCGGGTCGCCCTTAATTATTTACAAATGTTAGCATCTATGGACCTTGCCAGTCACCTGATATGGGGCGGTCAACATTTAGCTATCTGCTGTTGAATGTTGATGACATTAAACATTAACGTGGTAATTATGATAATGAATGTTTTTAGAGTCATGTTAATGATTTAATTGTCACTAAAACGGCCATATGAGTTTATCATGGTTTAACTAATTCCAACTTAAAGTTTTAACGATACAAAAAATACAATGCCCCAGCTAAAGTATTCAAGACAAGTTTAGATTTATTAGTTATTTATAATAATAAGTTAACACTTTTACCTACCTTTTTATTTTTATCTTTACACGGTTTTAACCAATAACATTTTGCTAGTAATTAATGTTTAAGATAATGTACCTAGGTCTTTTTAATTAGCTTTCGTCTGAAATTATTTCCCGTTTTCAGGTCTCTACTTTGTTCAGGTATGAGTTTTTTATTGGTTTCTTGTCTACTTAGTGCTTATTTAACCATGTTAAAGGCTTTTTGAATAAATTTTTGACTTGTATATGTATTTTGTATAAGATGTTATACGAAAAGGTTGGTAGGTATTCTGTTTCGAGTTATTACAAGCATAAGTACTAATATCTCAAGTTCAAGACGAGTAACAACTAACTGTGGGAACGAACGAACGAACCCTTGCAATGACAGTGGACACTTATCATAAAGGTATCATATTATATTATCCCAATGTAACAAGAGTGCTGTAACAGGTTGGTAGCCATTCGCCACGGTCGGATGGAACCTGCGGTCATCCCACAGCATCGGATGACGGCCGCACATTCCTGAGGAAGCCCGGACCGTGACAAGCTTAGACAACCTGACTTGTTTTAGTGAAAATAAATCTCTTAGAGGTAAATTGGTTACATTTAAGTAAGTAAAGTTTTTTTGTATCCAGCGAGAATTTTTATGCTATGATTACATGATTTTTTATTAAGGGTGGTTTGCACAAATACTCTCAAAAGCTGAATTCGAGATTGAATCCTTTAAATACTAGATGCAAGGTATTTCAAACCGAGCTTAGGTAGCCGAAACTGTCCAACTGCAAGGAAAAGGGCCTCTCTACATTCAATTTTCTGGACTACACATATAAATAATCAAAATCGTCCAAACACAATAAATAAATAATATCCTTATTATTAATCTTCGAGGTTTTAAAAGCCAGCTAGCGTTTTCCCCCTATATTTTTTGTTCTTCCCTTTTCCCTAAATGGGTCGGCACAACACGTCGTGCTTCTCCACTCTACTCTATTCCCCGTCAAGTCCGGGTTCACATAGCTATCTATGAGTGTATATATAAGACAAACATATTAAATCATCAGTAATTAACTTGAAGTAGACTAAACATATTCGTCATCTGTCATTAAAGTCGGTAGCAAACAAGCAGGTTAGCGAGCGCAATGCTCGTACGCACGTTCTGAGGCGCATGCGCAACCTTCAGAACCGGTCCCTACTACCATGTGCCTCTGATTCATACAACCGCGAACAGCTTGTAATAGAAACATGCAAAATTCTTTGAAGATGTTTTAATTTAGATGTTTTATTGATAGCGTGGGAAAACCGTGGTTTTAAGCGCCTTTTAAGGAAATTTCAAAAGGAACTAAGTCTATTTAATTATAGATTTAGAGCTTAAACGACCCTAGAATTATGTCTATTGTTACACAATACACAATATTTCTGAGTAGATAACAGTCAAAAGCTATACCGGCCCCGAAAATTTATAAATCAGAGACGCCCTCGAAAACTAAGTCAGCCAGGTGCTTCCAAAGCGCAACAAAAAGAACTGAAGTTGCATAAGATGTCCCAGTACAATTAACCACATACCACCGGTCTATTAAAGCCAAGTGCACTCAATTAAGGCACGTCCGTCTTTAATCAACCATTGCCGATCCAGAACTGGATGATTGCCAGTGATAGGTTGACAACCGAGCCGAATGGAGGGTTCAATTGGGGTTTTAATTACCTTTGACAAAGCCAAGTCCTTCGGTAGAACTTTGATTATCGCATCTCGCATTTTATAAATTAAAAATCTTGACTGACTAAAATATCACGCACAGCTCAAACCCATATTTTGCAATAGTAAAACCCTACGCGGACGAAGTCGCAGGCAAAAGCTAGTTCCATCATAAAACCGCTTGTAACAAACAAAGTTTTAGAGTTAAATTACCGTTTAGAGGCGATTTTATGAAAGTTTATTTTAAGTTATTCAAATAAGGAAAATTTTAAAGAATTTCCATTCACCACCTACACAAACGTGAATGCCGAAACTGCATTCTCAGAAATCATTATAATGCAACAGCCGTATCTATAAGGTGATTCGATGCAAAATTCTCGGAACCAATCGGAAAGGTCGAACGCACTAGAAACACAGATTAACAAATAGTTATTACGTATATTTATACTTACTAAGCTATGAGGACATTGAATTGCGTCTACGCAATCAATCATACGTCACGAAGGAAACTGGTTTGAATTAAGAACGATTTTATTAATAGGTTCGTATAGCTTTGATACGATCTTAATTGGGTGACGTTGTGTCGATGACGTGTTTTTGAAGGCGGTAAAGTTTTAGTCAAAAAGGTACTTAATTAATGCTAACAAGGGTTATATTTACTCCTGTATTGCGTTTTCCAGTAGCAAAACTGATAGTAGTCCTATTTTATGCTCATTTATTGGAAAACAAACAGGAATACAGATGTTCGTATGTATCGATAAAATTTATTGGAAATGGTGCTAATAATGTAATAATAAAATAACTATACAATATAATAATTTTGTACTTTTATTTGTCTATTGGTTACAAGACACGAAAAGTGATGGCTACGAAAAAATACAAAATCTTCAAGGAGCGAGCTTTCAAATATCATCTAGTGACGTCATCGATTGTTTTTGTAAAATTCAAATGTATTTTATTATTTATTAACGATTTTTGGAAAAAGAAAGGCAATTCGAAACATTCGCTAATTTGAAAGTACTTACTGGTAAACAAGCCAATTTGTGTTTGACACCATTCAAAACGTTTTCAACAAAATTATAACCTAATCCAAACAATATCACCTCACTAATGTCTTACTTACTAAACTATTCGTAGTTTAACAAGACATTAGAGCTATTTAGACGAGTGTACCTTACCTTTTCCATCATTATCCATAATTCGACGAGACACAGTTATTTCAGCAGCTATTGTTTATAATCTACTACAATCCAAATCGTACGGTACTTTACTACTTGGTAGATAATTCGTATACATTCTCTGACATACAAAGACTCAGTAGTGAGTCATTGAGTTTTTCCTTTTGGAGACAAAATGTGTCGTGTCTTGTGACGTCATTGTCAGCTGGTTTCGATCTTACAAACCAGGAAGAGTTGCGGTAATTGACAATTTAGGAGTAATCGTTTGCAGCTATAGTCTGTATCTATATGAGATCTTTCAAATGCTACTTACCAGTTTTATTTATTTGACCAGTTCTTACAGAGTTTTGCTCTCTTCATATACTTTACTTTTATTTACGGATAGAAATCTGTTTCCATCGAGACATGCCAGTCATTTGGACATCCTTGTTAGGTACTTCCTTTTGAACTTTTTGTTTATTCATTTTATTTCTAGTTGCAAGTACTGATAACCTTGGCAAAAGACTACCCAATTTGCCACAATTTATCTTGGTGCTTTCTCTCTGCAGCTTTAAGTATCTTAACAATCAATGGTTTTTAACAATGACTGCTTTCCGGATACCAGAGGACGTTTAGCAGTGATTACACTCTCTTACATTTTTCTCCTGTATTTTAGAGGAAACAACTACAACTATTTCGGCAACGAAAGTTTACCAAACAGCAGGTTTGGTCGACGACATAGTCTCGTTCAAAATGCCTTTAATAGAGTAAGGATTAACCAGCTAAACCTAACTCAGAACAAAGACACTTGGAAAACGATAATCACTGCTAATTAAAGTTATTTATCGATATTATGTACATCTACTAGTAACCACATTAATATGCTTAGTCATAATACTATCCTGGTTTATGTATCTAATATGCTTAGACATGTCCTGGTTTATACTCATTTATTATCTGCATTTTAATCTAATGATTGTTATTGAATGTCAATGCTTTTAACAACCATATTATGTTAATTAATCCTACAATATTCTAATAGGGATTAGGCGCCACATAATAACCAGTGGTTATGCTAAAGTGTGAAATAAGTGTTGATATAGAGGAGAGATTAGATATATACCTGCATTAATCTTAAACAGTCACTTGTAAGATTAGCAATAAATAGAGGTAGATTTCATTGATACTTAGGTACCTATACATTTTCCAAGAACCACTTGTCTATTTTATATTATTTTAAAAAGTGAGTAATTCTTTTCTCAGTATTTTACTTCTTATTTCAAGAAAAATGCATGTCCAAAAATTTCACCTCGAGGAGATTGAAATTGATTGTGATTGCAGATGCTGTTACCCAAATCAGCTATGCGAAAAATTATGTGACAGACAAAAACTAGGTTGTCTTTTTGAGTTTGATATTTGGATAGTTCGGATAGAACTATTGATAACATACAGAAGAAAACTACTTGGGGTATTGTGATGGGACCTCAGTGGACTGGAAACTAGAGAACTATTGGGAGACTCGCCAATTCACCAACTGAGTCATAATTGGCTGAGCAAATCCGGAAATGGTTATTATTATGTGTTAGGTATATATACTTATCTATATATCTATATCGTACTTGTCGTGACAGTGATTCTGATTTATATCAAAGTACTCAGTTTGCAAGAAACGGATGCAAAGACGGACAGAAGCAAGGTCGTACCGCGGTTGTATTTCGCATGTTAACTGTGCTGGGGTGTTTGAATGTCGTTTGTTGCGTAAACAACTTACCATGCTATTGACTGAGTATCGGTTTGTATCTGAATGGAAATACCGAAATGCGTAGCGATTTGTTTGTGGACGTGGAATACCTGATTCAATATTAGGGTTTTTCTTGCTGCTAAAAGCTAGAGGAAAACAAATAGAACAACAAGGCTGATTTACGATTTTGGCTGTAGGATTTAAAAATCGGCCGATTGTATGAAAATGCTAGTGTTTTATATTTGCCTTCAAATTGTTAGTATAATAGTTTTTTGATTGTATTAAAGGCATTCGTAATGGTAAGAAACATCGGGTAATGTTTTTCAATTAGAATGTTAACTTTTACAGCGACTATATCCAGCAATATAGCCATAAAATTCGGTGAATATGTAAAGAATGTATCGACAGGTTCTGTATTGTGAAATAGCCGGGAGTGGAGTTGTACAGATACCTATGTACTGGTCCTAGATAGGTGTCATAGGCGAGGTCGACCGATATTCGAATACCGACATTACTCTGAACAAGTCTCCAATTACTTAGTATCAAAAATTTTGTGAAAGGTTTATTTGTTACATTTTTATGTAAGTAGGTATTATGACAAATCGCCCGCCTTTGGGGGATGTCCAATCAAAAATGCCCGGCGACAATAAAATCTATAAAATACGAAAATCGCTCATTCGGTCAAAAAGCCTAAACCAATTAAATTAAATACCCATCCTAACACAAATAAATAAACATAAGAATAGGAAGAGTGCTAAAAAGGCTAACTGCGTTGCGTAATAACTCTTAAAACATTCATACTTATTATATGTAATAGTAAAATCGTAATTAAGCAGTTAGCATCTTGGTAGATTACGCGAGAGTCTTTACTTCTAAGCATCTACCGAGAAAGATCATTAAAAACTATTCACGAACTCAGTACTGCCTTTTTTGAAATAATTTAAAAACATATTCATCACTAAGTACATAATTAACATATCCGGTTAAACCATTATTTACAATTGTCAAATCTATTTAATTTCTAAATCACGGATGTATTAGCCAAATGTGGGTAGTCGAACATTTTGTCACGGGAGACGCGTCGATACGCGCGAACAACTTGAATATCCGGGATAGCAACTTCCGGGCTATTATTAGGACCAATTGACCTTATTGATGGGGTATGTAGGGCTCTTGCCCTTCGTCCTGTATCCGGGCTAGGGTTGGGAAATAAATTCTCATCACGGGAGAATCGATATCGATAGAAAAGTTGTACAACATCTATGATGTTTTTGCGTCAGGGGTTAAAAAGTAGTATCAGTTACATCTAAACTTAAATTATAAAGCTGAAGAGTTTGTTTGTTTGAACGCGCTAATTTCAGGAACTACTGGTTCGAATTGGAAAATTATTTTTGTGTTGGATAGTCTATTTATCACTGGAAGCTGTAGGGTACTTTTCATTTTGATATTCCCACGGGAACCGATGTCCGTGGGAACATCCAAATTATTTTACGCGGGTGAAACCGCGGAGCGCAGATAGCATCATCATCACTACTTAGTATAAAACAAAGTCGCATTCTCTGTCCCCATATCCCTTTGTATGCTTAAATCTTTTAAACACGCAACTGATTTTGTTGCGGTTTTTTTTAATAGATAGAGTGATTCAAGAGTAAGGTTTATATGTGTAATACATGCATAATATAGCCGTGCGAAGCCGGGGCGGGTCGCTAGTTTGTTATAAGATTGACACAGTCTTAGTTAATTTATAATGTTGTAAAGAAGGGACTTACATATTATTATTATTTTCCGGTAAATACATTTAAATACTTATTAAAATATCTTGTCGGTAGAAACGTAAGCCAAAATTGAAGAAGTCATTAGATGGAAAAATTAGCCATATCTTCTTCCGCTATTAACATAATCAACATCTCATTTGTTGTTGTAAAAAAATACTAATTAATGTAGATAACAAGTTAAACTTTAACCGTTTTATCGATATGTTTACAGCCCTATCGTCAATTACGCAACAAAGCGGCGACTACAATGGACCACCGATAAAGCGCGTCAAGCATTCGCCCGCGCATTGAAACTCGCACGCGTCGGGTTATCGCCCGACGGCCGTGAAACGCTATTAATTCGCTACCACAATTAAAACTAACGAGACCTAATAGATCACTCTCTATATTAGGTCGATACAAATTGAGCCGAAATAATTGATACCTCTGTTGTTTATCTAAAACTCGTTACGAAAGTTAAATAAAACGTGACAGACCGAGGCGGGCGCGGGCGCAATACAGCTCTGGTTACCCTACTTACGTTCTTACTTATAAATTTAGTAAGGATTGATTAAAACAAGTGTTTTGTTAAAGTTATTAGTAAACAATTTAATTATTATACGTTAAATAATTGACATGAACTCACGAGCCCCCTAGCAGCTACTGCGATGCGTGGTGATGTCATGGGCAGATTGCTCCGCTGTCTGCGCATGCGCGTCATCACACTTGTGACTGACTGAGCAAAATTAAAACTATTTAAATAGCAATTTATCATTTTACGATTCTCTAAAACTTATCTAGTCCTCTGGGATACATTTACTCGTCATATCTTTTAGTTTTCATCTATAAATATAACACGCAAGTCATCAATACACAGCTTGAACTAATGGACGGATCGGGCTAAAATTTGGCACACAGATTGTTATTATGACGTAGGCATCCGCTAAGCAAGGCTTTTTGGAAAATTCAACCCTTACGCGGACGAAGTCAGGGGTGAAAGCTAGTATAAACTATACCTCTAATAAATCACAAGACAACAAATGAAAGGCTTCGGTAGAAAATGTGCCACAATAAATCGTCAGTTAGTAATCCCACGGCATTCCTCCACCTGCACACACCGCATACATCCCGACATCCGTGTGTTGCGTCATTAATTCAAGACATGCATCGCATTGTCGCGCGTCGTCGGATTGAATACCTGCTATCGAGTATCGATATAAGTAAGGTCACTTCACTGGTCCTCGTCACTTTATACTTTTCTAGCTTATACTCACAACTTCGTTCGCGTTTGTATGTTCCTAAATCCTTTCTTAGCAAATGCCTACGCCATAAAAGCTATCTGTATACATAAAGTCCTATCTTGTGATGAGCTGTGCGTTGATATATCCGTCAGTCAGGACTTTGAATTTTATAAGAAACTTTATTTATCGTAAGTAATCCTTTTTGTACTACTATTGAGTAAGTAGATATGCCATAAATTCCTCTAAACATCTTGATCTCGAGTTAGACTTGGCCTCTCTACAGAGGCATTAGATTAACACGCTATCTTTTAAGCTACGTCATTTTAATTTATGATCCATTATCATAATCGCAAAAAAACACTTACTACACAAAATAGAATAAGTAAGAAAGAAATGTATTTTGGACGAAACATACGACTAACTTAGTTACTAAGAAAATAAACGAAACTTAGGTATAAGATAAACATCCTGAATTAGAGATCAGAATTTTGCTATCATGGTGTATTGTGATGTATTTAACCGCGATACAATTTCACTGTCTGAAGTCATCAAAGTGTTGAAAGTCAGCGGCGGACGTGATGTCACCCTGATGGTCACCATCACTGTCACCAGCCAATCACCTCCATATGTTTCTATTGCGTAATGCGAACGATATGATTCACGTGTGAATCTTCAACGAATCATTAATACTTGCTGATCATTATTGACATAGGTCATGGACTTTATCAGCATCAGCTTTTATAAAATTGACTTTCTAAACTCCAGTAGACTACTGACTTCAAATTGGCCGTCGCGTCAGTGTGATATTTGTAAGAGTGATCGATCCATAATAAACAATTGGCTTCGAATGAAAACTGTTGTTACTTGTAATATTATAGTATATTCTGTGCTGTTGAGCGCAAAAATATGGATTATTCTCAGAAGATTCATATGCCAGTTCCAGGATCAAGTGTAGGGGTCTTAGTTATTTATGTTTTTTTTTTAATTAATGTCTGTCTATGGACATCATTGGACTTCAAGTGTTCACTATTGAATCGCTCTATCTATATTCTAGGAAGGTCATGCTATACATTGCATCAAAATTAATCTTGTAGAAACTGAATAATCAACAAAAAACTAACACGGATAAAACCGCGGGGCGCATCTAGTGTAATCAAAAAACAATATATTAAAAATGAATATTTCAAGTTTTCAACGTAATTCTATAAAATAACAGATTAGATTGTCTTAACCTTCACAAACCAACAATTATGAATGAGATAATTACCATCTGCTTCAACTTCTCACAAATCTAAATCCTTCATTCAGAAAGGCGAAGACAATGCAAAAAATGGCCGCATTACTGCACATTACTGCACATTCTGTATTTGTGTACAATGGGAAAGGCATCTACAATGCAATACTTGCAGATGTTTGGCTGGATGTAGTACCTACTACGAGCAGTGAGCACATGTCATCGCGATCGTACCGTGGGAACAGGTTGCTGTTTCTCTTAGAACTGCTTTATTTTGGAAAATCAACTTTAATAGCTGGAGTTAAAAGTGCTAGAATTGTAGCAAAGTATTGATTTGTTTTTATTTCGTAGATTTTATAAATTGTTAAATAAACTATAGTTAATCAATGATAGTTTTAACAATTTATAAAACTAATTAAAGTAGTTCTTTCAAATTCACCAGAAGATAGGTACGAACATAAAATACCCAAACAAATAGAAACATCTATCTGACGCATCGTTTGGGGATACTTTGCAACCTATCTAGTCTATAAATCAGGTCTATTATCTACTACATAGTTCTGTTTAATATCTAATCTAATGCCGACAATGATAATAAAACAAACAGCCAGCTCCCAACAATACAGTGCTCTAATAACACAGGAAAACCATGCGCCGTAGTTTTTACTTATATGTTCTCATGTGTTCAATAAGACCGTTACAATACAAAGCTCAACCATTTGTAATTATCACGATATGGGAAAGTGTGTAGAATCGGGGGCGGGAGCCATTGTTGCTGCTTCTGGAGTTCGATGGGAATTGATACACGCTGTTACGAGGTTTATGCATGGAGGTGGAGGTAGCGGTTACCCACAACGAAGATATAACAGGGTTAAAACAGTAAGGACTTCGACCAAGCCTCAAGAAATAGGTCCGTCAGCAGAAATATGAGAATGATTCTAGGTTACACCTAGTTTTCTACAAATAGTTTGATTTACATGTACTTTTTAAGTATGCAGAAGCATCTGATAAATTCATTTAACATGATCAGAAGGATTTTTGCTGTACAATAATTTTACCTCACCTATACTGTTATGTTTCATTACAATTTTGATCGGCTTTGTTAAACACTCCCACAATAAATCATCGCTTAAATTCTTAAAATAACAGAAAGACAGCTTTACACAAGCAAACCAGTGTAAACCAATTAGGGCTACCTACTGTTTACATTTACATTATGAATTAGGCCACAGATTATATCACATAGATTGAACATGTCGATTACAGAGGCAATAAACAAAGCTACATGTGGATAACAGACTTATAAAAGCTCTGTGAGCTTTTTGCTTCTTTCACTCATCTTTCGAGACTTTAATTTCATATAATTTCAACGAATTTCGTCAGTAAAAACTATCTGACTATCTATTGTCATGCTATTTTCACTAACATGAAGAAATCAGACTTAGCTAGAGCAATAAAGAACCACATAATTTTAACAAATTACCTTTTAACAAAAGAAGATAAATCACAATAGTAACATAACCATTAATTACGACTTATATTACACAAAAGCTAATACTAAAATCCAGTAACTCTCCCACTCATTACCGCGACTTTCCCAACAACAATAGTCAAACTTGGCTCCCAAACTGTACTGTTCTCAGAGTGAACAATCGAGAAACCTTCGTTGTATCTCATTCGGCCATCAAATGTCATTGTCGATTTAATTAGGAAACTTGCTCATAAGCGTCGGTGATGGCCATTGTACTCTGTAGCGAAATTGTTCTTTTAAACTCTGTTAATTTGGAGAAATTGTTGGTAATGGATGTTGTGAGTCATTGAGAAGGGTCACATAAACGTCCAACGTAATATAATTTTAAAATAAAAAAGCCTGTAGATACGTTTTGTGGAATAAGACGTTAAAATTAAGAGCCGGTCGACATTGAGATGCGTTACAAAATATCATAATAACATCCAACATCCGCTGTAAAGAACGGAAACATCGATACAGATTTTTATTTTAAGTATTTTAGTGGCTAAAAACCTTCTAAAAACGGCAATATTTATGTATAAACCGGTAAAAAAAATCATAACAAAATGCAATCGTATAACACTACGGTAGTTGCCCTTCCTGCATATTTCTCTCAAGACATTATCTGTGGGAAACAAAATCTCATCTCTAAAGAAAGTGAAATCATTAAAGTACAGGTCATTAGAGAGATGATCATTACTGAGGAAAAACTAGAAACTTCAGAAGTCAATAACGTTAAGATAAAGGGACCACACGCATTATTCTATCAAGTAATACATCAATTACTTGCGTGTAAGGAAATTGTGATTGTAGTTCCTGATATGACATCGGATACGGCTGACGGACGTGCGGCTACAGATGTAGATATGCATATTATTCAATGGCTAAGTTCCTGTTAGTGAAACAGCTAAAGGATTTGAAGAAAATAAAGACCTTAGTATAGTAAATTAAGAATGCAAAATTCGAATAACCTAATGTCAGACAAGCTTGATGTAGTCGAATATGTTGAATCTTGGCAGCTAAAGGAATACCCGAATGCTTTAATTTCATTTAAAAACGTATTAAGGTACTACTTATACTAATATTCTAAAAGCAGCGCAAAAAACGTACATTGACCTAAGGTGATAAAATGGTGGAAAATTTTACTATTGGCAAATTTTCCGTTTTAAATAACTTTTGTAGTGGCACAGAATATATAATGTAGTAATAAAAACAATAGAAGATGTACTCACCGTTCTGGTAGTGAGGTCAGTGATAGAGTCGTGGCGGTGGTCGAGGCTGCCGAGGCTGCAGCACGAGGCGGAGGAGGCGAGGCTGACGGAGTCCGCGCGAGACCTGTGCGGTGATACCGCCACGTGCTTCAGCATGCCGACACTGTAACAATAACGAGAGAGGTATTCAGTTATGAAGATTAGGACCGTATACATAAGTTGCCTATAATGTATTACTGTACTTTTTAAGGTGGAAAATTTATTGTAGTTCAAAGCTTTAGCCAAAAATATATTTGGCGATTGGCGACTACTTTCGCCTTATGGCAAAAATATAAAACAAAACAACGACCTGGATAGCATAATAGCCCATGACGTCATTTTTAGTAAACCAGACCAATGAAAATAGGTTGTTTACAATTACTAATTAAAACTGTTTGTTGGGCCATTTTCTAAAGCTAAAATAGTAGGTTGAATAAGGTCAAGTCAGCTCTCATACTAAGTCGATAGTCAAATCGATTTTAAGGTCCTACTTGTTAATGTCACAAATGCGTTCTGCGGTCAGAGCGGTCCGATCAAATCAAACGCAGCCAAAAGATGTCACACAGATTTGTTGAGCAAGTTACACCTGACCGCAGAACGCATTCAGTGTGACAAGTGCCTTTTTATGTGGTTATAAATTAATCGAAATTATTATTTTGACATAGACACAAAAATAAACAATATATATTTCTGTGTCTATGTCAAAATAATAATTTTCCTAATGAACTCAATGTCGTCAAATAGAAAATTTATTATCTAAACTTCCGATCCCCATCAACCTCAAAAACAGAATATCAAAGATCGATTCACACACAGTTCCTGCCCAAGTCTATTAAACGAATGGTACCACAAAAGGGCATCAATCTGTCAAGTAGTTCACATAGTACAAAGAGAATCATGTTGTGTCGATAGCGGAAGTATCATCTTCACACAATGACAGTACAGGTAGACGGTAGAGTGTTCCTGGAAATATCGGCGAAAAACATGAGCGACCACATGCAGTGAGGGAGTCAGGTTCATGAGTGGAATTTCGCAAAATGAGGAGGCAAGTGGTCGCTTTTGAACTGTATAAGTATGAATAATCATAATAAGCACCTATTTTATTACCTTGGAATATTTTAAACAGTCAAGTTTCAGTTTCACAGCTACAAAATGAACTGGTCTGCAATTTCTCTTGCGTATAAAATTATCTATTTATCATTTGTCAAATCTTGGTTAAGTTGAAACCAAATTTAATATTCTTCTTCTCTCTGTATAAGGTGTGTACTTTATGTGCTTTAAGTACAGAATATATAATAAATATAAGTACTCGTCGGAATGATGCAAGAATAAATTGACTAGGAAATTGATAGTGACAATATCTAAGAAGATCTCACGTATGTAATAAATACATAATGGTAAATAAATATCATAGGAAACTAAGAAAAGGTGACTATGTAAATCAAAACTGAGTAAGATTTAATAATGGAGGCGTGGTGTGTGCGCGCATCCGGCGCGCGCGCATCTGTTGCTTTTTGTACGAGGTTCCTATTGTTTTTGCGAATTCCCACTGGCTTTCAATGTGGAATCGTTTAATACTTTCTACGTTTTCTAACAGAGAGAGGTTATTGTTATTCTGGTTAAGATAAATTTGTTGTTCATATTTAAATTCAAACTAACATATACTGGTCCGAAGGAATCCGAAGTGGAGAAGGACATAGCTTAATTTTGATCCCGAACATACTTACCAAGTTTTATCAAAATTAGTCCAAAAGTTTCGACTAGATATTTTTAAGTCGATTCAATGTGATTTCATGCTAATTATTACAACTTTTTTATTCATTATCAAATAATATCGACTTGGTAAAACAGTTACTAAAGAAAGGGTTCTATCGACCAACCTTGTAAGTATATAAAACAAAAGCAACGTTGTTTGTTACGCAAGATATTGTGTTTTTATCCAGACTGGTTCCATATTTGGAGCAGAAGGTTGTATCTTCCCTCGTTTGATCGACGATAAAACTGACAATCGTTGCTTGTCTTATTGGTACGTTATTGTACGCTCTTTGTATCGATGAACTAAAAGATGTTTCATTATTTGTGTAGGTACTTTGTAAAAGTTTCACCTTGACAAAGGCACTTGTATAGGTATTTTAGACATTAGATAATCACTATCACTACATAGTATAAAACAAAGTCGCTTTCTCTGTCCCTATATCCCTATGTATGCTTAAATCTTTAAAACTACGCAACGGATTTTGATGCAGTTTTTTTTAACAGATAGAGTTATTCAAGAGGAAGGTTTATATGTATAACACATGCATAATATAGCCGTGCGAAGCCGGGGCGGGTCGCTAGTTATATACAAGATTCTTGGACAGGTGAAAAATATAACCCTAATAAGCTAGCATTTGACCTCATCTCACCTAATGGGAAGTAATGATGAGGTCGAGGATGTAGCATACTCGCCTAGAAGGTATCTATTCACTCTTGAAGATAGTAAGATTAATTGTGGTAGATTAGGTAATTTAACCAGGGTTGAACATGGGAATTATACTAATAGCTTAATGTAAATTGTAATTTATTCTATTTTTATGTTCATTTCGTGGGTGGTCATTGTCTTTCGCCAAATAAGATTTAACGACAATCTAGTAGAGCTGTGTATTCCACATACCTATAGGATAGACCATATACCATGTCAACAAAATATCAAAGTCCTGATTGACTAACTGATATTTAAACAACGACAGTAACGTACAGCTTAAATTGCTGGTCCTAGAAACATGTTTGTGAAGTATAGGTATCCACGAGGGTTTTTCGAAATTCCACTCCTAAGCGGGTGAAATGAAGAACAAAACCGCGGGCAGACGCTAGCATACCATACAATTCAGATACATATTTACAAACTACTTAGTTACTACTACTCAATGCAACTGAAAATCCTAACTACTTACTACTGGAAATCATTTACACTTTCTAAAATGTTTTCAAACTTTCTAGACTTCCTCAAAGAGTGAAAATCGGAATTGGAAGTCCTGTTAGGTAACTCATTAACAAATAATTAAATAAAAATCTATAGTCACCTTTCTAAATTAAAAGATAAGGCTTTTCACATAACTTAAGAGGCTATTCAGGGCGTTGTTTTGCTTGTGACATGTATTAGTTAGATGGAGTAGGTTTGCTCAGCACCTATACCACCCTCTCAGCTTAGTCGACTATATCGAAAGGAAAGACCTCTTCAATACGTCTAGAGCCAATCAAGCCGATGATTCCATCGCAATGTTTATAATTAAGAAAGTAAATCTATATTAATAAACCAGTCGTTTTGCAGATAAATGGAAACATTTGAGTGCACAAACAAACACCCCTCTCTCACCCTAAATGCGTATACCGTCCCCTGTTCCGTCGCAGGTAAAGAGAAAATCGCGGACTTCACTCACTGATCACGAAATATTATCAGAAGCTACAAGTGCTAGGAGTCGCTTTTGCATAGGTGTTCCTTTTTGGTCGTAGGTGCTCATATAGGTGATTACATTTGTACAGAGAAAACGTTCCTACTTCTTAGGATACCGTCTTAACTAACAATTAAGATAAAAACGAGATAACAAACAAACAAACGTCCTCCAACATTAGCTCGGACGTTTCATTTCCTCTAAATATTCCCAAAAAACTTGTAATTAGTTTATTGACATTGAATGCCGTAGTATAAACACAGTTTTACGATATCTACCTCTCTTTTACACCGGATTTAACTTGTAATTGTACCACATTCTTGCTTACTTTATTTATACGTATACGTCCGGCCGTTTGTCTTGCTAAATACATACTTAATATTCAATTCAGTAATGGTTTAGTATAGTTAATGTCATTGGTTATAATTTCTTTATTGATTTAGATTAGTCTCAAATATAATGGCGGTCCACACTTTTGTTGGCGACTGTAGATATGTAAAGAGTAAAGACACCAACAAAAATGGACACTCACCGTTCAGTTCTAAAATCAGTTTATTAATATGCCCGAAAAGCCATAAAAAACGAAAAGTAAACTTCTTCCTTTTTACAAGTCGGATAAAAAACGCTACTCTTAGAATATGTTTAAAAATCCAGCTAAAGTTACATTTAAAAAGTAGTAGTAATGGTTTGCCTAGACTCGAAACAACCCCCTTTCTTATTAGAAACCAAACAAATTGTTTATATTACATAGTTGATTGAATCCGGCGTTACTTTTCGGAACTCCATAATATCTGTAATGGAAGTATTAATATTTAGTACAATACAAGAGCCCTGGAACAAGAGCCCTCTCTTGTTCCAGCGTTCAGCGAGGCAACATCTCGGAGAGCGACGTCGTATCTAACGTTTGTCGCCCTTATAGCGCGGTCGGAGTCCAATCCTGATGATGCGTCGTGTAGACGCGAAAGACATGTCGTGGTTTATGAATGGTGTCACTAATACTAACTTTTGCTTGTTCTCATTGCATGCCTCTTCAAGTGGGCGGGAGGGCGGTGCTCATTGCATTTTGTGTTTTGGCACTAGGCTCGGAACTAAAAACTAAATATTAATACTTCCATTACAGATGTTTATATTACATATTTAACTTTGAAACCTTGGAAGTAAAATAGCATCTTTTTATCGCGGTATTCTGAAGAGATCGAAACTTACGCGATGAAACCCGCGGGGCGCAGCTACTACTTAAACCTATAGCCAATTAATTAGATTACTTATCAAATAAGATATTAAAAGCATTTTCATACAAATCACATACATTAACCATGACATTTAAAACTATGTTATATGTACATAACATTGCAAAATAAGTAGCTACTATTAAAAAAGGTAATTTCCTTCATTCAAATCAATTTCACCATTAAAATGTCATATCACATCCTATTGCAGCTAGAAATAAGAAGGTATTATAAAGTACAGTCGCGGTCAGAAGTACATTAACACTCAAAAAATTATATTACAGACACACACATGCGCAGAGCCGTGCAGAAAACTCTTTCGATGTGTTAAAACTATACAGAAATTTGTTTGTGGTCTGGGTGTTTCTGTATGTATATTTAGTATATATTTACAAAAGAAAAGTGTAAAAGTAGGTAGATTGCATAACAATATTATATCCGTTATCTGGCCACCATAACACAAGCTCAGTTGTTTAGCTTGGCTATAAGCTATAAAAGCTTTTATAAATTTTCATTAATAAATAAATATTAAAGATTTTTTGATCAAGATAGATAAATTCTTTATTGCAAACACCATTTGTAAATTACAATAAATAAATAAACAAAGCTTAAGTCTAAGTGTTACAAAGGGCGGCCTTATCGCTTAAAGCGATCTCTTCCAGGCAACCTTTAGTAACAAGTAGGTATAGTAGGCAGATACGTGTGTAGCAAATTTATGACACAAAGGTGCTACGGCACTTATGGCTTTAGACTGTACTTATTTGTGCACACGCAAGTGATTGATTACATGATTAGGTACTTCATATTATTTTAATTGGCTGGCAATTATACGGTAATGCGATGTATACATTCTCTGATTAAATTATATTAATGGCCGGGAAATTTTGATTACTTTCTTGATTTATTTTTAAATATTTAGGTAAAAATTGTGAACCTCCTACTTTCGTTCGAAATCAAAACAAAATATGGCGTATAACGTGTGTGAAAATAGAAAAAAAAAATAAGGATACTTATTTATTAAGTTTGGGATAAGTAAGTATATCTACCCTAATTTACCCAAATTCCTTAATATTTAAATAAATTAGGAGACTTTTTCTAATTTTTCAAATTAGAAGGATTACACGGTTCTTGTTATACACTGTATAGTTATTAATTTCCGCTCCATTGTGGACACTACACACACTGCAGTTATCTTTTAACGAATCATCTATATTTACACGCTCACCGTTCATAAATCAGTAAATTGCCGCCCGCGCCGCCACCAGTCCATAATGCACCGCACAACAAACACCGGCACGACCGACGTGCGTCGTAACCGCATTACATCGATGTAAACACATCGCACCGGTCACAATTGTTAATGCAATGCACAAAGAGAAATTCGAATTGATTTACAGCAACCAAAACAACGGACGCAGTCAAGCGAATACTTATTTATTTGCTAAATTGAGCGGCTCTACTTCAATAGCATTGGTTGAGATGGAAGGTAGATTAGGCATAACTAGGAAAACAATGTTTCCTGTTTCGTAATCACTACCTTTTAAAAATAAATAAATAGCTGTGTAAACGTCGATGTAAATTTCTTAATGAGTATCATCTAAATTCATGTGAAGTTGTTTAAGTCTTGACGCAAATCATCTCACTGCAGAGAAAAATCACTTGCAAATGTGACAATAGAGATAAACAAGGTGAGATGTATAAGCGTTTACGATTTTATGGATAACTTGTGATGATTTGAAACTAGACAAACTACGAAATGAGCATATTCGTAGTAGTTTCAAAATCGCCCCTATATCAGAGAAGCTAACAGAGAGAGGTTTCAGATAGTAATGTGAAGTGATGTGAAGTGACGAGGAACATCTTGTGAAAAAATGGACTACAACCTCATGACTCATGTACTACAACTGCCTGAATATAAGAGAGGTGAGGACGACCTGCGTGATGGAACTTAGGTATATCAGAGGAAGAATAGCCCGACCCGACACAACCCAGGACAGATTGTCCTGGCGTCATAAAATTAGTAGAGCCGGTCCATACATAAACAAGGAAAGAGCGAGGAGGAAGCAGAAGAATCTGTAAGTCTGGAGATCTGCGTCAAGAACTTCCTCTAGTGTCTCTAACCAGGAAACTGTGCTCTAACACAACGTCATATTATGTAGATCGCAGCGCCATCATGACGCAATTGCGACCTCATAATTATCCCTTTAACTTTGTATTACAACACCAGTATAAACAGGCTACCGTATACCTCCAGCGTTCCATAAACGAACATACCAAAAAACCGCTGCATCCGTACAAAATAGTTAACGACAGCGATCAAAGTAAACCAAATATGGTTAGATTAAGAAAACTTACGCGTCCTTGTCTTGCTAACTAAAAGATACCAGAACTAGAAAGAGATGGAAGAGAAAAGTTTAATTTAAAAATATGGATGCAATTATTTACATCCAAATTAATTAGGTAAAGAGGAAATGGGTTTAGGAATGTGGATATTTAAGCAGTCTTACGAAATATTTGAGACTAAATACGTCTATAAATATTTAAAGCAAGAAGCAGGATAAAGTTCTAGATACACGAAAACATACAAGAGCTATTAAAATTCTTTAAAGCAACTACTTTACAAAATAAAGTTATTACCGAAATTAAGTATTGCTGTAACTACAAATAACAACGCTGTTATAAAATTGAGCTATCATTAAAATAATCAGCGTGCAACCTTGACAGCAAATCGTCAGGTCAATCGCTTGTAATTCCAAACAATTTGTATGCATTACTTGTGCCGATGTCTGTACACATCGTCACTGGGGAAATTTTAAACACCATTTCCGGGTGATCGGTATTACTATTTTTGGATGAAGGTTTCTGATGTCTACTTTTTGATAAGTCAAATGTACAAAAATATAACACATAATTTTCAAACTTATACCTAGAACACATTTTTGTTCATACAGGGGTTAAAAGGCAACGAATCAATTACCGAATAACGAATCATATTCATGAAGTAGTTAAAAATAAAACGAATCAATCACCAAAAAATAATATAAACTTTTTTGATAGATATTCGTGGTTTCGTGTCGCATCGAATCAATGACAAAATACTTTTTTGAAAATTTCTTTGGAAATCATCATTTAAATCTAAACGAATCGATTCGGAGAAGATTATCGGAACATTGCATAATGAAAGTCGATGGAACTGTTATTTTCAAACGAATCAATTGATTTTGGTGTGACTCAGAATAGTTAGAAGTGAGGTTTCTTTGAAACCATTTATTTTACTAGGTGAACTTTTACTTAGGACTAGGTATTTAACATAATTAACTATTTTCTTAGAACATATTAAAATATGTTCTAGGTGACTAGCAATATGGATCTTAACAAATACCTACCTAAGCTAAAGCTTAGGTAGGTATTTGTTTAATTTAATTAATTAATTAATAGAATTAATAGAATCAATTAATTAATAGAAGTCTATGAAGTGGTAAACCACTTCATAGACTTCTATTAATTAATTGTAGACTCTTACTGCATAGTCTTACTGTTACTTTGCGAAAATAAATATAACGTTTGCCATGATGATATGGCACGTCCTTATTAAAATCAAAGACTACATTAAACAATCAAACGTCAACAAATCGATCATTTCCCTGAAACTGACGCATTGACACCATAGACTAAACATGTAACTCGATAATGACACCATAGATTTATAAATATTTTTATTCAGGTCATCGCCTTGTAAGTTCGAACTAAACGAGTAAAGATATGTTTACGTTGGAGTTACATACAGAACAGGTGGATCTTGATTAGCTATAGCTACATTATTTAAAACTAGCAATATTAGAAAGTATTCCTCTATGTATCACTAATCACCATCCCAAGTTTCATTGAAATCGGACCAGTAATTTCAGGGCATGAATAAAATAAGAAAAAAACAAAAGAAGCGTATAAATAATAAATACAGGTATGTATTCCCTCGACACTTCTTATAGGCGAAGCTCTAAGATATTTCATCACTGTGAACTCTCCTTTAATTCTAACTAGATTCAACAGTCGCCGGAAGTCAAGTCTACGCCAAATTATAATGTTTAAAACCACGCATGTATGAGTTTTTTGCACTCTCATAAAAACACCGCGCGTGTCATACAAAATCACTGAACGGGACTTGAATACTAGAATAATTGTAAATAATATAGATAGGTAAGTACCTTAATGACTTAATGATTTTTTTTAGTTTATATTAATGGGTAGTAAAGTCGAATGTTAACATTGATCGTTTAACAAAGAGTTCCAAAAAATATTCAACCTTTTTCGTGTCAGCTCTTAGGTTTATCCAATTGCGCGTCTCGGACCTGACAAGCAGTCATGTAATTTCGACTTTTCCTTTTAAAACTACTGTATTGAGAGAATAGCAAACATAAATCGATTAATCGAGGAAAAACGATTTAAATTATATCGATTATTCATTGATACGTTCGCTCGGATTCCACAGAAATCATGAGCTGTAACGAAGTGACAAAGAGAAAAGTCGGTAATGCAACGCAGTAGACATGCAATGATTATTTAGGTATTTTACCTGTACAAGTAGATAATAGGTATTTCAGTTTGAAATAGGTAACTAGATAAGGTAACACTAGATTTAAAGCAGTCATTGTCGACTAATGTCTACAAATATGGTCGTAGAAAATAAAATGAAAACGTATTAGGAAATATTAGGTCTGATTAAACAATGAAAGTGAAAAATCCCACCACACGTACTTAGTACTATCGAAAGGTTATAAAAAAATGCTCGGTTACGTTATAATGGGCGGAGACCCTAGTACCTCTATTCAACAACAATTTACTTCAGAACAAATAATAACTTCGCATTGTATGGTAAAATCGCCATAACAATAACTCAGAACGACATTTATTTGAAAAAATACTTAGTACGTGCGCGGTTACAATAATGTTTTGCGAATACATGTATAGGTATAATATGTATACCTACTACAGGCATAACGTTCCCTTTTGCAATAACCACTTTATTTATAAATGTTGTAACAGTAAATTCAACAATTGGCAATTGTTATTAATTTCATAAATGGAAATGGGATTCGTAGCGAACGAAATCAAAATCAAACATTCTATACAAACGTCAATAAAATTAGCGAATCACATTATTATATCAATGAGACAACTTGCTACCTTCTATCTGATCCATCGAACTAAGAAAGAAATACCAGTTTTTACTAGGTATGGGTGACCAAAGGGTTGGCTGTTACATACGACAGAGGATAAGCATCGCCGCCGTCCAAACAGGTAACACAGCCAGCCATTAGGTATCTCAAAGAACCAAAATATTTTTAATTACTTGTTTTGCTATTTCGTTAGGTCGTTCCAATATCTTTGCAATATCCTTTAGTAGGACTTTTGCCACGGGGTCAGACGAGTGATGTAATATATGAAGTAAATTCAAAGATCAATTTCCGAGACATAACTGGCGCCATAAACAAACAGCTTTCAGCCAGTCATCATTTGTAATATCAACAGCTCTCAGTCTAGTTTATTTTGTTACACTGTGACTATGATCTTAACGAACGTGGGGGAGAGTGCTGGTGTAATTAATCTAGTAGTGAATTAGTGACACCAGCGCTCTCAATCAAAAATTCTATTATGTTCAATGATAGCTGTAAAAGTATTACAGGACTAAAAACCCTAGTATTATAATGCTTAAAATAGTAATATTATTTACTTCAGTGAACCAAACAAAAACACAATAGGTATTTAAAATATATTAGGTTTTACGATAAATGTAAACCTACTGCTGAAATACACTGCAGTGCTCAAATCATAATAAAAATATTTTCTTTTTTGTTAAAAACACGAAAACAGAGTGAAGAAATATTTGGAAAGAAAAACAAAGAGAAGAAGAACATTCTGTAGAAGTAAATCATTCTGGCACATTAGTGGTTTCTTTAGCTGTGTTCATTGAGAATGGAGATCCTTGGCACGCTGTACATGAATACAACACGCAATTGACAGCCCGCATGGCATACCGAAAGTGATATAGGTATAAGTTAAACTTGACATCCAAATGGGGACATCAATTGTGTTGACATGACACTCATATACACTTTGAGTGTTTTGATATAATTGAAATAAGATCAAAATGGTTTGTAATCTGATTTAGTTATTCTCTGGTGAAGGTAAGAGTCCATAAGCGGGCGAGTCGATATCGCCATTTCACCCATTTTCATTGATTTCATAATCATCAATCAATCAGCACTTAATTTTACAACGGTAGTAGATAATAATGCAAATTTTGTGTGGCCAAACAATATAAATATTTCTCGTAGTAGGAGTACTTTTTTATCTCCTTTTTATCCCCCTGCTGATGCGGGGCTAAGGCCTCCCTTTCGTCCCCCCACACACCTCGCCCCATTGCTATATCTACCCAGTTTTTTTTTAAATAGGTGTCAAGTACATAAGGTTTTAATTACAAGACTGTTATAAGTGTCCTGAGCCGCTGTTATACAGTTCGTATACAACCTTCTAACGCTGCTTGGGCAAAAAAACGTATCGTCAAATTACACAAAAGAATAATTACAAGAGTTTACAAGCTGTTATCCCACAATACATGTTATTACAGCATTACATGCTCCCGTAATAACAACAATTACATCTGTTTACATGTAAATCATAGTAATTTACGAAAACGATGCAATTCTACCGATTAACTTTCTACTGTTTTGTAAGTTTGCTTTTGTAATTGTGAGATTACATTGTTTTTTGATGGTTCTACTACATTTTGTTGTATAATAAACAATTGACTTGTTATGTGATTTGCTGCAATTTAGAATTTGAATTTACCTATATCGTTTCTAAAGCAACAATAAATGTAGACTTCATATCTATGTGTAGAAACATTCTATTAAATCAAATAAGACTATATTGTATCTAGGTACCAATTAAGACATTAGGTATATCTTTAAATTGCTAGGAAGTCGCAAAACGGTATCAAATAAACCCATAATAGATATTGGCTCAATTCGTCTCGAACGCACGATCAATTAACTGCCATTTAACGGCAATTTAGCAGTGATTAACCCAGAAGCTGTGTATGAACTTACGGTTTTTATATTATATAACTTTGGCTTACGAAAATTTGCACCCGGTGAAATTAAATTACAAGCTATTGCTTAAAATTTACTTTCACGATAAACTTGATTGATTGGTTAATACGTCCTAAAGAGGTATTTAAAAAATATATATAACATTGTTATACATTTTATTGTAAGTTTGAAACTGCATTAAAACAAATGACACAATGAAGTGACAACAAAATAAACAAACAATAAGATAAGATTACAATATTAATTATAAGTTGCACAACTTCATCGAAGCGATTGACTTCATTGGGCAATTGACACCGATAGAAGCTGACTGATAACAATATGTTTAGTAAATAGAAAAACAGTAAAAATATAGGTAAGTATACGATAATTATTTTATAAACACGCGTTGGGATCGCGTTGTAACTACTTATTTATTTTAATATTTACCTGACAAAGTTTCAATAGAGTGGCATCGATCGTGATCACGGGAGGACTGAAGAATATAAAATATGGGATATCTGGAATTATTACTATGGCGTAAAAAACGGGTTAAGTACTAAAAATGAATGGTAAAAATAATAATTATTGTAAATTTTTTAATGATATTTTTATTTATTATAATCCTTTCCTGTGCTTGTTATGATTTTAATGAAGGCTGTAACTACTCAGATAGGAAATGTCAATGTCGATTGGTCCACATTACAAAACCATATAGAGAATCTGAAGTTGTTGTCGTAGGCTTGAACAGACCACCGACTCTAGCATATTATTGTGCTTACGCAGTCACAGAATATACGGAGCTTATAATTTTTTTACTGACCTTTTTTTTACTTATTTATAATTTTACGTTCAGAAATACGCGTTAAAGAAACCCACAGGAGCAGAATAAAGTGGGCAGCGTATTAATCCTAAGTCAAAGTCAACATCATTTTTTAAATTCAAGAATAAACATAACTACTGAAGCAGATAAATAAAAGAAACACTACCGAAATTTCCCTAGATAACTGCGCAGAATCTACTAAATTATACCTATTCTTCCTTACCTAGTAATAGTAGCTAGAGTAGCTACCAGCTAAACGAAGATGAGTAGATTTAAATCAAGGAAGACGAGCGTGAGTAATCAGACAATAAACCCGTCTTCGAGCCGGCAGATGCCTTCAATTGAAACAAATGAGCGCGGCGCCATCTACGCGCAATGCGCGCGCGCACGCGGAGTTCATAATACTTTGACTGTTATACCTTGGTGGATAAGTTACAATACTGAACTGAAATAAACACAGATTTATTCCTATTAATCAACTAACATTTTTGGAATACTTTCTATGAGATAGGGAGTATTCTTAATCGAGCTAAAATGACTCAACAAAAATAAAGACCTTGTTTAATTACGGACACCCGCGCTGTTTTTAATCAACTGCAAACATTGCACTTGCCGCAACATTTGCATACTTACCTACTTGATGTAAACTGTTACAGAATACATATTACGAATGACAGAGATGAAATAATTTTGAACCCTTCTATAATATCTGCTGGCGTAAAATTGACTCTTAGAATTTGAACAGTCTGTCAGTAAATAGAAGTCTCAAATTGGAAATAATTGGAATAACTATTCGATACATTTGATTGAATATATCAGTAGTTATAATACTCATTTTATGCTTTTGGAACGAAATTAAAAAAAAAGAGAGTATTTAAATATTATTTTAAGAACAAATAACAAAGATACATAATCTAAGTCTGAATAGTCGTTTATCGAATGAACAGTTGGGATTAATAAAAATCCCACTGTGGATCTAACCCACTAGCTATATTTGCCCATTATCTGTGCAATAAATATACAGAGCCCAATGTTATCACACGTTTGTTTAGCCTTGGCGACCGGATGCTGGTAGAGTCGGACGAATTTTCGGAACCAAGGACAATGTTTGAGTTCCGATCCTTGATAAAAACTGGCGCCAGGTCTTAAAACACTTGGATGGATCCAAATTATAAATAAAATATATGTATAAATGAATATTGCAGGATATGTTTTTTTCCATGTGTATAGAGAAGATTAGGTATCTAAATGCATTCGACGCAGAGTGGGCATAAATAGCTGGAGAACGGGACAGAAAAAAACGGTACCTATTTACATTACAAATACATATGTTAACAAATACCACAAACATGTGAATCAGTAGTCAGTAGTACCTAAGTATGCAAAAATAACCAAAGTACCTAATGCAGTAAATAAATATCACACAAGTATATAAATAAACATTGCTACTCGTTAGCGGAGGTGACATTTTGTGACCCTGCTACTCCAGACTGTGTATTTATTTTTGTAAGATGACAAGTATATCTACTCGTGACAATCTGCTGAAGATATGCAACACGTTGTTATGAAAACTGAGATGAAGGATAAGATTTATCAAAGTAACACGAACAAAAAAGTAGACACAACTAAACTTTAGCCGTATTGAGACCCAACAAATAGGTACTTATCACACAAAATTCGATCCGCTAATGATTCTAGACTGGAATCTAGAAAGCGTCAATAGTAAGATGGTTAGAACATTTTCTCAAGGTGTTACAAATAACAATTGCAGCATGACCTCTGTCTTAATTGAAGTATTTTCTCATGATGGCCTGGTGGTAGTCAGGGGCAACGTCCATCGGGAATGTTACTCCAACAAAAGATCGGAATTTTCATTTCTCTATTCTATTTTGATTTCGGCGCCGGTGGATCGATAAAAAGTCCAAAGTCATTGGTATTATTACATTGGTTTGGTACACAGTAGTTCCGGAGCTTGGTCGTTTGGTATGCGACTATTTGGACTGTAATAGATAAGATTAGATTTGGTGAGGGGATCGGTACATTACAAGTGGAACAGGGCAGGAATAATAACTGTTACCATAAGGGCGTAATTGATACACAAACCAATGTCGTTGAAATTTTGTTGGAAAATCAGGAACAAAAGTAGAAATTACGAAAATTAATTAATCTATACAAACAGCTATTGAGGGCAGCAGAAATTGAATTCCTTTTGTATAAACATGTAAATAGGAAAGGAATATATAGTTCAAGATGAAATGTTTTCACAGCATCAATAAGATTTGCGCCTTCGCCGGCTCCGCCTACGTTACGCATAGGAGATGCCAAAACATTTATCTTTATACTTTCTTTGTTTTTCATCAAAGGCCGATTCATTGTAAACATTAAACTCCTAATTTTAATAACCAGATGTAGATTTACATTTGAAATTTATAATGGATGGTTGGTAGAACTTTTGTTTGTATGTGCTTATCTGTTGCCCTTAACATTTTATCAAACTTCAAATTACAAACATTATCACGGCATGTACATAAAACACAACAAATAGTTTCAAATAACATATTTCGTGCAGATTTGAATAGCAAAACAATTTGTATAGACCGCGACCGCGTTAAAATCTGACCTTGTGGTATATAACACGTAACAATAATTATGTAAATATACAATAATAATCAAACATAACATTATACAATGCTCACTAGAGCTCGGTAAAACATTGAATACATCCTTTAGTTCCTTAATGTTAAATTTTCAAAATATTATTAGAATGTTGAATAATATATTGAAGATCAACATACCACATAAACTCTTTGTCTGAATCATGTCGTAAAAATACTATTAAATGCTATAAACTCATTCCATAACTTCAATTCGATTTATTGTTCTCATATGTGACCTGAGTAATCGGACTGAATAACACATGCTCCGTGTATACAATAATATCACACATTTTGTTTTTAATAAACAAAGATCACAAGTTATTTATGTGGACAACTAATTCTTAGATGAATGAGGTAGAAATTGTAGAGATACAATAAATATTGAACAATCATAATAGATTTCCAATACACGCCACATTGCGTGAGGTGTGAAGATTGCGATTTGGGTGTAAATACTGTTTAAAAGATTCTATACTACTTTCGCCTGTCATCTGCTATTTGCCAGGTAAACTTAATGAAACGTATAATCTTATATTCTTGTGGCCATGCCGAAGAAATTGCTGAAAAGAAACTACTTGATCGGTAAATTGCGTGAGAATAACCCACTGATTTTACTGAAAGATAACTTAAGTCTTTTCTCGTGTTTCAAAAGAAGTTTTAATAACGTTGATTGTGAAACGTTCGTTAAAGACGAATAAAACCTAATTTAAGACTCGAGATATTAGTTTAGATACAATTCTGCACGTAAGAGCGAGCGCTACAAGCTGAAGACTGCCACAAAAACCAGCTCAACCGATAGCAATTAATTTCAAAATAGCAAAACCGGCTTCAATTAAAACCGTACTAGCCTCAGACAACGACAATAATGACTGAAAAATCTCATTCGATGAATAAAATGTTGCAAGAAACAACGCTGAGATCGTGGGAGCCTGCGCTATTGTCCCCTTTGGTTTCTCACGCAATGCATGCAATATACTAGAGCATAACTCAAATATTATGAACTTTACGCAATTTCTAATTCAAATTAAGGGTTTCGTCAAGGCTTGCTAAACAGAAAACAAAACAGTGATTACCAAAAAACGTGACTTCAGAATGTTGCATCGGATTCCCAAAGTCAACAGTTTACCTGCTTGCCTAGTACAATTTATCCTAAACAAATAGATACCTATGTTATTTCAAGCATACCTACTAAAACATAGACAAGAATTATTCTAAAATACCGAGTAATTTATTCCTTGCGGTACTAGGTAGTTACTTAGACTTTTTGCTGTTATTTGCACGATCGTTTTTAAAACTTTTTTGCATTATGTACTCGTACGTCGTAATAATGATTAATCTTCTTTAATATAAAAATGAATCGCAAAATGTGTTGGTAAGCGCATAACTCAACAACGCCTGGACCAATTTGGCCAATTCTTTTTTTGTTGTGTTTGTTATTGTCAAGAGAAGGATCTTATGAAAGAAAAAAAATAAGAAAGTCACCCAAAAAATTATTACGCGGGTGAAACCGCGGGGCGCAGCTAGTATTTTATAGAAATCAATATTTAAAGAACAAAGGTGTTCAAAGAATATTGAAGAAATTCGGCGTTCTCTAAAAGTCGCATCTCATGTTTATGTTACCAATAAACTCAATACAGCTTCTAAATCAGGTAACTCAATTTAACTAACCAATCATTATTTAACTACAACTATTTATTACTTCGATTGCTCCTGTTCTACCAGTAACTACATCGCGATTACATTAGACAGCATTAGGTAGAATAGAAGGGAATACTATTGAATCGATCGTGTACCAATTTAATGTTTAGAGCATTAGATATTTATTGTGGACCACACTGAACCTTTAAGTGAAGGAACCGACAATATACAACAAAAAGTCATTTTCGATCGAATGCTCATCTAATTACAGGTGTAGATAACTATAGAATTAGATTAGATATGTTACTATTGGTTGGAATTTATGAGAACACTTCAGTAGTTTGATACTGATTGGATATTAACTACGATTAGTAATGAATAAAGGTTTAGTACTAATTATAGCGAAGTACAGAACTTGAAAGGAAATGGTCGTAAAGCAGTCAAAGAAGAGATGAAGGGATTGCGTCAATTAAAATTATTCTATTTTTCCTCTATTACATACTACTTATACTTATTTATTTAAAAATTATTGGTATTAGCTTCAGCAAATCAAATCAAATCAAATCAAATATCTTTATTTTCTTTGGATACTTAATACTTAAAAGTATACAGGACCACATAAAAACGTCTTAAAAACTAAGTTAGGATGTGTGCCTTCGGAACGCGCCCACCAATGAGAAGAAGGCACAAGAAACTCATGGGGTTTTTTTTTTTCATGTGGTCACGCTCACAATGGTCAATATTACAGTATTTGAAAGTATTATTTGAAATGGAGCAACTAAAGTCATGTCCATGGGTTCTTATCATTAAGATAAGACGAAGTATCATAGTATGCCTTACTGCACAATCTATGCTTTATAAAAGTTTTGAACCTGTTAATGGACATGTCATATACATCTTTAGGTAATTTATTATAATAGAGCACACATGTACTATTAAACGACCTGTTTATTTTCCGGAGCCTGCTACCGGGCACGGTAAGTTCACCCTTATTTCTTAAATTGAAATTATGAATATCGCTGTTTTTACGGAAAATATCAGGATTTTTGTGAACGTAGAGCAAGTTTTCGTAGATATATTGTGAATAGAGCGTTAATATATTTATCTCTTTAAATTTTTCTCTAAGTGATTCCCTGGGGCCCATTTTGTAGATAGCTCGGACAGCTCTCTTTTGCAATATGAAAATAGCATCAATATCTGCAGCACACCCCCACAGTAGGATGCCGTACGACATGACACTGTGGAAGTAGCCGAAATAGACTAGGCGAGCAGTCTCAATGTCCGTGTATTCGCGAATTTTCTTAACGGCGTAAGCGGCAGAACTAAGTCTATTGGACAATGCTTCCACATGTGGGCCCCACTGAAGCTTAGGATCTAAAGTTATACCTAGAAAGACAGCCTTACTGACTAATTCGACTTCCTCATCATTAATTTTTACAACAGTTTTTACTTGTTTTACATTTGGAAGTGTGAACCGAATTAATTTAGTTTTGGATCCATTCAGTAATAAATTATTGGAATTGAACCAATCAACTATTCTAGAGAGAGCATTGTTCACATCGTCAACGTTGGACTGACGCCTTTTAACCTTGAACACCAAGGAGGTGTCATCTGCGAACAACACTATCCCATGGTTGTCCCTTACAAGGTAAGGTAAGTCATTTATATAAACTAAAAACAGGAAAGGTCCTAATATGGATCCTTGAGGAACCCCCATTGCTATCGCAGATCCGGGGGATCGTTTCCCGTTAACATCAACACTCTGGATCCTACCGCTCAAATAAGAAGAGATAAGATCCAGGGCGCCGTCCCTAATACCGTAGTGGTGTAGTTTCATGATCAATGTATTATGTTGAACGCAATCAAATGCCTTGGATAAGTCACAGAATATGCCATACGCATCATGTGACTCCTCCCAAGCATCAAATATGTTTTTAATTAACGCTATACCCGCATCAGTAGTCGAGCGCCCCTTACTAAACCCGAACTGTTTATTATGTAAGATATTATTATCATGGAAATGTTTCAGTAGTTGCTTTAAAATAAGTTTTTCAAAAATTTTACTTAACGTGGGTAGTACTGATATTGGTCTAAAATTGGAGGGGTCTGAGGTACTACCAGATTTAAACAGTGGAACTACTTTACTCAATTTCATTAAATCAGGAAACACACCACAATCTATACATCGATTAAATATAATGACTAGTTCTGGTATAATCAGTTCAATAATTGATTTAACAATCGGGACAGACATCCCCCATAGATCTTTAGTTTTCTTGAGATTTATTTGCTTAAGCACTACAATAATGTCATGATTTTTAACATATTGGAATTTAAATGTTTTATTACAATTTGGTACATTCGTTTTTAGCAAAGCTTCTGCAATGGGGGTAGAAGAATTTAAAGCCTTCGTCAAAGTAATAGCTACATTACCGAAAAAAATCTCAAATTCGTTTGCGATATCTTGATCATTATTAGTTATATTTCCATTAATACTCAATTTAAACTCGGTGTTTTTGGCTGCGACTCTCCCTGTTTCAGCGTTAATTACTTTCCATGTAGCTTTTATTTTATCATCACTAGTTTTAATCACAGATTTAATGAAGAGAGATTTTGCCAAAATACACACTCTTTTAAATATCCTTGAATAGTTTCTAACGTAGGCTCCAAACTCCCCTGATGTATTACTCTGTCTTTCCGCGTATAACTCATATAGTTTATGTCTACTGCGGTGAATACCAACCGTTGCCCAGTCACTAAACTCGCGTTTGTCGGAGACTACCATAGATCTGGATGTAAAGATAGACTGAAATTGGTTATTAAGAACCGAAAAAAAGTTATTATATAATACATTTGGATCCGTATCACAAGGCAGAAACGGTAAAACGTTAGCTAAATTCAATCTAAGTTCCTCCAGACGAGCAGCAGTCACCGGTACGTACTTTATTTTCCTTTTTGGTATCGATTTTATGACAATAGCAAATTTGACAAACTGACCACTATGGTCTGATTCTAATTTATTAATGATAGATTTGCTAATCGTGGATATATTATCGGTAATATAAATATTATCAATACATGTCGCAGTAGTGTCAGTGGTTCTAGTAGGCTCCAGAAACACGTTAGATAAAGCTAAACAATGGGCTGGTTTCTACTTTTGACCAATGGATCAGCATTGCCATCCAAAGAGTCAATGCATATTGGGCATCCTGACTAGTGAAATACAGAATCTTTATTGATTTGATTCCATAAAGATCCTAACAAATAGTTGTTAGAATATAGACAAAACAAAAGCTATAAAATTAAGGGCGAATCCACCCCAGAAGTGGTTCTCAAATTGTGTGACATAGCAAAACGAACGTACGTGTTTGTGCTACAAAAACAACTCACCAAATAAAATTCAACTGACACTTCAGAAGTAAAATAAACGCAAAGGGATAAGTTATGCATCCCATAACCTCCAGTTCTCGGTATTCCCACCTTCGTATCTCTGAAACTGTTGATTTTATTATTTTACTCCAAACAAACAACCATGCGCCAAAGGATGGAAGTGTTAATGCAGCCACTTTTTTGTGCAGAAGAGCGGTTCTTAGCCGGCTTATTTTGGTAGTAGTTGGTTATTTAAACAGCTTGGTAGATTGTATCATGAACATCTGGGTAATTCATTGTCCACATACTTCGTTACGGGCTTATGAGGCACAATATAATACGCAGCTGCTTTAAAATTAGTTATCTTAATATATATAAATCTCGTGTCACAATGTTTGTCCTCAATGGACTCCTAAACCACTTAACCGATTATAATAAAATTCGCACACCATGTGCAGTTCGATCCAACTTGAGAGATAGGATAGTTTACATCTTAATTTATCCCGATATTCTCACGGGATCGGGAGTTACGCGGGTGAAACCGCGGAGCGCAGCTAGAATCTCCGTATATATCTTCGGATATAGTGAGTGTGGTGTGCCGCGGCCGAGGCGCGGTTTTAAAATCGAGTGTCGGTACTCGACCTACCCTCGGTTACTACCCTCAACTATCAGCATGAGATGACTTCACTCGCCACTGCTACAGTCTCCTCGCGACCATGACTATTGTAAATAATGACTATGAATACAAATCGTGTGTTTAAAAAGTTTTTAAACGATTAAATTGTTGGTTGTTGATTTAAAAAATAGGAAGGAAAAAATAGGAAGCGAAAGTAAAAATATGTATCTCGGAATTTGCAATAATATTCTTTATCATCTCCTTATTCAGTTTATTTTATTTTTACTTAAGGTAGGTCAACGTTGGACCAGTATCACACCTGCCTGATGGTAGGTGATGATGCGGTCTAAGATGTAGCACGTTAACAGTAGCCGCCGGTACACACTAGGTGCGATGCTCATCAGTGAGTCCCCAAATTAAAAATAGTTGCCTTCTACGACACCTATGCACAGAATGGAGGGAGCCCTATTCTATGCCATCCTGGTTATTGTACAAAGAAATAACATCATACATAAATGTGAAAAACTAAAATAAAGAAGTAGTAAAGTATAGCAAAAAGTTGTCTCGTATAAAGTCTATAAAGAGTCCCTTCTTTATGTAACTAAACTGATGATTCATATAAGAAAACGTTTCGTCAAGATTCTTAATCATCATGAATCACGGGGACTGAACAGCAATATAGAGTATTTTTTTCTTCGAAGGGTACTTATTTGTTTAGGAAATTCTGATTGCTATTAACGTTATCAATATACCCTCAGTGAATCGATCATACCCACGAATAACCCGTAAAACTCAAGACAATTTAACACAAATATTGACAAGTATAAAATATTGAAGTTAGTTAAGGTAACGGGAACTAAGCCGAAACGGATTAAAAACGCAATGCCATGAAATCACAATGGGCTATAAATTTAACGAAGTACCTTGTGTGGAAAGTGTTACGACGCGATGGTTAATTTCAAGTTTAAAAAAAAAACACTGCTTCGCACTATTTGTGCATGGTAAAATGTGCAATGTGCAAATCTTAAAATTGACTAAGTATACTTAGTATAATCAATAAGTAAATCTTAGCTTCAAAATCCAATAGTTAAAAAGATTTTAAAAAACAAGAACAGCCATTTTTTTGTTATTTTATCTTCTGGTTAATCTTAAGACCTTCGATCATAAATACTATATAATATTTATGATCGAAGCTTAAGACTATTGAAGTTTTGGCGCGAAAAATATAATAGGAGGTAGGTCGGGTCCGTAGGTTTTTAGAAATTGACAAAGTAATATGATTATGAAATTACCTTGCCATTCTAATTATATTTAATTTTTAAACACGTACTAAATATATATAAATTAAACTAAGTTTTAAATTACTTATCTAAAAAACGCGTGTTAAAAATAATTACTTACCTATTTGTAAAATAAATACTTAATCAAAAAACTTACCAATAAATTCAAATCCAGTAAAGTGAAAAAAGCACCACAATTCGGGCCCTCGAAGGGCTTTCACAGAAACAAAGCTTCATAGCACATTGCACTGATTGTAACACACGGTTCGTAGCGCGTCAGTCGTCGAGCGTCGCGACACGGGCGTCGCGCGCGGAGTTTCGGCGCGGAATGATCGGACGCTAGTGAGCGAACGAGTGTGATGCTGCGCATGCGACGCGATGCGCGACGCTCGCCAGGAAAATGTGAAAAGTCGTATGAAAAGTAACGTAGCTTTGCAGCTGAAACTTTCAGATTACCTATTTGTAGTAAATAAATCAATAAATTCTTTAAACTACAAAACTTTTGAGTTAATAAAGGAAAGAAAATAAATTAGTCCTAAGCAAATAACATACACGTTATCCTTGTGTATTGTTTTATTTGTTTAAAACAGCCTCAACCACCCGTCTCAGTAGAACTATTTGTCCACATAATATAGATATGAGAAAACTCTATTATAGAGTTTTCTTCAAATATAAACCATTGATATCCTAAAATACAATAGAGGTCAGTGGTATGGACACATAGTACGTAATCAAAACTAATAAGTGGCAGAAAAGTGACAATTCACAATGATTTTCATGTGTCAAAATTAGGAGTTTTACGAAAATAATAAAGTAAGTAGGTATACATAAAATTGGTAAAAACAGGTAGGTTAGTAATTAAATTAAAAATGATCTGATTTAAATATTTTAACATTAAAGTATTTAAAATATTTAATCGAAAGAAAGTTTACCTTGATTGAAATGTTATCAAGGTAGTTAAGGTAGTTGAGTACAATCTGGCACATGTAGGCTGTATACAATAACGAGTATTGACCAATTGATCACGTGCCGATAACCGGGACCCGTGCGGTGCGCTAGTGTGCTGCGCGCGGGGTGCGCCTGCGCAGGTATACCGTACCACATGGTACAACCATACACCACTCGTGTTACACAATTTAAATTGGAGGTTGTTCGGAAAATTATTGAGAATTATGTTACTACGACCGCGTAGGAGTTGAATTTTCCAAAATCCTTTCGTAGCAGTTGCTTACGTATATGTACCAGCGACAGCGAGACTCGAAACTTTAAATTTTTTTGGAAAATATTTTAAAGAATAATTTTAACAAGTATGGAATACAATAAACAGACTCAAAATGTGTTATTTTTACAATTTATTTGTTAAAGTTTTGACTCCTCATGCTTCTTTATGAATATCCTAAACTCAAGAATTAGTAGCGATACCATAAACGGTTAGATATTAAGTACATTTAAAATTACAAAGATACAGATACACAAATTCAGACGAAATATCGTTTAGAATTTCTCGCATTCTGGTAGTATACCCTTAAATGAGTTGTTCTCAGTATGTCGATTCCCAGAACATCGACGCTCCATTGTTGCTAAGCCCATCATGTCGATTTCCCTATTAGCAATAACACTTGCAAATCCATTAACCCTTGTCTCGTCTTACAAAACGAATATTTTAAAACAACATAGTTAAAGAAATTCAGGCCACATTGCGTGCAGATGCTAGTCGCGAATACAATAACAAGAAATGTTATTATTTTAGTCTCGTGATGGTTTCTTATCGTCACACGTTCTAACTACAAGGTCAGGGATTTGTAATACCTACGAGTATATAAAGAAGTATGTAAGAAAAGAAAAGTACGAGTAAAGAAAGTTAAGTAAGGCCTTTTGTTGTAGTTTTTAACTTCAGGAAAATGTATGCTTCACAGTTTCACTGCCCTAAAAGGCAACTGTTGTTGATATGTGGGGCTGATCCCTATCTGGTCTAAGGGTCTACCGGTGGTATGCACTATGCACCATGTTCTAAAAGCGGAAGGCGGCCGGTGTTTCATCCCTAGAGGTAAACCCCTTGAAACCTCAACAAAGGAGCGCTCGCAATCAATCCAAAAGCAGCCGGTTTACCCCTAAGGTTAATTTACATTCTATTTTCTTTTTGACCTTATGTTCTATGTCCCCATGTTGGGCAGAAGGCGTCCATCTATAGTGCTCGCTCAGTCATCGCGTTGAGCGCGTGCGCTTTCTTTCACTCCATGTTTTCCAGAAGCTCTTTGCTTTATCATCGCCAAGTTTGTTTGAACGTATACACTTCCTTTTGCCTTTCAGTCTAGTCTATCTCCCTATAAGGCGCAAAATCAATAATCTACCTTTAGGTACTTGCTCCAATCAATTGCGGATATAATTTCTGTCGCATAAGTTGCGGTCCGAAATTGACATTTAGTACGCTCCATGCGCGTAAGCATAATAAGTACGCTCACGAATACGGACCGGGCAATGTGACCGTTAGCAGTTATCACTGTAAGACTTGTTCATTCAGTTCGGACCACAGCCTTTACATAGAAGTAAAAATGTCAGAAAAAAATTCCATAACCGATTGTAGCAAGTCTTATCTATAACGCTCCTATATAGATTTCGAGTGTAAGTAGGTATATATACTTTATTTTTAACCCTTTCGTAACAGTCCGACATTTATATTATTCAGTTTGAAAGGTAGCTGTATGAAATATAGTAAGCAAGTGTTCCGCTCTATTTGCCTTTGTTTTTGTTGATTGTAGTAACAACACGAGGGAGTGGCTGCCGGTGCCGCCTGCGCCCGCGCAGCCCGGTAGTGAACGGTAGGAAGTCGACATGTAATCGAGCATTGTTCTAACTGAGACTACTTACTTATTTGCTACTTTGTTACTCATAACTAGGTGCGTAAGTTAGTAGGCTTCCAGTAATTTAATTGCTACATATGTACGTACGATACGAGTATATTTCGTATAAAAATCTATTGAAAATCGCTTATTGACTTTGTACGACCCGCGGTTACTCCAGCATAAGACAAGGTCCTTTGGGAATATCTGGCGGGATAAAAGAAGACTAAGTTAGGTACTTTTAAGGATTAAATGTATCCTCATTATTCATCATATCATACCAAGTTTTATCGAAATCACTACAGTGGTTTCAGAGCCAAAGCTATTACAAACAAAAAAAACAATCAAAATAAACAATAGTACATTGTTATCCAAGGTGTGAAAGTCACTCATTACAAGTCCCGAGACGGAGTTTGGCGCCCGAGCGTAGCGAGGGCGCTAATAGTTCGAGGGACTTAATGAGTCTTTCACCCGAGGTAAACACTGTGCTTTTCATTACGAATAATACATAAAATTCTTCATAACAACGAGAGTAAATGAGACTCCATACCACATGAGTAGGTACTCATGTGTCCATACTACCTGATCCTCATACAAGGTTGGGACCAAAGAGGTTATACACTATGTAGTGTTTTTTTTAGGTTTTTGCTATTTGTATTCAATACTTAAATACGGCGGTACTTACCGAAGAAGTTTTTATTAATGAGTTAATCCAACATTGGGAAATGACGCGAAGTTCGTAGATTTAACTTACAGTTTTTGTAACACGGTTTGTCTAGAAAATGTTATTTACAAAAAATACACAATCATAAATGAAAAACCAGATTAAACTTAACACAAATACATACTAAAATATGAAAAAATAGTTACTTAGTACTAAACTCTGGCAGTATGCATGAGCCGTGCCAAGCCATAATTATTACTCTTTGGTGTAAAAAAAAAAGCAAGGAGGTTAGGTTTTTGAAGTTCCTAATGCGTATGATACTGATACTGGCTACATGCAGATTGCACAAGTCGTGCGAAGCCATAATTTGACATGACAGCTGTCAGTGAAAGTGAAAAGCCCTAGGGCTGGAAATTTTATTTTCTACACGCTCTTCAGGCATATTTAGACCTACTTTCGGAGTATGAGTAATGAAAATATCTTTTCTTTTTCAAATTGATTTAAAGGTGTAATCACTACATACATAGTATAAAATAAAGTTACTTTTCGCCGTCCCTATGTCTCTATGTCCCTATGTCCCTTTGTATGCTTAGCTTTTTAAAACTACGCAACGGATTTTGATGCGGGTTTTTTAATAGATAGAGTGATTAAAGAGGAAGGCTTTTAGATATAATACATGCATAATACAGCCGTGCGAAGCCGGGGCGGGTCGCTAGTATTTCATATTCACTGAAAAGTACACGCCAACCCTTCACCAACACTCTGAATAGTGGAAGTTTTACGTCAATTAACCTATGATATCATCGTTTGTACCTACTAACTACGAGAGCCTGTAAGGCACCGTGAAATTACAAAAAAACTGCTGGAAGATGATTCAACGAGGCACGTGGAGTGGAAAATGCATGGAAACAATTATGTAAACAGAGCGGTAGTTGACTCAATCATACTAGCGTGCTGTACTGGTCCATAGTACAACTTAGTTGCCTTGATTTGCCATTTAAACGGCATTGTGATGATACTGACTCATCGAGGCAGTTTGTAAGAACTTCGTAGTGTAATGAAGAATTGACCAGATACATAAATGAAGTAAAAATGGCTCATTTTAATAGGAATTAATTTGGTATTCAATGCTGGCAAGGGAGCCAATAATACGTGTACATGATATTACGCTGCCATGGATTACGACGCCATGGATTACACGACCTGATATTACGTGTACAGGCTTCGTATTATAGGTTTGAACAAATAATGTACGACCACTTATTACGAGACCACGTATTACACCGCCACGTATTACGAAGACATTGCCATAGACCTATAAAACCACAGAGTGGTTCAAACGTCTCTATGAATTGTGCTGTCTATGTGAGTGTGTGGAAGTTCAAAAGTTATTCGGACTTTCTTTATTACATTTTTGGCGCGATATCGTCTAGTTAATTGATGGAACACCTGCATTCACACAAAAGTGTCATGTTCCGATAACATGACGCGTCCCGTTCCTGAAGCGGGGCGCATGACGTCAGGTCATAATAATACGTGGTCTTTAGGGCAGCATATAAAGACCCATCTAGAACACCCCCTACCCAGAACCGACATGCAGGCCTATTCTCTATCCAGTTTCTAACTATACTAAAACGCCAACTGGTAAAAGTTTCCATTTCAGAACTGTCAAAAGCCATGTTTTGCATTCTGTATTGAAAGTTTCTAACTGAGATGACGTCATCTTCACCCAGTTGTTATGATAGCCACTATCACGTGACCTTCATACACTTTGACAGGTGTTTTTGTATCGATATTTTCAAAAAGGCATTCTCTAAGGCTTAAGTTGTAAACTTAAAACATCAAATGACATTACAAAACTTCTAACTGAGGTTTTTCATAGCAACTGCTCGGGACCAGTTGCTTAGAGTCCGTTTACAAAAAAAGTTCCTCAGACAGAGACTGTAATCGCCAGGCAATAGCCTAAAATTCAATTTAATTTAATTACTGTATCAGTTTTCACGTGTTTACCGGAATAGTATTGGAGCGAATACAGAAATCCCCTTTTTTTTAACACAAGTTTTAACCTTAGTTCCATTTTTTGGCAAGGAGCTACATTTGTGGTGTGGACTATAAGTTTTTTAGTATTTTTACAAAAGAAAAGTAGGTACATAAGTAGTATATCCGTTGTCTAGCACCCTTAACACAAGTCTAGTTACTTAGCTTGGGGCTAGATGGCGATGTGTGAAATGTCCTGCAATATTTATTTATTTTTCGAAATAAAATCACGGAACAAGGAGATTAGGTTAGGAATAAAACACTCTTTGGTTAGGACCTTCTTACTTCTTACCTTCTAAATCAATGTTGACAACAGAGTATATTCTACAAAAAACGAAATATAACCCGACAGAAAAAATGTTCTCTTAAATTGTGGTACGGTGAAGACCAAAGGTGTTTTTCAACTTAGTCGCATAACGTCGATAACAATTGGACCCTACACTATGGCAACTGGTCTGAAACGTCGACTCAAGCTGACATCCACCCATTAGAGAATCGCATTTCAGACGTTCCATAGTTTTCAACTAGAGCCGAGTTGGTAACTGAAGGCGGTGGCTATACCGAACAGCCACTGGATAGAGAATAGCCCTGATGGATAGGTTAGGTTTATGTTAGAACTGCGACCACAACGCACGAGCCGAGTGAGCGAAGCGAGCGGTGCCGCGGCAGCGGCCGGCGAGTGCTAGAAACGAATTCTACCCATTTTACTTGGTTACGACGTCAAAATGTCTTTGTAATACGTGGCCGTGTAATACTGGGTCTCGTAATATATGGACTCGTAATATCACCGCGGACAAATATTACACGACCACGTATTACACGACCTGTATTACGCGACCAAGTATTACACAGAGTCACGTATTACGAGTACATTTTGGCTTCGTAATATCGGGTCGTGTAATACGTGGTCTCGTAATATATGGACTCTGCTGGCAATACCACGTATTATAATATCATTTTAGAATCTCAATGAAATAGACAATTTTTTTAAATTTGGCACTAGGTGTTTTATATTTATTTTACACCATAGTTTAGGTAAAAAATTTAAAAACAAACATGAAGTTTGAGTTAAATCTTAGTTGCAAAACTTTGTATGTCATAAAAATTATAGTTTGCATTCGATAGCACATGTATCCTTGAATACTACACAGATAGAAATTATATCTTTATTTAAAACGTAAATATATCTTGAAGCATATTTTTTAAAGCAATTATTATATATCTTATCCAAAAATACTTTACTTGGTTCAAATTACAAATCCGCATTGTTTAAAAAAATTTAATTTCTTTTTAGGAATTTCAAAAACAATTAGTACAAAAAATACAGTTTTAAACTGAAAATGACTTTCTTTAATCTACTGCCTATAATTCTTAACATTAAAGTGAACATTCTTAACAATACGTATTTTAATCAAATAATTTTAATTTTGAACGAAACATTACCGCATATTTAATTTAATAAATACCTGTCGTCTTTGATAAAGAACGTTGAGTTTCTCTGACCAAAACATTATTTTTAATTTAAAATTCTTGAGTCTTCATTAAAAATTTTTGATTCTAGAATCTAAATGCAACCTTGTCTTTTGCGTCAAGAATTGTTCATTCTTGTTCTAAAACTGATTTTGTGTTTATATTTTCAATTAAATATGACCCTGAAATATATTTTGTATCAAGATTCAATGACTCTTGAATAGAAATTTAAGTTTATAAAAATAAATCTTGAAATATTTCAGTGTTACCAGTATAATAGCTCCCCCTAAACATATGGTAAATTTAATAATTGACGACCCAGTTGGCACAATGGTTACGATGCCGGACTGCCAAGCACAGGGTTGCGGGTTCGATTCCCGCCACAGACAAGTATTTATCCTTAGATATTTGTCTGTGGTCTGGTTGTTTCTATGTATTATAAGTATATATTTACAAAAGAAAAGTATATAAGTAGTATATCCGTTGTCTAGCACCCATAACACAAGTCTAGTTACTTAGCTTGGGGCTAGATGGCGATGTGTGGAATGTCCTGCAATATTTATTTATATTTATTTTTATTTAATTAATATTATTACCGTATTAACAATTTATAACATTTTTTTTCGTAATTATTAATAATTTTGACGCTAGAAACGCCGTCCAGTGTTGCTAAAGCCGCGTGACGCCCAGCCTTAACAAACTTGTACGTGACATTTGTAATAAATATGTCGCATAAACAGTTCTAAATATATTTTTGAAAATAAGAAAAGAAAAGAAAAGGACGGGTATAATCCTTTTAACACCGTTTTAGTTAGACGTATTTACCGAATAAATAAAAAATCATGCGAGGAACGCAGCCAAACGTGCGATCAGTGTACCTATTATGTCTATTCTGCCAGATTCTGCCTTTTTAAGAAGATTAAACGTCATTACCCTACCAAATTAAGAATACACGGGTCGCAGGTTTGGTTGCGTTCCTGGAGTATTTTTTTACAAAGTCGGTTGATATGTCGAACTAAAACGGTACTAAAATGATTGTTCCCGTCCTTTTCTTATTGAAATTGAAAAAAGAGAGGTACCAGACCAAAAAATAGTTAAGTTCATTGCATATAATATATCGAATAAGCACCAATAGTCAACTCACAATAGTTTACGGTCGGTTTTACACTACATCGTGGACAACACTACATCATAATATCTTTGATAATTTCAATTTTTATATAATGTAATATCATTGAATCATATAAATAAACTAGTACGGTGGGTGGTGCTAATTCTTTCTAAGATCTTTTGGTTGAGTGGGATTTTAATATTTTTCTTAGGGAAAAAATTATTCACAAGGCGGCAACACTGATCACCACCGTTTGATTTGTGTAATGTGTCGCACGCGATAAGTGGTTTATCTATGCGCACGCGTTTTAAGGTTTTATACAAGTGGTTTTCCTATTTTCTTTAATGTTACAACGTCCTTGATCTAAGGATTATATTATTCTCATTGTTACTTGAGTGGATAAGAACTCCAATCCAATGGACAAGGGGACATTACTCGAGTCTTGGTGTGTTCCCAGAGAAGTTATTGAAAAATTTCGCGGTAAGTCCACTAAACGACATGTATATTTGCTTATTTTATCTAGATATTTGTTAAACCCAGTTAATTTTTTGTATATAAATAAGGTTGGAGAGATCTATCCAAAAAAGGTACGTTGTAGGTAGACAGGTACCTACGTTGCCGGTTGGAGTGCACCCCAACCGCAGCCGTCATAATATGCTTTCCCCAACTTAGATGTGACCTTCTGTAAGTGCTTACTTCTGTATGGATTATGGGATCAAGCCAAGCCGACGCTGTCTTTTGCCATTGTTATAAGGTTCATGCTGATGCGTTAGTTTATTTCGATAAATCTGGTGGCCTACGATGTAAACTAAATTTGAATTTTGACAAAAGTATAATATTAACTTTGTTCTTTCAGATTAATTTGGATTTCGAAAAATTATATACACAACAGTCATTAAACTTTTACAAAAATTGGCAACGCTTTTTTGGGAAGCTGTTAAAACCAAAGGAACCCGAAGTGTCAAATGAAAATGGACTACAAATATTAAATGCTGTCACAGACAATGGTAAGATAATAATATTTAAACAGTGGATGAACACCTGCTGGTATAATTTGACTTTGTTTGTGTTTTAAGACTAGCAGTTATGCTATACTTTTATATTTTTCAGACAAAAAAATACCAATTCAAATGACCCTGTTCGGATATTTGGCCCCACCCAAAAAAAGATTATCAAGAAAAATAAAATTTTCATCTTCGGAGGCTATTCAAGGATTAATTGTTCAAACACATGTAAGTAATACTTTTGCCAATTTAGTAAACAAAACTACTATTGTATAGATGATAATATATTCTATAAAATAGTATAAAATAGACGATCTATAAAATAGTAGTGTTGTTAGACGACCTCTGTGGCGCGCGTCCGGCGAACACCTGGCTGCGACACAGAAGGTTGCGGGTTCGATTCCCGCCGTCAACAAATGTTTGTGATGGTCTGGGTGGTTTGTCTATGTATAATATTTATTTACAAAAAAAGGTATATAAGTTTACATCCGTTGTCGGGCTACCATAACACAAGCCTAGTAGCTTACCTTGGGGCCAGATGGCGATGTGTAAATTGTCCCGAAATATTTATTTATTTATTGTAGCTCCAAAGGCACTTGTGACACGAGCAACCAAGTTTTCTTAGCTATGTTTTAAAAAAAACAGCCAGCTGTTCTGAAATTAATAGCTTTTTAGTAAAATACCCGTGGAAGGGATTCTGTTTCCATTGCACCTTTCCATATGTTGTTGGTTTGCAGTACATCCTGTAGAATTAGCTGTTTCTTCGAAAGTGGATACAATTATTATATTTAAGTTATTTCTTTAAAAAACAATTTCATATTTTTAGTAAGTTGTATTTTTTTTGCAATTAATCATAGATTTTTTTTCAGGATGCAGGAGATATTGACAATGTAATCCAGAAACAAAATCAGCTGTTTTTTTTAAATAAATGACATTACTACTTGGAAATATCAATAAAAGTAAAAAAATACGTAAAATCATAAGGTTAATGACCTCACCGTGTCAGTAACAGTTGATTTTCGAATAAACATAACCTCAAAATTTTCGATTTTTTTTTCGAATTTCCAAAAGTCGTAGAACAAAAGTTGCTTGTCTCAATGATATGAACCACCCTGCAAGACAGCGTGCGTATTTTTTCAAATAACCTTGTATATAATGTTATAGATGACGTAAAGTACGAATTTCAAAGCGCAGCAAAAGCGTTTTTATGGTGTCATTTACTTTGTTAAAAGTTACTGTCAGTAAAAACTGTTTTTTTTTTGTTTTTATAGTGTCGTTTTTCTTTGTATTATTATTTAAGCAACTATCAGTAGTCTGATAAATTTGTTTTTATGTTGTCATTTTCATTGCTATAGTAGATAAGTACTTAACTGAAAATGTTTGTTTTCAAAATTTCATTTTCTTTGTAATGTTTATTTTATATCTCTTTGTTATGTAAGTAACTGTCAGTAGTAACTGATAGTATTTATGGTGTAATTTTTTTCGTCTTTAGGCTAAGAAGAAAAATGTCAAACATCTAACGTGAGCATATTTAAAATAAAGAACTAATTGAATCTACTTTTTGACTTTTTACTAAGAAATATGAAATTAACCTATAATCATTTGTTACTTGATAAGTGAAAGATTCTGCGTTTGCTTATTTATTCTATGTACTTTTTGTATATTGTTATAGGTTACTGTACTGTGTGAATCAAATGCTAGTTTTTTTCAGATAGACCAATAGTATGTTTGATATCTTTTTATTTATGGTTAAATTTCAGCAGCGTTGGTGTCATTTTCAAAAATAAATTCATGCAAATATAAATCATTTTATGAATATTTCCTAAACCACGGCAATATGAAACAATACATAATAATGATATACCTTGTTGGTACTAAAATAATGGTTTGTTTCATTTTGACGTGGTTACGGAATATTTATGAAAGATTTATGTTTGCTATGAATTTATTTATTTAAGTGGCACCACTGCTGGTGACGTTTAACCCTAAATTAAAAAAATATTTCAATCAAAGCATTGTAATTTTCAATTGAAATAACAGAATCTTTTATATCAAGTAACTATTACTCTTAATACAAAGAATTTAAAGAGCTTGGCTTAAATAATAAAACATTCCAAAAAAGTAATATCTAAATGTTAGAATGAATTAGCCACATATTTAAGTTAAGAAACGACATTAATGCTGTCAAGTACTGTATATTTGGTCGCAAAATCATCGAGATCTTAGAATAAACACTTAAACATTAAATCAAGAAAGATCATTTCCTAATCAAGAAATAAGAAGTTTTGTTGCAAGAATATGACCTCTCTCTATCTAAAGTTTTTCAAGCTAAGAATGAAAATAAGTAAGATCAAGAGTCATAAAATTTAAAATTTTTTAATAAAATTTTATCTTGAAAACGGTACAAATTAAATGCAAATATTATTATTTTTAAACCAAAACTGTTGCGCTCTTGGATTCAATAATTATATTTTTAAAAAGAGAGTTAACACGCTTTTGTCTCAAATACTATATTGGTTCATTTAAACAATATACTTTGAAACATTTTATATCTTACTCCGAGTATTTTCTATTTTCCTTATATAGGAAACAGGAAATATCTTGACTGAAGTAAATTTATTTGACTGAAGAACTTTTTTCTTTCTGTGTATCCAAAAAACATATTGGAATAATTCCTTCATTTGCACCACCAAAAAGCATGGAGAAGGCAAATAATTTTCAAAATTTTGAAATGTCGCATATCTCGGAGAGATTATTTTTTTGAACTGGCACAGTGTCCTCTGCGTAGGTACACGTTTATCAATTCATTAAGGAATACCCTGTATAGTTACATAACTATACAGGGTATTCCTTAATGTATTAATGAATTTATAAATATTAATTTCAAAGTCCTGGCATACATATGCCAGGACTTTGAAATTAATATTTATAGTTAAATAGGATAGTAGAATTTGACTAAACTACACGTAGTTAACGACAGACCACCCTCGAGTAAACAGTACTCGATCATTACCAAACAATACATCACTCATCACAACCTGGCACGCTAACCTACGTCTTAACACGAAGGTGTTAGAGAGTGAAATGGCGTGTACGTACAGATAGCACAATGACTGAAACACGGGACGCCACTGAAGCATTGCATGGCGTGGAAACATCAGATGCGCATGCGCAGCTCTCTGATGTCACGTATTAAAACTTATGGAAACTTGTGTCCTTGGGATAGAGTTCATAATTTGCAATCTACACTAAAATTTAAAAAAGGTAATTTTTCTTTGCAACGAATAAGCTACGAGACTGCTAAACCGGTGTTGTTAAAATTTAGTATGAAGAAATACGCCAACGACCTTGGTACACAGCCTACTAAATAGTTACTACCGGCACCGGTCGCCTTCGTTGGTGAAAAGTGTTGATTGTTACGAATGTGTTTTGTTTTTCTAAAAAGTGCTGAGATGGAATTGTAGGTGAGATTCTTACCGACATTTTGGTGTGACTTTAAACCAAAAAATTTCTTTAGTTTTCAAGCTATCCTAAAATTAAGAATTAAAACTAGTCTAGCTTTGAAATGACAAGGAATTTTTGTCTTAAATTACCCCAAAATATGGGTAAAGATTTCACCTACAATTCCATCTCAGCACTTTTGAGAAAAATAAAACACATTCGTTACAATCAACAACGTTAGTTGTAAGCGACGGGTATTTCTGGCGCGTTGCGTTTGGCAGCATAAATAGCCTTAACGTAAAACATAGCTGAGGTTCGTGTCTCAAGTTAAGTTTGTCGGTACCTATTACTCTGTTCTTTGTTCTATATACGGTACAACATTGTCACGGTCCGGAGATCTGTAGAGAGGTGACTTACCGAAGACACCGAGCAAAAACAACCTCACAAGGACAGTAACCGGTCGGATTCAAGAACCAAAACTAATGATTACAATTACATTGTGTGTGTACCATGAACATAAACCTTTGCAAAAGCAAGTCATTATAATGTAGCCAATAGGTAGGTACCATTGAATTAAACTCGTTCTAAAAATACATGATTACGTCCTCTAATTAAAACAATAAGTACATCCTAATTTACTATCATTAAAGTAATCTACAAACATGAAATAAATTGGAAATTGTATACAAAAACTGTTCGTATTGTAATGTATGGCTTTGTGGAGATCGCATCGCATTTGGCACATCGTACGCCGCACATCGATGAACACAAATGTATGGAAGTAGAGGCGCACGCACACGAAAGATGCCTCACTGCAATACATGCTTGAATGGAAAGCTTGGATGTTCACGTAGATAAAATGGATAAAAACAAAACATTTTGGTTTAATATCGCCAACCGCGTTCTTCGATTTGCTCTGGCTTATGATTGGTCAAATTAAGGTGAGCTGCGATGTCGACGTGTAATGCATGTTTGACATTTTATCAGTCCTGTTTTAATTCTAGCCATTTATCTTTTCACAAATCTTCGCACAAATGTTTTCTTTCGTTAGCAGTCAATTATTTGGATAAATTCTAAAATATCTAGACACCTAATGTGTGTAAAATAACAACGTATTGCAAAATAAAGAATTTAAAAGTCAATATAGGCTTCCGGGATACTTATTTCCTTACTCGGTTTAAATAGTGAAGCAAAGGAACGGTTCCGTATAAAATTATAAAATAAAAGATGCAGCTTTCTTCTCGAGAATGAAATAATTCATCAAAAAGATTTCAACGCGACACTATTAAGATGTTCAATTCTTACAAAGGGCGGAATGATCTCTTCCAGGTAACTTATTTAAGGGGAATGGAAATCCAGTAAAAAAAAAATCTGTTAGTAAAAAAAATGACCCAGTATGAAATCAAAGTGTAACGTTATTATATAAATCTGTTACTTTAGAACACTATTTGTGCCCAGTGGTTTCACCCTCGTAAGTCCCAAATCCCGATCCCGTGGCAATATCAGGATTAAAAAGTGACCTGTGTGTTAAATGAAGTCTCGTGCTATCTACATACCCAGTCTCATCGTCTCATCGCAACTTATTATGATGGAATTTGGGCTGGAATTGTAATTTGAATTTAGGATAGTTAAAAAACCTTATAAAGTTTTATAGTTGGAAAATACTGTTCTAAAGTCGCACTCCAAATTCAAAGTCTTACTAATACAAGTTTTTTTTTAATATATCACGGATCCCTAAAACCATTATTGTTGGTCCATCCTTGATAGTCCGTTACGGTGTTGATCACATTAATATATTTATAATTCTATACTTACCTCAGTATAATCCACAGTAGGTAGGTACAGTTTAACCTCTACGTTTTAGAACGTAAAGGTGGTCATGCACTATTGAACACTAACTGCACATCTATCCCGACTTTATCCAAACTTTAATTAATCTTTACATCATACTTGCTCGGTAAGTAGGATTTACTAATATGGTCATGGTAAGAGGCTGTGTAAGTTGTCATGTACGACACAGTGCATTGTTTATATGAATGTTCCATTTTCAAATCACTTTACCATTCAAGCATCGGGTGAATGCTTGAACTGTAAAGTTCACTTTACCATTCAAGCTATGTCAAACTCCTTGGTTAACCAATCTCTTTTCTTATAAAATGACGAAACTTTTTACTGAAAAAAAAAAAAACGATAAAAATGGCGGCATTTCATCTCAGTTCAAGCTATGCAAAACTCCTTGGTCAAACAAGTTTTTTTTTTCTTCAAAAAACGTTTTACTGTAAAAAAAAATAAAAAAGGGCTGCATTTCATTTTAACTAAGTGTTTGTTCACTTGCGACGACTGTATTAAAATTTAAAAAAAGAACATACAAGTCTATGCCAGTTCTTCATGTCAAGTACTTCGTCTGATGAATAAGTGGTCGGCACGCCTGATTTCTGTCATCTTGAAGCCGAAGATGTCGTACAATAGTACATTGTTACCCTAGGTGTGAAAGTCAATCATGAAAGTCCCGAGACGGAGTTTGGCGCCCGAGCGTAGCGAGGGCACTAATAGTTCGAGGGACTAAATGAGTCTTTCACCCGAGGTAAACACTGTGCTTTTCATTACGAATAATACATAAAATTCTTCCTAACAACGACAGTGAATGAGAGACTCCATACTACCTGATCCTCTTACAAGGTTGGGACCAAAGAGGTTATATACATGTAGTAATATTCTTTGGTGTTACTTAAAGCAAGGAGGTTAGATTTTTGAAGTTCCTAATGCGTAATGATACTGATACTGGCTACATGCACATTGCACAAGCCGTGCGAAGCCATAATTTGACATGACAGCTGTCAGTGAAAGCGATTTTCCCTAGGGCTGAAAGTTTTATTTTCTACACGCTCTTCAGGCATCTTTAGACCTACTTTCGGAGTATGAGTAATGAAAAAATGTTTTATTTACCTCGCATGAATAATGTAAAGTAGTATACCTACCTCGGTTGTAAGTAGCTATTACACCCTCGAACTATGTTCGCCCTCGCTCGCTTCGCTCGCTCGTGCGTCTAAATATCTCGGGTGCACTCAATCCATAGAGCCCTTTGCGAGCTGCGCTCGCACGGGCGCCATATTGGATCTCGTTCTGTAATAGCTCACTTACATACCTTGTGTGGTAAACTACTATTACTGATAGTAATGATAAAGTAACTGTGTTTGTCTGCCAAGTTTTTACGCCTAAACCAATTTTTTAGAATTATTGAAATAGAGAAGGACATAGACCACTTGTTAACGAGAACATATTGACGACCCAGTTGGCACAATGGTTACCATGCCGGACTGCCAAACACAGGGTTGCGGGTTCGATTCCCGCCACAGACAAGTATATATGCTTAGATATTTGTCTGTGGTCTGGTTGTTTCTATGTATTATAAGTATATATTTACAAAAGAAAAGTAATATAAGTAGTATATCCGTTGTCTAGCACCCATAACACAAGTCTAGTTACTTAGCTTGGGGCTAGATGGCGATGTGTGGAATGTCCTGCAATATTTACTTTATTTTTTATTTTATTGACAATTTTTTAAATTTTTGTTTGTAGAATCTATAGGTAGACGTAATAAATGCAAACTTTTGTCCATAGAGATCTTCATGAAACCTAAAATTCGCTAACCTCACATATCTCCGAAAGAAGAAAAATGTTGAATTCAATATAAGTAACTTATTATTTTTGTTATTCTTAAAAACGACTGAACCGATATTGGTAAAACTTGGTATGTACGAGATTATATTGTAATCGGGGAAGTAACATAGGTTACTTTAATCCTGATATTCCCAAGGTATTAGAACTTACACAAGTGAAACCACGGGGCGTTGATCAACACGCGAAATATCTAGAATTTTATTAAAATATCTGAGCTTATAATTGACTGTAGAGACGTGGGAAAGATAATGGTGAAGGAATCTCTTGGGTTCTTTCACAGAGATGCTATTTAGCAAGGAAATAGTTATAAAGGTATTGTAAACCTTATTTAACATTTTACTCACATACTCGTAGATACCTACTTCACTTCGGAAGTATAATAATAATAATGGTCTTTACATCAAATCTATATAATTTATACAACGTCGGCAGCGATCTTATTAAAGGACGCTGCTAAACTTAGGTGTTATTGTCAAAAGGATTTTTCCAAAATTTTATAGAAACAAGTTACTCCGAGGGTCTGGGTCCAGAGGGTCCGAGAGTCTGGGTCTGGGTCCAGGGAATGGGTCCAGAGCCAGACTCCCATTTTCACAAGCAACATATTGAGGTGCCAAATTTAAAAAAAAATGTGGAGTTTATATGTCTACCCGGTACTTCAGCGCAAGTGGAAATAACTTTTTCACAGATGTAAAAAATATGTGGTCTGACGATCGGGTGAGGTCATAAGTTCAGTAAGTGTATGAAACAAATAATTACAAATGCTAGTTATGTTTACCCAACCACGCGATTGTAATTAATGTATCATTCAATACAATAAAACAGTGTTTAAGATTCGAACAAAAACTAAATACAGCTGCGTATAAATTGAATCCAGATTAAGTTCGAGAGCCTTAGTGGCAATTATTTGAGCGTGGTGCGTACTCTGCGTAAGCGCAGCTCATTGTGCTTGTTCTGTGGCCTGTGACCGCGGGGTGCTCCGGTCTCTGACTCTATGTTCATTACTACCATATATCACGGAACAAAACAAAAGAACTTGTAAATAGTTCTTACTAGCAACGCCCCCCAGTTTTACCCATCTAAGTCCCGATCCCGTGGGAATATCGGGATAAAAGCTATTATAATGTTATTAAATGTATACTCTTCAAAATCGGTCTAGAACTACTAGCACAGCTACTGGGTTTCAGTGCTAATTTACTTCAATTACAATAATATATATATTCTGTCAGACATATTAAAAAAAAGAGAGTATCTCAGGCCCAAAATATCTAATTATAATAGGCAATTATTTCAGTTTTCCGTAAACATCAATTTTTGTTCGTCGTTAAGGTGAAAGGGTACCTTTCTCCATACAAACGTAGTCGACTGTTTCCTCCCTGGATAATTTTTGTGCCATAAAACCTATAACTGCCGCCCCTATTGTTTTGGTTTTTTCATTTTCTAATTATCATAAAAATTAAGATTACCAAAAAAAAAATGGGGTATGGTCATTCGAAACCAGACTTCATACATAATAATGGGAGAGTTTGATTTGGCCCCATATGTCGATCTTACACGTACAGCCCCGATATAAAGAAGTAAACACATACCATAACCTACACTACTTTGTAAAATCAAAGCAACAGTAATATAGATTGTAGATTGAAACGAACATCCCGTGTCTCTGACCTTCGAGTGAGTTTCGGAAAGGGAAACGCTCACCACGTGAGTGAACTGGCTAAGAACTGCGGAAGACGACCGGCATAGTCGGCTGAAGGTACCTACTTATATGGGAATTAGCTGCCGTATTAGTTAAAACCCCATTAGAATAAACGCCGGTTTATTAGCAGCGGTTCACTTGTGAAGTCGAAATTGGGTAATAAATTCCGAACGCCCGGTAAATTAAGTTTTTTAAACTGTGAAGATGGGATGTTAAAAGCGTCTATGCAAGATAATAATATAGGGCTGGAATTAATGAGAAAACTTTTAAAGACAGGAACAAAGAGAATCGAAACAGTAGGTCTGTCTGTACGCAATATACCGTTTCGCGTAACCGTCCGCATTAATCGTAATATCGAATTCCATTTTAGAAAAGAACAATTTATTTTGGTAGAAATATTATCAAAACGTCAGACAATTTGTAAGGAAGGGTAGGCATACGAAATTAAATGAAATTGGAACTTTACGATCATGCCTCGTTCATATTTGAGTCCACTTGGGGCTGAATTAAAATGTCAAATTCTCGATCTTAGATAAGCAAATCTAAAAGGAATACGGTCATACTCCGTTGCAAACTCTCTAGATATTTATCATTTTTTTAAGGTTAGGTCATTTGTGAAATATGTATATCTACGTACTGTGTTTATGGCCTGCAAAGATGTAAGAAGCTACGTAAGCTACCTTGTGCCGTACCTGGTCACGGATGGCACCCACACTAATAAGAGATGTACCTAAGTCTCTTGAACTCTATTTTTGAGGCTGCTTCAGATAATTATAGTTTGTTTCAAGCTACACCTGCGATATCTTTTCTGATATTTTAGTTTCAATACCAAAAAACGTTTCCATTGTCCGTTTTAAACGCCGTGTTAACGTTTGTTCTATTATACATTGTATTAAATTGTTAAAATTAGTTTAGTTTTAAGTTCTAAAATGTTCCCACGATGTATTCCAATTGTTTGTGCTTATTTTGATACAAAAGACCTTGACGATTAATTAGCGAATAAAAAATAACAAATTAAATGTACAAGACAAAATATAATTAGTTTGAATATGCAACGTATGCCATTGTCTGCCATCTTGAGATTGCATCTTATCGAGGTGCTCTGCGCAACTGCTGGGCTCTTTTATTCATTACTAGCGACCCGTCCCGGCTTCGCACGGCTATATTATACATTTATTATACATATAAACCTTCCTCTTGAATCACTCTATCTATTAAAAAAACCGCATCAAAATCCGTTGCGTAGTTTTAAAGATTTAAGCGTACAAAGGGAAATAGGGACAGAGAAAGCGACTTTATTTTATACTATGTAGTGATTTTTTTACTACTCAATTTGGAAGTCGTCTTTCGAAAAGATTGTAACGTGTTTACAGTTGATGATTTTAAGAGGGCAAGAAAATTTAAATAGTTATGCTTTGCAACGAAAATTCAATAAAAAATGTCTGGAAGTGATGCTCTTAAGGATGAAGATGACTATATACATAAAAAATATAAGTATAGGTTTTATACTATACTAGCAGCGTTCCGCGGTTTCACCCGCGTAACTCCCAATCCCGTGGGAATATCGAAATATAAAATAGCGTTCAAACAAACTCTTTAGCTTTATAATATTATAAGTATATATGAAGGTAGGTACCCCTATCTATTTATGAACTTTTGTATATTTTTACTTATTTATTACAAACTCTTGAGTAAATTATGATTTACTCGGACGGTTGCCGCAATAAAAACTAAGAAAAAATATCGCATTGTACTTACCTGGGTAAAAATATAGTTTATTGCTCATTGTTTGAAGCAGTTTCAGAACAGGTAATTAACAATTTTTATTTAAATTCTCTGACGCCATTACTTAGTGCTCTATTGTTTTGTAAATGACAACTTTCGGTTAATTAATTGTATGAGTGTTTTAAAATCTGTTGCCAATAAAAGAAAACACCTTCTGTAAAAACACCCCAGCCTCTACTCATCATAATTGTTAGAGTGCTGAATGGTGATCCAACTATTAAATCCAACTAGTTGAGACTCTCAACGTCTACCAATGAGATGAAGGCATCAAGGCACATGAAACTCATGGGGTTAAAAAAGGTTTAGGTATATTTTTATTTAGCTTAAGGAATTAAAAACTAAACTTAAACAACCTACGTGTTACGTGTTCAGCACCCCCCTGCACTAAGCAAAGCTTGTATCGCAGGAGACAAAAGCGATTTGACAATGAAAAGTAAAGTAAAAGTACTCATTACCTCTACTCAATCTATCAACCTGGTATAAAAGGTACTAAATGAATGTTGCAACTGAATACGTGGGTAGTTTAAAAACAAAAACACATCGATAGGTTATAAAATAGAACAAATGTGAATGGAAATAAACGAAGGGCTCTCCCACACGTCAGTGGGATGGCGCCATTATCGCCTACGATTTAAAAATTATATTATATACCGTTACATTACGATAATATTATGTTAACTTTATATTAACTGCATTGTTGTGTTAATTAAATGTTAAATTATTTATTAGACATTACTGCTTATCTTCAAAATGTTTATTTATGCGTTAACAAAACTGTCCTACCTATCTACTATCTATACCGACTTATCTTTTTACACTTTTACTCAGAAAATGGGAAACGCAATTTCAATAAAACTAATAAAGAGGTATTGTTTTTAAGCTATTGCATAGCTTTTACCGCTTTGAGCGCAGCGACCGAATCTAGAAATATCGTAACAAAAATAAAACCTAACACCCTACTCCGCCTAACATGTAGCTCGTTGTTTGTAACGAAAAGGCTCCGAAACTACTTCACCCATTTTGATGATTGACGTGGTATGAGCATACATTGATTCATTGGAAGTAAAAACAACTATCTATCTCGATATCCTCACAGGATCGGGACTTACGATAATGAACCTTTGGTATGGCTGCACATTAGCAGCTAGTGCCAAGAAACCATTATTTTAACTATAGGACTTAATTATTATTTATCACCTTCATAGCAACGTGCAATAATTCACAAATGAGCACTCTACTCGTACCTACTTAGACAATACTATTTTTAAAGGACAGGAGAATTTTCAGAGGGATATAAGAACCAATGGTTTATTCAGACCTGACCGAGGATGCCTTTGGTTCTGGATACCTAGCAGTACCATATCAACAATAGGTACATCATCAGGTACCTAGTTACTATTAAAGAACGATAAATCTAGAAAGTTTACGTCTCTCGTTGGGCAGGAAGTGTTTACACAACAATCGAAACCGAAATATCTTAGAAATGTTAATTTAACAACAACATCATCGAGGTCAAAACATCCTGCGGTTTGCGCTGTTGTTTTACAATTCATCAACCTGTTTGGACTTACCTACGTTCATATATCGGGATAGGAATTTGTGGTATTAGAAAACATAATTCAATCATTTCACTACTAAAGTTATAAAACGAAATATTTACCAGGTTTATTGTATTTGTTTTGTGGAGCTTAATATTTCGATGCTGTCACAGGAACCATTTACATGAAAACTTATTGCCACATTTTTTTTACATAACTATCCCGTTTTAAAGAACTTAGTTAAAATTCTTTGACCCCTTTCTCGCGTTTCGCCTCTTACAATCTGTTCTTTTTTTAACGCTTTTATTAGTTTCACCTGGTATGTTTGCTTGTACTCGTATGTAACCGACTCCTTTGGGCACGATTTTTTTAGTGCCTAATTACTGGTTTCTGCACGCCAATAAAAAGCCGCAATTAGCTATCAGGTGATTGATTATGTGGTTGTACGTTGTAAATTGTGTTGGTGGGAAAGAATAGCTAGGGTTTCCTCTCGTAAGATTGGTTAGAGGGTCGGTTGAAGAGCAAAATTATGAAGCTCCTCGGTGCTTCCAATGAAACGTCAAGCCTGTCCTGCTGCTATCCTTGATAGGTTAATTTACTGACATTGGTTTAGGGTTACCTGAAAATTCTTTTGTTTTGTAGGAGCAACGCGGTGTCCTGAAAAAATATCTTATTTTGTAGGAACAACGCGGATAACATGCACTATACAATATACATACTTAGAGTAGGTAGAGGTACTATTTTAGCAACACCTAAGCTAAGCAGGTCGTTGTTTCCAACAATATTTAGGCAAATGTTACATCTGCAAAGCGTAGGCCCACTTTACGAAATACCCACACAGAAGTAATAGCAAATTAGTAAGTCTAACAGTAGGTGTCGATAAAGGATTGCAGACTACCTAACATAACAAATAACACCAATGATGAATAATGTCGTAACATTTACTGCTTGACCTAATTGATTTAATGAGTGCGATGATGAAGCGAAAGCAAATACACGAGATTTGATTGATCCCTTTTACCCGTTCTAATTTGGTTGGGAATCTGACATGGTTTTTTGTTTGAGGAAAAGGCGAAATTTTAGTTAAGATTAATAACAACCGACAGTGTTTACCCTAAAATGACATTTTTCTGATATCTTTTAGCAAAACTGTCACATTAAATTTTAAAGTGTCACTTTTACCCGACTGCGCGACGCAAAGGAGTGGAAATGTATTTATATTATTTATTTAATTAGGTACTATTTATTTTCAAAAGACAAGACGCGTGATGTAATTTTTTTATTGTTGGTAATCGTTTATTTTATGTTAATTTGTTACCAGACCAAGTAGGTAGAAAAAAATCATAAAATCATGAAATCATAAACTAGTATCTTTTTTCGGTTGGCGTTTGTTGCTTACACTTATGTTTTTCACTTCCGGCTCCAATTTTGATTACAACCACTTCTGTGTTTCATGTTATTCCTGGTTCCCTTATAACACGGAAAAGGAAATACGCGTCTCGGTCGGAGTGCAAAAGACAATCTCTATATTGAAATACGAGGATGCCGATGTTCTTTTGAAATCCGAGCTTGTGGAATCTGTGCGTTTTCCAAATTACTCTGGAAATAGAGCGATGCGTGTGCGCAGCGAGTACCACGAGAGTACCACCTGGTGATGTAGGGTGACAACGTTTACTTTACTTTTATATCACGTATACACTGGCTACTTCGTGTGCGAGTTCAAAAAACTAAATTATAGGAATATGAACCTTATGCTGTTAATGTTTAAAAAGGGTTTATTGTACCCAAACAACATCATCATCTTTATCATCTTCCTGCCCTTATCCCAACTTCTTTGTGGTCGGCGCAGTATGTCTTCTTTTTCCATTCACTCCTATTAGTCGTCATGTCATCGTTAACATTCATCTCTCTCATGTCTTGTCTCACGCAGTCCATCCATCTTTTCTTAGGTCGTCCTCTTCCTCTATCCATCTCTCTACATTCATACTCATCACTCTTCTAGTTACATGCGTCTCTTCTCTTCTCATTACATGTCCATACCAACTCAAACAGTTCCCTTTTACTTTTTTAGTAACTGGTGCTATCATAGAAATTATCAGGGCTTTAGTTTTTAAGTAATGTATAGTCGGAATATCAATTAGATGAACCCCACGTGACCCAGAACTCACTTTCACATCTGTAAAAATGTTAGTATATTTACCTATTTTATTGTTATGCACATTTTCAGGCATAAATCTTTTCAAAATTTCAGAAATTATCCAGCTACTGTATAGATGGTAGCCACCCTGAAGTTCCGGAAGCGCAGGAAGCAGTAAACTAGCAATATTTCATACAGCGAACCCCTGCGCTCGCGCATAGTCACGTACTTCTCTACAAACTCCACGTGTATTTAGCGATCTTGTTACCTACCAATAATTGCCGGGTATTTTGGGATATTTCACGGATAGGCGCCGTTTACAGGCCAGTTAAATTAGGGCAAATTTAGACTAAAGACTAAATGGTAAGCCGATAGCTAGTCAGCATTTGAAGGTTAAAAATGGTCTAAAAATAGTTTGCATTTTGACGGCCAACTAACTTATATACGAACAGTGTAAGTTAAATAAAAGCTTGTAAAAAAAGAACAATCGTTTACGGCCGCAATCTATAACGTAGGTACAGCTTCTATCATGGTTTCATTCAAAGGTAAGCTTGACTTGTAACGAAAGAAATACCACCCGAGTGAGGTGTTAACAGAGTAGGTTTTTAGGGACGTCATACTTTTTGTCGAAATCAATATATATAATATCAACCCATTCTGCCGCCCTATAGATAAAAAGATATTTTTCTGACCTCTTTCCTTAGCAAAACTGTCAAAAAAGTCAGTTTATCCTTTGGTAGCTGATAGATCGGTTATTGATTTTGAAAACTGTTTCAAAGTAAATATCAACTATCGGCCGATTTAAAGTTTATATTCTACATTAACTTCACGCAGAGAAATAGGAGTCAACCAGAAGTACAAAACAGTATAGTTAAATTATTTTACGACAATTTTAGTCTGAAATACTGTTTTCTTGTAATCTCTACGATTTTATTTTAAACCTCACTAAATGTTTAATAAGGTACACTAGAAAAATATTTTAAATCAAAGCTACAATAATTTTGTATTTAGAACAATAATTCTTGCTTCATAAACGAAATGATTTGTAATGTTTACTAGAATAAAATGTACAGTTAACGAAGTTAAGTGTTCTGATTAATAATCGTCATGTTGGTAATGCACTACGAAGTTGCCTGTACCCACAACAACATTATTTTAATTACTACAAGAATGTATAATTATCCTTTCTGTTTGTTTCTGAAAATAACTAAAACAAATTGTTATAATAACAAAATAATTAAGTTGTCATAGATGAATATCATGTTAATTTAACACTGTGTTCTTTTATAATGTACAACAAAATTATTGTTAAAACTACAGACTAAATTTTTGTGAATGCAAGAATATTCTAGTTAAATAATTATATTTATGTGTAGCTACTTATTTATTTAGTTTCATGAGTCACAACTAGATGGCACCAGTAGTAATTTTAGATCGCGCTATCGTTGTGTTTTATCAAATTACCTTGGTCGAGACGAAAATTTTGTGTTGTATCGCGGGTGCGTACGGATTACGGACTCCGCACTTAAAGCAATATGTGGCTATACTCCACTATAGCCCTAAGTGCTGCATTACTCGTAGAGCGTGCTGACGCGTAGTCTACGAGACAATGTAGTCTAACTTTGGAGGGACGTGTAAATAGTCTCTCCAGGAGCGTTACCATGGAGGGTAAGTGTATGTCGCGGAGCGGGAAGATTATTGAAAAAAATGGTTTAAATATGAAATTCGTAATAGAACCTGGAAATTGCTTGATGTCTGACAACAAATTCTCACAGAGCAACGGGTATACATAAAAGCCAACGTACCTCAGACCAACTGGAAAATCGAGCCCGCCGAAGGGACCCTTGCTTGGAGATGCTGTCGACGTCCTTGATGTTTCACAACAGTCTCTATACCACTGTGTATCACTGTATGGCAACCCAGGGTGCGCTTATTGTCAAAACAGTACGAGATTTCACACAAAAAACCAGCGAAAAGTCTTGGAAAAACTGGAGCGCGTGCTCACGGTAATTTTTCAAAGGAGCGAAGAAAAAACATGGCTGCGGCGGCGTCCAATCCGCTGCGAGCCGACGGTCACACGAGTCGCCCTCATTGGACCTTCAATGACCAATGCAGCCTATCGGTGCGAAGCTCAATGCAACCCGCGCTTATTTGAAATGTTACAAACATCAAGCAGAAACAATATACCTATGTGTCTATATGATAGCGGAATAGCCAGAAATTTGCTATTTAAAAATAATAAGGCGTGAAAAGTTTACCTAAATATTAAAATTATAAAATCTACTTAGATGGGAGCGTATCGCTTCACCATGGCACCCCGCCTTGAAAGATCGGAAGATTTTTCAAAACAAAAACGAAACTTTATGGTTGCTCAGAGCGATAGCGATTTTTTGTAAAAGGGTTGTATGAGTTATATAAACTAAACTACTTACTTATATTTTAGCGACTAACTTAAACTAATAATTATGTTTTAAAGTTAAATTTATTGCGTTGGTATCGGATAGAGTTTAGTAACAGCGCGTTTATAGCAACCCGTACGAGTTTTGACCATAGCTACTCGTATGACATTGTCTTTACCCTTAAAGACCTCAGTAATTATTCCTAACGGCCAGTTCAGTGGAGCCGAGTTTTCTTGTTCTACGAGAACCACTGTTCCGATTTCTACCGGTTTGTCAGGAGTAGCCCACTTCTGCCTAACTTGCAGCGTATGCAGATACTCTAGGTGCCATTTCTTCCAAAAAGATTGGACCATACTATCTAACAAGTTCTTACGATCTAACAGACTAATACGTTGTTCTGACAGATCAGTAGCTGGTAAGTATTGCAACGGAGTAGACATCAGAAAATGAGCGGGCGTCAGTACTTCAGGGTGTGGATCTGAAGACATTAAACAAAGCGGTCGCGAGTTTAATATTGACTCTATCTGCGTGAGAACCGTTTGAAGTTCTTCAAAGGAAAGTAACTGACTTCCTATGACTCTATAAAGGTGCGTCTTCATGCTCTTTATATTCCCTTCCCATAGTCCGCCGAAATTTGGGGCTCTTGGGGGAATCATCTTCCACTCGATGCGTCTAGACAGCAGTTCATTAGACAAAGCAGTCTTGAAACTGGAGCTCAACAAGAAGCTATAGAGCTCGTCTAATTGCGCTTTCGCACCCACGAAAGTGGTGCCGTTATCTGAGTAAAGACAAGAGACAGGACCACGGCGAGAAATAAAGCGTTTAAAAGCTCCTAGAAAATTATCAGTAGTCAAACTACTGGTCAATTCAATATGTAGGCACTTCGTGCTCATACATACGAAGAGAAGAATATATGCCTTTTGAGCATGTTGACCTCTGCGGCGCGAAAGAGTTACGCGTATCGGTCCAGCAAAATCCAATCCAGTATGACTGAACGGTTTGGCTTCTAAAACACGACACGAAGGAAGGTCGGCCATGATTGGAGTCGGATGTTTGGGATTCGTCCTAAAACAAGTATTGCACATACGCAACTTGGATCTAATCACAGTTCTGGCATCTAGTATCCAGTAGCGTTGTCTTATAATAGACATGAGAAGTCCAGGACCCGTGTGACAATTCACAACATGATAGTGCTGTATGATTAAATCAACAACATGGTCGCGTTTTGGGAGAAGAACCGGGTGTTTAGCTTCGAAAGGAAGCATAGAGGCAGAAAGTCTCCCACCTATACGTAATATCCCATCAGGGTCGAGAAAGATTGCGAGACTCTGTAGCTTCTTCGAAGGCAATTTACTAGCCTTAATCAACTTTAAGTCTTCAGAGAAGTGTGCAGACTGGACTGCGAGAAGAAGCGCTTTCTCAGCAGCTAAAATCCCTGCTACAGAGCGAGGCTCAACATTAGATTTTGGTCGAACGAATTTTAAAATATATGCTATGATACGCAGCAACTTCTCCCACGAAGAGATACGTTGCGCCAATGAGCATAGCAATGGTGGTTCTGCGTGAGTTATGGCGGTCATGACCTTAGCCTTGTGCTCGGGCAACTCAGCGCAGTTAGCGGGTGAAAAAGGTTTGATCAACCATTTCTCTGGCGCGCAGCGGATCCACAAAGGACCGTTCCACCATAAATCGTGGTTTAAAAGTTGTGATGGAAGCATACCCCGAGAAACACAATCGCTTGGATTGGTAGCTCCAGGCACATGATAAAAATGTTCAGGATCCAAGATCTCTTGAACTTGAGCGACGCGATTACCGACGAAGACCGACCAACGATGTGGTGAAGAATGAATCCACGATAGCGCTATCGTCGAATCAGAAAACGCGTATATTCCAGCGATTGGAATACGCGCTGCGTAAGTTTCTCGTACGGAATTTATTAATTTTGACATGAGTAAAATAGCGCACAACTCAAGGCGCGCGAGCGTAGTAATTTTAGTCGGCGAGACTTTTGACTTAGCGCAAAGAAGACGCGTTTGGATACCGGACGGATAAGTACAGTGTGCGTACACGACACAACCTAAACCGTTCATACTAGCATCACAAAAAGCGACAAGACGCAACTCGCAACCTAATTCGACACCTACATGTCGCGGAATACGTAAAGCATCGAGCAAGTGAAATTCTTGCACTAGTGCGGCAAAACGTGAGCGTATGTGTTCCGGCGCGGGATCGTCCCAATCACTCTTGCTTAGCCATAGCTCTTTAATCAGCAACTTCGCATAGAGTATCACAGGCGCGACTAATCCTAGCACGTCGAATAAACGAGCGACTATAGAGAGTATATTTCTCTTTGTACATTTTTCATTTAACGCGACGGAGGTGAAAAAGAAGTTATCTTCGCACGGTTCCCACGACATCCCTAAAACCTTTGAAACGTCTTTGCCAACGTCAAACTCTAGAGATTTGCGATGCGAATCTGGAAGAGATTCGAGAAGCGAATGTGAATTGCTCGACCATTTCACTAAATCGAAGTCACCAGATTTAAATAAATGTATTAAGTCACGTGCTAATTCAGAGGCAACCTGCCCACTAGGCGCTGAATGTACCAAATCATCCATATACAGACATGTATCGGCTACTTTTGCTGCTTCAGGGTACTGATGACTCATATCTGAAGCCAGCTGTTTGACAGTTCTCATCGCGACGTAAGCGCTTGACTTTAAACCGAAAGGTTGGCGAGTAAAACAAAAGGTGCGAACATTTTCAGTTTCGTGGAACCGAAATAAAATACGTAGGTATTTACGCTGTTCAGCTGGTACACCTACACGTAAATAATGCTGTTTTATATCAGCATTCATAGCGATAGGAAACAATCTGAAATCTAATAAAAGTAGAAACAGATCTGCTTGCAAGTTGGGCCCGATGTGCAATACATCATTGAGCGAGAGCCCGGTGTGCGTTTTCGCGCTCGCGTCTAAAACGATCCGAGGCATCGGCTTGTCGGGACGAACCACCGCGTGATGTGGTATGTAGTAACCGTCATCGGATAAATCGGACTCAGCTACTGGAGCGAGATAACCGTTATCTAAATAATCCTGTATCACTTTATTATAATTTTCGCGTAGCGCGGGAGCTTGGCGAAGTTTCCGTTCGAGTGCCATGAAACGGCGGTAGGCAGAAGCATGCGATGAACCGAGTTCAGCAGGATCCCTACAAAACGGCAAAGCGACCGTATAGCGACCTACGTCATCACGTGTCACAGTAGATGTAAAAATATTCTCACACTCTGTCTCGTCAGGTGATAACAGACGCTTCGTAGGTACCTCTTCGAGTTCCCAAAATTTCTGCACTAAATCATTTAGCGCTAACGCAGAAAAAGACGTGGCGGTAGGCGCGACTTCATTACGCGGGTAATTTCCCATAAATACGTATCCGAAAGCCGTCGATAAAGCGGGAGGTGCGCGTGGACCACAATCGACCCTTTCACCTAAGTAGATGTATGGAAACAGCTGAGCGCCTAACAATACATCTATGTCTCCCGGTATATTCCATTTTAAATCAGCAAGCGGAAGATTGCGAACGTTTATGTTATTATCGTTATCAATAAAGTGTGATGGTAATTGATCCGTAATACATTCGACCACTAACGCGTGTATAGTGTATCTATGTTGCGGATAAATGCGCGATTCAATGTCTAAACAAACGTGACCTATTATCGGACGAGACGACGTCCCTACTCCTTTGACAAAGGAATTCGTCACTGGAATAATAGGTAAATTTAATTTGCGGGAACATTCTGTTGTTATTAAATGATTCTGTGAGCCATTATCGATCAGAATCCTAATAATCGATTTATTCTCAGGTCTTCCTTTCGGGTGAGCGTACACTTGCGCGGTCGATAATAAAATATCACCCTTATAACTAGCAGCATAAGACTGAGAATGCGTAGCGACCTCTGATAAATGCAACGAGTCAATCTGCGCGGAAGGAGCGGTCGCGGAAGAAAGCGGGGGCTGAACGAGCGCGGTCGCGGTAGGCGGCGCGGGAGCGGGAGCGAGTGACGAAGACGCGGGGCTACGGCGCGCGGCCGACGGCGAAGACGGCGCAGGCGACTGCGGCGTGACGCTGACTATCGCGGCGTGAGAATGTGTATTATTCTTATTATCTAAATCACCGAAATGTAATAATTTATGATGTCTTTTTCCACAAAAACACACAGAATTACTTTTGCATTGAGGTAAACTGTGCAGCGTACTTAGACAGTTAACGCATCCGTGTTTCGATTTTATAAAATTAAATCGAGTCTTAGAATCTCGCATATTTTTAAATTGTGCGCACTCATATAAATGCCTATGTTTACTATCTCCGCAGAGACAACAACAACTCGTGCTAACAGAAGCGTCATTAAGCAAGTAGGTACTCGCGGCGGAGCGTGCGGGTTCGATTATTTTACCTACGACAAAAGATTTCGTATTTTGACGGCGGCTGTTATTAGAAAAACGAGCGGATGGTTTATTTGCATACGTCGAATTACATGGATTCGAACGTTCTAAAATCTTAGATTGATCTTGAATAAATTCAATCAGCTGTTTAGTAGTAGGTATTTGAACATTACGCACTGAAAGTTCAAATGCTTGAATTGTTTGCGAATCTAATTTTCTTAATGCGCATTGCAAAAACATAAAATCAGCTAAGTCAGGAATACCTACTTCCTTTATAGCAGATATAGAAGCGGAATATTCACCTACAAAGGTATCGAGAGCGTTTGCGTTGTGCGAGCTAGCTTTCAAGTCAAGTATATTATTCAAGTAAAATGTAGCTAGTGCGCGCTTATCTTGATATTTCTTAACTAAACTATCCCATAGCAATGAATAAGTTTCCCCAGATGGAATAATGCCCGCTGTGAACTTTAATGCGTCATCAGTTAACTTAGAAATTAAATACTGCATACGCTGCGAGTCAGTCAGCTGTTTATTCTCGTGAATATTAGCCTTATATGACTGGTAAAATATATTCCAGTTTTCGGGGCGTCCATTAAAACTAGGAATTCTTAGGGGTTCTAAATTCAAGTTCTTGTTCAAGTTATTCGACTCATCTGAACGAGGCCTCGGAATGTTCGAAGCAGCGATCAATCTATTTCGCGTGCGTTTTATACGTGAATACAAATCTTCAAATGCATCTAGACAAGCATATTGTGGCGTGCTGTCAGGTTTTATTGACAATTGAACCCTATTAATCTTATCAACAATACTTTCGAATTTCTCGCGTAATTCGTCTATCGTTTCTGATTCAGCCAGAAAGTTCTCGTTCGTTCGCGAAGATGCATCGAACGAAACAATGTTCTTAGATACATTGAACAATCTATCCACGCGTTCAAATATTAAATCTCTCTTTGTATTTAATAATGACAAATCATTCTCGTGCGCCATGATTGCAAAATGAAATAAGTATTATTACAATCGGCGTAAATGTAGGTAGTTATATCTTACAAGACAAGGTGCGTTGAAGTTAATTATTTAGTTATTAGAATGGAAGTTTTTACTAATTATTATGTAAATCTCCTAGTACGACAGAGAATCTATCAATAAATACATAGATCTCGAGCGGGGGTTACAGAATTTACCAATTATAGTTACGTAAATCTGAGTTAGCGTATAATAAGCGTACAAGAATTCACCAATAATTACGCGAATCTATGAGGGAAATTATGCGTTTTAAGGTTAGAATTTCACCAATAATTACGAGAAATCTATGATGCTGATTTTATATCAGGCTTAGAAGGACCATCTTGTGGAGGGACGTGTAAATAGTCTCTCCAGGAGCGTTACCATGGAGGGTAAGTGTATGTCGCGGAGCGGGAAGATTATTGAAAAAAATGGTTTAAATATGAAATTCGTAATAGAACCTGGAAATTGCTTGATGTCTGACAACAAATTCTCACAGAGCAACGGGTATACATAAAAGCCAACGTACCTCAGACCAACTGGAAAATCGAGCCCGCCGAAGGGACCCTTGCTTGGAGATGCTGTCGACGTCCTTGATGTTTCACAACAGTCTCTATACCACTGTGTATCACTGTATGGCAACCCAGGGTGCGCTTATTGTCAAAACAGTACGAGATTTCACACAAAAAACCAGCGAAAAGTCTTGGAAAAACTGGAGCGCGTGCTCACGGTAATTTTTCAAAGGAGCGAAGAAAAAACATGGCTGCGGCGGCGTCCAATCCGCTGCGAGCCGACGGTCACACGAGTCGCCCTCATTGGACCTTCAATGACCAATGCAGCCTATCGGTGCGAAGCTCAATGCAACCCGCGCTTATTTGAAATGTTACAAACATCAAGCAGAAACAATATACCTATGTGTCTATATGATAGCGGAATAGCCAGAAATTTGCTATTTAAAAATAATAAGGCGTGAAAAGTTTACCTAAATATTAAAATTATAAAATCTACTTAGATGGGAGCGTATCGCTTCACCAAACTTTAATATTCCTTTTTGCTGTCTAGGATTACTATAATTGATTTATACATCAAACGCAATTATCGGAACTAGAATATTTTATACACTACAAAAATATCTAGTTACATTTAAAATAATCTAGTAAACGTAACTAGATTGTTTATCCGTGTATACTAGTAGACTAGTAGTGTGTACAATAATTTCTAGTTGGTCCTCAATAAAAAATATTTGGTAAAGACAACTAGTGGGTACTGCTGTCACGGATCCAAACAGAAGTTCTGGTTGCACTTACGAGATTTCTCGTACGTCTAACAACATTTTTCTCTGTGTGTTGTAACGGTGATTACCGAATAATGTATTTATTTACGATGTAGCCGGTAGGGTAACTTTGTTCGGGGTTGAAATAAGGGGTGAGTTTCTTTCTACTTAAGCGGAGGAGGTTCTCAATTCGGTTGTATGTATTTTGTTTGCAAAGTTTCGCCCGCAGCAAACACACCACATTCGTAAGGTATTTGTAACAGATATACAAACTATAGGAACTTTATAAACAGGAAAGGCGCCTCGTTAACTTCAGTATCTATAAATATTAATAACCACAACTAATATATTAAAATAACCATACATTAAATACCTTTTTATATCTTCATTATTATAATTTATTTGCCGCATTCTATGCGAGATAAATTTAGAAGAGAAGCATCAATAAAAGTTTTGAAAACTTTTCAATTAAGATTTGTAAAATTTTCATACTGGAGTTAGAAAATATGTAAACCATTAGACCTTATGCCCGCGACTTTGACCGTGTAAAGAGTCATTTTGCAAAAAAAAAACATAATTTAAAAAACGAACCAATATTAAGGTTTTCCTATTAAATGTTTTAGATATTCCTACGTTTTCTACTGAGATATTTAACTTAATTGTGACTAAAAGTAGTCTTGTTTAAGTATCTCAGCTCGTTATAACCGTATTAATTGTATCGCCTTTTCAAACTCTACTTTATGTGATAAGCTTTTTTAAAATTGGTATATGTAAAAATGAACAAGTAACAATGTAAGGCTTCCAAACATTCCCACCAGGGTGTAATGGAGCACCGAATTTGTGGTGAACTCTACCACGAAATGTAATAGGTATGTGGGGTCGTCAAGGACACTTCATTTTGAAACTAATTCTATGGGAGAATAGATCCCTTAGGTAGGAGTCTTAAACGCAAAATATCTAATTAAGTACGTTGATTGATACTGTTTGCTCATAGCTTTTGCAGTGATCTCAACAAAAACAAAAAAGTGGGTAGATGAGAACTTTGATATGTAAAATAAATACGGTTAATTTTACTGTCCCCAAAGAGCTTAAGGCCAATTTTAACCTCTATCAATCTTTATGTTTTTAAAACTAAATAAACCTGGAAGAAATTGCTTTCAATATGTGAAACTTTTACTTTCTAGCAAATTTTTTACTGTTTTTATATATTATATTATGTTTTAAGTTTTATTCTCACGTTATAATGTTCTATCGAACAAGTTCTATGTTATTTTTTGTGTTGTACAAATCAAGTTATGGCTCGACATTATTCGACATACATTGTTCTAGAAAGTTGGATTCCACAAAACAGAACACCGGTGTAAGCAATCAACTGAAAGTTAAGCTTGACCAATTGTGGAAATACCTATAGCAGTATATACTAGGTGTATATCGAGGGTTACCTAGTATATCGACCGTGGGAACGAAGGACACCTGATCATGGCTGGTCATGCGAGTCCACTCTACATGATGGTAAGGTGAAACTGTTACACATCACACCTCTGAACTTCCATTAATTACAAGCTTCAGAGAAGGGAAATATGATATTTTTTCTTCTTTCCTATTTTATCTTCATTTTTCTACTGTCCTTTGTATTCTTCTATCAAAATGTCACCATGCTTGGAGTAAATGCGAAGACATAAAAACCTCTCACCAAAAATCTCTTTAAGTAAATGGTATTCTATTCTAAATGGACATGAGAAAAATACCTGGCGAAAATATTAGAAAAATGTAATTCTTCACTATTAATTTCAGAAGAAATAGCTCTATTCTTAGCTCTATAATAAAACAAACTGGGTACAACTTTTTGTAGGTAAATGGAACAATCGAAATCACAGCCAAAAATACCTTCTGCTATTTCGCCTGTTTAGACTACGTCAATTTAGACTATTAGACTTCATCTATGATATTTAAGACGAGTAGTTAAGATATAGTTACTCATGTGGTTAAGATGTGAACTCAACATTAATTAATGTAATCCGTGACACTGTTCAACTCAAACCTCAAGCACTTTTCTTAGTATGGAGGTCGCGTTCCCACCAATAAGTAGCACCAACAAAACAATGCACACCAAAAGGATTTTATACATTTTCCAAATGACGGAACCATAAAATGGTTCATTAACACATACTGTAAATAAAAATAAAGCACATTAAAACGGTATTAGATTCATTAACAACTGCATTGTTCGACTGAGGTGTAACAAAAAATAATATAATATCGAATTAAGTCGGTTTCCCATGTGTTTGTTGTTCTTCCCACTTACCTACATACTGATAGACAATGGGACGAATTAGACATACATACTTGTTTGAAACAAGGTTGTGGCCAAGAATGGATAATTTAAATCTGATTAGGTACCAGAGTTGGGGACAAATATTCGAGTTATTTACAAAATTACATTACTTCAAAGTATTTTTAACCGTTTGAAGGAAATCCCGCAAGAGAGGATTCCCCTTGGTTCCGAGCTGCGGCCTACGTGGCAGCCACTCAACTGACTCCGGACTCAAGTAGAAAGTTGCAGATAAAACATGAGCAAATAGGGGCGCATACACATACGAAGGACCATTGCGATTATGGAGCCCCATCGATGGTGCACCTGCTTGAATGGCCATTTGTCTATCACCTGCACTTTGGGGAGGACCTGACTGAGGCCAATGCTGCTGCCATTGCAGTATCTAATAATGGTTTAACCTATACTGATACGAGAAGAAGACCATTGAATTAAATGAGAACAATTCAGAATGTATCAAAATAAGAAACATCGCAGAAAGGTATTGAAAATGTCACAAAAAGATACAGCTACAAATTCACTAAAGGAAATTAACGTTCATTAAACCCAATCAGATCGGCAGCCTAGATTGAATTAATTCTTGCATTCCTTTGTACAAAAACTGGTATACCTACCTACGGTGTACCGCTATTGCTACTGTGTATAAAAAGGTGAACAAAAAACGCAGCAAGCAATGCTGTCGAGCCTTCGCGCGTTCACGGGGCTCGCGGCCTTGGGAGGACAACATGGTCGGACTCATTTACACCGGAACGAACAGAGAAAGGCGAACGGCTCTTGTAAATTGACGACCCAGTTGGCACAATGGTCACCATGCCGGCCTGCAAAACACAGGGTTGCGGGTTCGATTCTCGCCTCAGGCAAGTATTTATGCTTAGATATTTGTCTGTGGTCTGGTTGTTTCTATGTATTATAATATATATTTACAAAAGAAAAGTATATTATAAGTAGTATATCCGTTGTCTAGCATCCATAACACAAGTGTAGTTACTTAGCTTGGGGCTTGATGGCAATGTGTGTAATGTCCTGCAATATTTAAAAAATAAAAAACTACCTATACTTGTTTCGCTTCTCGATATATTCTTGACTTTGTAAAGACGTGGTGAAGGCAGATACAAGAGTCAGTCCCCTCGTTTATAAAAGCCTGGCATTTCTTACAAACTTAAACGGCATCTTGACTATGACAGGCTAAAAGGCATAAACTTAGAGAAAGATCACAGCCATAACTTCAGAAGAAAGAAAAACACAAATAAAGAACGACTATTTGATGCAAAATTTAAGAACTTGACACTAACTAATGCAAAAATCGCACGAAGCTGTATCTACTACTACGAAAAAAAATTATTACTAGAAGAGGCCCGATCCCGTTGGATTATCTGGATAAAAAATAGGCTATGTTACTCCCAATTAATCAATGTACTTATCCTAACAAGTTTCATCAAAATTTGATCCTATTCGTTATAAACAAAACAATCTTTATCTTATTATCTCTTATTCTTATTTCTTTTTAGATCTTATTTCTTCTTTTGTATTCTCTTCAGAACAATAACTAAAAGTATTCTCTTTCCTATTTTTTTAAACTTTTGTTTTAGGTTAGTGCTTTTATTAATATGTTTGTTACTAATTTTCTGATTGTCTTAAATATGTCGTGTGCTTATCCAAATAAATGATTTCTTTCTTTTTTTTTAATTAAAATATTAGTTTAGATTTCGATACCCTCGTTAAAATATTAGTTTAGATTTCGATACCCTCGGTGTAACCTTACCAGCCAGCCAGCAGCATTCAGACCGTACGAAGTATAGTTCGTCTCGATACCGTAACCGGTCTGGCAGCTAACTGTCTACGCGTAAGTTTAGCATCACCGATCCAATCGCTTCCCTTACGTAACGCCACATTATAATCACTCGATTCACGCGTAACATAATGACACCACACACCGTTACGATTCTGACAATGTTCATTCCGAATCAGAAATAATTATGTCGATTGATTGTGATTGGCGTGGTTTGGATATAATAATCAGTAGCTATTTGAATTACATTTTCTCTATCATAAGGTAAGTACCTACTTACCTTATTTAAGTAAGTACCTACTTACCTTTTTTGGAACATTTTTTGCATTTTTTTTTGATCCTAGAATGTTAACAAAATCGGTTCCGTAGTTTTATCTGTTAGAATTAACTGAATTTAGTAATAGAAATAAACGAAATTGCGTATTTTAAGGTCCTGTGTCCAAGTAACCGCAAAATAGATCGGAAGTAAAAAAATATTTTGTGTTTTCACTAACAACAAGAATAACCTACGAGTGGTGTACAGTACAAGGTCCACATGGGGCGCACGCTTGGCAGCAAACGTACCGAGGGAGAGCACGAGGTCCGTCCGCGTGGCGAGAGGGGCCGGGCGTGGCGGCATGTGGCGGGAGTTTGGCGGGAGGCGACACAATGGCGCGCGACTCTAGACGGGTGTGGACGGGGGCCTCGCTCATGTCACAGTTGAGTTGAATACCGGACTAGTGCAGTACGATAACTACACATTGAGACGCTCATAGCAGCCAAATGCAAATAACTATAGTTGTTAAGAGGAAAGGGTACCGGGGACTTTCTCTATACAAACTACTACAAATGTAGTCGACTGTTTTCTCCCTGGATAATGACACTAGAGCAAATATTTTTGGTGTATAAAACTTATAACTGCCATGACCTGACCATGTCCCTATTTTTTGTTTTTATTTATTTTTTTATTTTAATTTCTATGATAATTAGAAAATGAAGAAAAAACAAAACATAGGGGCATAGTCATGGCAGTTATAGGTTTTATGGCACAAAAATATTTGTGCTAGTGTCATTAATGTCATTATCCATGGAGGAAACAGTCGACTACGTTTGTATGGAGCGAGCGCAGGTACCCTTTCACCTTAAATATTGCATGAATATTGTTGTTAAGTTTTGTTGCATGGATCGCTTGTAGGTGATTAATTTTCCTACAATATAATGATGATGTGATAAGTCATATCATAAAACAAAGTCCACTTGTATTTGTATGCTTGAACGCAATAAATAGAAGTATTTTTCGATCCTAATTCAAACACCATATTCACGAGACTGAAGTGATCTTGATATTAATAGGCTATTCAACCATCGACGACAACCCTCGGAACACCTTCGAGAACAAAGGTCAGTGGTACAAACCCGTAACTCCTACAAATACAAACAAAAAATAAGTGGGGCATTTCATTGGCATCCCGCTTTTTAGGTAACTCGATCATAATGGCTCAAAACTATTCTATTGATTTTCATACGGTTCTCAGCAATGGATGGAATGATTAATGAGTAAAATGAAGGTGTATTATTAAAGTTTTGTGTAAATTGTCTAAAATATGACAGAAATATACATGCGATTTGTATGTCACATTACGATCGCAGTGTTGACTAACTGTTTACAAGGTAACTGTGTCGGAGCGCACGGAGCGCGCGGCGGTGACGGCGCGGGGCGGGGCGGGGCGGCGGCGAGCGGGTAGCGGGGACGCAGCGGTTCGCCCGCGCCGCGTCGGGTGCTCAGTCTACTCGCGAAGTGAGACCAAGCTACGTTTATTATAGTATTCATTATTTATCAACAATATTCCTTTAGTTTCCACCATCAACATGCCGAAGGATAGTTCCACGTACTACCTAAACGCGGCGGAGACTGAGCGTCTCATCGAATGCGTAAAAGCACACCCGTTTCTCTACGACAGCAAACACAAAGATTACAAGAACATGGAGCTGAAGAATATGGTTTGGGAAACGATTGCTAAGCAAGTTAATGAGAACGGTGAGTTGTTACCAATATCATATCTTATCACATTATTTACTAAGCTAGGTACTAAAATAGTTTGCGATAAGTATCTGTATGGAACTTTATTATTGGATCACAAATGAAATAAGTAGGTATGTTTGTTTATAATACGTCTGTTACGAATGTGGCGGGATTTTTTTATCATTTGTGACTCGTAGTCTTACCCTACTAGACTCATGGTTCTACTGGCTTCGTGATCCTACTATTAGAATAAGTATAATCTATTAAAAAAATTCAGAGTGCAAAATGTTGATGAGGTCAAATTCATTGACAAAAGAAAAATAACGGAGAGAGGTCAGAGTGGGCCTGTTGTTATACCTTAAAAGCGAGCAAACTTCTAGTTTCCAAAAAAAAATGGCGAATTGGTAGCGAAAAGTTTTATATAAGTACCTAAATGGTATTGAATGCGGCGGCTTAAAATGTGATTTAAATTGACAATATTAATCTCATATTATTATCTACGAAGTTCCGTTACGGAGTTTGAAATTAAAGTCATGCGACAAGTATGTTTTAAAACAGACGGTTCTCAATTGCAGTTATTTCACTTCACAATATATTATGAAAAGAATTACTTAAACATATTTGATTGTTGCAGCTGAATCCGAAACAATGAGAGCGAGATGGAAAAATATAAGAGATGGGTACACGAAACACAAAAAGCTCACAGCAGCCGGGAAAATAAAGACAGCCGGAAATTACGTGTGGGGACTTCAACTGTCTTTCCTAGATCGATTCTTTTACGTGCAAAGCAAGAAGCGAACATCATCGCCACCCATAGAGAACATAGACGAAGATTCATACTCATCAGACGCTGCTAACACAACAACGGATAACTTAGAAAAACGTATCAAACTAATCTCCCAGCCTAAACACTACGACGGCGTCGACCATTTGTTTCTAAGTTACGCTCACACTTTTAAAAGATTGCCTCAAAGGAAGCAAGTCATGATGAAATTGGAGTTGGCGAAGTTGTTCGCGGAAGTAGAACTAAGTCAGTACGATGAGAACAATTGTCATTATGATCCTTTACAATCTGAATATAATAATGTTAAAGTTGAAGTGAATACTAATGATGATGATTGATAAGTTATTTTAAGAATCTTTAGTTGCATAAAGATTAAAGAGCTGTCGCCTATTATACATAAAATTGTTAATTATTGCTAGGAAAAAATGTTTTGTACCTACTTACTTATTGTTGAATGTTACCTACCGTTAGTAGGTGACATATTTTCCTACATTTTGGTAAAAGAAAGTAATTTAAAGTACGAAACATCTTTATCATTTCTAAGCATTTTTTGCAATTTCCTCGACGTCTTCATCTTCAAGGAAATTTTATTGAAATTATACCAAATTATGGGAAAAGATTCCAGATTGTAGCTAAAATCTTTTCCGATATTTGATAATTACACTACAACACATTTTCCTTGCAATTAATTAACAATTTTAGGTAACAATTACCTACAGACAAAATCCACATTTCCACATACTAAAGGCAAGTGCCTTTTCCTGTTTTTAGCGCCCTAAACACGCCAAGTTAGTCATTAAGTTTAATTTATAAGTTAGGTTAAGCTTTTCGACTGAACTTAAGAGAGTTTTACTAAATAAATGTTTTAAATAAGATGTAATATTTTATCAACTAGGTTACACTCACAGGTCCTACATGACTATTACTAGCTATCACAACATAGTCGAGAGATTACAATCTTTCTATTTCGCTTAAAAGTTAGTGACAATCCAATCTAGGCAAGTAGAATATAGCAGTCTATCAGACGAATGATTATGTGACAAGAGAATAGTTTATCGTAACGAGTATTTCAGGATTCACTCAAGAATCTCAAGATAGGTTTGGAAATACTTACATGCATGCATTAGCATGGAAATACTAACAAAATTCTGTCTTTTGGCGTCGCGTATAGTCGGGTAAATAGTATTCAACAAGAGTTCTTCGCAAAGTGGGCTAATGTGTGCCACACTAATGAATATAATAAGTTCTATGAATATGCCACAGAAACAGTTTAATCCACGTCAAATCATCAATTACCTACAAAAACGTTTCCGCAACAAAACAATGGATGCTAGTTAGGGTTTTAAAACATTTAGTAAGATCGAAACTTTGGTTGTGCAAAAAAAAACGCTCTGCTGAAGTCACACTAACTAACGTTAATGTTTAACGCCCACTATCACAACAATGGCCTTTCTTTACACTTTAAATCTATTTTATAATTAAATGTTTAAGTAAGTATCTATAGTCCTATTTTTATTGTTCTGACAAGCATTCTCTTGACCAGTAGAACGCGCCATTTAGCAATCGTTTCAGAATTAAATACAAAAATCCTGCAAGACATTCCATACATCGCCATCTAGCCCCAAGCTAAGTAACTAGACTTGTGTTATGGGTGCTAGACAACGGATTTACTACTTACATACTTTTCTTTTGTAAATATATATTTACAATACATAGAAACAACCAGACCACAGACAAATATCTAAGCATAAATACGTGTCTAAGGCGGGAATCGAACCTGCGACCCTGTGTTTGGCAGTCCGGTATGGTGAACATTGTGCCAACTGGGTCGTCAAATTAATCTAGTATTCCCCTTTAGATCATGTCAAGTTCTAAGGTCAAGTCATATCTGAGAAACAATTAGACCGACCGTAAACATTGGTAGGTAATGTGTTCGGGTAAGTTTACGGAGCGTGGGAGAGGTGTCCACTTGCAAAACACAGGTCATCTGTGATTTTATTTGTGTTTGAGTACCTACCTACTGTTCTTATGAACATTTCTTACTTAATTGTACCTAGGTATTGGAATTCCTATATACGCCATAGCAGCCAAATCTGAATTGCCTATAACCATTATACTTAACTGAAATCGTTTAATGATTACACGGAAAATTGTTGTAACCTATTGATGACTTTTTCGTTTCTATTATAAGCTTATCCAAATTAACTCATGTTTGAATAACTATAATGAGTTTTCGTCTTGAAATTATACAAATGTAGGGAAAATTTTATATTTAAAACGATACACACAACCACATTTGAAAAAAACACTTTTTGATATACCTACCTATACGTTAATTAATATGGTTGGGTATTATCGACGACAGACAGACAGACAGTGCGTTTGGTTATATGTGCTTGACCAAATAAAAAAGGCCCTTCACAAATCAAATTGCATCATGAATTTTATTTATTGCGTCTACCTACTTTGAAACTGCAATATCTTGTCGAGAAAGGCTACGTAATTGTCTTGTTTAATTTTTCGTTAAAGCAAGTTTGCCTTGGTCATAATTAACTTTATATTTTTGTAGGTAAACAAATTAAATGAAGGTACAGATGTATATGTTTGGATAAAATGTAAGTAAGTATATAAGTATTATAAGCCTATGTCTTTCTCAAAGGTCTCATCTATCTCTACACTTTACATTCATCAAAATTGGTTTAGAGGTTTAAGGACTAATAGACAGTTAGACAGACAGAGAAACAGTAAGTTGCTTTCGCATTTACCTCTAGTACTCGTATAATATTATGAACGGGCTTAAAGCATGTCTATGGAGAATCTAGATCAGAAGTGGGACAAAGTAGATTAAACTAGTAGTTCGCCCCGAACTGAGACCTCACGAGTTTTTTTCAGCGTTTATTATATTTCAGCGTAAAGTACTAAAATGTATAATATAACGACGAAAGACTCCAAATACGACAGGTCTATCTTATTTGAATGATAGGTGCCTAGTATCGCTATTATCTGACATTGGATGATTTAGAGAATCCAAACACGATAGGCATAACTTGTTGTTGTTGTTAAGTTCTAAAAGCATAGGCCAGCTCAATCATCACACCCTGGACATCCGTTGACTCTTTATTTTTACTCAAGACATTTTGAATGTGTCCAACATAATATCCAGAAGATAGTAATTCCTTTCCTTCCTTCCTTATGTATCTACTTATCATAATGTTACGTAAGAGGAAACGAGAAGACAAGCTCGAGAACGAGAATATATTAGAGAAGTTTGAGGCCAATATGTCCTGTAATAAGTCCCTAAACTAAAATATAACAAGTCAATAAAAAATATAAAAAAATTAGTCGCAAATTTTATAATTATCAGAGTCTCTAGATCGGCTAGAACCGAACATTCCTACTATTTGATACTATCCACCACTATTATTGTAAAACAGCCCATGATTATAAAATAAATAATTATAGGAAATGAAGCAAAGAGAGTTCGGACGATTTGGGGCAAAGTTATAAATTTCTATAAATTTTAAATTTAAATAAATTTGGATTAAGAATATTGTAAATAGTAAGCGTGTTACATTATGAATTTGTGATGCTACACCTTCGTTATTTTTCTTTTGCAATCACAATGTAACACGCTTACTATTTAAGTACAATATTCTTAATCCAAATTTATTAGATTTTATTTTCTATTTTTTAGTTGGACTTTTTTTATTAAAGCGTGTTTTTTTTAGTTTTTTATTCTATTAATTTATTTTATACTTTTTGGTCTTTGATAACTTAATATGTTAGATCGGACCCTGGTTACTATTGAAAGACAAACTACTCGTCAAGACGATTCTAACGAGCCTAAACTCGATGAGGTTGTGTCGTTTCATTGCGAAGTTCCTATGACCACCTTCCAGTTCCATCATCAGACCCTGGTTACCATTGAAAGACAAACTACCCGTCAAGGCGATTCTAACGAGCCCAAACTCGATGGGGTTGTGTCGTTTCATTGCGAAGTTCCTATGACCACCTTCCAGTTCCATCATCAGACCCTGGTCACCATTGAAAGACAAACTACTCGTCAAGACGATTCTAACGAGCCCAAACTCGATGGGGTTGTGTCGTTTCATTGCGAAGTTCCTATGACAACCTTCCAGTTCCATCATCAGACCCTAGTCACCATTGAAAGACAAACTACTCGTCAAGACGATTCTAACGAGCCCAAACTCGATGAGGTTGTGTCGTTTCATTGCGAAGTTCCTATGACCACCTTCCAGTTCCATCATCAGACCCTGGTTACCATTGAAAGACAAACTACCCGTCAAGGCGATTCTAACGAGCCCAAACTCGATGGGGTTCTGTCGTTTCATTGCGAAGTTCCTATGACCACCTTCCAGTTCCATCATCAGACCCTGGTCACCATTGAAAGACAAACTACTCGTCAAGACGATTCTAACGAGCCCAAACTCGATGGGGTTCTGTCGTTTCATTGCGAAGTTCCTATGACCACCTTCCAGTTCCATCATCAGACCCTGGTCACCATTGAAAGACAAACTACTCGTCAAGACGATTCTAACGAGCCCAAACTCGATGAGGTTGTGTCGTTTCATTGCGAAGTTCCTATGACAACCTTCCAGTTCCATCATCAGACCCTGGTCACCATTGAAAGACAAACTACTTGTCAAGACGATTCTAACGAGCCCAAACTCGATGGGGTTGTGTCGTTTCATTGCGAAGTTCCTATGACCACCTTCCAGTTCCATCATCAGACCCTGGTTACCATTGAAAGACAAACTACTCGTCAAGGCGATTCTTGACGAGTAGTTTGAATGAAAGAACTATGAAGTATGGATAATGACATAATTCCTGCAGATTCCCTCCACCTCTATCATCAGATCAGTTCCATGGTACCATATTATTGTCACCGAAGTTACGCCCTTTCATTTGATACCCCACTCGGGTATATTTGCAGTATAGTTTGTGTGCCATATAGGTAGATCCCCTTTTGGACCCCTATCTCCGTAACCCCCTGACCGATCCTGCTCATGTTCGAACTTAAAAATTCTATGGACCTCAACTACTTGTATACCAAAAATCATGAAGATCAGAGCAACGGTACTCAAGTTATCGTCGAACAAACATACAAACATACAAACATACGAGCGACCGACCCTTCTCAACACTAGACCTCTCTCGCTTCGCTCGTTCGGTCAAAAAAAAGTAGATGCTACCTAAGTTTATCTTGGTCTAGCTCTAGGGACCTTGAAAAATCATTCAGGGATTGAAAAGGTTTTAGGTTTTGTATCGAAAACGGGAACTTTGGTTGAGGTGGTGCTATTGGAAATTATTGTGAAAATATTAATAAATTTATCTACTTTATCTGCTGTTTATCTGCTTTGGTAAACTTAGAATTTGTATCAAATAAGAATCAAACAAAAACTTAAGATCTTAGAACATGTTTGAGATAAGTAAAAGTCAGTAAATAAATCTGCCATCTTTAAGAATCCCACGCAGCCTTCCAACCCGAACAAAAACTACCAGGTAGGCATTACATACCTACACGCCAATTTAATTTTATTTATACTTCAGTAGCTGTCAAACATAACACATTATTACGTATTTAAAATTTAAATTAATAAACAAATCAACGAGTGGACGTAAATGGCAGGAAATTTGTAACCTTCCTAAACAGGCATAGGTATCTACTTAATTATTATTTTTTCCATGTAAAGTTGTGAGTGTGGGTGAATCGCCCACCGTTGTTGTTATATCTATTAATTAAATGGTGAATATGATCAAAACTAAAGGTCTACAGGTACTTATTATTGGGTAATCAACACGATTGTAATCCGAGTGGTCGTAGCTAGAAAATACTTACTTAATGAATAATGATCAAAAGTGTTTGAGCGATAATTAAAATTGCTTTTAAGGGTGACGGAAAACATCGTGATGAAACCCGAGGCATAGTTGTCTTCAGATTTATTGACGAGTTCCTCTGGACATGGTCAACTAAGCTGAAAACCCTCTCAGCTCCCAAAAGGTCTGAGGCAAACCTACGTCATCTATAATTTAATTTTAGTCAAGTCATTAATTTATTGGATACATGAACTTAATTGTATGCTTATTTATTGTTTAGTTTAGTAAATTAAGTTACATAAGTACCTAACTCGTTATTGTATGTCCAGGATGGACTTGATACCTGATGATTTACATTATAATTATTACACACGCAAAACTCCACAGTCCGCAGCGGCAAAATACACAAAAAAATAGTTGAAATCGTGTACTTTAAAAAAGAAATACTATGCATTATTAAGCTATTACATAGCTTTTATCGCGGACTTCGAGCGCGGCGACCGAATCAAGAAATTCCGTAACGAAAATAAAACCTAACACTCCGCCTACCATGTAGTTTTAGATTTTGCAGCCCCTAGCCCTTAAGCTTCAGACTGATTTTAAACACGTTTAGGTACACGTCCAAAAATATAGTGTAGATTAGCTATATTTTACTTTATGTACCAGGAGGCCTACGATCCTTAGTAATATCCCCACTACTAAGGATCGAAGGAAGGCATCCTTCGGGGGTGTAGACAGTGGCTGTAAGACGCCATAGGTGCCTACTCCAAATTAGCGAGTGCCCCATACTTCTAAGCCATATCATGACCCGAACAACTATTAAGACCATTTACAACTAATGTTCAATTAATAAAACAATACAAAAGCCATCAAAACCGAAATAGTCCATTAAAAAGGCGTAAAATAAATTCGAATTGTCTCAATTTGGTAATTCAGCCATATGGGAAACGTTCGTAGGTTGCAGGGCAGGGCCACCGTGGGCGATAAGGCCGCCAAGAGGCAACAACATGCCCTTAATTATTTATTACCTTAGGAAGTATTGTTCAATCTATGCCCTTAGAGCAGTCACAAGTCTCGTTCGTCGCCCACTAGGGATGTAGGTGTTTGTTTATTGAGTTCTGTTACTTCACTTCACACACAACTCCTACGTGTAAATCGTAGATTGAAGTAGAGATACCTAAGTACCTACCTACAGGCTACAGGTGCTGTAAACAGATTTCATTTGACTTATCTAATACTTACCCATAAATAGATATAAAATTCAAAGTCCTAACTGATAATGCACGCCAATGGACGAATCTGTGATTTAGGATTTATTTTGATACGTCCTTTTGAGATCTAGGAGTGTTGCTAAAAGTGTTAAACGAAGTGAACGTGATCCGAAACTGGTTCTTATTTTTATACCGGGCGCCTTTAAATTAAATGTTTTTTTGATAATGCACAACAGATTTTGTATCCAAAATGTAGTAGGGTCGGGCTATCGGGGGTCGCGGTCGGTCTCACGGCTTTGTTCTCATCTACGTACTATTTCTGGTAGTCTCACCGCGCGTGTGCGCACAGCGAGCGCCATGCACATGCGAACTTGACATTGTACGACCGGAAGCAGGCGGCGAGTACGTCGAACGCCGCGCTGCGCCCGCGCCGCGCCGCGCCCGAGCGCCGGAAACGACCGAAGGGGTAACAATGTTTCGAGGAAGGACATCGCTGTTAAAATGCTGTTAATTTTACTTATGTTATTGTTTTAAATAGATGCTGTTTACATGAAACGTGCAGACGAGACGTAGGTACCTTTTACATTTTATTACAGTAACGAGAGGATATTACAAGATGTCCGTCTTTATGCGATACTAATGCGCCCCGCGGTTACAACCGCGTTAATTGGATACATAGATAAATACCTTATTGCACCATAAAAATAAAACCTAAAAAAAATTACCTACATACACTACAGATAGATAGAAAAATTATTTACTGTAAACACCAATTTCAAATAACATTAATAATAATAAAAAACAAAGCTCAGGTCTAAGTGTTAGGTACAAAGGGCGGCCTTATCGCTCAAAGCGATCTCTTCCAGGCTACCTTTGGATGGACAAGAAGTTGAGGAAGGTGACAGATTCAAACTAAGACAAGAAACTTATAGGGAGGGAATTTCATCACAATCTGTTCAGTAGTTTTGCGTGAAGGCCGTAACAAACACAAATATTAATAGGAAGTAGGATGGAACAGGATCACCGCGGTTCGAAGGGATAGGAGATTCGCCAGCGTTTGCCCAACGAAATCAGCTATTTTAATAGGGGATGAGATACCACTTAAAATCTGAAGAGGCTCCTCAGTCCTCAGTCCATACGGACATGGTTTCTTCAGAAAATTATTAGTCTATATTTAGATTCCCTATGGTGGTCGTACCACGGAGCATCTCATAATTTAACACAAAACTCACATTTTCCTAATAAATGCGATGAGACCACACCGTGACTTCCTATCCATAATTAAATTATAAAAGTATACAAATCTGAAAACCGTGAGAGTAGAACCGCGTCCGCGACAGATGATCATCATTATCGTAAACAGTCGACTCTTAATAATTCTGACTGATGATAGCGTCCTTTCCTTCCGACATACTTCATAGAATACATCATAGTTGTTACGGCGAAACTAATACTTAATTTAACTGGTTGTTGCATTGGAACATCGGGAACATCTGTCTGGATTTCTCACACGTTGTTTTTTTCGTAAGATGTATATGTTTTTGTTGATTTATTGTTTGGTTTATTGTATTTAATTTATTATTATTATAAGTACCTATGGAATGTAATTTCTGAAATAAATGATTTATTATTATTATTTTCTCTATGATTTTTTTCATCTCGGTTTTGATACCGGCGTAATTAATCTAGCCACGGGCCTAAGCCAAGTGGTTTCGAATATTTGATGCTGCTATTGAATTTAAGGTATTAGGGAGCGATTCCCGTTCTAATTCAGTCTGTAAAAATTTCCGTACAATCCTGCATGTGTTTAGTATAACTGCCTTCTGTAAATTTATAAATGTATATTCGGGTAAATCTAAAGTTTTTATTGATTGATGTAGTTGTTTTGGAATAACTCCAGTTGTGGAAAGGACTATGGGGACTATAGATACTGATTTGAGATGCCACATACGCATGATTTCCTCCTTTAATTCAACATATTTGGTTAATTTTTCTGTGATTGTGTTCTGTAAGTTATGTGTGTTAGGTACGGCTATGTCAATTAGAAGTGCTGTTTTTCTTATTTTATCCACTAATGTTAAATCAGGTCTATTGAAATGTACAGTTCTATCAGTCAGGATTCCTCTATCAAAATATAGCTTGTAGTTGGCGTTCTCTAGTATGGATTCCGGAGTATATTTATAATATGGAAGTTTGGTAGATGACGGTATGAGATTGTATTTTAATGCTAAACTTTGGTGAATTATGTTGGCTACTTGGTCGTGCCTGTGTTTATAATCAGTCTGGACTATTGCTCTACATGCTCCTGTTATGTGTTGTATGGTCTCGGATGAACTATTACATCGTCTACATAAATCTGTTGTGAGGCTAGGTGTCTTTATAATAAACTTCTGATAATTTCTAGTCTCAATAACCTGATCCTGAATTGCAATCATAAAGCCCTCGGTCTCTGGGAAGAGTTCGCCTCGAGTCAGCCATGCGTTCGACGCTGCTTTGTCGACATGATTATGGCATAAATCGTGGCGATGTCTACCGTGTAAGACCTTACGGCTCCAGTCGTTAATTTTAATTTGTTGGCTAATTTGTTCCTCGTTCTTTTGGGTGTTGGTATCGTTTAGATTGAGTGGTGTAAATCTTCTATCATTCTGCGCTATTGATAAGTGGAGGTCCGAGGCATTCGATTTGTTATGAAAATACTGGCGAAGATTTGTGATTTGACTATTGTGTAAGTTATAAATGTCAATGATACCCCTGCCACCTTCATGACGCGGTAATATTTGACGCTGGACACAGGCTCTAGGGTGATGTTTCCTATTCTTTGTCATCGTTGTATTAACATTACGTTGAAGCTGTTTTAATTCTGTTTTTGTCCACTTTAAAATGCCAAACGAATAAGTTAAAATGGGTATTGCAAATATATTAATAGCTTTGACAAAATTCTTTGAATATAATTGGGTTCTCATAATACTATTGACTCTATGCTTAAAATCCTGTTTGAGTTTAAATTTTGTTTCTTTGTCTAAAATCTGTTGTGCCTGGTTAAATCCTAAATATTTATATGTCTGATTTTCTTGCAAGGGTTCTATTATTTCTCCGGATTGTAGTTCGTAATGTGACATCTGGTTTTGCCCTGCTTTAACTGCATTTATTTTACATTTATCGATGCCAAACTCCATTCTAATATCAAGAGAAAACTGTTCAGTTAGTTCTATTAAATTATTTAATTCCGTTTGGGTGTTTGCATATAATTTGATGTCGTCCATGTATAGTAAGTGAGTAAGTTTATAATTTTCTAAATCGGGTTCTGTAGTTTCTGGTGAATTTTTAACATACTTCAAGGAATAACCGTTATCTGTGGAATTTAAAATATTAGATAGTGGGTTTAGAGCAAGGCAAAACCATAGCGGACTCAGTGTATCTCCTTGGAAGATACCACGTTTAATTCTTATTTCGTCAGTCTGTATGTTCGTTTTGTGTAAATTTAATTTGAGTTTAGTAGTCCAAGTTGTACTTGAATGTTTTAAAAATGCGATGATATGTGGATGAATTTTATAAATTTCTAAAACTTTTAATAGCCAAGTGTGTGGAATAGAATCATACGCCTTTTTGTAATCTACGTACATTGTAAAAAGATCTTTTTTGTTTGACTGAACATGTTTGAGTAGTACATTATCTATTATTAATTGCTCTTTACATCCCTGGCTAAGTTTTCTGGATCCTTTCTGCTGCTCTTGTAATATAGAATTGCGCTCAACATGGTTATAAATGGATTCTGATAAGCATGCGGTAATTATTTTATAAATTGTTTGTAAACACGTGATAGGTCTATACTTTGCTGGATTTTTGGTGTCATTTAGATCTTTTGGTAGCATGTAAGTAACGCCTTCTGTTATGTAAGCTGGCATTGACTCTGGGTTTTGAATAAAGTGGTTGATATGGTGGTAAAGAAATGGATGAATATAACTAAACTTTTTGTACCAGTAGTTGTGGATATTGTCAGGACCAGGTGCTTTCCAATTGTGTAATTTTTTCAAAATTCTATGGAATGTTTCTACCGGTATGTATTCAAATTGCATCGGTTCAGTAGTATCGTGTTTGCGTTGCTCTTCTTCAATCCATACGGTTTCAGGGTTATGACTAACAGGGTTTTCCCAAATGTTAGACCAAAAACTTCGCAATTCTTCAGGATCAGGTGTTTGGGTATCTATGGTGTTTAGGTTGTTTGTGTTACTGGTTTGGTTTCGGAGCTTTTGATAAAATTTCTTTTCATTGTTTGTGAACTGGGCGTTTTGTGTCTTTCTTTCGGTACATGCTAGGTAACGCTTAAGGCGAGTGCTATATACAGAAAGTTTTTGTTTTAAAGTGTCTAAAAATTCGGTTAATTGAGTATTGGGTTCTTCATGTAATGTGTGCTGTTTATACTGTTCTAATATTTTATTTACATCGTTTAAAAGTGAGCTATTGTTTCTATTACCGTTAATGAACTGTGTTAATCTACCAATGTATTTTCTTAGGTCTCCGATTTTACGTTCTAGTCTTTTCTGCCAGTTTGGTTTATGTATTTGTTTAGTTTGCTGCAGGGTATATACCCGTGGCGGGATAGTCAATTTAGTTCCGTTTGATTTAGCTGCAGTCCATGCTGCTACATATATTACTAATTGTTGTTTCTCAAATAAGGTATCTGCGTCAATGTGTTTAGGCAGAATTTTTGTATTTATATAATGAACTATTTTAGCTAATTTTTTTGACGTTTTTTGTTTCGGAATAAATGGTCTACCAATCGGTTCAAAGTTTTTGAAGTAATTTAAAGCTTCGTCAAAGAGTGAATGTATTTCAGGCCGACTCTCCTGCTCAGCTTCGGCACTGCTGTGCTGTTCTTGCAAATTATCGAGATTTTCTGCCTCTGTATTAAATAAACTATTAAAATTAGTATTTTCTATTTGGTCTTCTGTTGTGTTGTTACTATTTTCAATATTTTCGTTAAGTAAATTAAGTGTACTGGCTACTTCATGTCTAATTTCTTCAAGTCTGTCGCTGTTAATTAGTCTATTATTTATGATAATTCTCCTCTGATCAGATACTCTTTGTTCAGATACATGTGCTAAGTGTGGGAATTTGTCTACAAAATGCTGATGAAGGAGTTTTCGGTATGATGTTTTGTTTGTTTCTATTGATGTAATTCTATAATAAGCTCTCATAATTTCTTCGTTTAGTTCTGAACTCCATCTCATTCTTTGACCTATTTGTGTTTTTGAAACTAGTGACGTCTGATTTTGAGTTAATTGTGATCCTGTACTAGTTGTTGCTATTACTAAATTTGATCTTTCTGTATGTAAACTATTTAAATATTCTTCTGCATCGTTTCGGACTCTAGCTATTTCTTCTAAACTTAATAATTTATTACGCTCTATTGCTCTTCTTTGATCGCCTATACGTTGTCTGCTTACTGCTACGTTAGGGAATCGCTCGCAAAATTTGGTGTGTAAATCGGGTAAATATGAAATTGTATCTTTTTCCATTGATGTCAAAATGTAGTATGTGTGCAGGATAAAGATGTTCATTTCTTTGCTCCATCGTTGTCGCACACGTTTAACCTCAACGGGCGCAGTATTATCGACAGTGAATGTCGACTGCGCAACGTTTTCGGTTACTGATCTTGTATGGGGATGAGTAATAGAAGAAGAGGATATAGAAGAGGGTGGATTAGCAATAGGATTTAGATAAGAGGGTGGAGAAGATGGAATAGAAGGAAAAAGGGATTTAGTAGATGATGGGGATGATGATGATGGTCTGCTGTAGCCTTCTTCGGGTTTCCCGGCAGGGGCCCGCTGACTCAACCCACTGCCACTGACGGTCTGCATACTGAGGCACTCAGCGTCAGCTCCAAGTGCGCCCCGGCGATCGCCCCCGGGAAGCGATCCTATTCGCAATTTCTTTTTTAACCTAGTCTCCATTTCGTCGGGTTTACCTCCACGTTAGCCGCCCAGTAACATAATGTTGCGTTGCCCGCCCCCCACGTGATCAGATGGTCGATCGGGACGTGTGGTAGGATTTGAGGGGCTTATTATTATTATTATTGTGTTTTAGACCGAATATATCAGCTATTTTATTCCGATGACTATTTGACGATGTCGAGCGCGAAACACGACTGGTTTTATATAAACCATACATAATATATATAAAAAAAATCCAAAGCCAAAAGCCACAAACATTGCATTGTCATGGCAGTGATAAGTTTTATGCTACAAAAAAATTTGATCTAGTGTCATTATCCAGGGAGGAAACAGTCGACTACGTTTGTATGGAGAGAGAGCCGGTACCGTTTCCTCTTAAGGCGATAATTACTCTCATTAGAGATGGCAAACATAGAATAAATTTGAAGGTACAATATTAGTAATAACTCCTTATTTTTACTTTCTTTAATAACGTTAATAAATCTTCTACAACCGCTAAATCATTGACCGGAAATAAAATATCCTAATTTATTCGTTTTAACCTGAAAAACTTGGCACTCGACCGCAAACCGCGTGATAGAAAGTACGAAGATGGCACAATTGCCAAAAACTACAACTTGATAAAAAATCAACAGCATCCGACCACAAACCGCTGCGATATTAAATGAGATTTATATTTTAGCAAAAAAAGGGCAAGAAATCACCACATTCGTAGGCGTGATTGTGTCCCGAAGTAGGTGAATCGCGCCAGGTGGTATCAAGCGATACGCGATGTTCCCACACATAACAATAGGAGTTTTTATGGAGAAACATGGTAAAGTGGCGTCTTTCGGCTTGAATGATGAGGCTTGAGATCAACTTGGGTGTTTTGGGTTTGGCTTATAATGTGAACTAGCTGCGCCATGCTGTTTTACCCATGTTAAAAAAAAAACAAAATTACTTTGGACCTTACCTGCAGTATCTCAAGCGGTCATCTCCGTGCTGAGTCCCTCGAGGACCGGCGATATGAGTCGCTCCTCATCTTCAGAATGCGTGTAGTCCAACGCGTGGTAAATCACTAGTGCAAGCTTTACTTACAACCAACTGCGGACAAAACATACATCGAATTATAGTATACCTCATTAAAACATAATATACAGTCGAATTGAGAACCTCCTCCTTTTTATGAAGTCGGTTAAATGATGGTAACGTTTCGATACTTTTTAGGAGCGCAATTGTTGCATAAAATCCTAACTATGCCCCTATGTCTTGGTATTTTTTATTTTCTAATTATTATAAAAAGTAAGGGTTGAAAAAAACGAAATATATTTAAAAAAATAAGACATAGGGGCATGGTCATATTCATATTCATTTATTCATTCATTTGGATGCTTAATACATTTGTATAAAGATCATATGGTATCGTCTTAAAAACTAAGTTAGGATGTGTGCCTTCGGATCCAGGGAGGAAACAGTCCACTACATTTGTATGGAGAGAGCGCCGGTACCCTTTCTCTTAATTACATAACATAATTTAAGCTACTTTTTATCCCGATTCGAATCCACGGGAATTTAGCTAATGACAAAATAAACCATTGTGTCATAAAATGAATTTAATGTTTGGTTTTATAGAGAAACAATATATAGAAAATAGCCTAAACATGTAATTATAACAATTAGATTTTTGACTAAAAATAACACTTAATAAATAAACAATATTATATTACAATAATTGTTGGTCTTACATATCACATAAAAATATTAACAGGTTTGTGTAAAAAAATCTGTAAGTAAGTAAATCCCTCTTAGTAAGAATCATAATAAAAATTGCATAAAAAATAAAATAATTTTAACTTAAATTTCGGGATCATTTACTGAAAATTTAAGTAATTGTCACAATGTGGCAACACCATCATCGGCAGCGGGTCTTTGGTAAATAATAATGTTGACACATTTTGATAATTCCCTTACTTAATACGAAGTGGTAAGACCAGAAGCGTAAAATATCGCGACAGAGGTGTCTTAGAAACAGTTTTTGGGTATCAATCCATGCATGGTATGATATTCTTACATATAAGGTGAAGATATGCTTTGTATTGTCATATAGGTACTTAGAAACACGGTTAGAGTGATTTGCCTCGATGGACAAAATCGTGTTTTTTTTTAATTTTGCAATTTTACGGTTATTGTAAAAAAAAACAAGTACAAAATTTATATTTTCTTAAACCTTACATCAAATCCCATAAGGTAGTACAGATGGTTTTTCACTGAAAAAGATGTTAGTTTTTTTTAATAACATAAAACGCGAAATGGCCGTTTTGGCCATTTCGCGGCGGGCGGGGGAAAGGGATAGTCATCGCGCGGCGGGCGGGGGAAAGGGATAGTCATCGCGCGGCGCGCGTGAGAAAGGGATAGGGGTTTTTAGGTCATACTTCGCCTTAATAATTTTATTTTTTCATGGGTCAAAGGGTAGTAGATGCCTACACTTGCCTAACAAGAAATACAAGGTTTTTTTTTTACACACAACATATAAATTAAATAACAATATAACATATTAAGCTTATATAAATATGTTCTGTTCAAAATGAATTTTACAATTTGTAATCTTTGTCTATAGCAATCTCAGTAGCGCGGGGGGCGAATGTCGCAGGTTCGGTACCCGACATACAGATATACCTATCTGTTTCTCGTCTAATTTGTACTGGTCATAGACATTTTTATTTTATTTATCACGTATGCGCTGCCATCTATCGGAATATAATGCAACTAGATTTTTTTAAGTCAACCTTATTACTTAATTAATAATAAATTGAAAAACTCGAAAAAAAGAAAAAATAAGCAAAACGAATGGCCATTACTATGCCACATTACAAGTCTAGTCTTTTTGTTTGTGGGCTAGATGGCGCTGTAGATTATACAAATTACTACACGGCGAGAATCGAACCGGCGACCTTCGCCTCCTTAGTTCTAATGTTTAAACATATCATATAATACGCAACACAGCCTGTATAGTGGTAGACCAACAACAGTAAAGTAATCACCATCGACTCGCTCCACGAAGGTCCCCCCCGCGCCCTGGATGCCGTACCCGCCTGCCTTGTCCCTGAAATTAACATTACAGAAAACGTCATCAATAAAATCAGAAACTATATGGATTCTAATCCTAACTAGTATTATAAATACTATCAAATAAATAAAGTTAGTTTGTTTGTTGCCTCGTCACAGTCAAACAACTGGAATGATTTAGAAGATATGATACTCATCCCGAAATTCCCGCGGGATCAGTACTTACGCGGGTAAAACTGCGAGGTGCATCTAGTATTCAATAAATAAGGCATATATTTTTACATTATCAGCCTCCATCAGGCGCTCGGTTATCTCATGAGGATGTAGCATACCAGCCTAAAAGGATCTTTGAACCTTGAAGTCTTGTAAGTCTAAGAGTGAATAGGTATAGACTTACAAGACTTCAAGGTACAAAGATGCAGACACAGTAGAGTTGTAAAAACGAGTTTAAACTTCTTTTTATTCTCTCACACACGACATTGGCAAATCTACAGCGTTATTATTTGCCCGTACAGAAATCATTAGTAAAGTAACAGTTGAAGTTGTTAATTAAGTCTTAAAACAAAATGTATGTTGTATAACTTACATAGGTTCTCCGGTAGCAATGTACCCTTTGATTTGTTCATCGTCCATCTTCCCAAATATAACATTGGTTGACTCAGTGAACTTTATCACTTTGTCAGCAGCCTTCACCACCACCCCTGTGTATACGGTGTGACCTCGCCCTGATAAACTGGAACAATAATATCTATTAAAATGAATTCCGAAATGTATGTTCTAGATTAACTTCCGAATGACTGCATTAAATTAGATAAAAAAAATTCTGTTAGTTATTATCAGGACAAGGTTTGAACAAGAATAGATATTTTTTCTAAAACCACAGCGGTTGAAATCTCAGGGCGCAACGGAACTAGTTTTTTTTTACATAAAAATTAGTTTGACAGGTACAAGAATGGTCTTTCAACACCCACTTAACCTTCAGTTTTGGGACATTGTTTAATCATCAAAGTATCTGCATCTAACTTACCAAGACAACATTTTAAAAGCCTCATCCTCGGTAGTAGGTTTTCCATACATCTCCCCATCAAGAGTGACCATTGTATCAGCGCCTATGACCACATCCACCTTGTCTCCGACAGCTTTTAACCTAGTCTCAACTTCCAGCACCTTCTGCAGCGCTGTCTCTTCCACAAACTCTGAGAAACTACTGAATTTCTTTGGATCTAGGTTTTCTTCAAATAATGAAGGACATAGCCGTAATTTCAAACCCTAAAACAAAGCAGGATTTCAAATAAAAATATTGAAACAACTTCTTTATATAATTTATGTATAGGTTAGATATTATTATACCGGGCACAGCCCACAGCAGTAGTTGAATTTACATATTTAGCTAAAATTATACTTCTACTCACTATGTTTTCTATTAGTTCTTTCCGCCTTGGAGAGCCACTTGCTAGAATAATGTTTTTCTGTTTCAAAACATGCATTACTGGTTGCAACATTTTTCCCAAATTGATAAGTCGTGTTCAACTAGCATGCCAAGTTAAAAGCACTCCAAGTTCAACCAGCATGCAAGCAAATTCACAACTTTGTTACGTTTTCAATAATTTTTGCTATGACTATGGTATAGAATAATTATGATCTCGAAAATCCGCGGAAATCGAAACCACGCGCGCCTCGAAAAAATAATTCATTATCACTTTATATTTTTTTGTTTTAAACCGAAAGAGACAAGCAAGAGTTCAAATAAGCCCATACAGCCTCTCCAGACGCATTATTATTTCACTTTATATTAATATCGTCTTCGAAAAAGAACTTAAGGAATCCCGTACATTGACTTTATGTTACGAAACCATCGAAACCTATAATTGTTAGACGCCGAGGTTGGAAATCACTATTTTTTTCAGCATCCATTGGTATTTATATCATCTTCGTTTGTCGTCTGGAGTTTTGAAGCACAACGAGAATCAATTATTTTTCAATGAAATTGTCTATGCCGTGATTGTAGTTAGGGATTATAGGAGGACTGAAATTTCCCTAAAACTCGGGAGTATTTTGACCTATGAGGGAAAATAATTTAAATCAACTCGAGCGGTTTACAGGTCGATGTCAAAAAAAGCGCATTAATCACAAATACGTGGTTTTTAACGTGATAATAAATTGTTGGAACGCCTGCATTCACACAAAAGTGTCATGGTAATATTGTGACGTCATAGTCACGTTCCGGTAACGTCATGTCAACAATGACGTCACAGCACACAGCAAAATAAAACAATAAACAACAAACAAAACATAAACAAACATAAAAAATTTAAAAACCCCCGACACAAAATAATAAAATTGTATGAACTTAAAAAGCCTAAAAAAGCAAATAAAAACTACGAAAAGAAAAAGCCACAAATAGAACAAAATAGGTAGTTAAAATAGCCCTAAAAAAAGAAAAAACAGCGCACTCCGGGAGTGCAGGCAGAAGTGAAAACTGTATATCTGTGTAAAATCTCATATGTCGCGAGAACATACGCAAAAAGAGTTTTAGATGAAAAAAAAAAATAGTCGGACGACAAATAGTCGTCCGACATTTGTCGTCCAACAAATTGTCGTCCGACATTTGTCGTCCGTCAATAGTCGTCTGACAAATAGTCGTCCGACATTTGTCGTCCGTCAATAGTCGTCCGACATTTGTCGTCCGTCAATAGTCGTCCGACAAATAGTCGTCCGACAAATAGTCGTCCGACATTTGTCGTCCGACATTTGTCGTCCGACATTTGTCGTCCGACATTTGTCGTCCGTCAATAGTCGTCCGACAAATAGTCGTCCGACATTTGTCGTCCGTCAATAGTCGTCCGACATTTGTCGTCCGTCAATAGTCGTCCGTTAAAAAATACCATATGTACGTCTTAATACACTCACAGCCAAATTAAAAACAGTAGGCCCAGGCATACATTTTCGCCGCGCCGTAGAGAGGGTATAGCTGTCTACTCTCCATCCGTCTTACGCTTTTTCGATCAGGTCACGTGTCCTGACGCGAGTTTAAGATTTTATACCCATTACAGAAAAAGTGCTCAACGCCGCTAAAGAAGTTTTCACTTCAAAAATTACCTCGAAATTATGACCTTACGTAAGAACATGTGAATTTTTTTGATTAAATGTTGTCCCGTCGGGGGACCGCTCAACCGCTCAAAGAAATCGGTTCATCCGGTCCGGAGCTAGGATGCCACAGACACGTCAAACTTATAACACTCCGTCATTTTGCGTCGGGGGTTAAAAATAAGCAAAAAAAAATGTGAGCCGTCACGGGACGCCTGGCAGATGTGAAACATCGACATTATTTTGTAAAAGTAATATGCAGAAAAGAACAGATTGTGATAGAATCGCACAGTCGATTACGGTGTACACCGTACACACTACTGCATATAGACTGTATATTTCACGCTATATGATGATATACCATCATATAGCACGCTATATGATGATATACCATCACATAGAGTGCGCGGCATGCGTCGCCACGCCAGAAATCGGTTTTACGTGCGGCTATAGATGTTTCACATCAAAAAACAATTTATCATCGTTTTCTTGTGATATTAACACGTAAAATTTTATTAGCGTCCATAAACCTATTTTACAGACTACCATTTTTTAATAGGTTTTGCTGTTTATGTATTTTATCTCGTGTGCCTGTCTCAATAAATTATGTGTAGATACATATATATTGTCATAAATTATTAATTTAGCTTATGTGAGATAATCTCCAGAAAGTACTTAAAGCATGCTCGCAATGGGTAAATTGTTGTTACCTACTTAATTTTAAAACTACCTACCATCCATTGTACACAATTTATGCAATAAAAATACTTATTACTATTCTTATTATGAAAACTAGCTGGTTGCTACTGCTATTATTCATCCGCATAAGTCCCGATCCGGTGGGAATTAAGGAATAAAAATAATATTATTATTCCATGGCTCCAGGTCCAGCTAGCGCGCTGGCAGGATTGACAAAATTATATTAACGTAACGTATTTATTGAATCGGGAAAGTTATGTGGTTTTGTTTAGGGAGAAAACATAGCTATCTGGCAACACTAGTATGTCGGTTGTTGCATTGGTTTTTGAGGTTCAGTTGACTATCTTTTTTAGCAATTCTGATGAAAATACAACGTAATTGGGTGATGGAAACGAAATAATAATTAAAATGATTACCATTCTGTCCCACGTACGAAAACTTTTGGGATGGACTGACGAAACTGCACCGATACGGACTAGCTTCAAGCGCGACAGGTATGACATTACATGTATACAACCACTGGTTATGGCGGCAAAGTCGGGGTAAAATACGTGTTTTTTCGCTGAAAACCGCTACAGAAAAATGTTTTCCATACCTTTAAAACAGGCATCTAAGTTTTGGAAGTAAGGAACAGGGATTATATGTCTTGAAAGTGTAAGTGAAAGCGTGTAAACGACCCATTCATTATGTTTCAGGAATGACGATGATTTATCGTCTGATGATGATACCCCGGCCCTAAAGAGACTCAGGCAATTGAAAAGCACGAATTTCCCTGATATAATGGCTAACACAGGTTAGTTTTACAGTCACATCAAATAAATAACAGTGAAAGTAGATGCACTCTATTGTCCCCTACCAAACTCTATGTTATTCTTCCAGATCATTGGGAAAGGGAGAAGCCTGCCAAAAATGTGCGATATGTTCCTATCCAGATAGAATCTGGTCACCCGAGTACCTCAACTCCTATAGACAATCGTCTGGTATCACAAAAGGCAGGCAGTCGAGTGCGAGCAGTACCCTTACAAGTGGTACAAAGAGGAGTGAAGGAGAACGGGCCTGCGACGCCAGCGCGCAAGCCTCGTGTCCACACGCCCGTACGACCTGTGCTGCATGTCCTTGATGATGATGATGATGATGAAGAAGTAAATAATATAAATATGAAAATTTTACTTCTTTACCTCTTTGCGCAAATACTACTGAAACTGCTAAGTCAATTAAAATCATGAATTTATCTATTTTTTAGGTAACATGGGTTGAGGCGAAACCAGAAACTAAAAAGAAATCAAAAGTATACATAAACCTTGAAGACGATAATGATAATGAACAGAACGATGATGATGTGATATTTGTGAAGAAAATCCCTTCTCCGCCAAACCTCAAACCTTATAAGTACTT